>NC_069417.1:44585004-44647049 GCF_026875155.1 Cherax quadricarinatus
CACGCAGGCGCCGTGAGCAGTCTAGCTTTGTTTATGCTTGAGTGAACACTAACCTGCGATCTCATTCACACATTTTACGATTATTTATTTGTGTTTAGTGCTTGTGGGGCTGTGAAATAAGCTGCCATGGGCCCAAAGAAACTTGCTAGCGGTACCCCTGTGGTAAAGAAAGTGAGAAACACCATAGATGTGAAAAAGGAAATAATACAAAAGTATGAGATTGGAGTGAGACTTGTTGAGCTTGCCAGGATGTACAGAGGACTGTGGACAGTTATTTTGTGAGACAGAAACAGACGACTGTGGACAATTATTTTGTGAGACAGATACAGACGACTGTGGACAGTTATTTTGTGAGACAGAAACAGACGACGGTGGAGTTATTTTGTGAGACAAACAGACGATTGTGGACAGTTATTTTCTGAGACAGAAACAGACGACCGTGGAGTTATTTTGTGAGACAGAAACAGACAACTGTGGAGTTATTTTGTGAGACTGGGGTCCAATGACTCTCAAGCTGGTCCTAGTGGCATTAAAATACAGAGAAGGGAAGCAACCACAGATACCGGAAGTCCTCATGGAGGGGGATTCTCCTTCCAAACAATAACCCCAACTCCCTCTCTCCTCCTCCCTATCTTCCAGATGCCATCACCAATCTTCAATAAAGGTAAGTAAAAATGTTATTTTATATTACTATACATAATTAAAGACTATAGCATTTGTTGTGTGTATGTAAAACTGTAATTAATCTCTATAAAATGTAGTTTTTTTTTGTGAATATTTTTGGGTTTCTGGAACGGATTAATTGTATTTCCATTATTTCTTATGGGAAATATTGCTTCGAATTTCAGACTTTTCGAATTTAGAACTAGCTCCTGGAACGGATTAAGTTCGATTTTTGAGGTTCCACTGTACTGTATTCAGTTTTGGTGTCTCAGAATTGGCCAAAGATCAGATTGTGTTCAAGTAGTCACCTATCTAGTTACTAGGTAGCTCTAATAATTCTCTGCTTTACTAATCAAGCACTACAAACTTCCACAGTGCATGTGTCAGTCAGCAATATACTAACTTGTTACATGGATAATGTAGTGTTATAATAAATAGAAATACAGTGGTTCCTCGACTTACGAGTTTAATTCGTTTTGTGACCGAGCTCGTAACTCAATTTGCTTGTATATCAAATCAATTTTCCTCATTGAAATTATTTGAAATGCCGTTAATCCGTTCCAGCCCCCAAAAGCCACCCCAATTTTTTTGTTACAGGTTTTTAAATAAGAACCACCTTCACTACTCTGCCCACCACCATCTCTACTATGCCTACCACCATCACTACTTCACCCACCACTATCACTACTCCACCCACCACTATCACTACTCCACCCACTACTATCACTACTTCACCCACCACCATATCTATTTCACCCACCATTATAACTACTCATTCACCAGTCACTACTCATCCACCACTGTCACTACATTACTCATCCACCACTATCACTACTACACCCACCACTATCACTACTACACCCACCACTATCACTGCTCCACCCACCACTATCACTGCTCCACCCACCACTATCACTGCTCCACCCACCACTATCACTGCTCCACCCACCACTATCACTACTACACCTACCACTATCACTACTACACCTACCACTATCACTACTACACCTACCACTATCACTACTACACCTACCACTATCACTACTACACCTACCACTATCACTACTACACCCACCACTATCACTACACCATCCACCATCGTCACTACTTCACCCACCACCATCACTACTCCACCCACCACTATCAGTACTCCATCCACTGAAGGAATCTCCATGAGGCAGGTTCCTTCCTTAATGTTTCTGGAGAAACTCTTGAGTGTTGAGATGGAGGTAACCCAGATTTGGCTTGCAACTCAAAGCAAAAAATAGACCGAGCAACGGCTCGTAACTCGGAAAACTCGTTAGTTGGGGCACTCGTAAGTCAAGGTACCACTGTATTTACATTTGAAGAAGCATCTTGGTCTTTTTATTGGTTGTCATTTTGTTATACATTGTAAATTTAATATTTTAAATACATTCACCATTTCTACAGCAGGGTGACCCAGAGAAATAAAACACAATGCTGTTTCCATGGCTTTCTTTCCAGAAGTGTACTGATATCAAAATTCAAAACATCCAGTATTAAGATCCTCACTTATCCTTCAGAGTCCTGCAGTTTTATTGACTAGTGAATTTAGTAACCTAAATGAAAATTACATATTTTATGAAAAAGAGGATAAAAAAGTAGACAAGGTATGATATACATTGGAACTCTGGTTTTCATACTGTTTGCATATCATACAATTCGGATTAAGAACACTTTTTTGGGTGAAATTTTGGTCCGGATTTTGTAGCTCAATTCGAAAATCGTACAAATCATACATGTCCACCTGCCCAGGAATGCCGTCAGTCTGGTTTTGTCACTGGTTGAGTGAGCATTCTTCTGAAACATTTCACAATTTTTGTGCTTGTTTATTGATTGCAACTGCGAAATAAGCCACCATGGGCCCAAAGAAAGTTCCTAGTGCCAGCCCTTTGGTAAAGAAGGTGAGAAACACGATAGAATTCTTCAGTGATTCTACAGTATGTATGATACTAAGGCAGCAGGAGCCAATAAAGGCTATAGCGCCAGCCAGCGATAAAGTGCAGCATTAAGAGTGTAGCATGTAAGTTTAGCAATTAAGCGATAGAAAAAGAATGACACGAAACTAACTCCTCCAGTGTTGTTGGAGGTTTAAAGGCCACTGACAACATACACTGCCCTGTGCTATTTTCCACCACCCTCAACCTCTGCCAGCATCTCCTCCAAGGTAAGTGTGTACTTTAGTATACATGTACATTCAATAACCACTTTATTTCTTTACATTCTCTATTGTGTTTTTATACGATATTTCTTATTTATAAATTACATACGTTGTTTCAGTGTTTTCCTTATGAAACTGTGATGTAGTGCAGTTAGCCTCACAAACACTCCATTTTCTCTTATAATAATGGGAAGATATGTAGTCACAGCAGGAGAGAGAATGGCAGCTGCCACAGCCACCACTAATCACATACGTAATAACATATTTTATTCATTCTAGAGGATATATCATGTTTCTATGTTATTAATCTTCTTCTTTCAACACACCGGCCGTATCCCACCAAGGCGGGGTGGCCCAAAAGGAAAAACAAAAGTTTTTTTTTTTTTTTCAACAAGCCGGCCGTCATGTCATATTAGATGAATTGTGATAAATAAATAAGCCATAGAGTTGATATTAGCATCACATTCAAGTATTTTGTCCTATCTCCAAGCAATAAACTCTCCTCCCTCTCCCCTCCTGACTGTCTTCCATGCACCAGTAAGACTCTTCAATAAAGGTAGAAGTGATTTAGATGTTCATTTATTCATTTCATTAGTCCTTTATATTTATTTCTCATTGTTTTCTGTGTGTAAAACTGTAGTTATTCTCTATAAAATGTATTTTTTGTCAATACTTTTGGGTGTCTGAAATGGATTAATTGGATTTACATTATTTCTTATGGGAAATATTAATTCGGTTTTTGTACATTTCGGATTTAGATTGACCTGGAACGGTTTAAGTACGAAAACCGGAGTTCCACTGTAACACATAATGAAAGTAGTTTGTTATATTATGTACTGGTGGATAAAAGGTTGATGGGTAAGCTTCAGGATGTGAAATAATCCCTGCACTTTAAAGGAGGAGTTTGGGATATTGGCAGTTTGGAGGGACTTCTAAACTGTGGTATCTGAGTGCCTCTGCAAATACAGGGATTGTGTATGAGTGATGCTGAAAGTGTTGAATGATGATGAAAATATTTTTTATTCTTTTGGGGTTTTTCTTTTTGGGTCACCCTGCCTCGGTGAGAAACAACCGTTGTGTTAAAAAAAAAATGAAAATTTAGTAAAGATTTAAATAAGGATCTGCTTTTGAAGTTTATCTCAGTATAGTTATCATGGGTTTTGAATGCTGCAGTGAAAAGGAGACTAGAGGCAGTGGAGATATCATGTTTGAGAGCGATGTGTGGTGTCAGTATCATGCAGAGAATTTAGAGCATAAAAATTAAAAGGCAATATGGGATCACCATGCATGTAATTCAGAGGGCTGGGGGTTGACAAAAAGGGTGATTAAATCTAGGGTGGAAGGTAGTGGAGGTAGGGGTCATCCCAGAAATGGTTGGAGAAAGGGAGCAAAAGTGGCTTGAATTTTAGGGGTTTGAGCATTCTGCGGGCTTGTGAGAGTATATTAAATAGGAGTGAATTCGGACGAGTGGCTTTTAATGAACATGTTGGAGTACGTGCAAGGTAACTTTTATGAAGGATTTTGGGGTAACAAATTATCCAGATTTGAGCCCCGGACGTGGGAAGAGCAGTGACTGCACTTTGAGCGAGAGGTGGAAAGAATACAGTCAGAGGGGGATCTGTGATGTCAGTGCACTCTTCGAAAAAAGGCAGTTGACTGAATGATGATAAATGTGTGTCGTTCTTTAGGTAACCCTGCTGTGGCATGAGATGGCCAATGGATTAAAGAAATATTATCATGTGGAAATGTAGCCTGTTTGTAGGCTGTCATATATGTGCATTAGTTAATGTAAATTAATATCATGATATTACAATCTTTCAGCATCTTGGTGATGATGAGGTTGATGCTTTCTTACGAGAGGTTACTGCAATGGCAGATAAAATTTCTGAAATAAAAACAAAGTTGCAGATGGTTCCATCATATCAGGAGGCTAAGGAGAAGGCAGAGGTATGTTATATGTTAATAAATGATCATACTCTACTTATATTGGTGTACATCTTTGTTAACTATGAGGCACTCAATATGCAATTCATCCCCCTTATTTTATTATTTTTTTATAAGATGAGATGTAATTGGCTCTATGTGGCCAAATGTTGTAAGGCAGTGGCGTCGTAAGGGGGGGGGGGGCACCCCGGGTGACACCATTTGGGGGGGGCGCCCCGGGTGACACCATTTGGGGGGTGATACTGTAGAGCCTGTAAAGAAGGTGACATTAATGCCCAAAACAGTGCTGCACCAACATAAGAGAAGAATCCTTTGTTTTTGTATAGCCTATTTAGGCCTGTATAGGGAAAATCATTGATTTTGATGATGTGATAGATGATTTTGCAGGATTGAAGGCAAGGAAATCTTGCCTTCCCCTCTCACTGGCTCTATTACAAGTGTGGAGGTTCACCCCCCTCCTCGTTCTGTGCCTCCCTCCCCTGTCCCCTCCCAAGTCTCTCCCTCTTCTGCTGCCTCCCAGGTTTCTGCCTCTTCTGTCCCCTCCCACACTTCTTCTCCAGTTCCCAACACGCTTTCGTTCCCCCCCCTACTTTAGTACAGTCCATTACTGTCCCAATTTTTACTCACCCTCCTCCTTCTATCTCCAATATTGTCTCCCATACAACGTCTTTGAATTCAGAAACACTTGACACTATTTCAGAATATATTGCAGAGACTAAACCTTCAATGGACACTGATCCACCTCCTGTTCCTTCTCTTCCCTCTCCTCCATCTCCACAACTCCATTCTTTGCAATGCTCCGTTCCTTCGCTGCTTGAACGTCTTCTGATGCCACCGCACGTAAACTTTTCTAACTCTTCTAGTCCGTAGGTGCCCTTACCTACGGATTCCTGGTATTTTCCTCGTTGCCAATCATGGCCTATTTACAGTGGAATATCTGCGGCCTCAGGGGTAATTGGGGTGAGCTTCAGATGTTGCTTTCCAGGTTTTTCTCTGTTGGTGTTTGCTTACAAGAACCAAAATTACACTCAGCTGTTTTCCAACCTATCTCAGGCTATAATTTATTGTATTCTTTGGATCCTTTCTCAGATGGGACCTTTAACCCTTTGACTGTCGAAGGGCCCAATCCTGAAGTTGCTCCTGGTGTCGCAAAATATTCGAAAAAAAAAAAATTATTTTTTCTTATGAAATGATAGAGAATCTTTTCCCGATTCTAAAGACACCAAAAAAACGAAATTTGATGGAAAACTGACGGAATTACGCTCTCGCGAAGTTAGCGACTTCGGCGATATTTAAAAATCGGCAATTTCGCCCACTTTGAGCCCTATTTTCGGCTAATTCCGTTATTCCAGTCAACCAAACTCATAACTATTTCTTCAGAACTCTATTTTTTCTATCGATTGAGCACAAGAAACTGCCCATTTACCGATTTCAACTACCCAATAACATGGTCAGAAATTTGCAATTTGGCCAATTTCACGAAAATTAAAAAATACGACAATTTCAAAATAAGGTCCAGAATGAACAATGCAGACATTCCTGGCTCTAAAATAAGATTTTCTTTGTTCATCAGTCATGTCTCCAGGTCCCTGTGATATTACTCTTGCTTTTTATTTTGAAATTTTATTCAAACGAAAAATAGAAGATTTACTGTTATGCAGACTACTGCAATACTGTAATAATTGTAAAAATTACATCAACCCATTCATGACTGCGTATTAGAATGGCTATTTGGACATTTATTGGACAATGACATCATTTGTTTACTTTTGAACATCGGCAAAAATCAAACATTTCCTGTACTTTGTGCTCCATTTCCAGGTTCTTTTTATAGTAAAATTAATCAAAATCACCTCCATTTCTATAATATAGTTTCCATTCTATCAAATGAGACCATGAAAACGAGAATACAACCACAAATACTATACGAAAATAGACCACAAAGTCGGCATTTTAATTAAAAAAACGGTCGGAGTTTTTTTTTTTCTCATTATGCACTGCGTGCTCCAGGATTTTTTTTATGTGGTGCACACTGACCACACAGACCCATTCTCTCACATGTGGGCCTACTAGCTTTCTCCTGCCTGATTTGAAGCCGCTAGAATTTATGAGTATATATACGTCAAACACGGTACCTCACAAACGTATATATACGGCCGCGACAGTCAAAGGGTTAATGAAAGTGCCCTTCTTCTACGTAATGATATTCCATACTGTCAACTATTTGTCCATACCTCGCTGCATTACACTGCAGCCCGTATCCACTTGAATAAGTGGTTTACAATATGTTTTTTATATTTCTCTCCTTCTCGAGCATTTTCTATCCCAGATTTTGCCTTTCTTGTTTCATCCTTACCACAACCACTTCTGTTACTTGGCGATTTTAATGCCCATTATTTCCTCTGGGGGGGGTCTCATTGTGACTCGCGTGGCATTCAGTTGGAGGCTTTTCTTGCCTCTCACCCCCTCCATGTTTTAAATACGGGTACTCCCACCCATTTTGATCCTTGTACTCATACTCTCTCTTGCATCGATCTATCGGTCTGCTCTTCCTCCACTGCACTAGACTTCGCCTGGTCTGTTCTACCGGATTTGCATAACAGCGATCATTTTCCAATCATCCTTACTTCTTCATATTCACCACCTTTCCTTAGCCCTCGCTGGCAATTTGATCGGGCAAATTGGGACCTTTACTCGCAACTCACTGCTTTTAGTGAGGTTCCTTCTTCATCCTCTATTGATGAGCTCCTACACCTCTTCTCAACGTCAGTTTTAACCGCAGCTTCTCATTCTATACCCCAAACCTCAGGCAGGCATTCTCAGAAGTGCATGCCTTGATGGTCTCCTGCTTATGCTCGTGCAGTACGTTTGAAACGCGCTGCATGGGCATGGGGCAGGTACCGGTACAATAGAACCGATGAGAGACTTCTGATTTTAAGCAGAAGCATGCGGTCGCTCACCGTGTCATCCGTGATGCTAAACGCACTTGCTGACGAGATTGTTTCCACCATCACCTCTGCTTCCTCTATGAGTGCAGTCTGGAAAAAAGTGAGGAAATTGAGTGGTAAATACTCTCCTGACCTGGCTCCTGTTCTACAGGTCGCCGGTGTGGATATAGCAAACCCTCTTGACGTTGCCGTTGAAATTGGCACTCATCTGGTCCGTATTTCCCGGGGGCTCCATCTATGCCCCTCGTTTCTTTCCTCAAAGTCTGCCAGAGAGTTAGTACCCTTGGACTTGTCTTCTCTCAGAGAAGAACAGTATAATGTGCCTTTTACACTTCAGGAACTGGAGGCAACACTCTCAGCTTGCCGATCATCAGCAGCTGGGCCTGACGACATTCATATTTGGATGTTACAACATTTACATCAGTCAGCCCTTACAGTCCTCTTACACCTCTTCAGTCTTATTTGGTCACAAGGAGTTCTTTCCCAGCTATAGAAATTTGCCATTGTTCTCCCTTTCCGCAAGCCGGGTACTACTGGACGTGATGCCTCCCACTATCGTCCCATTGCTCTCACTAGTGCAGTTTGCAAAGCGATGGAACATCTGGTAAACCGACGTTTAATGTGGTATTTAGAGACACACAACAGTCTCTCCACTAGTCAATATGGCTTTCGTAAGGGCCAATCTACAATAGGCCCCTTACTACGCTTGGATACGTATGTTCGTAATGCCTTTGCGAATAACCACTCAGTTATTGCCGTATTTTTTGACCTTGAGAAGGCATATGATACAACTTGGACGTATAATATTTTGGCCCAAGCCCACTCCTTAGGCCTCCGAGGCAATCTACCATCCTTCCTTAAGAACTTTTTAACTGACAGACATTTCCGTGTTCGAGTTAATAATGTGCTCTCCCTGGACTTTGTCCAAGCTGAAGGTGTCCCCCAGGGATGTGTTCTGAGCACAGCACTTTTTCTTCTTGCTATAAATGGTTTGGCCTCTGTTCTTCCATTCAATATTTGGTCATCACTCTATGTTGACGACTTCGCTATTGCTTGTGCATGCGCTGACTGTCACCTCATTACAGTTTCTCTCCAGCATGCGGTCGACCGTGTTTCCAATTGGGCCACCACGCATGGGTTTAAATTTTCCAGTACCAAAACTTACTAATTTACTTTCACTAGACGCTCTGTCATCTCCATTCATCCTTTGTACCTCTATGGCTCTCGTATCCCTAAACGTGATACAGTCAAGTTTCTAGGCCTTCTCTTTGACCGTAGGTTATCCTGGAAATCTCACATTACCTCTCTGAAGGCAACTTGTCACAGCTGGCTGAACCTTCTTAAAATCCTTGCTCATCTTTCATGGGAGCTGATCGTTGAACTCTCCTTCGCCTACATTCAGCCCTCATTTTATCGAAACTCGATTATGATGACCAGATCTATTCAGCGGCCTCTCCTGCTACTTTCTCTAGCCTTAACCCCATCCATCACCAAGGATTACGTTTATGCCTTGGTGCTTTTCACTCTTTCCCTGTTGAGACCCTCTATGCAGAAGCGAATGGTCCATCCTTATCTGATCGCTGTGATGCCCATTGCCTTCGCTACTATGTATGCTCTCACAATCTCCGCAATCCTTCCATTTATAGAATGGTCACCGATATTAGTAAACATTCTTTATTTGTTCGCCACCCCTGTTTGCTCTGTCCCTTCTCTCTTCGCCTACATTTGCTCGTCTTCCCTTCAGTTACCACCTTTATATGTTCATGTAGCATCTCACTTTTCCCTACCCCCCTGGGAAGTTCCAGCTGTTTGGGTCTGTTCTTTCTCACTCCCTTGCTCGAAAGCCCATCTGCCTAAGGTGGCTTCCCGCTCTCTTTTTCTTGACCACTTCCACTCTCATTCTCATGCCATCACAGTGTACACAGATGGCTCTAAGTCTTCTGACGGCATCGGATTCGCAGCATTGTTTCCGGACAGCATCGTGCGAGGGCATTTACTATCTTTGGCTAGCATTTTTACTGCTGAATTGTATGCCATTCTTGCAGCACTTATTCGTATTGCATCATTTGTGGTTGTCTCAAGACTCCCTTAGTGCTCTACCGGCTATATGGAAATTTGACACACCTCACCCCTAGTTCTCTGTATCCAACTTTGGCTACACCTTATCTCTACCAAGCATAAAGATATTGTTTTTTGTTGGGTCCCTGGTCATGTTGACGTACAGGGCAATGAAGAGGCAGATACTGCTGCGCAGTCAGCGGTACATGACCTACCAATTTCATATAGAGGTGTTCCATTTCCGGACTATTTTGCTGTAATAGCTACCCACCTTCACACCCGTTGGCAACAATGTTGGTCAACTCTACTCGGTAACAAACTTCATTCTAATAATAATATAATAATAATATTAAACCGAGTATAGGTTACTGGCCGTCTTCTTGTCATCAGTGCCGAGGTTGGGAGACTACTCTCTCCCGCCTTCGCATTAGCCACACTCGTCTTACTCATGGGTATCTCATGGAGAGGCACCCTGTTCCTCTCTGTAAGAAGTGTCAAGTTCCAGTATCGATTAGCCACATTCTGTTAGACTGCCCTCTCTCTCAACGAGCACGCAGAATTTACCTCCAACGTCGTCTCTGCTCTACTACTCCCTCTTTACCGTCCCTTCTTGCTGATGGACCCTCCTTCAATCCTGACTCTCTCATTGACTTCTTGACAACGACTGATTTACTCCACAAACTCTGATGATGATACCTTTCGCACTCCCCTCAGCTCTTTCTACCTCAATCTCCTGCTGCCCTCTACCCTTTCACTATCCACTGCCCCGCTGTTCTCCGTAACCTACTACTCATCCATCTCCCTTTTGCCACCTGATACCCTCACTTCCTTCCTGCCCTGCAGTGCTGTATACCCCTTGTGATTTAGCGCTTCTTTTTTATTATAATAATAATCTATCAGAAACTTTACTAAAATCTAAATAAGCAAAATCAAATTCTTTATCATGATCAACAGCCTCAAAAGCTTTACTGAAGAAAGTTAATAAATTAGTTAGACAAGAATGGCCTCTTGTGAATCCATGCTGAGTATCATTAATCAGATTATGCTTATCCAGATGGCTTCTTATAATCTCAGCTATAATTGACTCTAGTAATTTGCCTCCAATTGTGGTCAGGCTTATTGGGCAGTAATTTGAAGGTAACGACTTGTCCCCTGCTTTAAAAATATCTTCCACATATCGGACACTACTTCTGTTTAACCCTTAAACTGTCCAAACATGGATCTACGTCCATGTGTGGGGGGCTCCGAACGTAGATATACGTTTTTTTTTTTTTTTACATGCTTTCAAATGGGGAAAATCACGGTCGGAGCGCTATGCACATGAACGTAGATCTACGTTTGGACAGTTTAAGGGTTAAGAAATAAATTAAAAATATTAGTTAATGGTTCACAGAGTTCCATTTTGCATTCCATAAGAACCCCTGAAAAAAGCTCATTAGGACCAGGTAATTTATTTTGTTTCAGTTGGTCTGTTTGTTTCATAACCATTTCACTAGTGACTGTGATGTTACATAATTTATTTTCTCCAGGCCCACTATAAAAATTAATTACTGGGATATTGTTAGTATCTTCCTGTGTAAAAAACGAGAGAAAATAATCATTTAAAATCGAGCACATTTCTTTCTCTTTATCAGTAAGATGCCCATAGTTATTTTTAAGGGGACTTATCTTATCCCTAACTTTTGTTCTATACACCTGGAAAAAACTTTTTGGGTTAGTTTTCGAATCCCTAGCAACTTGGCAGGTCCTTCACAAATCCAACCCACTAACAGAATTAATGCTACCCAAGCAAAAGCTTTGATAATTCTATTTACTCATATGCAAGTCCCACTCAGTTTTGTTGTGAGGGTTCGTGGAGATATGATTGTTGGAGATAAACACACTTGTTGGGTGGTAACACTCTATTAGCAGAGTATGAGAAGGGAGCCCAGCCTAGCCTGTCTTGTTGCCTTTAGGTCTAAGCGTAATCTGAGGAAGAGGCAGAGCACCCAACACTCGCATGCAGCCTCACGTGACGTCACACATGCTAGCCACTGAGCCTAGCAAGGGGTCAACTATGTACAACATATGGATGGTACTAACTATGATACTCAGATAACATATACATATACTGGGGATCAGGAACTATGCTGACAATCCAACTCCTCTCACTCATGTATTTATCCAACTTAAATTTGAAACTATCCAAGGTTTTAGCTTTATTAGGACCTTGGATAGCTTTAAAAGGAGATTGGACAAATATATGAGTGGGAGGAGCTGGGTATGATTAGTGTCGTGGGTACATAATAACATAAGAAAGGAGGAACACTGCAGTAGGTATGTTGGCCTAGACCCCCACCTTCATTCTGAAATTCGAAACACTGCTGGCCCCAAGGGTTTCGGATAAAGGGATGGGGACTATAATTATTTTGCTTTTTGTGTTTAGTTTACTTTATTTACTTAATGCCCAATAATTATTATTTTTCTTCCTTTAGGCACTTGAGCAAGAGGTAGCATTGCTGGAACCAGATGTTGCTACAGTTATCTCCCATGGTGACACCCTTACACTCACAACACACATGGTGGATGTTCCCCGAGCCAACACTATTCGTATTGCTGTCAACGATTTGCGCACACACTGGTCGGCATTGAAGAGTGAAACTGAGGTTAGAGTTAATTTAATATCTGTATAATGTACCCCATACCCATCCTGTGGGTGGTAGTCAAAGGATTACAGAAGTACATAATGGGTCCAGGGACTTGGCTGCAGAGTTTTGATAACAAACAAGTTAGTGTTTTTTTTTTTTTTTTTTTTTTTTTTTTTGAGTTTTTCTTTCTTTTTGGGTCACCCTGCCTCAGCCGTTTCCCACCGAGGCAGGGTGACCCAAAAAGAAAGAAAAACTCAAAAAAAAAAAAAAAAAAAAAAAGAAAAAACTCATTATCTTTCAACACTTTTACCATCACTCATACATAATCACTGTCTTTGCAGAGGCACTCAGATATGACAGTTTAGATGTCCCGCCAAACTGCGAATTCCCAAACCACTCCTTTAATGTGCAGGCATTGTACTTCCCATTTCTAGGATTCAAGTCCGGCTAACCAGAAAAAAGGGGCAACGAACCTGTTTAGTTGTGGTGAAGGTCGCATCTAGGACGATGACACCAGGTTGCAATGTTTATATCTTTGTACAAAGGATGGGGGACGAAAGAGATTGTAAAAATTAAAGGGAAATAAGTTTACTGAGTATTCCAGGTAAAGTGAATGGTAGGGTTATTATTGAAAGAATTAGAGGCAAGACAGAAAGCAAGATTGCAGGTGAACAAGGAGGCTTTAGAATGGGTAGGAGATGTGTAGATCAAGTGTTTACTTTCAAGCATATACAGCCTCTCCTCACTTAATGATGTACTCGTTTACTGACACCTTGGACTTACAATGGGCTCTCTGACCAGTATTCATACCTAAATAATGTATATTAGAGCTGATTGTGTGAACGATCTCTGATATTGTTTTAATGTCACCTTTGCACCATTTATAACATGACTGGTATATTTTTCAATGTTTATACAGTAGTGTACTGTATATTGAAATGAACAGAATAGAGGAAATCAGCTCTAATATACATTATTTAGGTATGAATACTGGTCAGAGAGCCCATCATAAGTCCGAGGCATCAGTGAACAAGTGTGTCGCTAAATAAGGAGAGGCTGTATATATAGGCTTGTACATGTATGTGTAGTGTGACCTAAGTGTAAGTAAAAGTAGCAAGACTTGAAGCATATATATATATATATATTTTTTTTTTTTAACAAGTCGGCCTTCTCCCATCGAGGCAGGGTGACCCAAAAAGAAAGAAAATCCCCTAAAAGAAAATACTTTCAGCATCATTCAACACTTTCACCTCACTTACACATAATGACTGTTTTTGCAGAGGTGCCCAGGATACAACAGTTTAGAAGCATATACAGTGGACCCTCGACTAATGCTATTAATCCTTTCCTGAGAGCTCATCGTTAGTCAAAATAATCGTTAGTCAAGTTAATTTTCCCCATAAGAAATAATGGAAATCAAATTAATCCGTGCAAGACACCCAAAAGTATTGAAAAAAAAAATTTTTAACACATGAAATATTAATTTTAATACACACAAACTGAAGAAGACATGCACAGTTACATGACACTTACCTTTATTGAAGATCTGGTGATGATTGATGGGATGGGAAGAGGGGAGTGTGTTGATGGTCTTAGTGTTTAGAAGGGGAATCCCCTTCCATTAGGACTTGAGGTGGCAAGTCCTTTTTCGGGGTTACTTCCCTTCTTTTAATGCCACTAGGACCAGCTTGAGAGTCACTGACCTCTGTCGCACAACATATCTGCCCATAGAGGCCTGTACCTCCCGTTCCTTTATGACATTCCTAACGTGTTTCACAACATTGTCAGTGTCACCATTAAACACTTGTTCAGGTTTCAGTCCTTCACTGTCTATGTACTCCTTGAATTCCTGCACATATTTTTCAGCTGCTTTTTGGTCCAAACTGGCAGCCTCACCATGCCTTATCACACTATGTATGCCACTACGATTCTAAATCTCTCAAACCAACCTTTGCTGGCCTTAAATTCACTCGCATCACTAGTTGCTGGCATTTTTCTAATTAAATCGTCATGCAACTTCCTAGCCTTTTCACATATGATCGCTTGAGAGATGCTATCTCCTGCTATCTGTTTTTCGTTTATCCATACCAATAACAGTCTCTCAACATCTTCTATCACTTGCGATCTCAGTTTCGAAAACATAGTTGCACCTTTGGCAAGAACAGCTTCCTTGATTGCCGTTTTCTTGTCCACAATAGTAGCGATGGTTGATTGGGGGTTTTGTGTACAGCCTGGCCAGCTCGGAGACATGCACTCCGCTTTCATACTTAGCAATGATCTCTTTCTTCATATCCATAGTAATTCTCACCCTTTTTGCTGTAGGGTTGGCACTAGAAGCTTTCTTGGGGCCCATGGTGACTTATTTTGCAGGTGCAATCACTGAAAAAGGCTGTGATAATATTAAATGTTCCCATTGTATGCTTGGAAGCGACCACGGTGGCTGGCTGGCTTGTAAACACTGGCCAGAAGTGGACGCGTCTCAGACGGAAGGAATAGTGTTGGTCGAGTTTTTTAGCGCTAATTGAGGTAAAATTTTTGCGATAAAATGTATTGCTTGTCAGATTTATCGTTAATCGATGCCATCGCTGGTCAAGGGTCCACTGTACATATAAAGATACAAAACATATTCCCCCAAACTGCCAATATCCCAAACCCCTCCTTTAGAGTGCAGGCATTGTACAGTGGTCCCTCAAATATTGTCCTTAATCCGTTCCTGGAAGTGGGACTATTATCGAAACAGACGATTTTCGAATAAATTTTCCCCATAAATAATGTAAATACAATTAATTCGTTCCTGACACCCAGAAGTATTAAAACAAAAAAACTTTTTACATGAAATATAGATGTAGTGCATAAACATTACAATGGGACATGATGAATGAAACATTAACAGCATAACACTTACCTTTATTGGCGATTATTCTTAGTGTATGGAAGACTGGAGGAGGAGAGAGATTGAATTACTGTTTGGAAGGGGAATCCCCTTCTATCAACACCTCAGGTACCAAGTGCTTTTCTGGGGTTACTTCTCTGTTTCTTAATGCCACTAGGACCAGCTTGAGAGTCACTGGAGTCCTGTCTCGCAAAAAAACTGTCCAGAGAGCTCTGTTTCTGGCGTCTCTTTAAAACTTCTGTATAACTCTTGTGGCTTAGCGCTTCTTTTTTATTATAATAATTTAAAACTTCCCTAAAATGGGCCAAGACTGTCACTGTACAAGTTGCCGATATGGCTTGCAACATCCTTCTCTGGGTGATGTTTCTCCATAAATCTTTCCATCCTACCCCACATTTCAAAAATCTCCTTAGTTTCTGAAGAAGGCACCTTCTTCCATCTCTCTTCCTCCTCCTCTGCAGCAAGATTCTGAGCTGCGATCTGTTGCTCTTCCTGCTGAAGCTCTTGCAGCTCCTCAGTAGTTAGCTCTTCGTTGTGGTCCTCCACCAACTCTTCCACATCTTCCAAACTCACATCCAACCCCATGGATGAAAGTTCGCCACAATATAGTTCACAACTGACATAGGCTCATCAGGGGCTGCCTCAAACCTTTCAAAATCCCTCTTGTGGACACAATCTGGCCACAAGTTTCTTCAAGCAGAGTTCAAAGTCCTGGTAGTCACTCCCTCCCAAGCCTTACCTATAAGGCTCATGCAATGGAGAATACTGAAGTGTTCTTTCCAAAAATCTCTTAGGGTCAAGTGAGTGTCTGAGGTCACATTAAAGCACCTTTCAAACATTGCTTTGGTGTAGAGTTTTTTAAATTTTGAAATGACCTGCTGGTCCATGGGCTGGAAGAGAGGAATGGTATTCGGGGGCAAGAACTTTACTGTGATGAACCCAAACTCCTTCAGAACTAGGTCATCCAAGTTTGGAGGATGAGCAGGTGCATTGTCCATTACTAGGAGGCACTTGACATCCAATTTCTTTTCCAGGAGGTAATTCTTCACACTAGGGCCAAACACTTCATTGAACCACTCGACGAAAATTTCCCTCGTGACCCATGCCTTATTATTAGATCTCCAAAACACACACAATTTACTCTTCATAACATTGTTTTTCTTGAACATTCTGGGATTTTCAGAATGGTACACTAGTAACGGCTTCACTTTGAAATCCCCACTAGCATTAGCACAGAACATGAGTGTCAGCCTGTCTTTCATAGGCTTGTGTCCTGGCAGTGCCTTTTCTTCCTGAGTAATGTAGGTCCTCTTTGGAATTTTCTTCCAAAAGAGGCCTGTTTTGTCACAATTGAACACTTGTTCAGGTTTCAGTCCTTCAGCCTCTATGTACTCCTTGAATTCCTGCACATATTTTTCAGCTGCTTTTTGGTCTGAACTGGCAGCCTCACCATGCCTTATCACACTGTGTATGCCGGTACGCTTCTTAAATCTCTCAAATCAGCCTTTGCTGGCCTTAAATTCACTCAGATCACCACTAGTTGCAGGCAATTTCTTTACTAAATCGTCATGCAACTGCCTAGCCTTTTCACAAATAATCGACGTCATAAGACTATCTCCTGCTAATTGTTTCTCATTTATCCACACCAATAATAACTATTCAACATCTTCGAGTACTGGTGATCTCATTTTTGTCAACATATTTACCCCCTTTGCAACAACAGCTTCCTTGATTTCCTTTTTCTTGGCTATGATGGAAGATATGGTTGTACGGGATTTGTTATGCATCCTGGCCAGTTTGCCCCCACGTACGCCACTTTCATATTATTCAGTGATGTTTTTCTTAAATTCAATCGTATTTCTCACCTTCTTTACCAAAGGCTTGGCACTAGGAGCTTGCTTTGGAGCCATGGTAGCTTATTTAGCACTTGCAAGCACTAAAATGAATGGAATATTTCGTATGAACACGTGAGGGGACCGTCGCTCACTGGTAAACAATGGCACACTGGCTGGGAAGGGAGGCCGATGCGGCTCAGAGCCGTGAGTACGTGTCCAGGATGATAGACGATTAGCAAGTTAACGGACCATTTGCGAGCCAATGTTTAGACGAAATAATGCGACGATTTCCGAAATGGACGACTATCAGGCCGGACGATTATTGTGGGACTACTGTACTTCCCATTTCCAGGACTCAAGTCCGGTTACATAAAATAACTGGTTTCCCTGAATCCCTTTACTAAATATTACTCTGCTCACACTCCAACAGCTTGTCAGGTCCCAAATACCATTCGTCTCCATTCACTCCTATCTAACATGCTCACGCACGCTTGCTGGAAGTCCAAACCCCTCGCCCACAACACCTCCTTTTCTGGGACGACTCCTTCCCCTAAAGATTTATACGCTCTCCATGTCATTCTACTTTGATCCATTCTCTCTAAATGACCAAACCACCTCAACAAACCCTCCTCAGCCCTCTGACTAATACTCTTATTAACTCCACACCTTCTCCTAATTTCCACACTTCGAATTTTCTGCATAATATTTACACCACACATTGCCCTTAGACATCTCCACTGCCTCCAACTGCCTCCTCACTGCAGCATTTACAATCCAAGGTTCACACCTATATAAGAGTGATGGTACTACTATACTTTTATACATTCCCTTTTTTGCCTCCATAGATAACATTTTTTGTTTCCACATATACTTCATCACACCACTTGCCTTTTTTCCATCATCAATTCTATGATTAGCCTCATCCTTCATAAATCCAGCTGCTGACACTTCAACTCCCAAATATCTGAAAACATTCACTTCTTCAATACTCCTCCTCACCAATTTGATATCCAATTTTTCTTGATCTAAATCATTTGATACCCTCATCACCTTACTCTTATCTATGTTTACTTTCAACTTTCTACCTTTACACACTCTACCAAACTCGTCCACTAACCTTTGCAGTTTTTCTTTAGAATCTTCCATAAGCACAGTATAATCAGCAAAAAGTAACTGTGTCAATTCCCATTTTGTATTTGATTCCCCATAATTTAATCCCACCCCTCTCCCAAACACCCTAGCATTTACTTCTTTTACAACCCCATCTATAAATATATTAAACAACCATGATGATATTACACATCCCTGTCTAAGACCTACTTTTACTGGGAAGTAGTCTCCCTCTCTTCTACACACCCTAACCTGAGCCTCACTATCCTCATAAAAACTCTTTACATCATTTTGTAACTTACCACCTATTCCATATGCTTGCAACATCTGCCACATTGCTCCCCTATCCACTCTATCATATGCCTTTTCTAAATTCATAAATGCAATAAAAACTTCCCTAGCTTTATCTGAATACTGTTCACATATATGCTTCAATGTAAACACTTGATCTACATATCCCCTACCCACTCTAAAGCCTCCTTGCTCATCAGCATAACCCTGCTGTATACTTTTCCTGGTATACTCAGTAAACTTATTCCTCTATAATTATTACAAGGTAGGTAGTAGGTTGGTAGACAGCAGCCACCCAGGGAAGCACTACTGTCCTGCCAGATGACTGTAAAACAGAAACCTGTAACTGTTTTACATGATGGTAGGATTGCTGGTGTCTTTTTCTGTCTCATAAACACGCTAAATAACAGGGATATCTTGCTACTCCTACTTACACTTTGGTCACACTTCACAGACATGCACATGCATATATATATATACATACATCTAGGTTTTTCTCCTTTTTCTAAATAGCTCTTGTTCTCCTTTATTTCTTCTATTGTCCATGGGGAAGTGGAAAAGAATTTTTCCTCCGTAAGCCATGCGTGTCATATGAGGCGACTAAAATGCCGGGAGCAATGGGCTAGGAACCCCTTCTCCTGTAAACATTTACCAAAAAAGAGAAGAAGAAAAACTTCATAAAACTGGGATGCATGGATGCAGTGCGGATGACAAGAAACAGATGATTGCTGATGTCGTGAATGAAATGAAGTTGGATGTCCTGGCCCTAAGTGAAACAAAGCTGAAGGGGGTAGGGGAGTTTCAGTGGGGAGAAATAAATTGGATTAAATCTGGAGTATCTGAGAGAGTTAGAGCTAAGTAAGGAGTAGCAATAATGTTGAAGGATCAGTTATGGAAGGAGAAAAGAGAATATGAATGTGCAAATTCAAGGATTATGTAGATTAAAGTAAAGGTTGGATGTGAAAAGTGGGTCATAATAAGAGTGTATGCACCTGGAGAAGAGAGGAATGTAGAGGAGAGAGAGAGATTTTGGGAGATGTTAAATGAATGTATAGGAACCTTTGAACCAAGTGAGAGAGTAATTGTGGTAGGGGACCTGAATGCTAAAGTAGGAAGAACTTTTAGAGAGGGTGTGGTAGGTAAGTTTGGGGTGCCAGGTGTAAATGATAATGGGAGCCCTTTGATTGAACTTTGTATAGAAAGGGGTTTAGTTATAGGTAATACATATTTTAAGAAAAAGAGGATAAATAAGTACATATACAAGATAAGATGTAGGGCAAAATGACAGTAGTTTGTTGGATTATGTATTGGTAGATAAAAGACTGTTGAGTAGACTTCAGGATGTACATGTTTATAGAGGGGCCACAGATATATCAGATCACTTTTTAGTTGTAGCTACACTGAGAGTAAAAGGTAGATGGGATACAAGGAGAATAGAAGCATCAGGGAAGAGAGAGGTGAAGGTTCATAAACTAAAAGAGGAGGCAGTTAGGGTAAGATATAAACAGCTGTTGGAGGATAGATGGGCTAATGAGAGCATAGGAAATGGGGTCGAAGAGGTATGGGGTAGGTTTAGAAATGTAGTGTTAGTGTTCAGCAGAAGATTGTGGTTACAGGAAAGTGGGTACAGGAGGGAAGAGGAGCGATTGGTTGATTGATGATGTAAAGAGAGTAGTAAGGGAGAAAAAGTTAGCATATGAGAAGTTTTTACAAAGTAGAAGTGATGCAAGAAGGGAAGAGTATATGGAGAAAAAGAGAGAGGTTAAGAGAGTGGTGAAGCAATGTAAAAAGTCAGCAAATGAGAGAGTGGGTGAGATGTTATCAACAAATTTTGTTGAAAATAAGAAAAGTTTTGGAGTGAGATTAACGAGTTAAGGAAGCCTAGAGAACAAATGGATTTGTCAGTTAAAAATAGGAGAGGAGAGTTAGAGGTATTGGGAAGATGGAGGGAATATTTTGAGGAATTGTTAATGTTGATGAAGATAGGGAAGCTGTGATTTCGTATTTTAGGGCAAGGAGGAATAACGTCTTGTAGGAGTGAGGAAGAGCCAGTTGTGAGTGTGGGGGAAGTTCGTGAGGCAGTAGGTAAAATGAAAGGGGGTAATGCAGCTGGGATTGATGGGATAAAGATAGAAATGTTAAAAGCAGGTGGGGATATAGTTTTGGAGTGGTTGGTGCAATTATTTAATAAATGTATGGAAGAGGGTAAGGTACCTAGGGATTGGCAGAGAGCATGCATAGTTCCTTTGTATAAAGGCAAAGGGGACAAAAGAGAGTGCAAAAATTATAGGGGGATAAGGCTGTTGAGTTCTAGGTAGTAGGTTGGTAGACAGCAACCACCCAGGGAGGTACTACCGTCCTGCCAAGTGAGTGTAAAACTGAAGCCTGTAATTGTTTTACATGATGGTAGGATTGCTGGTGTCTTTTTTTTTTTCTGTCTCATACACATACAAGATTTCAGTACGTCTTGCTACTTCTACTTAAACACTTAGGTCGCACTACACATACATGTACAAGCATATATACACACACCCCTTTGGGTTTTCTTCTATTTTCTTTCTAGTTCTTGTTCTTGTTTATTTCCTCTTACCTCCATGGGAAGGGGAACAGAATTTTTTCCTCCGTAAGCCATGCGTGTTGAAAGAGGGCGACTAAAATGCCGGGAGCAAGGGGCTAGTAACCCTTTCTCCTGATATATTACTAAATGTAAAAGGAGAAATTTTTGTTTTTCCTTTTGGGGGCCACCCCCCTCGGTGGATACGGCTGGTGGTTGAAAGAAAAAAAGTCTGTTGAGTATACCTGGTAAAGTGTATGGTAGAGTTATTATTAAAGAATTAAGAGTAAGACGGAGAATGGGAAATAGCAAATGAACAAGGGGGCTTTGGGAAAAGGGTAGGGTTTTATGGACCAGGTGTTTACGTGAAACATAAAAGGGTGAACAGTATTAGATTAGGCTAAAGAGGTTTTTGTGGCATTATGGATTTGGAAAAGGGTGTATGGACAGGGTGATAAGGGGGCAATGTGGCAGATGTTGCAGGTGTATGGTATTGGAGGTAGGTTACTGAAAGCGTGAAGAGTTTTTACGAGGATATGAGGCTCAATTAGAGTATGTAGGTAAGAGGGAGATTATTTCCCAGTAAAACTAGGCCTTAGACAGGGATGTGTGATGTTTACCGTGGTTGTTTAATATATTTATAGATGGGGGGTTTTAAGATAATAAATGTGAGGGGCCCTTTGGGAAGAGGCATGGAAGTTAAAAGATAAAGGACTCACACATAAAGTGGGAGTTGTCACAGTTGCTCTTTGCTGATGAACTGTGCTCTTGGGAGATTCTGAAGAGAAGTTGCAGAGGTTGGTGGATGAATTTGGTAGGGTAGTAAAAGAAGAAAATTAAAAGTGAATACAGGAAAGAGTAAGGTTATGAGTAAATAACAAAAAGATTAGGTGATGAAAAAATTTGGGTATCAGATTGGAGGGAGAGATTTTGGAGGGGGTGAATGTATTCAGATATTTGGGAGTGGACTGTCAGCGGATGGGGCTATGAAAGATGAGGTGAATCATAGAAAATTTATGAGGGAAAAGGGTGAGCGGTGCACTTAGGAGACTGTGGAGACAAAGAACTTTGTCCTTTGGAGGCAAAGAGGGGAATGTATGAGAGTATAGTTTTAAACCCAAAGCTCTTAATGGGGGTGAACATGGGGGATGAATGTTGCAGCGAGGAGAAGGCTGGAGGCAGTGGAGATGTCATGTCGAGGGCAGTGTGTGGTGTAAATATAATGCATTGAATTCGTATTTTGGAAGTTAGGAGCAGGTGGGGGATTACCAAACAGTTATCCGGGGCGGGGAAAGGGTTGTTGAGGTGGTTTGGCCCATGAGAGAGAATGGAGCGAAACAGAATACTTAAAGAGTGTATCCGCCCTGTAGGGGAACGAAGGCGGGGTAGGGGTTGGCCTGGGAAAAGGGTTTGGAGGGAGGGGAAAAGGAGGTTTTTTTGTGCGAGGGGCTTGGACTTCCAGCAGGCATGCGTGAGTGTGTTTGATAGGAGTGAATGGAGACAAATGGTTTTTAATACTTGACGTGCTGTTGGAGTGTGAGCAAAGTAACATTTATGAAGGGGTTCAGGGAAACCGGCAGGCCGGACTTGAGTCCTGGAGAAGGGAAGTACAGTGCCTGCACTCTGAAGGAGGGGTGTTAATGTTGCAGTTTAAAAACTGTAGTGTAAAACACCCTTTTGGCAAGACAGTGATGGAGTGAATGATGGTGAAAGTTTTTCTTTTTCGGGCCACCCTGCCTTGGTGAGAATCGGCTGGTGTGTTAATAATAAAAAAAATTTTTTACTAACTCTTTTGTCCCCCTTCCCTTTATATAAAGGGATTATACAGGCTCTTCACCAATCCCTAGGTACTTTTCCCTCTTTCATACATTTCCTTTCCTTTCAACACACCAGCCATATCCCACCGAGGCAGTGTGGCCCAAAAGGAAAAACGAAAGTTTCTCCTTTTACATATAGTAATATATACAGGAGAAGGGATTACTAGCCCCTTGCTCCCGGCATTTTAGTTGCCTCTTACAACACACATGGCTTATGGAGGAAGAATTCTGTTCCACTTCCCCATGGAGGTAAGAGGAAATAAACAAGAACAAGAACTAGAAAGAAAATAGAAGAAAACCCAGAGGGGTGTGTGTATATATATGCTTGTACATGTATGTGCAGTGTGACCTAAGTGCAAAGTTAACCCTTTGACTGTCGCAACCCCCAATCCTGAGGTGTCTCCTGGTGTCGCAAAATTTAAAAAAAAAAAAAAATATTTTTTCTTATGAAATGATAGAGAATCTTTTCCCGATTGTAATGACACCAAAAAAACGAAATTTGATGGAAAACTGACGGAATTATGCTCTCGTGAAGTTAGCGACCTCGGCACTGTTTACAAATCGGCGATTTCGCCCACTTTGAGCCCTATTTTTGGCTAATTTCATTGTTCCAGTCGCCCAACCTCATAGCTATTTCTTTAGAACTCCATTTTTTCTATCGATTGAGTACAAGAAACTGCCCATTTACCGATTTCAACTACCTAATAATGTGGTCAGAAATTTGCAATTTGGCCAATTTCACAAAAACTAAAAAATATGACAATTTCAAAATATGGTCCAGAATGAACAATGCAGACATTCTTGGCTCTAAAATAACATGTTCTTTGTTCATCAGTCATGTCTCCAGGCTCCTCTGATATTACTCTTGCTTTCTATTTTGAATTTTTATTCAAACAAAAAATAGAAGACTTAATATTATGCAGACTACTGCAATACTGTAATAATTGTATAAATAACATCATCCCATTCATGACTGCATATTAGAATGGCTAGTTGGACATTTATTGGACAATGGCATCATTTGTTTACTTTTGAACATTGGCAAAAATCAAACATTTCCCCCTACTTTGAGCTCCATTTCTAGGTTCTTTTTATAGTAAAATCAATCAAAATCACCTCTATTTCTATAATATATTTTCCATTCTATCAAATGAGACCAAGAAAACGAGAATACAACCATAAATACTATACGAAAATAGACCACAAAGTCGGCATTTTAATTAAAAAAAACGATTGGAGTTTTTTTTTTCTCATTATGCACTGCGTGCTCCAGGATTTTTTTTATATGGTGCACACTGACCACACAGACCCATTCTCTCACATGTGGGCCTACCAGCTTTCTCCTGCTTGATTTGAAGCCGCTAGAATTTATGAGTATATATATGTCAAACACGGTACCTCATAAGACGTATATATACGGCCGCGACAGTCAAAGGGTTAAACAAAAATACCAACCACTCCAACACTACATCCCCCCCTGCTTTCAACATTTCTGCCATGATTCTGTCAGTTCCAGCTGCTTTACCCCCTTTCATTCTACATATTGCCTCACGCACCTCGCCCATACTCACATCCTGCTCTTCTTCACTCCTGAAAGATGGTATACCTCCCTGCCCAGTGCATGAAATTACTGCCTCCCTTTCTTCGTCGACATTTAAAAGTTCCTCAAAATATTCTCGCCATCTATCCACTACCTCCATCTCCCCATCTACTAACTCCCCTACTCTATTTTTAACTGACAAATCCATTTGTTCCCTAAGCTTTCTTAACTTGTTTAACTCGCTCCAAAAATTTTTCTTATTTTCATTAAAATTTCTTGACAGTGCCTCTCCCACTCTATCATCTGCTCTCCTTTTGCACTCTCTCACCACTCTCTTCACCTTTCTTTTACTCTCCATATACTCTACTCTTCTTATAACACTTCTGCTTTGTAAAAAGCTCTCATAAGCTACCCTTTTCTCCTTTATCACACCCTTTACTTCATCATTCCACCAATCACTCTTCTTTCTTCCTGCACCCACCTTCCTATAACCACAAACTTCTGCCCCACATTCTAATACTGCATTTTTAAAACTATTCCAACCCTCTTCAACCCACCCCCCCACTACTCATACTTGCACTAGCCCATCTTTCTGCCAATAGTTGCTTATATCTCACCCGAACTTCCTCCTCCCTTCGTTTACACACTTTCACCTCCCTCTTACTTGTTATTGCCATTTTCCTCATTTTCCATCTGCCTCTTATTCTAACTGTAGCTACAACTAAATAATGATCAGATATATCAGTTGCCCCTCTATAAACATGTACATCCTGGAGCCTACCCATCAACCTTTTATCCACCGATACATAATCTAACAAACTACTTTCATTACGTACTACATCATAACTTGTATATTTATTTATCCTCTTCTTCATAAAATATGCATTACTTATTACCAAACCTCTTTCTACACATAGCTCAATTAAATGCTCTCAATTTTTATTTACCCTTGGCACCCCAAATTTACCTGCTACTCCCTCCACAACATTTTTACCCACTTTAGCATTGAAATCCCCAACCACAAGTACTCTCACACTTGGTTCAAAACTCCCCACGCATTCACTCAACATTTCCCAAAATCTCCCCCTCTCCTCTACACTTCTCTCTTCTCCAGGTGTATATATGCTTACTATAACCCACTTTTCACATCCAACCTTTATTTTACTCCACATAATCCTTGAATTAATACATTTATAGTCCCTCTTTTCCTGCTATAGCTTATCATTCAACATTATTGCTACTCCTTCTTTAGCTCTAACTCTATTTGAAACCCCTGACCTAATCCCATTTATTCCTGTCCACTGAAACTCTCCCAACCCCTTCAGCTTTGTTTCACTTGAAGCTGGGACATCCAGCTTCTTCTCATTCATAACATCCACAATCATCTCTTTCTTATCATTTGCACATCCATGCACATTCATACATCCCACTTTGACAATTTTCTTCTTCTTATTCTTTTTAGTAATTATTACAGGAAAAGGGGTTACTAGCCCATTGTTCCCGGCATTTTAGTTGACTTTTACAACACGCATGGCTTACGGAGGAAAGATTCTTATTCCACTTTCCCATGGAACAGTGTTTATATGAAGAAAGGGAAGTTTTCATTGAATTTATGGATTTAGAAAATGCATATGATAGGGTCCTAGGTATTAGATTGGTAGACAGCAACCACCCAGGGATGTATTACTGTTCCGCCAAGTGAGAGTAAAACGGAAGCCTGTACACCTACCATCCGACTTACGACCTGCTCGACTTACGACCACTCGACTTACGACCGTGTTTTTTATGCCAAATTTCTGGGAAATAAACAACTATTTGTGTTGTACACAGTGTTTATCCTAAACCTTGCAGTATAAAATACAGTACTAACAGCATAAAAAGTAAAGTAAAACATGAAATACCAAAATAAAACAATAAAATAAAGTCATTACAAAAATGTTTTGTTGATATTCAGTAGTAAAGTTCGACTTATGACCATTTCGACTTACGACCGATTTCTCGGAACCGAACTCGGTCGTAAGTCGGATGGTAGGTGTACTTGTTTTACATGATGGTAGGATTGCTGGTGTCTTTTCTGTCTGATAAACATGCAAGATTTCAAGTACGTCTTGCTACTTCTACTTACACTTAATTCACACTGCACAAAAATGTAGAGGCATATAATATATAAAAATATATATAATATATATATTTTATATATATATATATATTATATATATAATATATATATATAATAAAATATATATATATATATTATATTATTTATATTATATATTATATATATATATATTTTTTTTTTTTTTTTTCAACAAGTGGCCGTCTCCCACCGGGGCAGGGTGACCCAAAAAGAAAGAAAATCCCCAAAAGAAAATACTTTCATCATCATTCAACACTTTCACCACACTCGCACATTATCACTGTTTTTTGCAGAGGTGCTCAGAATACAACAGTCTAAGCATACCATATAAAGATACAAAACCCATATCCCTCCAAACTGCCAATACCCCAAACCCCCCCTTTTAAAGTGCAGGCATTGTACTTCCCAATTCCAGGACTCAAGTCCGACTATATGAAAATAACCGGTTTCCCTGAATCCCTTCACTAAATATTACCCTGCTCACACTCCAACAGATCGTCAGGTCCCAAGTACCATTGTCTCCATTCACTCCTATCTAAACACGCTCACCACGCTTGCTGAAGTCCAAGCCCCTTACCCACAAAACCTCCTTTACCCCCTCTCTCCAACCCTTTCGAGGACGGACCCCTACCCCGCCTTCCTTCCCCTATAGATTTATTTTGCTTCCATGTCATTCTACTTTGATCCATTCTCCTAAATGACCAAACCACTTCAACAAACCCCTCTTCTGCCCCCTGACTAATACTTTTATTAACTCCACACCTTCTCCTAATTTTTCCCCACTCCGAAATTTTCTGCATAATATTACACCACACATTGCCCTTTAAACAGGACATCTCCACTGCCTCCAACCGTTCCTCGCTGCTGCATTTACCACCCAAGCTTCACACCCATATAAGAGTGTTGGTACTAGTATACTTTCATACATTCCCTTCTTTGCCTCCTTAGATAACGTTTTTTGACTCCACATATACCTAAAAGCCCCACTAAATTTTTTCCCCTCATAAAATTCTTTGATTAACCTCCCCTTTTCAAAAATCCATCGCCGACAGGGTTAACCCCCAAAAGTATCTGAAAACACACTTCTTCCTTTTACCCCCTCCCCAATTTGTTTTCCAAATTTTTTTCTTTTTTAAATTTTTTGAAAACCCTCTCACCTTACTCTTTTCTATGTTCACTTTCAACTTTCTATTTAAACATTCCCAAATAACCCCAAAACCTTTTAAAAATTTTTTCTTTGAATCCCCCATAAGCCCCTTTATCTTCAGCAAAAGAAAAACGTGTAAATTCCCTTTTTTGAATTTGTTTTTTTTTTTTTTTTTTTCCCAAAATTTTAAATTATATATATAAAATTATATATAAAATTATATATATATTAATATTTGGGGGGGTTTGGGTAACGGGCAACCCCCCAGGGAGGGTATTCCCGTCCTCCCAAGGGGTGAAAAAACGTAAGCCTGAAATTTGTTTTAAAAGGATGGAGGTTGTGGGGTCTTTTGTCTGTCTCAAAAAAATTTTGCAAAAATTACAGGTACGTTTTTCTATTTATTTTAATTTAGGTCACACTACACTACAGGGACACGTTTTTTTTATACCACTATTGGTTTTTTTTGATTTTATCCTTAAATAAGTTCTTGGTTTATTCCCTTTTTCCTTTTTACCCAGGGGGAAGTGGAATAAGTTCTTTCCTCCGTAACCCAAATGCTGTTGTAAAAGTCAACAAAAAATCCCCGGAAAAAAATGGGGCTAGAAACCCCCTTTTCCCTGTAAAAAAATTAAAACAAAAAAGAATAGAAGAAAAAAAATTGTAAAAAGGGGAAAAGTCTAAATTTTCCCGTGGATGGGGTTGCAAATAAATAAAAAAAAAGATGATTGTGGATGTTATAAATTGAGAAAAAACCCTGGATGTTCTTTTTTTAAAGGTGAAACAAAGCTAAAGGGGGGGGTGGGAGAGTTTCAATGGAGGGGAAAAAAAAGGGTTAGGTCAGGGGTTTAAAAATAGGAGTTAGGTTTAAAGAAGGAGTAGCAAAAATGTTGAAGGTTTAAGCTATGGCGGGGAAAAAAGGGGATAAAAATGTAAAAATTTCCCAAGGTTTTTGTGGAGAAAATAAAGATTGGATGGGGAAAAAGGGGGTTTAAATGAAAAGGTTTTGAAACCTGGGAGAAGAGAGAAGTGTAGAGGAGAGGGGAGAAAAATTTTGGGGGAAATTTTGAGGGGAATTGCGGGGGGATTTTTTGCCAAGTGTGAGAGTAAGGGGGTGGTTGGGGATTTCAATGAAAGGGGGGTTAAAAATGTTATGGAGGGAGGGTTAGTGGGTTTAATTTTTGGGGGGTGCCAGGGGAAATTTTAAAGGGGGAGCCTTAATTGAGTATGTGTAGAAAAAAATTTTGGAAATTTAAGTAAAAATTTATTTTTTAAAAAAAGAGGATAAATAATATACAAGGTATGAGGAAACCCCCCACTTTAAGGGAAGTGGGTTTGTTGGGGTTATGTTTTGGGGTGGTTTAAAAAGGTTTAGGGGTTTGGGGCCCCAGGTGTACTTTTTTTTATAGAGGGGCAACCTGTATATGGGAAACATTATTTAGTTGTAGCTACAGTTAGAGTAAGAGGTAAATGGGGAAAGGGGAAAAAGGTGGCAACAAAAAAGGAAGAGGGAGGTGAAAGTGTATAAACAAAGGGGAGGAAGAATTTGGGGGGAGATATAAGCGACTATTGGCAGAAAGGTGGGCTAGTGCAAAGATGAGTAGTGGGGGGGGGGTTTTTAAGAGGGTTGGAAAAAGTTTTTTAAAAATGCAGTATTAGAATGTGGGGGGAGAGTTTGTGGTTATAGGAGAGGGGGGCAGGAGGAAAAGAGGAGTGTTGGGGGAAAGGGTTTAAGTAAAGGGTGTGAATTTAAAAGAAAAAAAAAGGGAGCTTACGAAAAGGTTTTTTTCAAAGCAGGAAGGGGGGGTTTTAAGAAGAGCGGTCTTGGAGAGTAAAAGAAAGGTTTAAGGAGGGTTTAGAGGGGGCCCAAAAAGGGGGCAGATGAAAGAGGGGAGAGGCCCCCTGTCAAAAAATTTTTTAAAGAAAATAAGGGAAAAAAATTTTTGGAAATGAGTTAAAAAAGTTTTAAAAAAGTAGGGAAATATGGAAATTTTGGGCCGTTTAAAAACAGGAGTTGGGGAGTTTGTAGTGGGGAGAGGGAGGTATTAGGTAGGTGGCGAGAAAATTTCGAGGAACTTTTAAAAAGTTAAGGAAGAAAGGGAGGCGGTAATTTTTATGCACTGGGGCCCGGGGGTTACCCCTTTTTTTTGGAGTTTGGGGAAAGGAAAAGGACTGTAAGGTGGGGGAGGTACGTGAGGGATTACGTAGAATGAAAGGGGGTTAAAACAAACTGGAAAAAAAATGGGATCAAGCGAAAGTTAAAAAACGGGGGGAATATAGTGTTGGAGTGGTTGGGTTCTTTTGTTTAAAATGTATGAAAGGGGGGAAGGGACCCTAGGGTTTTGGGGGAGGGGAAAGTTTGTCCCTTTATATAAAGGGAAAGGGGAAAAAAAAGAGATTGTAAAAAATTTTAGAGGAATAAATTTTTCTGAGTATTTCCAGGAAAAATATACGGGGAGGGTTATAATTGAAAGGAAATTTGAGGTAAGACAGAATGTTTGAATTTTCGGACGAACAAGGAGGTTTCAGGTGGGTTTGGGGATGTGTAGATCAAGTGTTTACATTGAAGCATATTGTGAAAAGTATTTAGAAAAGGTAGGGGAAGTTTTTATTTTCATTTATGGATTTTGAAAAAGGGATTGATAGAGGGATAGAGGAGCAATGTTTTCGAGGGTTTCAAGTATTGGAATAGGTGGTAAGTTACTAAATGCTGTAAAGGTTTTATGAGGATAGTGAGGCTCGGTTAGGGTTTTGGGAGAAAGAGGGAGGTTTCTTCCGGTAAAATTTGGTTTAGCAGGGTTTTGGGGAAGGGCACCCTTTTGGGTTTTTTTAATATATTTTAGATGGGGTTGTAAAAGGAAATAAAGCTAGGGTGTTCGGGGGGGGGGTGGGTTTAAATTTTTGGGGAATCAAATTCCAAAAAGGGGGTTTTACCCCAGTTACTTTTTGCTGATGTACTGTGCTTATGGGGGGATTTTAAAAAAAAAATTGCAAAAGGGTTTGTGGTTTCGTTTGGAAGGGGGTTAAAAGGGAAAAGTTGAAAGGGAAAAATAAAAAAAAAGAGTAGGTGATGAGGGTATCAAATGTTTTGTTTAAAAAAAATTGGATACAAATTGCGGGAGGAGGGGGATGGAAGAAATGAAGGTTTTTAGATATTTTGGGGGTTGCGTTTTGGCCGGGGATTTATGAAGGGTTTGGGTTTTAATCATGAATTGATGGGGGGAAAAAAAAGGGGAGTGGTGCGTTGAGGTATATTTTGGAGTCAAAAAAGTTATCCCCTTTGGGGCAAAGAAGGGAAAGTTGGAAAAATTTTTAGTACCAACACTCTTATATGGAGTAAAACTTGGGTGGTAAAAAAGCAGCAGCGGGGGACGGGTGGAGGCAGTGGAGAAAGTCCTGTTAAGGGGAATGTGTGGGGGTAAATATTATGGGAGAAAATTTTGGGTGTGGAAATTTTGGAGAAAGGGGTGGGGTTAAAAAAGCATTTGAGAGGGCAGAAAGGGGTTGTTTGAGGTGGTTTGGTTTATTTAGAGGGGAATGGATTTAAAATAGAAATTTACATGGGAAAACATTTAAATCTAAGGGGAAAAGGGAAAAAAGGGGGGAGGGGGTTTGTCCTCGAAAGGGTTTTGGAAAAAAGGGGGGAAAAGGGGGTTTTGTGGGTGAGGGGCTTGGACTTCCAGCAAGCGTGGGAAAGAGCGTGGGGAAGGAGGGGAAGGGAAAGGGAAAGATACTTGGGACTTGCGATCTGGTTGGGGGTTTTGAGCAGGGTAATATTTAAATTTAAGGGATTCAGGGGAAAAAAGGTTTTTTCTATAGTCGGACTTGAGTCCTGGGGAAAAGGGGAAATCAGTGCCTGCACTTTAAAGGAGGGTTTGGGATTTTGGGGTTTGGGGGGATATGTTGTGAAATTTTATACGTATATGCTTCTAAACTGTTATATTTGGGGCACCCCTTTCAAAAGCAGTGATAATGTGTTTAGTGTGGTGAAAGTGTTGAATTTTTGTTGAAGTTTTTCTTTTTGGGGGTTTTCTTTTTTTTTTTGGGTTTAACCCCGCCCCGGTGGGGGGAAAGACCCCACTTGTTGAAAAAAAAAAAAAAAAAAAAAAATAAAATTTTATAAATTTTTAATATATATATAAAATAAATTAAACAACAAAACCCCTTGGGGTTTTTTTCTATTTTTTACTAGCCCCTTTTTTTGTTTATTTCCTCTTTTTCTCCCTTTGGGGGGTTTGGAAACAGAATTTGGGTTTTTTCCCTAAGCCCGCGTGTTTTTAAGAGGCCAAATAAAAAGCCGTGGAAACAAGGGGCTTGTAAACCCTTTCTCATGTTGAAAATTTACAAATTTTAAAAAGAAAAACTTTTGTTTTTCTTTTGGGGCCAACCCCGCCCCTCGGGTGGGATTAAAAGCCGGGTTGTTGAAAGATGATGATGTATGATGGGGTGGAAAAGGGGGGAGTTTGTGTGGCATATGTTGCCCAAGTGTAAAGAAAAAAATTTGGTAATAAGGTTTCTATTTGCCTGAAGGTTTTTATGGGATAGTGGGCTTGTTAGGGGGTTTTAGGAGGGGAGAGAGGGTTACTTCCCGTTTAAAGTAGGCCTTTGACAGGGATGTGTAAAGTAATATGGTTGTTTAACATATTTATAGTGGGTTGTAAAAGAAAAAAAATGTTTGGGGGTTGGGGGGGGAGGGGTTTGGGGTTAAATGATGGGGAATCAAATCAAAAGGGGGGTTGAGCAGGGTTCTTTTTTGGGTGATGATGCTGTGTTTTGGGGATTCTAAAGAAGAGTTACAAAGGTTAGTGGACGAGTTTTGGAGGGTGTGTTAAGGAAGAAAGTTGAAAGTGAACATAGATAAGAGTAAAGTGATGAGGGTATCACACGATTTAGATCTCATTGGAGGGAGGGAGTATGAAAGGAGTGAATGTGTTCAGATATTTGGGAGTTGACTTGTCAAACACATACCATGGGTGGAGTTTTAAACCTGCAGTCAAGTGTCTCAGAACTCCAGACCGTCACGTTAGTCACTGGGCCAGCTAGCTGGCCCAGTGACTTCTTATTACGGCCTTTTTTTTTTTTTTTTTTTTTTTTTTTAACAAGTCGGCCGTCTCCCACCGAGGCAGGATGACCCAAAAAAGAAAGAAAATCCCCAAAAAGAAAATACTTTCATCATCATTCAACACTTTCACCACACTCACACATTATCATTGTTTTTGCAGAGGTGCTCAGAATACAACAGTTTAGAAGCATATACATATAAAGATACACAACATATCCCTCCAAACTGCCTTATGATTTCTTATTAGGGCCTTAAATTTGCAGACAGGGGTCCTTTAGTTTGTTCTTGCAATGAATTCCAGATCTTCAGGCCTTTTATGTGCATAGCATTTTTGCATAGGGAGAGATGAACACGGGGAATATCGAAGAGTGATCTGTGTCTCGTATTATGATTGTGTGTTCTGTTATAGTTATCAAGGAGGAGTTTGAGAGGAGGGTTTACATTAGAGTATAATGTTCTGTGTATGTAGTAGGCACAATAATAACTGTGGATGTTTTGTATATTTAGCAAGTTAAGACTTTTGAAAAGAGGTGGAATGTATTGTCGATGTAGGAGTTAGTAATCAATGGCACTGCAGCTTTTTGCTGGGTTATTAAAGGCTTAAGGTGATTGGTTGAGCTGTGGGGGGGTTGAGAGTGGACAAACTACATAGGTGAGGTAAAAAGGGTAACCTTATTGAGGCTAGTTGTGAGTCATTTGAAACTCTGTAAGAGGCTGAATTGAGGTGTCATAAGTCGGATAATGAAAGATTGCCTCTGCTGTTGGTAGTCCTTTCATATGTTTTGCTGTATGTGAGTCTGAATTTCGAGATGCATAAGTAGGTAGCCTAGAAATTTTGCGTATCCAGTGAGATTAGTGAACACATTTCATGTCAATATGTTTAGTGTGAGAAGACATGAAGTTGTGTTCTCAAAAAATTGTAAGGAAGTAGGCATTTTGTCATGATGTTGAGAAAGGTGGAAATTCTGTGGTACTCCACAGAAAGTTTGTAGTAGTTCACATTGTACCTGTCTTGTTAAGATGAGATTTTGGTATGAAGGTGAAACGACCTAAGTTGAGTCTTGTGCAAAAATCATGGTCTTAGAATTAATGCATTAGTAAGTCTGTGAAATAGTCAAAGAGGGAAATACACTTCCTTGGACTCCAATCAAGACTGATCTATGTAGACTTGCTCCTCTTAGTGTCAACATATGTATAATTGTAATCATAGATTTTTAATCGAGTGCCTCATGCCCCCAAGGTTTGAGCATGTGTGGGATATAAGTCATGGAGTAACTGTTGTTATTAATTTTTCAAGATTTTAGTAGTAGGGGCAGGTTTGAAAGCCTTTATTAACATACCCGGCGGGATTGAACCGCTTATAAGTCTCAAAACTCCAGCCCGTCGCGCTAGCCACTAGCAGCTACAATAAGATTATGAATCTTTTGTGGCTAGCTGGTCAGTGCTAGCCGACGGGTGGAGTTTTGAGATTATAAACGCGGTTCAATCCGGGACCGGGGGTATGTTTATTTGCAATCGTGTCATTACGATTTCTTAAGTCAGGCCTATAATTATTCAGTTCAGTTGGATCACCTCCTTTGAGGATCGGGGTGACTCTTGTTGTCTTGAGTATGAATGGGAAGGTGGAAGATTCAGTGGATTTATTAACCCTTTGACTGTTTCCGACGTATAAATACGTCTTACGAGCCAGTGTTTCTGACGTATTTATATGCACAAATTCTAGCGGCTTCAAATCAAGCGCCAAAGGCCTGGTAGGCCTACACGAGAGAGAAGTGGTCTCTGTGGTCGGTGTGCACCCTGTGAAAAAAATATGGGACCCAGCGGTGCATTGTGGGAATGTCATGTTGTTAGTCCATTTTCACCATGCCTCTCGGTAAGAAGTTCCTCACTCCTCGGCAGATTGGAGGTCTTTTGCTCCCAAGTGATAGCTCTAACAGCGATGAAAATGTCAGTGACAGTGAATTCCAGGGTTTTGAAGTGAGTGTTACCAGAAAAAGTGCCCAGGATAACGTAATTAGTGATGAAAACCCAGATGATCCACAACCTTCCACCTCTGGTGCTGGGCCGGCTTGTTCACGTTCACGTTCGCCTGTACCAGGACGAAAGAGGAAACTATTTGGTCGTGTACAACACCCAGATGTTAGCAGTGATAGTGATAGTTATTTCAAGGTCATTGAAAGCAGTTCTAGTGACAGTGAGAGTGAATATTCCCCAGTGAAGCGGCAGTATGTACGACGTAGCATGCGGTCTGGTAGTGTTTCATATGTTGTTCCAAGGGGAAGGAGAAACTCTGGGAGCACATCCCGTGGCCCTACACCACGACCTGATAGTGAAGATGACGATATTGTAACGATGGGTATGAATGATGTGAGTGAGGGAGCAGGCAGTGGTGGTGATAGTGAGGGTGGCACGGCCCATGTGGCACCATCAGCGGGCCACGCTGCTGACTCTGCACAACAACCAGCCTCACCCTACCCCACACTCCCACAACCTGCACCACCACAACCTGCACAACCACAACCTGCACAATCACAACCATGGTACAATATCCAGACCCCACCAGCAGACCGCATCTGGGATTGGCAGGACGGTGACGAGTTTGTTCCCAGTCCCCATGACTTTGATGAAACACAAAGTGGAATAAAGCCATCTTGTCCACTTGGGAACAATGCCAGTGAACTGGACTGCTTTGAGTTATTCTTTGGTGAACCCCTGATGGACATCATTGTCAGGGAAACAAACACATACTGTGATTACACCATGGCAAATACAATTCTCTCACCAAAATCACGGCTACACAAGTGGAAGGAGACAACTGTGGCAGAGATGTACCTGTTTTTTGCCACAATAATGCTTATGCCACATGTGTATAAGCACACTGTCACCACATACTGGGCAACAGAACGCCTGATTTCAACTCAAGGTTTTAGTGACATTATAGGTGTCAATCGTTTCCTGATACTGTTACGTATGTTACACTTTTCAGACAAAACCAGGCCTGACAGAAGCGACAGGTTATATAAGATCAGAAATGTGTTTATGTACCTGAAACAAAAGTGCTGCATGTATTTTTATCCCTTCAGGAAGCTTGTTATTGATGAGTCCTTGATATTATTCAAAGGAAGACTCATACATCAAGCAATAGGAAACGCATAGGAAACGCTTTGGTATAAAGCTATTTGTACATGTGTGTAATGCAGAATGGTCTATTAGTCGATAATCATTGGTATCATGGCAGTTAATACTTTGAGAGATACCATGAAGTTATAGGGTACTCTGTTATGTGATTGTCTAAAATGATGGAAGCCATGCTTGGTAAGGGGCAAGTGTTATTTACTGATAATGGTACACAAGCCCTTACTCCAGTGATTCTGCGAGTGTGAATGAACAATGTTGTTGTGCACAGTGCGTGTGTATCGTAAAATGCCAAGGTTCGAGTGGCAGCGCGCAGGCGGAGGTTGCAGCCTTTCGGCAATGACTCAGGCATTTCGGGGGGCATGAAAGTGATGTCACAATGTTGAACATTCATTCGCAAACGGGAAAATGGTTTACCCAGTGGGAAGGGAAAAAAAAAAGACCAATGAAACCTCCATGTTCTAAAGGCCTGCAGCTGTCATGGACTACAACTCAATATGCGCTTATGGACAAATGTGACATGCAGATGGGTTGCAGACTGTGTCGCAAGAGTTATAATGGTATATAACTTTTTTTTCCATCTTGTTGATATCTCTATGCTAAATGTTATACATATACAATTGAAGACCAACAAACCCATAAAAGGTGAATTTTGCCCGTCGTAATCAACAAATAATTGCCAATGATACATCAATGGGTTGCAACTTGACATTGAATAACAGCGCTTCACATACGTATCTCGTTTCAGGCCTGGTGATCACTACCCATACAACTCACCTAACTATGGCCAAGAAAAATGCAGTCAAGAAAGGTGTTATGAATGTTGCATACCTCAAACCCACAATCATGCAGAGACACTCGTTTTATGTGTGAGGAGTGTGAAGTGCCCTCTGCATATACCATGTTTCAAGAGTTCCAAAAAGATGCAGCAGTTCTAGGAAGTGTTTAGTATGTACATATGATAATATTATGGAACAATAGTAGTAATGTTTGTGATTGTTTGTTGTTGTAACAAAGTGTATACACTAAATATTGTGATAAGTTTGTTCTATGAATTGTGTTGTAAACAATGATGTATATTTGAACAATGCACCTTAGTTTGGTCTCCAGCCAATTAAGTGTACCTGGAACAGAAAAATATTGAAAAATGCAGAAACCTTTGAATTAGAGTAAAAGAATACCGTGGAGCCGCAGTGCACGGCCATAGTTGCCGAAGAAATACGTCAAATTCTGCAAACTTGCGGCTCAATATTCAGTAAGTACTGGTGGCAAAAATTTTTTTTAGGCTTAAAAACAAATCACAAAAATATTCCTAACATTTTCAAAGAGGAAAAATAAATTTTTTTTTCGAAATTTGCCGACATAGAAAGACAGTTTCAAGAGACCTGAAAACAGTCAATGGTTTTTAAAAGAGTTGCAAAAATTGGTGACAACATTGAGAAGCTTTTTTATACATGATTGGGGTAAGTTATTTAGGTCCCCTTGGTCTTCTTTGAGCTTTGTTGATAAGCGAGATTAGTAGTAAAGGTTTGTTGGGTCTAAAATTTAGAGTATTAGGGTAGTTGTCAGTGAGGTACTCTTTGGACTGATTTTGAGCTTGGGATTTATTGCTAGTTTTGTCCTACGGTAGAGAAAAAGACATTAAGTCTTGGCTGGCACGAATCAGTTGTTTTATTACTCTTCAAATTTGAAAAAATCTAAGGATGCAAAGGGATGACTGTGTTCCAAATAACTATGTAGTATGCTAATTTGCGAAATCAGAGCTGTTGTTCCAAACTAGCTTCCCTTACAACAAACAGGGAAAAGTGGCACAAAGATGACCTATATTCATCCAGGATAATATTTTCCCAAATTTTATTTACTTACTTGAATTCAGCCACAAAGCACATTAAGTATATTTACCCTTGGATAACCCAGTAAAGTCAAACAGTGTGACTTATTTCTCTTTTGTGGAGGATTACACTCTGAAACAGTTGTAATATAAGTACATATTCCTTGTAAATAGTGTTAAAAGGCTAAGCATTTCTCTGTGTTTGAATTATGAAAACTTTAACCCTTTAACCCCTTGAGGGTCAGTGCTGTAGTTCTAGTTTTGAACTCTGGATCAGTGCCACAGAACTATGCAGTTTGCTTAGCTCACTCAGATAAGCTGTGAGTGGTAAATTTGGGCATAGATATGAGAGAATGGATCTGGATGGTATGTGTGCACCATATAAAAAAAATCCTGCAGCATACAGTGCATAGAGAAAAAACCGCGACTGTGTTTTTGGTTTAAAATGGCAACTTTGCAGTGTATTTTCATTTGTTTTTATGGTTGTATTCATGATTTCTTGGTCTCATTTGATAGATTGGAAGATATACAGCCTCTCCTCACTTAACAATGAAATTCAATTCCCAAGACCATGTCGGTAAACGATTTCGTCAATAAGTGAGGAGCATAATACAATGGTAGTGGGTTTGTGTCAACCATCTTTGATATTGTTTTAATGACACCTTTGCACCATTTATAACATTTCTGGTATATTTTTAAATGTTTATACAGTAATGTACTATATATTGTAATAATCAGAAGAGAAGAAATCAGCTCTAATATACATTATTTAGGTATGCATATTGGTCAGAGAGCCCTTTGCAAGTCCGAGTCTTCTGTAAATGAGTATGCCACTAAGTGAGGAGAGGCTGTATTACAGAAATAGAAATGATCTTGATTAGTTTGAGGACTGAAAATAGCTTAAAGTTGAGCTTAAAGTAGCAGAAATATTAAATTTTTGCCGATATTCCAGAGTAAACAAATCATTTAACTTGTCCAATATGTGCCCACTGGTCAGTCTAATGTGCATTCATAAATGCACTGACATTATTTATACAATTATTGTAATAATGCATAACAGTAAATCTATTTTTTTTGTGAATAAAAATTCAAAATGGAATTCATAAGTCAAGACTGGGAATGTAACTAATGAACAGAGGAAATGTTATTTTCATGCCAGAAATGTCTACATTGTTTATTCTGGACCCTATTTTGAAATTTGTGTGAAGTTGGCCATATTACAAATTTCTGATAACTTTATTGGGTAGTTGAAATACAGTAGTTGATTGGGCAGTTTCTTGTGCTCAGTTGATAAAATGGAAGGCATAATAGTGAAATAGCTCAGAATTTGGTCATCTTGAATAATGTAATTGGCCAAAAATACAACTCAGCGTGGGTAAAACTACCAATGCATAAATATTGATGACATAGCAGAATTCATGATAGCGTTATTTTGTCAATTTTCCATCAAATTTCGTGCTTTTTGTTTTATTACCTTCAGAAAAAAGATTCTCTACCATTTCATAAGAAAAAAAATTTTTTTTTTTTGAATTCTTGGACTCTGTGGACAAATTTCAAATCAAGTGGGCCTGGACTGTGAAAGGGTTTTAACTGTGTCCAATGTACTCCCACACTGTGTCCTACAAACTAGTATGCACCATTGTTCATACCTACAAATCTGTCACCTGCCAATATTTTTTACCTCAGGACAACTCTTTGGGTCTTCCATCTATTCATACATTTGAAAAAATCTAAGGCCAGCAGGGTTCACATAATGTATCTTGGTGAACTACTCAGGGTATGACTGTATGTCCGACGTACTAGTACGCCTCACTAACTAAAGTAAACAAAGGAACCAGAGGCTGTTGTTCCATCACCAACTCCCCTGCCAGCAAACAGGGTGTTCAAGTGGCACAAAGATGACTTATTCATTCCAGATTAATTACAATTTTGTGATACTAACAGTGGAATTTGGGCACAAAGACCACTAGGTTTATTTAATGCAGGGTAACTCTGTAAAAGAAGGGAATGTATGAGAGTATAGTGGTACCAACACTCTTATATGGGTGTGAAGCATAGGTTGTAAATGCTATAGCAAGGAGGAGGCTGGAGGCAGTGATGATGCTGTGTCTAAGGGCAATATGTGGTGGGAATACTATGCAGAGAATTCGTAGTGTGGAAATTAGGAGGTGTGGAGTTACTAAAAGTATTATTTAGAGGGCTGAAGAGGGGTTGTTGAAGTGCTTTGGTCATTTAGAGAGGATGGAGCAAAACAGGATTACTTGGAGGCTGTATAAATCTGTAGCAGAGAGGAGGAGGGGTAGGGGTCATCCTAGGATAGGATGGAGGGAGGGGGTAAAAGAGGTTTTGTGTGCAAGGGGCTTGGACTTGCAGCAGGCATGTGTGAACATGTTAGATAGGAGTAAATGGAGACAAATGGTTTTTGGGATCTGATAAGCTGTTGGAGTGTGAGCAGGGTAATATTTTGTGAAGGGATTCCGGGAAACCAGTTAGCCAGACTGGAGTTTTAGAGGTGGGAAGAACAATGCCTGTACTTCAAGGTGGTGTTTGGGATATTGGCTGTTTGGAGTGACATCTAAACTGTCGTATCTGAGTGCCTCTGCAAAGATGGTGATTGTGTGAATGATGATGTAAGTGTTGAATGATGGTGAAAGTGTTTCTTTTTTGGGGGGGTCACTCTGCCTTGGTTGGAGACGGTCAACTTGTTGAAAAAAACAAATTATGCTGAATGCCATATTAAGTTTTTTAGAGAATCCTTGTCATATTCACTGTTTTAGCTTTGTGACTAAACTCCAGGTAATAAAGATTAATTCTAGCAACATCTAGATAGGCAGTGTGGATTGCAGACATAACATTGTATTACTGACATTTATTTATTTATTTATTGTCATCTTGTTATAAGAAAATTTGGTTGGGTTCACTTTCTGATTACAATTTTAACTTGCAGTTTATTTTTAATCTAAACAGAATGTTAAGTTGGAATCAGAACAAGTTGCTGAAGAGATAAGTACCATTTCTGAAAAGGCAGATGAAATTATCAGTTGGTCAAATGATGTGTCAAAGAGACTTCATCTTGTCAACAATGATGAGAGCCAGCTAGAAGTAAGTTAAACAGTTAAATATTTTACACTTAAAAATAAATGATCCTAAATTTTCATCTAACTCCATCTCCAAACTGATTATATATATATTAATGGTTTTAACACTTTTTCTCCTCTCTTTATAACAATCTTCTCTGTTTCCTACTGCCTCTCTTCCATTCTTGTATAATTAGTGTATTCCACTATTATTATTATTGTCACATGAAAATTGCAAATGAAGTCTTGAGAAACCCGTATGCTTCGTTATACTGGCAAACTTTAAAATAGCCATCAGATATAGGGATGGCAATACACAAATAACCCGCACATAAGAGAGAGGAGCTTACGACGATGTTTCGGTCCGACTTGGACCATCTACAAAGTCACACTAACGAAAAGGAGAGGAGGGAGTATATATAGGCCAGCAGACAGGGGCAGAACAAGAGAGGTAGTAGGAAAGGAAAAAAAATAGTAGTAGAGGTAGTAGTAGTAGTGGAGTCATTCAAAGACTAAGAAAGAGGAGCACTGCAAGGGAGCTAGGGGCCCACAAAGGGTAGGAACAAGAACATAGAGGGGAAAGATTAATAGCAATGGACCAAATACCTAAGGCAGAAGAAAGAAAACCCAAAGAGAAAGAGGAAAGGGGAAGAGGGAGAAGGGGAAAAAAACATCAGATTAACTCCCTTTTTGGGCCCCTAGCTCCCTTGCAGTGCCCCTCTTTCATAGTCTTTGACTGACTACTACTGCCGCTGCCGCCTCCTCCGCCGCCTCCTCCGCCGCCTCCGCCTCCGCCGCCTCCTCCGCCGCCTCCTCTGCCGCCTCCCTCCTCCTCCTCCTCCTCCCCCCTCGCCCCTCCGCCGCCTCCTCCTCCCCTCCGCCTCCTCCTCCGCCTCCTCCCCTCCTCCTCCGCCTCCTCCTCCTCTCCTCCTCCGCCTCCTCCTCCTCTCCCCTCCCCCTCCTCCTCCGCCTCCTCCTCCTCCTCCTCCTCTCCTCCTCCTCCTCCGCCTCCTCCTCCGCCTCCTCCTCCCCCCTCCTCCTCCTCCTCCTCTCCTTCCTCCTCCCCGCCTCCTCCTCTCCTCCCCCCCTCTCCTCCCCTCCTCCTCCTCCTCCTCCTCCTCCTCCCTCCTTTCCCCCTCCTCCTCCTCCTCCTCCTCCCCCCTCCTCCCCCCCTCCTCCTCCCCTCTCGTCTCTCCCTGTCCGCCCGGCCTATATATACTCCCTCCTTATCTCCTTTTGTTATTGTGACTTTGTAAATGTCCAGTCCCGACCAAAACCCTCCGTCATTTACTCCTTCCCCTTGTGCAGGTTATTTGTGTATTGTTCCAGTCATGGTATTGTGCCTTTTTGTTATTTATAAGGATGGCAAAATTGTAAAAAAAAAAAAGAAAAGAAAAAAAAATTCACAATGTATGATAGGCCAAAATTGAATTGGGAAATGGTGTGGTGTGGTGTGTCTTCACTTAAAACATATGCAGATAAGATAAAAATGTACAAAGACTAGTTACAAAATGATTCCTATAGAGAAATAAATGAACTACAGCATTGCTGCAATCATTAAAATATCCTGATTAGCTGTTGGGGTGATCTGAAAAAGAAGAAACAAAACTATTCTTTTTTTCATTTAGTAATTTATACAGGAGTAGGGGTTACTAGCTCCTTGCTTGCTTCCAACATTTTAGTCTTCTCATAAGACACACATGGTTTATGTAGGAAAGATTCTTCTTCACTTCCTCATGGAGAAAAGATAATTATAATAACCATATTTATGGTCATGAAAGGATGAAAATTAATAAAGAGTTCTTAATACTGTCAAAGAGGGAGAAAAATATACATCATTTCTTGTAAATGAAGAAATAGGAGTGCCAAAAGGATGCTAGAAAGGTTTACTCATTTACAAACAAACAGTGGTAGAGCAATGGAATGGGATCCAAGAGGAGGTTGTACACAATACTATAGTAGGAAACAAAAATAAAGTATATGATTAAATACTGAAGATGCAACACTGTAAGTATAGCAATTCCTGTAGCTTCAAATAGATAATTACAAAATATAAATTAAAGGAACATCTGTGATGTTTCCTCTGTCATTAATCCTTCAAGGGGGTTACTTTGATTCTGGTGAAGAACTCTCGATCCAAGGAATTGAAAATATCTTCCACTTCCTTGGATTGAACTTAAGGGCCTCTCATTACCCAGGTGCTATATGACCCACTTGGGTTTAGCAATTCCCTATTAATGAATTGAAGATATAAATTAAAACATCACTGCTGGCCACATTTTTTTTTATCTCCTTTGTTGTGTAAGTACCACACTCATCTGGCATCCTTAAAATAAACCCATAATGTGCCTGAGAGCTACACAGGATTGTTTCCTGCATAAGGCTAGGTGCAATTGAAAATTGTAATAAAAGTAAAATACTAAAACTATTTTGATTGGTGCTACAGTCAAAGACCAGTTGAAAGTCAGCCTCTGCAGTAACTGTCTTGTCCTACAAACTGTTGAGGTCATTTCCTTGCATGGCACTAAATGGGTAACACAGCTCTGGAATTACATTTCTGTGCGGGGAAATGAACACATCTGCAGCTTGTGCAGAACTACCAATTAGCCAGTCCAGTTTCATTTTGCTTTGGCTCTTACTTCCAGGCATTCTCAGTTAACATGTCAAGAGCAGCAAGACTCCTTCAAACTACAGTGAGCCAACTGTCTCACAGTCAACCAGCTGTGGCTGTCTCAAACTCAGGCCCAAATTGCTAACACTTGCTGCTCTGCAAGTAGAAGCAGCAATGCCTGCTCACACGTGTCCTCAGTCAACTGGCTCTGTCAACATTGTGGAAAAAATAATTCACTTTTGTTAATTTTATGAGCATTGAACATTTGCTCCTATGTGTGGTCACCCTCTTGTATATCTAGCAGATGGGTGGCAAAGTGTACATGCCTATTTGTGGTTGCTGGCCCCACTTTGTAAATTGCCGCTCTCCAGATTCACTTCCTTGCAGCCTCAGTGGCCCTATCATACCTACTCTTAAAATTGTGTATGGAGTCTGTCTCCACCACTTTCTCAGTGTTAGAGTTTGTGTGTTTACACCTAAGCACTGAGCTCAAAGACTAAAAATGTTCATATAATTTTTTTTGTGGTTTGTTGTAATTATTAGCCTCACTGCAAAATTGCAACTTTTCCTTCTGCTACCTCTATTGTTTTTGCATTCATTAACCTTTTGATTGTTTATCTCTTCATTGATTATAGATACTCTTGTGTTATACTCTCATTTTAGCTCTCTATAATAATTTTTGGTGCAAACTGCCACTATGCCTTTCCTAGCATTTTTTTCTAATCCTTCATGAATCTTTTGTGGAGGCATCTTCAGGACAGTAGTTAATAGTATATTGCATTTGATTTTAATTTTTTTTTCTAGTGACCAAACATTAATAAATCCATCCTTAAGTGTTATGTATCTTTTTAAATATTTATTTTATAAACATCATTATTATTGGGCTTCATTTGATTTTACTTTATATTTGCTTAATTTACTTTATTGTAGCTTTCATCTAGCACACATGGCCTAGTTGTTAAGATTCTAGAGAAATTTTAAGTGAATCATTCATTATTCCATTCTGTTTCCTGTGTTATAAAAAATAGAACATATAGTTCAAAGCTTTTTATTCTTTAATATGTTTGAGAATGATTTTTTGAAATGTTGAAGCTCAGTATTGAAGCTCATTTTAAAGAGAAATTTAGTGCTTCCAGAATTTTAGCCACATTTTATTTTTCCTTGTTTTCTTTCTTTTTTTTTTCTGCCGTCTGTATTCACAGGCACTTGAAAATGAGATGACGAATAAGAAGGCAGAATTGGATAAACTCAATGAAAGTGGCATTCTTTTGAAAAAATACAAGTATAATCAGATTCAGCCTGTGTTAACTTTGCTCAACATGCGTTGGACTGAGATCAGCATGAAGTTCAGACAATATCGTAAAGGTTCCCTGGAGAAGAAAACCATAGTTTCTACAACCAAAGTTGAATCTGTAAGTGCAGATATTTTACATTTCTCCATAGGTAGAGATTTCCCTCTTGAAATGTGTAATGCTCTCGAAGCAAAATGATTTACATGGTCTTCTTTTTGTCATGAACCTTCAAATTCATGTGCAAAATTTTGCACCTCAGAACTGGATGCCACTGAAGCAAAACCATAACCATTTCATCGAATAAATTCCAACATAAGATCTAGGTTATAGTGTAAGAGTCAGCATCTGAATCTTATAGGAAAAACTGGATGACAAAAACTCAAAATGCCTTGAAGAGTAAACAAACCATACCCCGGCCGGGATTGAACCCGCGGTCATAGAGTCTCAAAACTCCAGCCCGTCGCGTTAGCCACTAGACCAGCTAGCCACAATAAGATTCGTCCAACTAGGTATATTTCTACACCTAGTTGGACGAATCTTATTGTGGCTAGCTGGTGTAGTGGCTAACGCGACGGGCTGGAGTTTTGAGACTCAATGACCGCGGGTTCAATCCCAGCCGGGGTATGGTTTGTTTGCAATCGTGTTATTACGATTTCGTGAGTCATGCCTTAAAGAGTAGATTAGTAAATTTTTAGGATTTTTTTTTATGCTTATTTGCATTTTTTGTTTTTGGGGCTTTTATTACATTTGCACATATGTACATTTATTTCTGTATGTTGACAGTGTGGAGGATATTATTTATAATAAGCATGTACTAAGCTTTTGATATGAGTTTTTTTTGCAGCAGGAAACAGAGCCTATCATTGTGCCAGATTTTGTGGCAAGTGTCAACCGTCTGAGAGAAGCTATATCTGTGATCTCTCGCCAGCTCAATGCTACCAAGTTTTTTAGTAACCAGTATGATAATCTCAAGACCCAAGAGGATGAATTGAAGGTATTTAGAGAGTAACTTCTCTTATTTAATTTTATGGCATGCACATTCATTCACCAAATATATATGATTTGAAAAAATGCGAGAATTTATTGATTAATAATATGTGAAAGAGAAATCTGTATTGTTTGACACAATGGCAGGATTGCTGGTGTCTTTTCTTTCTGTCTCATAAATATGCAAGATAGCAGGTACATCTTGTTACTTCTGCTTACTCTTAGGTCACATTACACTTGCATGTATTTTTTTTTTTTTTCAACAAACCGGCCGTATCCCACTGAGGCAGGGTGGCCCAAAAAGGAAAAATGAAAGTTTCTCCTTTTGCATTTAGTAATATATACAGGAGAAGGGGTTACTAGCCCCTTGCTCCCGGCATTTTAGTCACCTCTTACAACACGCATGGCTTAAAGAGGAAGAATTCTGTTCCACTTCCCCATGGAAGTAAGAGGAAATAAACAAGAACAAGAACTAGAAAGAAAATAGAAGAAAACCCAAAGGGGTGTTTATAATAATATATGCTTGTACATGTATGTGTAGTGTGACCTAAGTGTAAGTAGAAGTAGCAAGACATACCTGAAATCTTGCATGTTTATGAGACAGGCAAAAGACAACAACAGTCCTACCATCATGTAAAACAATTACAGGCTTTCGTTTTACACTCACTTGGCAGGACGGTAGTACCTCCCTGGGTGGTTGCTGTCTACCAACCTGGAAATGGGAAGTACAATTCCTACACTAAAGGAGGGGTTTGGGATATTAGCAGTTTGGAGGGATATGTTGTGTATCTTTATAGGTATATGCTTCTAAGCTGTTGTGTTCTGAGCACCTTTGCAAAAACAGTGATTATGTGTGAGTGAGGTGAAAGTGTTGAATGATGATGAAAGTATTTTCTTTTTGGAGCTTTTCTTTCTTTTTTGGGTCACCCTGCCTTGATGGGATACTGCCAGTTTGTTGAAAAAAAATAATTATATATATATAGGTAGTGGGTTGGTAGACAGAAACCCCCCAGGGGGGCCTACCGCCTGCCAAGTGAAATAAAAAAAGAGCCTGTAATTGTTTTACTGTGGTAGGTTGCTGTTTTTTTTTTTTTCTATTATAAATAGGGCAAGTTACAGGTTTCTTGCTATTCTACTTACATTAGGTACACTACATTACATTACACATTTATTTATAACACTCATCTGAGTTTTCTTTGATTTTACTTAATAGTTTTTGGTTTTTTATTCTTTTCCTTTTATTCCAGGGGGAAGTGAAATAAGAATCTTTCTTCCATAAGCCATGGGGTTAAAAGTAAACTAAAATGCAGGAAAATGGGCTAGAAACCCCCCTTTTTCCTGAAAAAGATTACAAAAAAAGAAAAAAGAAAAAAATTGTAAAAAAGTGGGAAGTCTGAATGTGCGTGGATGTTGTAAAAAATGATAAGAATGAGATGAGTGGGGAATACGAATGAAAAAGCTGGAGCCTGGCCCTTTAAGTGAAACAAAGTGAAGGGGGTGGGGGATTTTCAGTGGAGGAATAAATGGGATTGGTCGGGGTTTTTTCAAATAGAGTTAGAGTTAAAGAAGGGTCAATAATGTTGAAGGAAAGAATGGCAGGAAAAAGGGACTATAAATTTTAATTAAAGGGATTTTTGGAGAAAAATAAAAGGTTGGATGTGAAAAGGGTTATAGTAAGTGTATATCCCCTGGAGAAGAGAGAAGTGTAAGGAGAGAGAGAGATTTTGGGAAAATGTTGAGGGAATGCAGGGGAGTTTTGAACCAAGTGTGAGATACTTGTGGTTGGGGATTTAAATGCTAAAGTGGAAAAAAATGTTGTGGAGGGAGAGTGGTAAATTTGGGGGGGCCAGGGGTAAAGTAGAGGGGGGACCCTTAAATTGAGCTATGGTAGAAAGAGATTTGGAATAAGTAAAATTTTTTATAAAAAAGAGGAAAAATAAGTTTAAAAGGTATGATGTAGCAGTAATAAAAAGATTTTGTTAGATTGATTGGGGGATGAAAGGTTTAAAGGGTGGCCCAGGATGTACTTTATAGAGGGGAACTAATATTGGATCTTTTTTTAGTTGTAGTACAGTTTGGTAAGGGTAGATGGGAAAGAGGAAGGTGGCAAAACAAGTGGAGGGAAGTGAAAGTGTATAAATAAGGGAGGAGGAAGTTCGGGGGTGAGATATAGCGATATTGGCAGAAAGGTGGGCTAGTGCAAAGTGAGTAGTGGGGGGGTTGAAGAAGGTTGGATGAGTTTTAAAAATGCAGATTAGAAGTGGGGCAGAAGTTTGGGTTTTTAGGAGGGTGGGGGGAGGGGAAAGAGGAGTGATTTTGGAATTATGAAGTAAAGGGTTTATAAAAGGAAAAAGTTGTTTTGAGAGGTTTTTTCAAAGCAAAATGTTTTTAAAAAGAGCAGAGTATATGGGGAGTAAAAGAAAGGGGAAGAGGGTGAGAAGTGCAAAAGGGGAAACGTAAAAAGGGGAGAGGCACGTCAAGAAATTTTAACGAAAAAAAGAAAAAATTTTGGGAGGGTTTTAAAAAAAGTTAAGAAACCAGGGAACGTATGGATTTGTCAGTTAAAAACAGAGGGGGGTTGTAGATGGGGAGAGGGAGGGATTGAGATGGGGAGAATATTTTTAGGAACTTTTACTGTTGAGGAAGGGAGGCGGTAATTTCAGCACTGGCAGGAGGATACTATCTTTTAGGAGTGAAGAAGAGCAGAATGTAAGTGTGGGGGAGGTACGTGAGGATTATAGAATGAAAAGGGGGTTAAAGCAGTGGAAAATGATGGGTCTGACAGAAAAGTTTTAAAAACGGGGGGGATGTAGTGTTGGAGTGGTTTGGGACTATTTTTAATAAATGTAGAAAGGGGAAGGTACCAAAGGGGTTGGCGGAGAGCATGATAGTCCCTTTATTAAAGGGGGAAAGGGGGGAAAAAGAGTTTTAAAAATTAAGGGAAAAAGTTTTTTGATATACCCGGGAAAAACAACGGTGGGTTTTTATTGAAAGAATTAGAGGTAAGACAAAAAGTAGATTGCGGATGACAAGGAGGTTTTTAGAGTGGGTGGGGATGTAGATCTAGTGTTTACATTGAAGCATATATGTGAACAGTATTTAGATAAAGGTAGGGAAGTTTTTATTGCATTTATGGATTTAGAAAAGGCATATGATAGAGAGGATAGGGGAGCAATGTGGCAGATGTTGCAAGTATATGGAATAGGTGGTAAGTTACTAAATGCTGTAAAGAGTTTTTATGAGGATAGTGAGGCTCAGGTTAGGGTGTGTAGAAGAGAGGGAGACTACTTCCCCGTTAAAGTAGGTCTTAGACAGGGATGTGTAATGTCACCATGGTTGTTTAATATATTTATAGATGGGGTTGTAAAAGAAGTAAATGCTAGGGTGTTCGGGAGAGGGGTGAGATTAAATTATGGGGACTCAAATACAAAATGGGAATTGACACAGTTACTTTTTGCTGATGATACTGTACTTATAGAAGATTCTAAAGAAAAATTGCAAAGGTTAGTGGATGAGTTTGGGAATGTGTGTAAAGGTAGAAAGTTAAAAGTGAACACAGAAAAGAGTAAGGTGATGAGGGTATCAAATGATTTAGATAAAGAAAAATTGGATATCAAATTGGGGAGGAGTATGGAAGAAGTGAATGTTTTCAGATACTTGGGAGTTGACGTGTTGGCGGATGGATTTATGAAGGATGAGGTTAATCATAGAATTGATGAAGGAAAAAAGGTGAGTGGTGCGTTGAGGTATATGTGGAGTCGAAAAACGTTATCTATGGAGGCAAAGAAGGGAATGTATGAAAGTATAGTAGTACCAACACTCTTATATGGGTGTGAAGCTTGGGTTGTGAATGCAGCAGCGAGGAGGCGGTTGGAGGCAGTGGAGATGTCCTGTCTAAGGGCAGTGTGTGGTGTAAATATTACGCAGAAAATTCGGAGAAGGTGAAGGAGTTAATAAAAGTATTAATCAGAGGGCTGAAGAGGGGTTGTTGAGGTGGTTAGGTCGTTTAGAGAGAATGGATCAAAGTAGAATGACGTGGAGAGCATTTAAATCTGTAGTAGGAAGGCGGGGTAGGGGTCGTCCTCGAAAAGGTTGGAAGGAAGGGGTAAGGGAGGTTTTGAGGGCGAGGGGCTTGGACTTCCAGCAGGCGTGCATGAGCGTGTTCGATAGGAGTGAATGGAGACGAATGGTATTTGGGACCTGATGAACTGTTGGAGTGTGAGCAGGGTAATATTTAGTGAAGGGATTCAAGAAAACCGGTTATTTTTATATAGCTGGACTTGAGTCCTGGAAATGGGAAGTACAGTGCCTGCACTCTAAAGAAGGGGTTTTGGGATATTAGCAGTTTGGAGGGATATGTTGTGTATCTTTATATGCTTCTAAACTGTTGTGTTCTGAGCACCTCTGCAACAAGTGATAATGTGTGAGTGTGGTGAAAGTGTTGAATGATGATGAAAGTATTTTCTTTTTGGGGATTTTCTTTCTTTTTTGAGTCACCCTGCCTCGGTGGGAGACGGCCGACTTGTAGAAAAAAAAAATATGTATATATATATTTATTTATTTATTTATTTATTTATTTATTTATTTATTTTCAACAAGTCGGCCGTCTCCTGCCGAGGCAGGGTATTTTCTTTTTGGGGATTTTCTTTCTTTTTGGGTCACCCTGCCTCGGTGGGAGATGACTGACTTGTTAAAAAAAAAAAAATTCTTCTCAGTGGGAGGCAGTCTGTTAAAAAAAAAAAAAAAAAAAATTTTTTACTTCTTTCACCAGGGTATTAAGCATGGCCTGGAGACACTAAAGCCACGGGTGGATAATCTTGAAACTGAGAGGAATGCCATAGTAAAAAATGTCAGCCCCACGGAATCAGAGCAAGTGCGCCGTGTTATGGACAAACTCAGAGAAGAATGGGCTCAGGTAATATACTGGTTTGTAATGGTAGTAATATATTGCTGATCTGTTGATCTGTTGGAGTGTGAGCAGGGTAATATTTAGTGAAGGGATTCAGGGAAACCGGTTATTTTCATATAGTCGGACTTGAGTCCTGGAAATGCACTTTAAAGGAGTGGTTTGGGATATTGGCAGTTTGGAGGGATATGTTGTGTATCTTTATACGTATATGCTTCTAAACTGTTGTATTCTGGGCACCTCTGCAAAAGCAGTGATAATGTGTGAGTGTGGTGAAAGTGTTGATTGATGAAAGTATTTTCTTTCTTTTTTGGGTCACCCTGCCTCGGTGGGAGACGACCGACTTGTTGAAAAAAAAAAAAATATATATATATATATATATTATAATATATATATATATAATAATATAGTTTATTATGTTCTTTCCAATATTATCAGTGAGTAATCATTAATATGCCTTTTATTACAGCTAAACTTTCATCTTTATTCAATTTTTTTTCTTTTAGCTCTTCATGTATTGTGTCTTTTTTTTTGTTTTCTAACATTTCACTTGTTCAGAATATGTCTCATTACAAAAATTTGCTATTTTTTCAACAAAACAAATAAGAGCATGCATATCTCTGGGGGGAGGGGATAGTCCCAGGAACAGCTGGAAGGAAGGGATAAAGGAAGCTTTTGAGTGTTAGGCATGTCAACCCCTAAATATACAAATACATCCACTTCCTCCATACTCCCTTCCTCCAATCTGTTATTTAATCTGCCATTGTCTAGGTTTTTGTTAACCTCATTACTTTGCTCTTTTTGTTGTTCACTTAATTTCCTTTTACATACCCTTCCAGATTTCATCATTAACCTTTGCACCTTATCTTCAGAATCTCAGAAGAACTGTGTCATTGGTATTGATCAAATTTGACAACTCTCACTTTGCATCAGATCCAATATATTTTTAATTTCACACCCTTCCCTATCACCCTAGCATTTTCTTTTACAGCTCCATCTATAAAAACAGTAAGACCTCACATAATGCAGCAGTTATGTTCCTGAAATCAGGGCTTCTTGTAAAATTGTGCTATGTTAGATAGTATATATAATGTACCGTAATAATAGGATTAGGTGTACAGCACCTTAAAGAAAGTAATTTTTGTCTTAATCATGTCTATCAGTGCTGCTTTACCCCCCTCAGTCTACCCACTACCTCACCCACTTTCCCCACATCCACCCCAGGCTCCTCTCTTCCATACGATATTATCCCTTCTTGTTCCATGCATGAAATCTTTGCTTCTGCTTCATTACTATCATTCAGCAACACATCAGAATATCCTCTCCATATTTTGAGAACCTTCACTTCCCTATCTAACATCCTCTCTCTTCCATTTTAACTGCTATGTCTGCTCTCCAGACTTCCTCATCTTATTTCACTTTTCAAAAAAATTATTATTCCTGTTAAAGCCTCACCCATTCTTTCAGTGGCTCTCTTTTTTGCATTCCCTCGCCACTCTTTTAACCTCTCTCTTCCTCTGCATATATTCTGCCATCAGTCTATCATTTTTACATTGCAAAATCCCATCATATAATAATTTTTTCTCCTTTACCACCCTTAGCTACCACCCTTAGCTCTGATTCAGATGCACCTGACCAAGTCCCATTTACCCATCTCCACTGAAATTTTCCAACCTTTTTAGCTTTATTGCACTTAGTGGTAGGGCATCCAGCTTCTTTTTATTCGTAACATTAACAGTCAAGTTTTTTTTTATCTGTACAACACCCATGCACATTCAAACATCTAAGGTGCAAAATTTTCTTCTTTAATTTTTAGTAATTGAATGGAGAAGAAAGGGTTACTAGTCCCCTACTTCATATGTTTTGGTCACTTTTATGATATGTATGACTTAAAATGAAAATGTACAGCAGTTTAATGTAGTTTTCTTTGTTTAACATTTTGACCGTTTTGGTCGTATATACATGTCTTATGAGCCAGTGTTTCGGGCGTATATATATACTCAGTAATTCTAGGCAGTTTGGAGAGATATACAGTGGACCCTCAACCAGCGATGGCATCGATTAACGATAAATCTGACTAGTGATTCATTTTAACGCAAAAATTTTGACTCGACTAGCGCTTAAAAACCCGACCAGCGCTATTCGTTTCGTACGAGACGTGTCCACTTTGGCCTGAGCGCGCCTCACTTGTCCCATGGGTGCCAGTGTTTACAAGCCAGCCACCACGGTTGCTTCCAAACATACAACTGGAACATTTCATATTATCACAGCCTTTGTAGTGATTGCACCTGCAAATTAAGTCACCATGGGCCCCAAGAAAGCTTCTAGTGCCAACCCTACAGGAAAAGGGTGAGAATTACTATGGAGATGAAGAAAGAGATCATTGCTAAGTATGAAAGTGGAGTGCGTGTCTCTGAGCTGGTCAGGTTGTATAATAAACCCCAATCAACCATCGCTGCTATTGTGGGCAAGAAAACGGCAATCAAGGAAGCTGTTCTTGCCAAAGGTGCAACTATGTTTTCGAAACTGAGATCGCAAGCGGTAGAAGATGTTGAGAGAATCTTATTGGTGTGGATAAACGAGAAACAGATAGCAGGAGATAGCATCTCTCAAGCGATCATATGTGAAAAGGCTAGGAAGTTGCATGACGATTTAATTAAAAAAATGCGCAGAACTAGTGATGTGAGTGAATTTAAGGCCAGCAAAGGTTGGTTTGAGAGATTTAAGAAGCGTAGTGGCATTCATAGTGTGATAAGGCATGGTGAGGGCTGCCAGTTCGGACCACAAAGCGGCTGAAAAATATGTGCAGGAATTCAAGGAGTACATAGACAGTGAAGGACTGAAACTGAACAAGTGTTTAATTGTGACGAAACAGGCCTGTTTTGGAAGAAATGCCAAGCAGGACCTACATTACTCGGGAGGAAAAGGCACTCCCAGGACATAAGCCTATGAAAGACAGGCTTACTATGTTGATGTGTGCCAATGTAGTGGTGATTGCAAAGTAAAGCCTTTATTGGTGTATCACTCTGAAACTCCAGAGTGTTCAGGAAAAACAATGTCGTCAAGGCTAATTTGTGTGTGCTGTGGAGGGCAAACAGTAAGGCATGGGGTCACTAGGGACTTTTTCTATGACTGGTTACACCATGCATTTGCCCCCATGTGAAAAATTACCTAATTGAAAAGAAATTAGACCTTAAGTGCCTCCTGGTATTAGACAATGCTCTGGTCATCCTTCAGACTTGGCAGAGCGACTTTCTAGGGACATGAGCTTCATTAAGGTGAAGTTTTTGCCTCCTAATACCACTCCTCTCCTGCAGCCATGGACCAGCAGGTTATTTCCAACTTCAAGAAACTGTACACAAAAGCTTGTTTGAAAGGTGCTTTGTAGTGACTCAGAAACTCAACTGACTCTAAGAGTTTTGGAAAGATAATTTTACCATCCTCAATTGTGTAAACATTATAGGTAAGGCTTGGGAGGAAGTGACTAAGAGGACCTTGAACTCTGCTTGAAAAAAAACTGTGGCCAGAATGGTAGACAAAAGAGATTGTGAAGGGTTTGAGGCTAACCCTGAGAATCCTATGCCAGTTGAGGAATCCATTGTGGCATTGGGGAAGTCCTTGGGGTTGGAGGTTAGTGTGGGAGGATGTGGAGAGCTGGTGGAGGAGGACAATGAAGAACTAACACTGAGGAGCTGCTAGATCATCTTGAACAGCAAGAGGGCAGACCTGAGGAAACTGCTTCGGAGGAGGGGATAGAGAAATTGAAGAAATTGCCTACTTCTAAGATTAAGGAAATGTGTGCAAAGTGGCTTGAAGTGCAAACCTTTTTTGATGAAAATCACCTGACACAGCTACTGCAAGCCGTGTTGGCAGCCTGTACACTGACATGTTGTGAACCACTTTAGGAAAGTCATAAAGGAATGAGAGGTACAGGTATCTATGGACAGATATGTTGTGCGACAGAAGTCCAGTGACTCTGAAGCTGGTCTTAGTGGCATTTAAAAGAACAAGGGAAGTAAACCCAGAAAAAGACTTGCTACCTCAAGTGCTAATGGAAGGGGATTCCCCTTCTAAACACTAAGAAGATCAACAGTCTCCCCTCCTCCCATCCCATCAGTCATCACCAGATCTTCAATAAAGGTAAGTGTCATGTAACTGTGCATGTCTCTTCAGTTTGTGTGTATTTAAAATTAATATTGTCATGTGGTAAATTTTTTTTTTTTCAATACTTTGGGGTGTCTTGCATGGATTAATTTGATTTCCATTATTTCTTATGGGGAAGATTAACTTGACTAACGATTATTTCGATTAACGATGAGCTCTCAGGAACGGATTAATATCGCTGGTTGAGGGTCCACTGTATTGTGTATTTTTATACGTATATACTTCTAAACTGTTGTATTCTGGGAACCTCTGCAAAAACAGTGATTATGTGTGAGTGAGGTGACAGTGTTGAATGATGATGAAAGTATTTTCTTTTTTTGAGATTTTCTTTCTCTTTGGGTCACCCTGCCTCGGTGGGAGACGGCCGACTTGTTGAAAAAAAAAAAAATCTAGCGGCTTCAAATCAAGCAGGAGAAAGCTGGTAGGCCCACATGTGAGAGAATGAGTCTGTGTGGTCAGTGTGTACCATATAAAAAAAATCCTGCAGCATGCAGTGCATAATGAGAAAAAAAAAAACTCCGACAATTTTTTTGGATTAAAGCGCCAACTTTGAGGTGTATTTTCATATAGTATTTATGGTTGTATTCTCGTTTTCATGGTTTCATGTGATACAATGGAAAACATATTACAGAAATAGAGATGATTTTGATTAGTTTCATGATGAAAATGACCTTGAAATTGAGCTCAACGTAGTGGAAATGTTCAATTTTTACCAATGTTCAAGAGTAAGCAAATCACACCACACATCCAATACACATCAACTGGGGAGTCTGATTTTCTTTCACTAGTGCGCTGATATTATTTATACCATTTTTACAATAATGCAGTAGTCTGCATAACAGTAAATCTTCTATTTTTTGTATGAATAAAAGATCAAAATAGAAAGCAATAGTAATATAAGAGGGGCCTAGAGACATGACCAATGAACAGAGGATATGTTATTTTAGTGCCAAGAATGTCTACATTGTTTATTCTGGCCCCTATTTTGAAATTGGCATCATTTTTAATTTGCATCAAATTGGCCAAATTGCCAATTTCTGACCACTTTATTGTGTAGTTCAAATCGGTAAATGGGTGGTTTCTTGTACTCAATTGATAGAAAAAATGGAGTTCTAAAGAAATAGCTATGAGTTTAGTCAACTGGAACAGTGGAATTGGCCAAAATAAGGCTCCAAGTCAGTGAAATCACCGATGCGTGTGCGTCGCCGAGACCGCTAACTTCGCGGGAGTGTAATTCTGTGAGTTTTCGACCAAATTTCGTACTTTTGGTGTCATTACCATTGGGAAAAGATTCTCTATAATTTTATAAGAAAAAAAATGATTTTTTTGTTTTTTTTCCAAAAATTTTTCGACATAGAATGACAGTTTTAGAAAGGGGCCTGCGACAGTCAAAGGGTTAAAAGTTATAAAGATGAATCCTAAAGAATTCAAAATATTGTACTTAGTTGATGGTTATTGATGATTATTGTAATGCTTCTCATTTTCAGGTAAACCGTGGGTATACTGACAAACATTCTCGCTGGTTGCAGTGCTCTGAAACTTGGAGGACTCTACAGAAAACCATTGATGACTTTTCTGTTTGGTTGAACACCATTGAGGAAAAAGTCCAGTGTACTTCTAACCAACCTCTGCCAGAAGCTAAAATTACACAGAAGGAACTTGAGAAGCAGGTTACTCTTAAGCACAGGTAATCAACAGTTATATTCAAATTAATTTGTACATATCAGTAGCCCCAAACATACTATGTAAAACTGGATATAGTGATGTGTGCTATGCTTATTCTAAACAAAATGAGTCATATCTGTTTTCTGCTAGCTTGGTCTCAAAGGTCAAGGCCAGCATTGATAAGCTGACAGTTGCTGCTGTCACACCACTACTTGCCATAGTGCTAATAACTGCTTCATTTTCATATTTTTGTCTGTAGACACCACAGTTCACACCAGCAATTGTTGCTTATTGTAGCACAAATAACAAAAAAGGCACAATACCGTGACTGGAACAATACACAAATAACCCGCACATAGAAGAGAGGAGCTTACGACCACGTTTCAGTCTAACTCGGACCATTTACAAAGTCACACTAACAAAAGGGAGAGAAGGAGGGAGTATATATAGGCCAGCAGACAGGGACAGGACAAGAGAGGTAGTGGTGGAGGTGGGTAGTAGTAGTAGTAGTGGAATCAGTCAAATACACTAAGAAAGACAAGTACTGCAAGGGAGCTTCAGAACACCTGTAACTTAACCTTATTCTTTTTTCCCCTTCTCCCTCCCTCCCTTTCCTCTCTCCTCCTCCTCCTCCTCTGGGTTTTCTTTCTGCTGTCTTGGGTATTTGTCCTTTATTATTTTTCATCCCTTGGTGTTCTTGCTCCTACCCTCTGTGGGGCCCTAGCTCCTATGCAGTGCTCCTCTTTCTTAGTATTTGACTAACTCCATTACTACTACTACCTCCACCACTACCTCTCTTGTCCTGTCCCTGTCTGCTGGGCTACATATACATACAGGTACCATCTGACTTACGACTGAGTTCGGTTCCAACCAACCGGTCATAAGTCGAAATGGACGTAAGTCGAACCTTACTACTGAATATCAACATCACATTTTTTGTATGACTTTATTTTATAGTTTTACTTTGGTATATCATTTTTTACATTACTTTTTATGCCTTAGTACTGTATTTATTACTTTAAGGTTTAGGATAAACAATGTGTACAATACAAACATTTTTTATTACCCAAGAAATTTGCATCAAAACAACGGTCGAAAGTCAAATGATCGTATGTCGAGCAGGTCGTAAGTCAGATGGTAGGTTACTCCCTCCTTCTCACCCTTTGTTAGTGTGACTTTGTAAATGGTCCAAGTCGGACTGAAACAACAACGTAAGCCCTCTCTTTTATGTGTGGGTTTTTGTGTAAGTAGCACTCCTATAGGGGCCATCAGTGGCACTCTTGACTGTTAAACTTGCAGTTTAAAGAGCCATTTATGTGCAAAATCCAAGCACTTCTGCAAGAAAAGCTGTGATGTGTATAGGAGACGTTCTGTAGGATTTGGCAGATGTGTTAAAAACCTTGAAAGCACAGACCTAGCAATGCATAAGTGGGCTCACCACATGTGAGATTTGTAGATGAATGGTTCAGAGAACCGACATGTTGATAAATTAGACACATATGTGCAACTCCTTTTGGTATCTTTATTTAGGAAATGTTTCAGCCACACAGTGGCTTCCTCAATCTGTCGCATACCAAAGGAGAATCTTGAGAACAGGAGGAGAATGAGGTAATCAGTCCCTCAAACCTTGATCGATGTGGTACAGTCCATCAAGATTGATGGACTGACCACATCGACACAAGTTTGAGGACTGATTAACCTCAGTCTCCTCCTGTTCTTCAAGCATTCTCTTTGTATGGACTGATGAAGCCACTGTGTGGCGAAACGTTCCTCAATAAAGATACCCAAGAGTTGCACATGTGGTCAATTTATCACACATGTGAGTATTCCAAATACAGTGCAGTGCAAGGGATACCAGACAAATGGACACAATGCAACCTTGAACAGTAACTCAGGTGTTCAGAATCCTGTGACCAAATCAGAGATGCATTCTAGGACAATAAATTCAAAACCTAATTATTTATTTTTTTTTTTTCAACAAGTTGGCCGTCTCCCACCGAGGGCAGGGTGACCCAAAAAAAGAAAATCCCCAATAACAAATACTTTCATCATTCAACACTTTCTTCAACCTCACACATACTCACTGTCTTACAGAGGGTTCCCAGAACAACAGAATAAGAAGCATATATAAAGATATATAACTTACCCCTCCAAACTGCCAGTATCCCAAACCCATCCTCTAAAGTGCAGGCATTGTAACTTCCCATTTTCCATACTTAAAGTCCGGCTATATAAAAATAACTGGTTTCCCCTGAATCCCTTCACTCAAATATTACCCTGCTCACACTCCAACAGCTCAGGTCCCAAAAACCATTTTTCGACACCAATCACTCCAATCAAACACGCATACTGTAATTCGAAACTCCCTCGACCACAAAACCACCCTTAACCCCCTTCCTCCAACCTTTACTAGGACAACACCCTACCCTGCCTTTCTTCCCCTACAGATTTATATGCTCTCCAAGTCCAATTCTACTTTGATCCATTCTCTCTGAATGACCAAAACCGCCTCAACACCCTCTTCCTTCAGCCTCTGACTAATACTTTTAGTACCGTCCAAAACCACCTAATTTCCACACTTCTGAATTCTCTGCAAAATATTTGCTCACACAATGCCTTAAACAGGACTCTCCACTGCCTTCCAGCTGCCTCCTCACGCAGCATTTCGCAACCCAATCTCACACCCATATAAGAGTGTTGGTACCACAATATTTGGTACATTCCCTTCTACACCTCCATAGGTAACGTTCCTTGTCTCCGCAGATACCCATGCACCACTCACCTTTTTTCCTTCAACAGTTCTATAGTTTACCTCATCATACATAAACCCATCCACTGACACATCAACTCCCAAATATCTGAAAAACATTCACTTCTTCCATTACCTTCCCTCTCCAATTGATACCAATTTTTTCTTTATCTAAAAGCAATTGGAAAACCCTCATCACCTTTTTTTTTTTTTTTTTTTATTTTTTGTGTTTGTTTTTTTTTTTGCCATCACCTTACTCCTTTTCTATGTTCAATTTCAAATAACTACCTTTACACACCCTCCCAAACATTCCACTAACTTTGCAACTTTGCTTTAGAGTCTCTCCCCAAATGCACAGTATCATCAGAAAAAGTAACTGCAACAACTTCCATTTGTATTTGATTCCCATAATTTAATCCTATCCCTCTCTCCAACACCCTAGCATTTACTTCTTTTACAACCCCATCTATAAATAGGTTAAACAACTATGGTGGCATTACACATCCCAAAGACCTACTTTACCGAGAAGTAATTTTCCCCCTTCCCCTCTCTCCTACACACCCTAACCTGAGCCTCACTATCCTCATAAAAACTCTTTATAGCATTTAGTAACCTACTACCTATCCATATACAGGAGGGCCCCACTTATACGGCAGGTTAGGTTCCAGGCTACCGCCGTAAAGCGGAAACCCCGTAAAAGTGGAACACCCTTATTTCCACTTATAAATCATACAAACCACTAGATAACAAGATTACACTAACATATATTAAGTTAGCAATAGAACCAGGCATCAAAAAACAATAAAAAAGTACAATACACACATAGTGCACTCATTACTTAACCTTAAAATATTAATAGTCTTAAACTAGGGTGAGACAATTAAGTAAATTATTGAAGAAATCAAGTGTGGTAATGTATGGTAATAGCCAGGCTACCTTACCAGGCCAACCCCACCACACATCCATTTCTATGATATTGTAAGCATCCCAGAGCGATAAAATTTATATACAGTGCACTCATTACTTACCTTAAAATAATAGTAGTCTTATGTAGGTCAGAGTAAGTAAATGAGAAAAAACGAATAAATGAGAGAGAGAAAGAATGAGTACATGAGAGGGGACAGGCGCCCTAGTATATGTAAACAAACCAGGCGACCCCCGTAAGATTGTAAACAAACGAAGTGTACACCGTCTGGTTTGTGTTCAAGTTACATTGATGGTACAGGTTGTCCTCTACATTGATACGTAGAATTAATAAAGAAGAACACTCCCTTTCTCATGTAACCATCATTTTGAGAAGAAATGAAGCTCTGAGTGAAGGCAATGGAAATACGTCCACTGACTTTTTTTGTTATCCAAGTTCTCTACACGTTATATTGTTTAATGTAGATAATCAATGTAACTGATTTGTGTATACCTGAATAAACTTACTTACATACATCCGAAAGGAATAATTTTTCTACAGTTACCCCCAGTAACCACAATTTCTCTTATGTAATTAGAGAAATTGTTATTCTTGCCGTCACTAGTACAAGTTATGTGGCTCCCACATCTTATATTATGTTTATTTATTCTATTGTGGGGGTGTATTTATCATCTTTTTAATGTTATATCGTGTTTAATTATATAAATTTTGAAAAAAATATCATGGAATGGATAATGAAAATGTGTATATTACCGTAATATACGACATTTAATGAGACTCGGTATTTTAAATGATATTATATCTTTCTAATATGGCGCACTTGAGCAAGTCATCTGCTACCACATCTCACATTTATGTATATTTATTCTAACTGTGGGGTGTATTATCATATTTAATATGTTATGCATCGTGTTTATTATATAATTTGAAAAATATCATGGATGGATAAATGAAAATGTGTATATTAACTAATATACGCATTTAAATGACTCGATGATTTATTAATATCATTACTAATATGACGTCCTGGGAGAACATAAACACTTACCAATTTTAAGTGTACCTGCATGCCACACCGTATTAAGTTTATTAGGTAAGGTATACATAATTATAATTATATCAGAGTATATATAAAATATGAAATAACTTTTTAAAAACATATGAACTTTTGGAGTTTCCAGACAAAAATGAGTAGCTTTAGTGCTTTTACTGAACTCACGGAGAATGTAAAACACACAGGTGGGGCACGGTGACCGTATGAGAAAGTCCAGGTGGGGAGCCGTATAGCGAGTTTTTGGTCATACTTTGAAAGGTCCGTAGTAGTGGAACCCGTAACGTGAACGCCGTAAAAGCGGGGCCTCCTTACTTGCAACATCTGCCACATTGCTCCCCTATCCACTTTATCATATACCTTTTCTAAATCCTTAAATGCAAATGAAAACTTCCCTACCTTTATCTGAAATACTGTCACCATTGATGCTCAATGCAAACTTGATCAACACATCCCCTAATCCACTCTAAAGCCTCCTTGCTGAACCGCAATCCTACTCTCTGTCTACCGCTAATTCTTTCAATCATAACTTCACTCTACCATACACTTTTCCTGGTAAACTCAGTAAACCTTATTCCTCTATAATGTTTACATTTACAATCTTCTTTGTCCCCCTTACCCTTTATATAAAGTAACTATAACATGCTCTCCTGGCCAATTCCTAGTACTTTACCCTCTTTCATACATTTTTTAAACAAAAAGACCAACCACTCCCAACACTGTATCCGCCTCCTGCTTTTTTTAACATTGTTGTAACGATCCCATGAGTTCCCACTGCTTTAACTACCCCCTATTCATTCTGCATAATGCCTCATGCACCCCCCCACACCACATTCCTGCTCTTTCT
>NC_069417.1:44647549-44737549 GCF_026875155.1 Cherax quadricarinatus
ATGACGTATAAATTCCCCTGCTAATTGTTTCTCATTTATCCACACCAAAAATAACTTTCAACATCTTCGAGTACTGGTGATCTCTTTTTTGTCAACATATTTACCCCCTTGCAACAACAGCTTCCTTGATTTCCTTTTTTTTGGCTATGATGGAAGATATGGTTGTACGGGATTTGTTATGCATCCTGGCCAGTTTGCCCCCACGTACGCCACTTTCATATTATTCAGTGATTGTTTTTCTTAAATTCAATCGTATTTCTCACCTTCTTTACCAAAGGCTTGGCACTAGGAGCTTGCTTTGGAGCCATGGTAGCTTATTTAGCACTTGAAAGCACTCTAAAATGAATGGAATATTTCTTTATGAACACGTGAGGGGACCGTCGCTCACTGTAAAACAATGCACACTGGCTGGGAGGGAGGCCGATGCGGCTCTAGCGTGGTAGCGTCCAGGATGATAGACGATTAGCAAGTTAACGGACCATTTGCGGCCAATGTTTAGACGAAATAAAGCGCGATTTCCGAATGGACGACTTTCACCGGACGATTATTGTGGGCTACTGTACTTCCCATTTCCAGGACTCAAGTCGGTTACATAAAAAAACCCGGTTTCCCTGAATCCCTTTACTAAATATTACTCTGCTCACACTCCAACAGCTGTCAGGTCCCAAATACCATTCGTCTCCTTTTCCTCCTATCTAACATGCTCACGCACGCTTGCTGGAAGTCCAAACCCCTCGCCCCAACACCTCCTTTTCTGGGACGACTCCTTCCCCTAAAGATTTATACGCTCTCCTGTCATTCTACTTTGATCCATTCTCTCTAAATGACCAAACCACCTCAAAAAACCCCTCCTCAGCCTCTGACTAATATCTTATTAACTCCCACCTTCTCCTAATTTCCACACTTCGAATTTTCTGCATAATATTTACACCACACATTGCCCTTAGACATCTCCACTGCCTCCAACTGCTCCTCACTGCAGCATTTACAATCCAAGGTTCACACCTATATAAGAGTGATGGTACTACTATACTTTTATACATTCCCTTTTTTGCCTCCATAGATAACATTTTTTTTTTTCCACATATATTCATCACACCACTTGCCTTTTTTCCATCATCAATTCTATGATTAGCCTCATCCTTATAAATCCAGCTGCTGACACTTCAACTCCCAAATATTGAAAACATTCATTTCTTCAATACTCCTCCTCACCAATTTGATATCCAATTTTTTTCTTGATCTAAATCATTTGATACCCTCATCACCTTACCTTTATCTATGTTTACTTTCCAATTTTCTACCTTTACACACTCTCCCAAAACTCGTCCACTAACCTTTGCAGTTTTTCTTTAAAATTTTCCCATAAGCACAGTATAAATCAGAAAAAAGTAACTGTGTCAATTCCCTTTTGTATTTGTTTTCCCAAATAATTTAATCCCACCCTCTCCCAAAACCCTAGCATTTACTTCTTTTACAACCCCATCTATAAATATATTAAACAACCATGATGATATTACACATCCCTGTCTAAGACCTACTTTTACTGGGAAGTAGTCTCCCTCTCTTCTACAACCCTAACCTGAGCCTCACTATCCTCATAAAAACTCTTTACAATCATTTTGTAACTTACCACCTATTCCATATGCTTGCAACATCTGCCACATGCTCCCCCATCCACTCTATCATATGCCTTTTCTAAATTCATAAATGCAAAAAAAACTTCCCTAGCTTTATCTGAATACTGTTCACATATATGCTTCAATGTAAACCCCTTGATCTACAATCCCCCACCCACTCTAAAGCCTCCTTGCTCCCTCAGCATAAAACCCCGCTGTATACTTTTCCTGGTATACTCAGTAAACTTATTCCTCTATAATTATTACAAGGTAGGTAGTAGGTTGGTAGACAGCAGCACCCAGGGAAGCACTAAATGTCTGCCAGATGGACTGTAAACAGAAACCTGTACTGTTTTACATGAAGGTAGGATTGCTGGTGTCTTTTTCTGTCTCATAAACACGCTAAATAACAGGGATATCTTGCTACTCCTACTTACCTTGGTCACACTTCACAGACTTTCACATGCTTTTTATATATACATACATCTAGGTTTTTCTCCTTTCTAAATAGCTCTTGTTCTCCTTTATTTCTTTATTGTCCATGGGGAAGTGGAAAAAAATTTTTCCCCCGTAAGCCAGGTGTTTTGAGGTGACTAAAATCCCGGGGAGCAAGGGGAAAAACCCCTTCCCCTGTAAACATTTCCCAAAAAAGAGAAGAAAAAAAACTTCATAAAACTGGGATGATGGATGCAGTGGGATGACAAAAAAAACAGATGATTGGATGTCGGATGAAAAAAAAAATTGGGTGTCCTGGCCCTAAGTGAAACAAAGTGAAGGGGGTAGGGGTTTAGGGGGGAGAAAAAAATTGGTTTAAAAATTGGATATCTGAGAGAGTTGAGCAAAGAAAGGGTAGCAATAATGTTAAAGGATCAGTTATGGAAGGAGAAAAGGAATATGAATGTGAAATTAAAGGATTTGTAGATTAAAGTAAAGGTTGGATGTGAAAAGTGGGTCATATAAGAGTGTATGACCGGGAAAAGAGAGGAATGTAGAGGAGAAGGAGAGAGATTTTGGAGATGTTAAATGAAGTATAGGAACCTTTGAACCAAAGTGAGAGGAGTATTGTGGTAGGGGACCTGGAATGTAAGTAGGAAAAACTTTTAGAGAGGGTGTGGTAGGTAAGTTTGGGGTGCCAGTGGTTTAAATGATATGGGAGCCTTTGATTGATCTTTGTATAGAAGGGGTTTAGTTATAGGTAATAATATTTTAAAGAAAAAAGAGGATAAATTAAGTACTATACAAGATAGATGTAGGGGCAAATGTACAGTAGTTTGTTGGGATTATGTATTGGTAGATAAAAAGACTGTTGAGTAGACTTCAGGATGTACATGTTTATAGAGGGGCCAAGATATATTCAGATCCACTTTTTTAGTAGTAGCTACATGGAGAGTAAAAGGTAGATGGGATACAAGGGGATGAAGCATCAGGGAAGAGAGAGGTGAAGGACAGATTCATAAACTAAAAGAGGAGGCAGTTAGGGTAAGATATAAACAGCGTTGGAGGATAGCTGGGCTAATGAGAGCATAAGGGAAATGGGGTCGAAGGGAGGTAGGGGTAGTAGGTTTAGAAATGTAGTGTTAGTGTTCAGCAGAAGATTGTGGTTACAGGAAAGTGGGTTACAGGAGGGAAGAGGAGCGATTGGTTGATTGATGATGTAAGAGAGTAGTAAGGGAGAAAAAGATAGGCATATGAGAAGTTTTTAAAGACTCCTTATCATGCAAGAAGGGAAGAGTATATGGAGAAAAAGAGAGCGGTTAAGAGCAGTGGTGAAGGCAATGTAAAAAAGTTAGCAAATGAGAGAGTGGGTGAGATGTTATCAACAAATTTGGTTTGAAAATAGGAAAAGTTTTGGATGTGAGAATTAACGAGTTAAGGAAGACCTATGAGAACAAATGGATTTGTATGTTAAAAAATAGAGAGAGGAGAGTTAGAGGTATTGTGGAAGATGGAGGGGGAAATATTTTGAGGAACCTGTTAAGTTGATGCAGATAGGGAAGCTGTGGATTTCGTATATTGGGCAAGGAGGAATAACGTCTTGTAGGAGTGAGAAGAGCAGTCGTGAGTGTGGGGAAGTTCGTGAGGCGTAGGTAAATGAAAGGGGGTAATGCAGCTGATTAGGATTGATGGGATACCTCACCTAAAATGTTAAAAGCAGGTGGGGACTTAGTTTTGGAGTGGTTGTTGCAATTATTTAATAAAATGTATGGAAGAAGGTAAGGTACTAGGGATTGGCAGAGAGATGCATAGTTCACTTTGTTTAAAGGCAAAGGGACAAAGATGAGTGCAAAAATTTAGGGGGATAAGGTGTTGTGTTCTAGGTTGTAGGTTGGTAGACAGCAACCACCCAGGGAGGTACTACCGTTGTTAGGTAAGACACATATGCAACAGTTAGACAACTTATTCCGAAAAACGTTTCGCCTACACAGTAGGCTTCTTCGGTATTGACTGAAGAAGCCTTACTGTGTAGGCGAAAACGTTTCGGAAAAAAAAAAAAAAATAAAGTTGTCTAACTGTTTGAATATGTGGCTTACCTAACAACCTGTCGGTATTGTATACCAGTTTTGATGAGGTATACATGTCCTGCAGTGAGTGTAAAACTGAAGCCTGTAATGTTTTACATGATGGTTAGGATTGCTGGTGTCTTTTTTTTTTTTCTGTCTCATACACATACAAGATTTCAGGTACGTATTGTATTTACTTACACTTAGGTCGCAACTACACATACATGTACAGCATATTATATACACACACCCCTTTGGTTTCTTTCTATTTTCTTTCTAGTTCTGGTTCTTGTTTATTTCCTCTTACCTCCATAGGGGAAGTGGAACAGAATTCTTCCTCCGTAGGCATGCGGTTGTAAGAGGCGACTAAAATGCGGGGGAGCAAGGGGCTAGTAACCTTTCTCTGTATATATTACTAATGTAAAAGGAGAAACTTTTGTTTTTCCTTTTGGGCCACCCGCGCCTCGGTGGGATACTGCTGGTCATGTGTTGAAAAGAAAGAAGTCTGTTGAGTATTACCTGGTAAAGTGTTGGTAGAGTTATTATTGAAAGAATTAAGAGTAAGACGGAGAATAGGATAGCAGAATGGAACAAGGACGCTTTTAGGAAAGGTAGGGGTGTTAGGTCCAAGTGTTTACAGTGAAAACATATAATGTGAAACAGTATTTTAGATTAGGCTAAAGAGGTTTTTGTGGCATTTATGGGGATTTGAAAGGTGTATGACTGGGTGGATAAGGGGGCAATGTGGCAGTGTTGCAGGTGTATGTATTGAGAGGTAGGTTACTGAAAGCAGTGGAAGAGTTTTTACGAGGATAGTGAGGCTCAAGTTAGAGTATGTAGGTAAGAGGGAGATATTTCCAGTAAAACTAGGCCCTTAGTCAGGGATGTGTGATGTCACCGTGGTTGTTTAAATATATATATAGATGGGTTGGTAAGATAATTAATTGTGAGGGTCTTGGCAAAGAGGCACATGGAGTGTAAAAGATAAAGACGCACACATAAAGTGGGGAGTTGGTCACAGTGCTACTTTGTGATGAGACGGTGCTCTGGAGCTTCTGAAGAGAAGTTGCAGCGGTTGGTGGATGAATTGGTAGGTATGTAAAAGAAGAAAATTAAAGTGAAAATACAGGAAAGAGTAAGGTTATGGAGTATACAAAGATTAGGTGATGAAAATTTGGATATCTGATTGGAGGGAGAGAGTATGGAGGGGGTGGGGAGGTGAATTATTCAGATATTTGGGTGACGTGGAAACGTAGTCAGCGGATGGGTCTATGAAAGATGAGTTGTGAATCATAGGAATTGATGAGGGGAAAAAGGGGGAAAAAGGCTGGTGAAGCGGTGCACTTAGGAGACTGTGGAGACAAAGACTTTGTCCTTGAGGCGCAATGGGGGAATGTATGAGAGTTTTATAGTTTTACCAACGCTCTTTATGGGTGTGAAGCATGGTGATGAATGTTGCAGCGAGGAGAAGGCTGGTAGGCAGTGGAGATGGTCATTGTCTGAGGGCAGTGTGTGGTGTAAATATATGCATTGAATTCGTAGTTTGGAAGGTTAGGAGCAGGTGTGGGATTACCAGACAGTTATCCAGGGGTGAGGAAGGGTTGTTGACGTTGGTTTGGGACATGTAGAGAGAATGGAGCGAAACAGAATGTCTTAGAGTGTATCGTCTGTAGAATATATGCAACGAAGGCGGGGTAGGGGTTGGCCTAGGAACTAGGTTGGAGGGAGGGGTAAAGGAGGTTTTGTGTGCGAGGGGCTGGACTTTCAGCAGCATGCGTGAGTGTGTTTGATAGGAGTGGAATGGAGACAATGGTTTTTAATACTTGACGTGCTGTTGGAGGGTGAGCAAAGTAACATTTTATGAGGGTTCAGGGAAACCGGCAGGCCGGACTTGAGTCCTGGAGAGGGAAGTAAGTGCCTGCACTCTGAAGGAGGGTGTTAATGTTGCAAGTTTTAAAAACTGTAGTGTAAAACACCCTTTTTTTCTGGCAAGACAGTGATGGATGTGTATGATGGTTTAGTAGGAAAGTTTTTCATTTTTCGGGCCACCCTGCCTTGGTGAGAATCGGCTGGTGTGTTAATAATAAAAAAAATTTTTTACAAACTCTTTTGTCCCCCTTCCCTTTATATAAGGGAGTATACAGGCTCTTCACAATCCCTAGGTACTTTTCCCTCTTCATACATTCCTTTCCTTTCAACACACCAGCCATATCCCACATGGCAGTGTGGCCCAAAAGGAAAAACGAAAGTTTCTCCTTTTACATATAGTAATATATACAGGAGAAGGGATTACTAGCCCCTTGCTCCCGGCATTTTAGTTGCCTCTTACAACACACATGGCTTATGGAGGAAGAATTCTGTTCCACTTCCCCATGAAGTTAGCGACCTCGGCACTGTTTACAAATCGGCGATTTCGCCCACTTTGAGCCCTCTTTTTGGCTAATTTCATTGTTCCAGTCGCCCAACCTCATAGCTATTTCTTAGAACTCCATTTTTTCTATCGATTGAGTACAAGAAACTGCCCATTTACCGATTTCAACTACCTAATAATGTGGTCAGAATTTGCATTGGCCAATTTCACGAAAAACTAAAAAAATTTGAACAATTTTCAAAATATGGTCAGAATGAACAATGCAGACATTCCTGGCTCTAAAATAACATGTTCTTTGTTCAATCAGTATGTCTCCAGGGCTCCTCTGATATTACTCTTGCTTTCTATTTTGAATTTTTATTCAAACAAAAAAATAGAAGACTTAATATTATGCAGACTACTGCAATACTGTAAATAATTGTATAAATAACATCATCCCATTCATGACTGCATATTAGAATGGCTAGTTGGACATTTATCGGACAATGGCATATTGTTTACTCTTTGAACATTGGCAAAAATAAACATTTCCCCCTACTTTGAGCTCCTTTCTAGGTTCTTTTATAGAAAAAATCAATCAAAATTCACCTCTATTTCATAATTATTTTCCAGTCTATCAAATGAGCAGAAGAAAACGAGAATACAACCATAAATACTATACGAAAATAGACCACAAAGTCGATTTTATTAAAAAAACGATTGGAGTTTTTTTTTTCTCATTATGCACTGCGTGCTCCAGGATTTTTTTTATATGGTGCACACTGACACACAGACCATTCGTCACATTGTGGCCCTACCAGTTTTCTCCTGCTTGATTTGAAGCCGCTAGAATATATGAGTATATATATGTCAAACACGGTACTCATAAAGACGTATATATACGGCCGCGACAGTCAAAGGGTTTAAACCAAAAATACCACACTCCAACACTACATCCCCCCTGTTTCACATTTCTGCATGATTCTGTCAGTTCCAGCTGCTTTACCCCTTTCATTCTACATATTGCCTCACGCACCTCGCCCTCCATACTCACATCCTGCTCTTCTTCACTCCCATGTGAAAGATGGTATACTCACTGCCCAGTGCATGGAAAATGACTGCCTCCTTTCTTCGTCGGACATTTTTAAAGTTCCTAAAACTATTCTAGCCATCTATCCACTACCTCAATCTCCCCATCTACTAACTCCCCTACTCTATTTTAAACTGACCAAATCCATTGTCCCTTAATCTTTCTTAACTTGGTTAACTCGTTCTCCAAAAATTTTTCTTTTTTCATTAAAGTTTCTTGACAGTGCCTCCCACTCTATCATCTGCTTCTTTTTGCACTCTCTCACCAACTTCTTCACCTTTTTTTACTCTCCAATATACTCTACTCTTCTTCTCCCCCAAAGCCAAAGACCCCCGCTCTCATAAGCTACCCTTTTCTACTTTATCACACCCTTTACTCATTCATTCCACAATCACTTTCTTTCTTCCTGCACCCACCTTTCCTATAACACTAACTTCGGCACCCACATTCTAATTACTGCATTTTTAAAACTATTCCAACCTCTTCAACCCACCCCCCACTACTCATACTTGCACTAGCCCATCTTCTTGCAATAGTTGCTTTTATCGCTCCCGAACTTTCCTCCTCCCTTCGGTATTACACTTTCACTCCCTCTTACTTGTTATTGCACATTTTCCTCATTTTCCATCTGCCTCTTATTCTAACTGTAGCTACAACTAAATAATGATCAGATATATCAGTTGCCCCTCTATAAACATGCCTACATCCTGGTGCCCTACCCATCAACCTTTTATCCACCGATACATAATCTAACAACTACTTTCATTACGTACTACATCATAACTTGTATATTATTTATCTTTCTTCATAAAATATGCATAACTTTTTACAAACCTCTTTTACACATGCTCAATTACAATGCTCTCCTTCAATTTTTATTACCCTTGGCACCCAATTTACTGCTACTCCTCCACAACATTTTTACCCATTTAGCATTGAATCCCCAACCACAAGTACTCTACACTTGTTCAAAAAACTCCCACGCATTCATCAACATTCCAAAATTTCCCCTCTCCTCTACAATTCTCTCTTCTCCAGGTGTATATAATTGCTTTTATAACCACTTTTCACATCCAACCTTTATTTTACTCAACATAATCCTTGAATTAATTACATTATAGTCCCATCTTTTCCTGCTATAGCTTATCATTCAACATTATTGCTTCCTCCTCTTTAGCTCTAATCTATTTGAAACCCCTGACCTAATCCCATTTATTCTGGTCCACTGATACTTCCCAACCCTTCAGCTTTGTTTCACTTAAGCTGGGACATCCAGCTTCTTCATTCATAACATCACAATCATCTCTTTCATATCATTTGCACATCATGGCACATTCATAATCCCACTTGACAATATTCTTCTTCTTATTCTTTTAGTAATTATTACAGGAAAAGGGGTTATAGCCCATTTTTCCCCGGCATTTTATTGATTTTTAAAACCCGCGGGTTTAGGGGGAAAGATTTTTATTCCACTTTCCCATGGAACAGTTTTTATATGAAGAAGGGGAAAGTTTTTTTGAATTTAGATTTGAAAATGCTATGATAGGGCCCTAGGTATTAGTTTGGTAGACGCAACCACCAGGGATGATTATGTTCCCCCAAGTGAGAGTAAAACGGAAGCCTGTCACCTACCACCGCTTACGACCTGCTCGACTTAGCCACTGACTTACGACCGTTTTTTTTATGCAAATTTCTGGGAAATAAACAACATTTGTGTTGTACACGGGTTTTTTTTCCTAAACCTTGCAGTATAAAATCAGTCTAACAGCAAAAAAAGAAAAGTAAAACATGAAATTCCAAAATAAAAACAATAAAATAAAGTCATTTCAAAAAAGTTTTGTTGATATTCGTAGTAAAGTTCGATTATGACCATTTTTACTTAGACGATTTCTGGAAACCCAACTCGGGGTAAAATCGGTGGTGGTGTATTGTTTTACATGATGGTAGGGTGCGGTGTTTTTCTGTCTGTAAACATGCAAAATTTAGTACGTCTTGCTACCCCTTTCTTAACTTAAATCACATGCCAAAAAGTAGAGGATATATTTATATATTTATATATATATATATTATTATTATATTTATATATATTTATATATTATATATATTTATATATTTATATATTATATAATTATTATATATTTATATATATATATATATTTAATTTTATTATATAAAAATTTTATATATTTTTTTTTTTTTCAACAAGTTGGCCCTCTCCCACCCAGGCAGGGGGACCCAAAAAAAAAAAGAAAATCCCAAAAAAAAATACTTTCTCTCATTCAACACTTTCACCACACTCGACATTTCACTGTTTTGCAGAGGTGCTCGATACAAAGTCTAGAAGCTACCATATAAAGATAACAACATATCCCTCCAAATGCCAAAATCCCAAACCCCCCCTTAAAGTGCAGGCATTGTACCCCCCATTTCAGGACTCAAGTCGACTTTAAAAAATAACTTTTTCCTAAAATCCCTTCACTAAATTTCCCCCTGTCACACCCCAAAGATGTCAGGTCCCAAGTACCATTCGTCTCCTTCACTCTATCAAACACGCTCACCACGTTTCCCGGGAAGCCCAAGCCCTTACCAAAAAAACCCTTTACCCCCTTCCCCAAACCCCTTTGAGGGCCCCCTACCCCCCTTCCTTCCCCTATGTTTATTGCTTTCCATGTCTTTTTCCTTTGACCCATTTTTAAAAAAAGACCAAAACCACTTCAAAAACCCCCTCTTTGCCCTCTGACTAATACTTTTATTAACTCCAACCTTCTTCCTTAATTTCCACACCCCAAATTTTTTCTGCATAATTTTACACCACACTTGCCCTTAAAAAGGCATCTCACTGCCCCCAAAACCGTCTCCTCGCTGCTGTTTCCCACCCAGCTTACCCCTTAGAGTGTTGGTACTGTATATTTTATACTTCCCTTCTTTGCTCCATGAAAAACGTTTTTGACTCCACATATCCCTCAACGCCCCACTCCCTTTTTTCCCCTCTCAATTCTATGATTAACCTCATCCTTCATAAATCATCCCCCGACCGTCAACCCCCAAGTATTGAAAACATTCACTTCTTCCTACTCCTCCCCCCAAATTTGTCCCCCTTTTTTTTTTTTATCTAAATCATTTGCCCCCCTTCACCTTCTCTTTTCTATGTTCACTTTCAACTTTCTCCCCTTTACCCCCAACCCCCCCTCATCCAAAACCCTTTGCAATTTTTCTTTAGAATTCCCATAAGCACAGTTTCGCAAAAAGTAACTGTGCAATTCCCATTTTGAATTTGTTTCCCCCAAAATTTTGAAAAATTTTAAAGGTTTTAAAAAGGATTAAAAGGGGTAAAGGAGTTTTGGGGGTTTTAAGGGGCTTGGATTTCCCCAGAAAAGCGTGCGTGAGGTGTTAGATAGGAGTAAATGGAGACGAATGGACTTGGGACCTGACGATTGTTGGAGTTGAGCGGGTAATATTTTGAAGGGTTTTCAGGGAAACGGTTATTTTTTAGTCGGACTTGAGTCCTGGAAAGGGGAAGCAATGCCTGCCTTTAAAGGGGGGGTTTTGGGTTTTTGGCAGTTTGGAGGGATTGTTGTGTATCTTTATATGTTTAGCTTCTAGATTTTTGTATTCTGGCCCTCTGCAAAAAACAGTGATAATGTGCGAGTGTGGTGAAATGTTAAATGATGAGAAAGTTTTTTCTTTTTGGGGATTTTTTTTTCTTTTTTGGGTCACCCTCCCCGGGTGGGGACGGCCCTTGTTAAAAAAAAAAAAAAAAAAAAAAAAAAAATATATAATATATATAATTTTGAATAATATATTATATATATACCACACACACACACCCCTCTGGGTTTTCTTCTATTTTCTTACTAGTTCTCGTTCTTGTTTATTTCCTCTTATCTCCATGGGGAAGTGGAGCAGAATTTGTTCCTCCGTAAGCCATGCGTGTTGTAAGAGGCGACTAAAATGCCGTGAGCAAGGGGCTAGTAACCCCTTCTCCTGTATAAATTACTAAATTTAAAAAGAGAAACTTTTGTTTTTCTTTTTGGGCCACCCTGCCTCGGTGGGATACAGCCGGGTTGTTGAAAGATGATGATGATATGATAGGGTGGATAGGGGAGTAGTGTGGCATATGTTGCAAGTGTATAGAATAGGTAGTAAGTTACTATATTCCATGAAGAGTTTTTATGAGGATAGTGAGGCTCAGATTAGGGTGTGTAGGAGAGAGAGAGATTACTTCCCAGTAAAAGTAGGCCTTAGACAGGGATGTGTAATGTCACTATGGTTGTTTAACATATTTATAGATGGAGTTGTAAAAGAAATAAATGCTTGGGTGTTTGGGAGAGGGGTGGGATTAAATGATGGGGAATCAAATACAAAATGGGAGTTGACGCAGTTACTTTTTGCTGATGATGCTGTGCTTTTGGGAGATTCTAAAGAAGAGTTACAAAGGTTAGTGGACGAGTTTTGGAGGGTGTGTTAAGGAAGAAAGTTGAAAGTGAACATAGATAAGAGTAAAGTGATGAGGGTATCACACGATTTAGATCTCATTGGAGGGAGGGAGTATGAAAGGAGTGAATGTGTTCAGATATTTGGGAGTTGACTTGTCAAACAATACCATGGGTGGAGTTTTAACCTGCAGTCACAGTGTCTCAGAACTCCAGACCGTCACGTTAGTCACTGGGCCAGCTAGCTGGCCCAGTGACTTCTTATTACGGCCTTTTTTTTTTTTTTTTTTTTTTTTTTTAACAAGTCGGCTGTCTCCCACCGAGGCAGGATGACCCAAAAAAGAAAGAAAATCCCCAAAAAGAAAATACTTTCATCATCATTCAACACTTTCACCACACTCACACATTATCATTGTTTTTGCAGAGGTGCTCAGAATACAACAGTTTAGAAGCATATACATATAAAGATACACAACATATCCCTCCAAACTGCCTTATGATTTCTTATTAGGGCCTTAAATTTGCAGACAGGGGTCCTTTAGTTTGTTCTTGCAATGAATTCCAGATCTTCAGGCCTTTTATGTGCATAGCATTTTTGCATAGGGAGAGATGAACACGGGGAATATCGAAGAGTGATCTGTGTCTCGTATTATGATTGTGTGTTCTGTTATAGTTATCAAGGAGGAGTTTGAGAGGAGGGTTTACATTAGAGTATAATGTTCTGTGTATGTAGTAGGCACAATAATAACTGTGGATGTTTTGTATATTTAGCAAGTTAAGACTTTTGAAAAGAGGTGGAATGTATTGTCGATGTAGGAGTTAGTAATCAATTGCACTGCAGCTTTTTGCTGGGTTATTAAAGGCTTAAGGTGATTTGCTGTGGTTGAGCCCCATGCACAAATACCATAGGTGAGGTAAAGGTAAATGAGAGAGTGGTACAAAACTAGAAGAGCTGATTGGTGTACATAGTACCGTATATTTGAAAGGATGCCTACTGTTTTGGAGTCTTTCTTGGAAATTTGCTGTATGTGTGTCTGAAATTTGAGACTGTGGTCAAAGTGGAGACCTAGAAATTTGCCCTCTGCCTGTCTCGAGATAGGTGAACCATTTATCAATATGTTTAGCTGTACATTTGAAGCTCTGTTTTCAAAATGCATGAAGTAGGTTTTGTCTATATTGAGAGTAAGTTTGTTGGTAATCATCCAAGTAGATATTTTTAGTAGTTCAGCATTTACCATGTCTGTTAATATGGTTGGGTTTGGGTGAGAAAAGACATAAGTTGTGTCGTCTGCAAATAAAATGGGTTTAAGGAGATTAGATGCATTTGGTAGGTCATTGATGTAAATGAGAAAGAGAAGTGGGCCAAAAACACTTCCCTGTGGGACTCCAACAAGAACAGGTTGTGTAGTGGAGCTGGCTCCATTTGTGCATACATACTGGGTTCTATTGTTAAGATGAGATTTTAGGTAATCGAAAGTGTCCTCTGACCCCGTAAGGTTTGAGTTTTTGGTGCAAAAGGTCATGGTCAACTGTATCAAAAGCTTTTCATAAGTCTGTGAAAAGTCCCAGGGGAAATTAATTTTTCTTGAGTGCATTAGTTCAAGCTTGAACTAATGTACTTAGTACATTAGTTCAAGCATATGTATAATAGCATCATTAGTACTTTTTTCGGTCTGAGCTCAAACTGACAAGGTTTGAGCATGTTGTGGGGGATATGAAGTGGGAAATTTGACTTGTTTGTGTATTAATTTTTCGAAGATTTTAGATAGTAGGGGCAGGTTTGATATAGGCCTATAATTATTCAGTTCAGTTGGATCACCTCCTTTGAGGATCGGGGTGACTCTTGTTGTCTTGAGTATGAATGGGAAGGTGGAAGATTCAGTGGATTTATTAACCCTTTGACTGTTTCCGACGTATAAATACGTCTTACGAGCCAGTGTTTCTGACGTATTTATTTTGCACAAATTCTAGCGGCTTCAAATCAAGCGCCAAAGGCCTGGTAGGCCTACACGAGAGAGAAGTGGTCTCTGTGGTCGGTGTGCACCCTGTGAAAAAAATATGGGACCCAGCGGTGCATTGTGGGGAAAGCCATGTTGTTAGTCCATTTTCACCATGCCTCTCGGTAAGAAGTTCCTCATCCTCGGCAGGATTGGAGGTCTTTTGCTCCCAAATGATAGCTCTAACAGCGATGAAAATGTCGGTGACAGTGAATTCCAGGGTTTTGAAGTGAGTGTTACCCGGAAAAAATGCCCAGGATAACGTAATTAGTGATGAAAAACCCCGATGATCCACAACCTTCCACCTCTGGTGCTGGGCCGGCTTGTTCACGTTCACGTTCGCCTGTACCAGGACGAAAGAGGAAACTATTTGGTTTGTGTTTCAACACCCAGATGTTTAGCAGTGATTTGTGATAGTTATTTCAAGGTCATTGAAAGCAGTTCTAGTGACAGTGAGAGTGAATATTCCCCAGTGAAGCGGCAGTAAAGTACGACGTAGCATGCGGTCTGGTAGTGTTTTTTATATGTTGTTCCAAGGGGAAGGAGAAACTCTGGGGCACTCCCCTGGCCCTACACCACGACCTGATAGTGAAGATGACGATATTGTAACGATGGGTATGAATGATGTGAGTGAGGGAGCAGGCAGTGGTGGTTTATAGTGAGGGTGGCACGGCCATGTGGCACCATCAGCGGGCCGCTATCCCACGCTGCTGACTCTGCACAACAACCAGCCTCACCTACCCCACACTCCCACAACCTGCACCACCACAACCTGCACAACCACAACCTGCACAATCACAACCACGGTACAATATCCAAGACCCCACCAGCATACCGCATCTGGGATTGGCAGGACGGTGACGAGTTTGTTCCCAGTACCCATGACTTTGATGAAACACAAAGTGGAATAAAGCCTCTTGTCCACTTGGGAACAATGGGCCCGTGAACTGGACTGCTTTGAGTTATTCTTTGGTGAACCCTGATGGGCATCATTGTCAGGGAAACAAACACATACTGTGATTACACCATGGCAAATACAATTCTCTCACCAAAATCACGGCTACACAAGTGGAAGGAGACAACTGTGGCAGAGATGTACCTGTTTTTTGCCACAATAATGCTTATGCCCCATGGTATAAGCACACTGTCACCACATACTGGGCAACAGAACGCCTGATTTCAACTCAAGGTTTTAGTGACTTATAGGTGTCAATCGTTTCCCGATACTGTTACGTTTTGTTACACTTTTCAGACAAAACCAGGCCTGACAGAAGCGACAGGTTATACAAGATCAGAAATGTGTTTATGTACCTGAAACAAAAGTGCTGCATGTATTTTTATCCCTTCAGGAAGCTTGTTATTGATGAGTCCTTGATATTATTCAAAGGAAGACTCTCATTCAAGCAATATATACCAAGCAAGAGGAAACGCTTTGGTATAAAGCTATTTGTACTGTGTGATTGCAGAAGTGGTCTAGTTTTGGATATCATTGTGTACACTGCAGTAATCTTTTAGAGATACCATGAAATTATTGGGTATCTTGGTGATGTGGTTCTAACAATGATGGAACCATATCTTAGTAAGGGGCATATGTTATTTACTGATAACTGGTAGTGGAAGGAAGGCGGGGTAGGGGGCGGCCTGGAAAGGGTTTTGGGGGAGGGGGTAAAAGGAGGTTTTGTGTCGAGGGGTTGGATTCCGCGGCAGGTGGGTGTTTGATAGGAGTGAATGGAGCAAATGGTTTTTAATACTTGATTTTATTCAAAAAATTTATGGGGGTTTAAAAGGCAGGGGGCTTGGTTAGAGGGAAACGTGTGTTAAAAGAGGGGTGTTTTGGGTTCATTAAAAAAAAACGGGAGAAAAACCCCTTTGGGCCAAAAAGTAGGGGGCTGTGATGTGGTTTTTCTTTTTGGGCCCCCCTCCTTGGTAAGGGCCTTTGTGATTAAAAAAAATAACTGGTACACAACCCCCTTATCAGTGATTTCTTGCGAGTAATTTGACAGATTTTGGGGCACGGGGGGTAATCGTAAACAAAAAAAGGTTCGACCGGGCACCGCAGAGGTGAGGTGCAACCCTTTGCTGCCAATGACATCATGGCATTTCGGGGGCATGAAAAAACGGAGTCACATTTTGACATCAGTTCACAAAACGAAAGGGTACCCATGGAGGGACAACAGAGAGAAAAAGAACCCATTCTAAAGCCTGCAGCTGTCTGGACTAAACCCCTCAATATGCCTTATGGACAAATGTGACATGCAGATTGGGTTTGCAGATGTGTACGAAAGTTATAAGTGGTATAAAAAACTTTTTTTTCCATCTTGTTGATATTCTATGCTAAATGTTATAACATATACAAGTTGAAGACCAAAAAAAAACCCCAAAATATGGTGAATTTTGCCCGTCAGTAATCAACAAATAATGCAAAGTACCAAGGAGCAACTCCTAAATAGACCAGCGCCCACACACGTCACTCTTTCAGGCCTGGTGATCACTACCCCATAAAAAATGCCCCTACTACTCCCAAAAAAAATGCTCGAAGGGGGTTTTATGTAGTATCATCCCCTCAAAACGCCCACAAACATGCAGAGACACTCGTTTTTTGGGGGGATGTGAAGTGCCCCTCTCAAATACCCATGTTTCAAAGAGTTCCACAAGCTGCAGCAGTTCTGGGAACGGTTTTTGACTGTACATAGTATATAATTTTGGAACAATAGAAAGTAAACATTGTTTTGTATTGTTTTTTTGTGTAAACAAATGTATCATAACTTTTATGTAAAGTTTTTTCTGTTATTGTGTTTAAACAATGGTGTATTTTGAACAATGACCTTCTTGGTCCACAGGCCACAAAGTTCCCGGGAACGAAAAAATTTTGAAAAATGCAAGAAACCTTTGAATTAGGTAAAAAAATACCGGGTGGGGGCAGCCCGCCGCTGTTGCCTACGCCGTCAATTCTGCAAACTTTGCGGCTCTATATCTCATAAGTACTGGTGGAAAAAATTTTTTTTTTAGCTTAAAACACTCACAAAAATATTCCTAACATTTTTTGAGAAAAAATAATTTTTTTTTTTTTGAATATTTGCGACATAGAATACAGTTTTCAGAGAGGGACCTGAACAGTAAGGGTTAAAAAGAGTTGCAAAAATTGGTGCAAAATTGAGAAGCTTTTTTTTACATAATTTTTGGGAAGTTATTAAATCCCCGTCTTTTTCTTTTGAGGGTTTTTGATAACGAATTAGTAGGGTTTTTTGGGGCTAAAATTAAGTATTAGGTAGTTTTCAGTGAGGGACTCTTTTTACTGAAATTTTTTTAGCTTGGGATTTACTTGCTATTTTGTTCCTAAGGTAAAAAAAAAAGACTTTAATTTCTGGGAGAACAGTTTGTTTTTTTATCTTTCATACATTTTAAAAAATCTAAGGTCAAAGGGGGTGACTGTGTTCCAACAACTTGTAGTATCCTAATTTTCAGAAATCAAAGCTGTTGTCCACACTAGCTTCCCTACCAAAAAACAGGGGGAGTGGCCAAAGATGACTTATTCTTCCAATTTATTTCAAATTTTATTATACTTTCTTTAATTTAGCCCCAAAGCACATTTAATTATTTACCCTTGGATAACCCCTAAAGTCAAACAGTGTATTATTTCTCTTTGTGGAGGATTACACTCTGAAACAGTTGTAAAATAATACTATTCCTTGTAAATAGTGTTAAAAGGCTAACATTTCTCTGTTTTGAATTAAAAACTTTAAAAAATTTAACCCCCTTAGGGCAGTGCGTATTTTTAGTTTTGAACCTGGATCTGCCACAGAACTATGAGTTGCTTACTCACCAGATAAGCTGTGGTGGAAATTTGGGCATAAATGAAGAATGGATCTGGAGGATGTTTTGCACCCTTAAAAAAAAAAACCTGCAGCTACAGGCTAGAGAAAAAACCGCGACTGTGTTTTTTTTTAAAATGGCAACTTTGCAGTGTATTTTTATTTGTTTTTATGGTTTTATTCATGATTTTTTGGTCTCATTTATAATTGGAAGATATACACCTCTCCTCATTAACAAAGAAATTTCAATTCCCAGCCATGTCGGTAAACGATTTCGTCAATAAGTGAGGGGCAAAAAAAATGTATGGTTTTTTTCAACCACTTTTATATTTTTTTAATGCACCCTTTTCACCATTTAAAACTTTCGGGATATTTTTTAAATGTTTATACGTAATGTACTTATATTGAAAAAATCAGAGAGAAGAAATCACTCTAATATACATTTTTTAGGTATCATATGGGGCAAGAGCCCTTTGCAAGTCCGATCTTTTTGTAAATGATACACTAAGGGGAGAGGCTTTTTTACAAAATTTAAAAAATCTTATTTTTTTTGGGACGAAAATACTTAAAGTTGAGCTTAAATAGCGAAATATTAAATTTTTGCCGATATTCCAGAGTAAACAAATCATTTAACTTGCCCAAAATTTGTGCCCAGGGTCATTAATGTGTTTCAAAAATGCACTGAATTATTTATAAAATTTATTGTAAAAATGCATAACAGTAAATCTTTTTTTTTTGTGAAAAAAAAATTCAAAAGGGAAATTCAAAAGTAAAAGGGACTGGGAATGTAATAATGAACAAGGAAATTTATTTCTTTGCAGAAATGCTACATTGTTATTTGGCCCCATTTTGAAATTTTGTGAAGTTGGCCATTTACAAATTTCTGATAACTTTATTGGGTAGTTGAAATACAGAGTTGATTGGGCTTTTCTTGTGCTCAGTTGATAAAAGGGAAAGGGAAAATAGTGAAATACTAGTTTTGGGGGTCATTTTATAATGTAATTTGGGCCAAAAATACAATCAGCGTGGTAAAAACCCCAAATCATAAATTTGAGACCAGCAAAATTCATGTAGCTTATTTTGTCAGTTTTCCATCAATTTCGTGTTTTTTGTTTTATTATCTTAAAAAAAAGATTTCTCACCATTTCATAAGAAAAAAAAATTTTTTTTTTTTTGAATTTTGGACTCTTGGGGAAAAATTTTAAAATTTTTTTACGGGAAAGGGGTTTTAACGTGAAATTTACCCCAAAAACCCCCTACAACAACCACCATGTTAATAAAATCTTTCACCGCCAAATTTTTTTACCAAAACCCAACCTTTGGGTTTCCTTATTCTACTTTAAAAAATCAAAGGCCAACATTCACATAATGATCTGGTGCTAACCAGGGGGGACTGGTCCGACTCTAGTCGCCTCACAAACAAATTTCAAAGGAACCAAGGCTGTGTTCCATCACCAACTCCCCTGCCACAAACAGGGTGTTCAAGTGGCCAAAGAGACTTATTCTTCCGATTAATTACAATTTTGTGATACTAACGGGAAATTTGGGGCACAAAGACCATAGGTTTTTTTAAATGCGGGGTAACTCTGTAAAAAAGGAAAATGATGAAGTATAGTGGACCAACACTCTTATAGGGGTGTAAAGCATAGGTTGTAAATGTAAGAAAGGAGGGGTGGAGGCGTGTGATGCGTGTTAAGGGCAAATGTGGGGGGGAATATATGAGGAATTCGTAGTGGGGAAAATTAGGGGGTTTTTTGGGGATTTAAAAAAAGTTTATTTAGGGGCTAAAGAGGGTTTTTGAAGGTTTTGGGGGTCATTTAGAGGGGAGGGAGCAAAACAGGAACTTGGAGGTGTAAAAATCTGTGCGAGAGGAGGGGGGGGTGGGGGGTATCCTAGGAAATAGGATGGAGGGGGGGGGTTTTAAAAGGGGTTTTGTGTGAAAGGGGCTTGGACTTGCAGCGCTGTTGAACATGTTAGATAGGAGAAATGGGGGACAAAGGGTTTTTTTTTGGGATCTATAAGTTTGGAGTGTGAGCGGGGGTAATATTTTGTGAAGGGATTGGGGAAACCAGTTACCGACTGGAGTTTTAGGGTGGGAAGAACAATGCTTTTAAAGGGGTGTTTGGGGTATTGGCTGTTTGGAGTGAAATCTAAATTGTATCTGAGTGCCTCGCAAAAATGGTGATTGGTGAATGATGATGTAAGTGGAATGTGGTTGGTTTCTTTTTTGGGGGGGTCACCCGTTGTAAAACCAAAATTTTTGAAAAAAAAAATTTTTTGGGAAACCTTTTTTTTTTTAAAAACCTTGTATAACTGTTTTGTTTTTCTAAACTCAAAAAAAGATTATTTGCAACTAAAAGGGTTGGATTAAATAAATTTATTATGAATTTAATTTTTTTTGGGGCATTTTGTTTAAAAAAAAAATTTTGGGGTTATTTTATTACAATTTTTAATTGCATTTTTTTAAAAACTAAAAGAAGTTAATTGGGAACAGAAAATTGTAAAAGGTAAGTACCATTTTAAAAGGAGAGAAAATTTTTGGGGAAATAGTTTAAAAATTACTTTAAAATGATAAAGGCACAATTTAAAATTAAAAATTTAATTAAAAAAATTTTCCTTTTTTTATAAATATCTCCTTTTTTTATTTTTTTTAAATTTTTTAAATTTTTTTCCCTTTAAAATTTTCCATTTTCCCCTTTATTTTTTAAGGGATTCCCTTTTTTATTTTGGCAATAAAATGCAAAAAAAGGCTTAAAAACCATCCTTTTTTTGGGAAATTTTTAAAAAAAACCATCAAAAGGGTCTAACAAAAAAAGAATAAAAGGAGCCGACAGCGGCATGGAAAAAAAAAAAAAGGAAGAGAGGGGTTTTTAAAAAGAAAAAAGGCACCAAAAGGGAGGGGGAAAAAGGGAAAAAAAAAAGGGAGATATAGTAAAAGGGAAAACAAGAAAAAAAGGGGCAAAGAAAAGGGGGGGGGAAAGGGGGAAAAAAAGAAAATTGGGGGGTTTGAATCCCAAAAATTTGGGGGATAAAAACCCCGGGGGGGGGTTTTTTTTTTTTTAATTTTTTCCCTTTCCCCCCCTTCCCCCCCTTTTTTTAAAAAGGGGGGGGGGGGGGGGGGCCCCCCCCCCCCCCCCCCCCCCCCCCCCCCCCCCCCCCCCCCCCCCTTTTTTTGGGGGGGCCCCCCCCAAAAAAAAAAAAAAAAAAAAAAAAAAAAAAAAAAAAAAAAATTTTTTTTTTTTTTTTTCCCCCCCCCCCCCCCCCCCCCCCCCAAAAAAAAAAAAAAAAAAACGCCCCCCCCCCCCCGGGGGGGGGGGGCCCCCCCCCCCCCGGGGGGGCCCCCCCCCCCAAAAAAAAAAAAAAAAAAAAAAAAAGGGGGGGGGAAAAAAGAAGGAAGAAGGAAGAAGAAGAAAAAAGAAAAAGAAGAAGAAAAGAAGAAAAGAAGAAGAAGAAGAAAGAAGAGAAGACGAAGAAAGAAGCAAGAAAGAAGAAAAGGGAAAGAAGAAAGAAAAAGAAAAAAAAAAGAAGACAAAAGGAAGAAGCGAAGAAAAGGGAAGAAAAGAGAAAAGAAGAAAGAAAAAGAAAAGAAGAGAAAAGACGAAGAGAAGAGAAGAAAAGAAAAACAAGAGGAAGAAGACGAAGAGAAGAAGAAGAAGGAACCCAAAACGAAGAAGAGAGAAGCAAAGTAAAGAAGAAGCAAAAGAACGAAGAAGAAGGAAAACCCGAAAGACAAGAAGAGCAAAATAAAAGACCTCCCTTAAAAAATCCCCACCCCCTCACCTCCTCCCTCCCTCCTCCCCTCACCCCTTCCTCCTCCTCCTCCTCCTCTCCTCTTCCCCTCCTCCCTCCTCCCCTCCTCTCCTCCTCCTCCCCTCCCCTCCTCCTCCCTCCTCCTCCTCTCCTCCTCTCCTCTCCTCCTCCTCCCTCCTCCCCTCCTCCCCTCCTCCTCTCCTCCTCCCTCCTCCTCCCTCCTCCTCCTCCTCCTCCCCTCCTCCTCCTCCTCCTCCTCCTCACTCCTCCTCCCCTCTCCTCCCTCCTATCCTCCTCCCCCTCCTCCCCCTCCTCCCTCCTCCTCCTCTCCCCCTCCTCCTCCTCCCCCTTTCCTCCTCCTCCTCTCCTCCTCCCTCTCCTCCTCCTCCCCTCCTCCTTCCTCCTCCTCCCTCCTCCTCCTCCTCCTCCTCCTCCTCCTCCTCCTCCTCCTCCTCCTCCTCCTCCTCCTCCTCCTCCTCCTCCTCCTCCTCCTCCTCCTCCTCTCCTCCTCCTCCCTCCCTCCTCCTCCTCCCCCCCCTCCTCCTCCTCCTCCCTCTCTCTTGTCTCGTCCCTGTCTGCTGGCCTATATATACTCCCTCCTTATCTCCTTTTTGTTATTGTGACTTTGTAAATGGTCCAAGTCGGACCAAAACGTCGTCATAAGCTCCTTCCCCTATGTGCAGGTTATTTGTGTATTGTTCCAGTCATGGTATTGTGCCTTTTTGTTATTTATAAGGATGGCAAAATTGTAAAAAAAAAAAAGAAAAGAAAAAAAAATTCACAATGTATGATAGGCCAAAATTGAATTGTGAAATGGTGTGGTGTGGTGTGTCTTCACTTAAAACATATGCAGATAAGATAAAATGTACAAAGACTAGTTACAAAATGATTCCTTTTGAGAAATAAATGAACTACAGCATTGCTGCAATCATTAAAATTTTTCCTGATTAGCTGTTGGGGTGATCTGAAAAGAAAGAAACAAAACTATTTTTTTTTTTCTTTTAGAAATTTTAAAAGGGAAGTGGGGTTATAGTCCTTGTTTGCTTCAACATTTTGTTTCTCATAAGCACACAGGTTTATGTGGAAAATTTCTTTTCATTCCCTCAGGGAGAAAAGATAATTATAAAACCTTTTTATGGTCATGAAAGGATGAAAATTAATAAAGATTTCTTAATACTGTCAAAGAGGGGAAAAATTTAACACATTTCTTGTAAATGAAGAAATAGGGTCCCCAAAAGGATGCTAAAAAGGGTTTTACTCATTTCAAACAAACAGGGTAAGCAATGGAATGGGACCCAAGAGGAGGTTGTAACAATAATAGTAGGAAAAAAAAAATAAAGTATATGATTAAATACTGAAGATGCAACACTGTAAGTATAGAAACCCGGGAGTTTAAAAAAGATAATTACAAAATAAAATTAAAGGAACATTTTGGATTTTCCCTGTCATTAATCCTTCGGGGGGGGTTCTTTGTTTGGTGAAAAACTCTCGACCCAAGGGAAATTTGAAAATATCTTCCACTTCCTTGGTTTGAATTTTGGGGCCTCTATTACCGGGTTTTGCTTTTTGACCCATTTGGGTTTAGAAAATTCCCTATTAATGAATTGAAGAAAAAAATTAAAACATCACTGTGGCCACTTTTTTTTTTTATCTCCTTGTTGTGTAAGTCCACACTCTTTTCTGGCATCCTTAAAATAAACCCATAAAAGTGCCCGAAGTACACAGGATTGTTTCCCCCCTTTAAGGGTAGGTTCAATTGAAAAATTGTAAAAAAGTAAAATACTAAAACTATTTTTATTGGTGACAGTCAAAGACCATTGAAAGTCACCTCTGCAGTAACTGTCGTCCTACAAAAATGTTGAGGCCCTTTTTTTGCATGGCACTAAATGGTAAAACAGCTCTGGAATTACATTTTTGTGGGGGGGGAAAAAAACACATTGCAGCTTGTGCAGAACTACAATTACCAGCCCGTTTCATTTTGCTTGGGGTCTTACTTCCCGGCATTCTCATTAACTGTAAGAGCAGCAAGACCTTCAAACTACAGTGAGCCAAGCTCACAGTCAAACCCGCGTGGGGTGTCTCAAAATCGGCCCAAATTTCTAACATTGCTGCTCTGCAAGGAAGCAGCAATGCCCGCTCACCGTGTCCATAAATGGCTCTGTCAACATTGTGGAAAAAAATAATCACTTTTGTTAATTTTTTAGCATTGAACATTTGCTTATGTGTGGTCCCCTCGGATATTAGCAGTGGGGGGCAAAATGTACATGCCTATTTGTGGTTTGGCCCCACTTTGTAAATTGCCGCTCTCAGATTTATTCCTTGCACCTCAGTGGCCCCATCATACCTACTTTAAAAAAATTTTGTGGGAGTCTGTCTCCACCACTTTTTCAGTGTTAGAGTTTGGTGTTTACACCTAAACACTGAGCTCAAAGACTAAAAAGTTCATTAATTTTTTTTTTGTTTTTTGTTGTATTATTAGCCTCACTGCAAAATTGCAATTTTTCCCTTCTGCCCTCTATTGTTTTTGCATTCTTTAAACCTTTTGATTGTTTATCTCTTCTTTGATTATAGATACTCTTGGTTTTACTCTCATTTTAGCTCTCTTAATATTTTTGGGTTGCAAACTGCCACTATCCCTTTCCTGCATTTTTTTCTAATCCTTCAAAATCTTTTGTGGAGGCATTTCAGGACAGTAGTTAATATTTATTGTTTTGATTTTAATTTTTTTTTAGGGGACCAAACTTTAAATAAATCCCCCTTTAAAGTTTTATGTATCTTTTTAAATTTTTTTTTTTAAAAAAACATTTTTATTTTGGGTTCATTTGATTTTACTTTATATTTGCAAATTTCTTTATTGTAGCTTTCATTACCCAACCAGGGCCTAGTTGTTAAGATTCTAGAGAAATTTTAAGTAAATCATTCTTATTCCTTTCTGTTTCCTGTTTTAAAAAAAATAAAATATAGTTCAAAGCTTTTTATTTTTAATAGTTTGAAAATGATTTTTTGAATGTTGAAGCTCATATTGGCTCTTTTTTAAAGAAAAATTTTATGCTTCGAATTTTAGCCACTTTTTTTTTTTTCCTTTGTTTTTTTTCTTTTTTTTTCTCCCTTTTGTATTCACGGCATTTGAAAATGAGATGAGAATAAGAAGGCGAATTGGATAAACTCAAGAAAGTGGCATTTTTTGAAAAAAAAAATTTAAAATCGATTCAGCCTGTGTTAACTTTGCTAAAATTTGCGTGGACTGAGATCAGCAAAAGTTCAAAAATATCGTAAAGGTTCCCGGGAAAAAGAAAAACCATAGTTTTACAAACAATTTGAATTGTAGTGCGATATTTTCTTTTTCTCCATAGGTAAAATTTTCCCTTTTGAAATTGAAATGCTCTCGAAGCAAATATTTAATGGTCTTTTTTGTCATGAACCTTCAAATTCATGTGCAAAATTTTTGCCCCTCAAAAACTGGTGCCACTGAAGAAAAACCATAACCATTTCATCGAAAAAATTAAACATAAGATTGGGTTTTATGTAAGAGTCAGCATCTAAACTTATAGGAAAAAAACGGATGACAAAAATAAAAAAGCCTTGAAGGGGTAAAAAAAACCACCCCCGGCCGGATTGAACCCGGGGGTCTAGTTCAAAATCCGCCCGTCGCGTTACCCACTAGACACTGCCACAATAAGATTCCCCAAAGTAATTTCTACACTTAGTTGGACGAACTTATTGTGGCTGGGGGTAGTGGCTAAGGACGGGCTGGAGTTTTGAGACTCATGCCGGGGGGTTAAATCCCAGCCGGGGTATGGTTTGTTTGCATCTGTTATTCATTTCGTGAGTCATCCCTTAAGAGTAGTTAGAAAATTTTTTGGATTTTTTTTAGCTTATTTGTTTTTTTTTTTTTGGGGCTTTTTTACATTTGCCATATGACTTTATTTCTGTATGTTGCGGGGTGGAGGTATTATTTATAATAAGCATGTACTAAGCTTTTATATGGGGTTTTTTTTTTTTTTGCACGGGAAAACAACCCTATCATTGTGCCAATTTTTTGGCAAGTGTCAACCGTTGAGAGAAGAATCTGTGATCTCTCGAGCTCAAATTTTTCTACCCAAGTTTTGTAACCCGTATGATAAACTCAAGACCCCAAGAAGAATTGAAGGTATTTGAGAGTAAAATTCTCTTTTTTAAATTTTTGGCATCACATTCATTCACCAAAAATATTTATATGAAAAAATGCAAAAATTTTTTGATTAATAAAATGTGAAAGAGGGAAACCTGTATTTTTTGCAAATGGCAGGATTGCTGGTGTCTTTTTTTCTGTCTCATAAATATGCAAAAGCAGGGACATCTTGTTATTTGCTTACTTTAGGTCACATTCCTTGATTATTTTTTTTTTTTTTCAACAAACCGGGGGTATCCCCCTGAGGCGGGGGCCCAAAAAAAGGAAAAAAAAAAGTTTTCCCCTTTTCATTTTGTAATATATACAGGAGAAGGGGTTACTAGCCCCCGCTCCCGGGATTTTAGTCCCTCTTACAACACCAGCTTAAAGAGGAAGAAATTTTGTTAAAATTTCCCCCGGAAGTAAAAAGGAAATAAAAAAGAACAAGAATAGAAAGAAAAAAAGAAGAAAACCCAAAGGGGTGTTTTAATAAAAAATGCTTGTACATGTTGTGTAGTGTGACCTAAGTGGAAGTAGAAGTAGCAAGACATACCTGAAATCTTGCATGTTTTTGAGCAGGCAAAAGACCAACAGTCCTACCCTCATGTAAAACAATTTCAGGTTTGTTTTACACTCACTTGGCAGGCGGTAGTACCCCCCTGGGTGGTTTCTGTCTACCAACCGGAAATGGGGAAGTACAATTCCTACACAAAAGGGGGGGTTTGGGTATTAGCAGTTTGGAGGGATTGTTGTGATCTTTATAGGGTTTTGCTTTTTAAGTGTTTGTTCTGAGCACCCTTTTCAAAACAGTGATTATGTTGAGTGAGGTGAAAATGTTGAAAGATGAAAAGTATTTCTTTTTGGGGCTTTTCTTTTTTTTTTGGGTCACCCCGCCTTGATGGGGTACTGCCTTTGTTTAAAAAAATAAATATATATATTAGGGATGGTTGGTAGACAGCAACCCCCCAGGGAGGCATACCGTCCCCGCAAATGAATATTTAAAAAAAAAGAGCCTGTAATTGTTTTCTGATGGTAGGTTGCTGTTTTTTTTTTTCTATTTATAAATAGCAAGATTAAGGTTTGTTTGCTACTTCTATTTTCACTTAGGTCACACTACAATGTACACATTTTTTTATACACACTCATCTATTTTTCGCTTTGATTTTATCTTAATAGTTCTTGAAGGACCAGGGAAACCGGTTATTTTCATAGAGTCCGACTTGAGTCCTGGAAATGAAGTACAATCCTGCACTTTATAGAGGGGTTTGGGATTTGCAGTTTGGAGGGAGATGTTTGTGTATCTTTATATTGGTATGCTTCTAGACTGTTGATTCTGAGCACCTCTGCAAAAACAGTGTATTGTCGAGTGTGGTGAAATGTGTTATATGAAGATGAAAGTATTTTTCTTTTTGGGGATTTCTTCTTTTTGGGTCACCCTGCCTCGGTGGGAACGGGCCAGACTTGTTGAAAAAAAAAAAAAAAAAAAAAAGAAGTTCTTGTCTCTTATTACTTTCCTTTTATATCCATGGGGAAGTGACATAAGAATCTTTCTTCCATAAGCCATGCCGTGTCCGTACAAGTCAACTAAAATGCCAGAACCATGGGCTAGTAACCCCTTTCCTTAAGATTACTAAAAAGAAAATGATGAAAATGTCAAAGTGGAAGTCTGAATGTACATGGATGTTGTACAAAGGATAAAATGAGATGCGGTGGAGATGTTTACGAATGAAAAAGCTGGATGTCCCTGGCTTAGTGAAACAAAGCTGAAGGGTGGGAGAGTTCAGAGGAGAGGAATAAATGGATTAGTCAGGTATCAAATAGAGTTAGAGCGAAAGGAGGAGTAGCAATAAGTGAAGGATAAGCTATGGCAGGAAAAGAGGGACTATAAAATGTGTTAATCCAAGGATTATAGGGAAGTAAAATAAGGTTGGATGTGAAAAGTGGTAAGTAAGTGTATATAGCACCTGGAGAAGAGAGAAGTGTAGAGGAGAGAGAGAGATTTGGTATTGTTGATGAATAGCGTGGGGAGTTTTGAACCAAGGTGAGAGTACTTGTGGTTGGGGATTTCAATGCTAAAGTGATAAAAATGTTGTGGAGGGAAGTAGTAAATTTGGGTCCAGGGGTAATTGTAGATTGGAGGAGCTTTAGTTTGATGTAATGTGTAGAAAGAGATTGGTAAATAAGTAATACATATTTTATGAAAAAGAGGTTAAAAAGTATACAAGATGATGTAGCACGTATAAAGTAGTTTGTTTTAGATTAAGTATTGGTGGAATAAAGGTTAATGGGTAGGCTCCAGGATGTAATGTTATAGAGGGGCAACTGATACAATGGATCATTAATTTAGTTTGTAGCTACAGTTAGAGTAAGAGGTAGATGGGACAAGAGGAGGGCAAACAACAAGTAGGAGGAAGTGAAAGTGTATAAACTAAGGGAGGAGAAGTTCGGTGAGATATAAGCGACTATTGGCAGAAAGTGGCTAGTGCAAAGTATGAGTAGTGGGGATGAAGAAGGTTGGAGATTTTTAAAAATGCAGTATTAGATTGTGGGCAAAGTTGTGTTATAGGAGGGTGGGGCAGGAGAAAGAGGAGTGATTGGTGAATAAGTATAGTAAAGGGTGTGATAAAAGAGAAAAACTTAGTTTAAGAGAGTTTTTACAAAGCAAAAGTGTTATAAGAAGAGCAAGTATATGGAAGTAGAAGAAAGGTGAAGAAGTGGTGAGAGAGTGCAAAGGAGAGCAGATGATAGAGTGGGAGAGGCTCTGTCAAGAAATTTTACGAAAAAACGAAAAATTTGGAGTGAGTACAAATAAGTTCAGAAAGCCTAGGAACGTATGATTTGTCAGTTAAAAACAGAGTAGGGGAGTTATAGGATGGGGAGAGGAGGATCAGGTAGATGGCGAGAATATTTTGAGGAACTTTGTACAATGTTGAGGAAAGAAAGGGAGGCGGTAATTTCATGCACTGGCCAGGAGGTATACTATCTTTTAGGAGTGAAGAAGATCAGAATTAAGTGTGGGGGAGGTACGAGAGCATTAAACGTAGAATGAAAGGGGGTAAGCAGCTGGAACTGATAGGGATCATGACAGAAATGTAAAAGCAGGAGGGATGTAGTGTTGGAGTGGTTGGTACAATTGTTTAATAAATGTATGTAAAGGGGAAGGTACCAGGGATTGGCGAGAGCATGTATATCCCTTTATATAAAGGAGGGGGACGAAGAGATTGTAAAAATTATAGAGTAATAAGTTTTATGAGTATACCAGAAAAGCATACGGTAGGTTTATTATTGAAAGAATTAGAGTAAGACGTAATGTTAGATTGTGATGACAAGGAGGTTTCAGAGTGGGTAGGGGAGTGTAGATCTAGTGTTACATTGAAGATATATGTGGAAACAGTATTTAGATAAAGGTAGGGACGTTTTTATTTTATTTATGGGATTAAGAAAAGGCATAGATAAGAGATAGGGGAGCAATGTGGCAGATGTTGCAAGTAAGGACTAGGTGGTAAGTTTACTAAATGCTGTAAAGAGTTTTTATGAGGATAGTGAGCTCAGGTTTGGGTTGTAGAAGAGAGGGAGACTACTCCCATTAAATAGTCTTAGGGATGTGTAATGTACAATGTTGTTTAATATATTATAATGGGTTGTAAAAGAAGTAAATGCTAGAGGGTGTTCAGGAGAGGGTGGATTAAATTATGGGGAATCAAAGAACAAAATGGGAATTGACACGTTTCTTTTTGCTGATGATACTGTGCTTATAGAAATCTAAAGAAAAATTGCAAAGGTTAGTAGATATTTGGGAGTGTGTGGTAAAGTAGAAAGTTAAAAGTGAAACATAAAAAAGTGTAAGGTGATGAGGGTATTAAATGATTTAGATAAAGAAAAATGGATATCAAATTGGGGAGAAATGGAAGAAGGTGAATGTTTTTCAAAGATACTTGGGAGTTTTACATTTTGGCGGCTGGATTATGAAGGATAGGTTAATCAATAGATTGATGAAGGAAAAAAAGTGAGGGGTGCGTTGAGGTATATGTGGAGTCAAAAAAACATTATCTATGAGGCAAAGAGGAATGTATGAAGGTATAGTAGTACCAACTCTCTAAATGGTTGTGGAAGCTTGGGTTGTGAATGCAGCTCGAGGTGGCGTTGAGGCAGTGGAGATGTCCTGACTAAGGGCAGTGTGTGGTGTAAATATTATTGCAGAAATTTTCGGAGAAGTGAAGGAGTTAATAAAAGTATTAATCAAGGGCTGAAGAAGGGTTGTGAGGTGGTTAGGTCGTTTAGAGAGAATGGATCATAGTAGAATGACGTGGAGAGCATTTACAATCGGTAGTAGGAAGGCGGGGAAGGGTCTCCTCGAAAAGGTTGGAAGGAAGGGTAAGGGTGGTTTTAGGCGAGGCTTGAGTTCTTCAGCAGGCCTTGCCATGAGCGTGTTCGAATAGGATGAATGGAGACGAAGGTATTTTGGACCTGATGAACTGTTGTGTGTGAGCAGGGGTATCTTTAGTGAAGGGATTCATGAAAACCGGTTATTTCTTTATATAGCTGGACTTGAGTCCTGAAATGGGAAGGACAGTGGCCTCACTCTAAAGGAGGGGTTTGGGATATTACAGTTTGGAGGGATATGTTGTGTATCTTTATACCGTATATGCTTCTAAACCTGTTTGGTTCTGAGGCACCTCGCAACAACAGTGATAATGGTGTAGTGTGTGAAAGTGTTGATGATGAGAAAGTATTTTCTTTTTGGGATTTCTTTCTTTTTTGAGTCACCCGCCTCGGTGGGAGACGGCCCGACTTGTAAAAAAAAAAATATGTATAGAAATATATTTATTATTTATTTATTATTATTTATTTATTATTCAACTAGTCGGCCTCTCCTGCCGATGCAGTAAATTTTCTTTTGGGAATTTCTTCTTTTGGGTCACCCTGCTTCGGGGGAGATGACTGACTTTGTTTAAAAAAAAAAAAATTCCTCGCAGTGGAGGCAGTCTGTTAAAAAAAAAAATTAATAAATTTTTTTACTTCTTCACCAGGTATTAAGCATGGCCTGGAGACACTAAAGCCACGGGTGGAATAATCTTGAAACTGAAGAGGAATGCCATAGTAAAAAATGTCAGCCCCACTGAATCAGAGCAAGTGCCCGTTTTTATGGACAAACTCAGAGAAAGAATGGCGCAGTAATATACTGTTGTATGTAAGTAATATATGCTGAGCTGTTGATCTGTTGGATTGTGAGCAGGGTAATATTTAGTGAGGATTCAGGGAAACCGTTTTTTTCATATAGTCGGAATTGAGTCCTGAAATGGGAAGTAAAATGCCTGCACTTTTAAAGGAGTGGTTTGGGATATTGCAGTTTTGGGGGATATGTTGTGTATCTTTATACGTATATGCTTCTAAACTGTTGTATCTGGGCACCTCTGCCAAAGCAGTGATAATGTGTAGTGTGGTGTGAGTGTTGATTGATGATGAAAGTATCTTCGTTTTTGGGATTTTCTTTCTTTTTGGTCACCCTGCCCGGTGGAGACGACCACTTGGGGAAAAAAAAAAAATATATATATATATATAGTTTATTATGTTCTTTCCATATTGTCAATGAGTAATCATTACTATCCTTTTAAATTACAGCTAAACTTTCATCTGTATTCAATTTTTTTTCTTTAGCCTTCAGGTATTGTCTTTTTTATTTGTTTCTTAACATTTTCACTTTTCAGAAATATGTCTCATTACAAAATATTTGCTATTTTTTCAACAAAATAAATAAGAGCAGCATTATCTCTGGGGGGAGGGATAGTCACCAGGAACAGCTGGAAGAAGGGATAAAGGAAGCTTTTGAGTGTTAGGCATTCAACACCCAAATATACAAATACATTCACTTCCCTCCATACTCCTTCCCTCCAATCTGTTTATTTAATCTGCATTGTCTAGGTTTTTGTTAACCTCTTTACTTTTGCTCTTTTTGTTGTTCACTAATTTCCTTTTACATACCCTTCCAGATTCATCATTAACCGGTGCACCTTATCTCAGAATCTCAGAAAACTGAGCATTGGTATTTGATCAAATTTGACAACTCTCACTTGGCATCAAATCCAATATATTTTTAATTTCACTCCTTCCCCTATCACCCTAGTCATTTTCTTTTACAGCTCCATCTATAAAAACAAAGTAAGACCTCACAAAAGCAGCAGTTATGATCCTGAAATCAGGGCTTCTTGTAAAATGTGCTATTTAGTAGTATATATAATTACCGTAAGAATAGGATTAGGTGTACAACACCTAAAGAAATAATTTTTGTCTTAAATCATGTCTATCACTGCTGCTTTACCCCCCTCCAATCTACCCACTACCCTCACCCCTTTCCCAACATCCACCCAGCTCCTCTTCTTCCATAACGATATTATACCTTCTTGTTCCATGCAGAAATCTTTGGTTCTGCTTCATTACTATCATTCACAACACATCAGAATATCCCTCTCCATATTTTGAACCTTCACTTCCCTATCCTAACATCCTCTCTCTTCCATTTTTTAACTGCTATGTCCTGCTCTCCAGACTTCCTCATCTTATTTCACTTTGGCAAAATAATTAAATTCCTGTTAAAGCTCCAACCCATTCTTTCAGTGGCTCTCTTTTTGCATGCCCTCGCCACTCTTTTAACCTCTCTCTTCCTCTCTGCATATAATTTCTGCCATCTGTCTAATCATTTTTACATTGCAAAATCCCATCGTATAATAATTTTTTCTCCTTTACCACCCTTAGCTACCACCCTTAGCTCTGATTCAGATGCATCCTGACCCAAGTCCCATTTACCCATCCTCCACTGAAATTTTCCAACCTTTTTTAGCTTATTGATGCACTTAGTGGTAGGGCAACCACTTCATTTTATTCGTAACATTAACATCAAGTTTTTTTTATTCTGTACACACCCCATGCACATTCAAACATTCTAAGGTTGCAAAACTTTCTTCTTTAATTTTTAGTAATGAATGGGAGAGAAAGGGTTACTAGTCCCCTGCTTCATATGTTTTGGGTCACTTTTATGATATGTAGACTTAAAATGAAAAATGTACAGCCAGTTTAATGTATTTTTCTTTGTTAACATTTGACCCGATTTTGGTCGTATATACTATGTCTTATGAGCCAGTGTTATCGGCGTATTTATATACTCAGTAATTCTAGGCAGTTTGGAGAGATATTACAGTGGACCCTCAACCAGCGATGGCATCGATTAACGAGAATCTGACTAATGATTTCATTTAACGCAAAAATTTTGCCTCGACTAGCGCTTAATAAACCCACCAGCGCTATTCGTTTTCGTACGAGACATCGTGTCCACTTGGCCTTAGCATCACGCCTCACTGTCCCATGGTCCAGTGTTTACAAGCCAGCCACCCACGGTCACTTCCAACATACAACTGGAACATTTCATATACAACAGCCTTTTGTAAGAGATTGCACCTGCAAAATAAGCACCACATGGCCCCAAGAAAAGCTGCTAGTGCCAACCCTATAACAGGAAAAGGGTGAGAATTAACTATGGAGATGAAGAAAGAGATCATTGCTAAGTATGAAGTGGAGTGCGTGTCTCTGAGCTGGTCAGGTTGTATAATAAACCCCAATCAACCATCGCTGCTATTGTGGGCAAGAAAACAGCAATCAAGGAAGCTGTTTCTTGCCAAAGGTGCAACTATGTTTTCGAAACTGAGATCGCAAGCGGTAGAAGATGTTGAGAGAATCTTATTGGTGTGGATAAACGAGAAACAGATAGCAGGAGATAGCATCTCTCAAGCGATCATATGTGAAAAGGCTAGGAAGTTGCATGATGATTTAATTAAAAAAAATGCCAGCAACTAGTGATGTGAGTGAATTTAAGGCCAGCAAAGGTTGGTTTGAGAGATTTAAGAAGTGTAGTGGCATTCATAGTGTGATAAGGCATGGTGAGGCTGCCAGTTCGGACCACAAAGCGGCTGAAAAATATGTGCAGGAATTCAAGGAGTACATAGACAGTGAAGGACTGAAACCTGAACAAGTGTTTAATTGTGACGAAACAGGCCTGTTTTGGAAGAAAATGCCAAGCAGGACCTACATTACTCGGGAGGAAAAGGCACGTCCCCAGGACATAAGCCTATGAAAGACAGGCTTACTCTGTTGATGTGTGTCAATGCTAGTGGTGATTGCAAAGTGAAGCCTTTATTGGTGTATCACTCTGATACTCCCAGAGTGTTCAGGAAAAACAATGTCGTCAAGGCTAATTTGTGTGTGCTGTGGAGGGCAAACAGTAAGACATGGGTCACTAGGGACTTTTTCTATGACTGGTTACACCATGTATTTGCCCCCAATGTGAAAAATTACCTAATTGAAAAGAAATTAGACCTTAAGTGCCTCCTGGTATTAGACAATGCTCCTGGTCATCCTTCAGACTTGGCAGAGCGACTTTCTAGGGACATGAGCTTCATTAAGGTGAAGTTTTTGCCTCCTAATACCACTCCTCTCCTGCAGCCCATGGACCAGCAGGTCATTTCCAACTTCAAGAAACTGTACACAAAAGCTATGTTTGAAAGGTGCTTTGTAGTGACCTCAGAAACTCAACTGACTCTAAGAGAGTTTTGGAAAGATCATTTTACCATCCTCAGTTTGTGTAAACATTATAGGTAAGGCTTGGGAGGAAGTGACTAAGAGGACCTTGAACTCTGCTTGAAAAAAACTGTGGCCAGAATGTGTAGACAAAAGAGATTGTGAAGGGTTTGAGGCTAACCCTGAGAATCCTATGCCAGTTTGAGGAATCCATTGTGGCATTGGGAAGTCCTTGGGTTGGAGGTTAGTGGGGAGGATGTGGAAGAGCTGGTGGAGGAGGACAATGAAGAACTAACCACTGAGGAGCTGCTAGATCATCTTGAACAGCAAGAGGGCAGACCTGAGGAAACTGCTTCGGAGGAGGGGATAGAGAAATTGAAGAAGTTGCCTACTTCTAAGATTAAGGAAATGTGCAAAGTGGCTTGAAGTGCAAACCTTTTTTGATGAAAATCACCCTGACACAGCTACTGCAAGCCGTGTTGGCAACCTGTACACTGACAATGTTGTGAACCACTTTAGGAAAGTCATAAAGGAATGAGAGGTACAGGTATCTATGGACAGATATGTTGTGCGACAGAAGTCCAGTGACTCTGAAGCTGGTCCTAGTGGCATTAAAAGAACAAGGGAAGTAACCCCAGAAAAAGACTTGCTACCTCAAGTGCTAATGGAAGGGGATTCCCCTTCTAAACACTAAGAAGATCAACAGTCTCCCCTCCTCCCATCCCATCAGTCATCACCAGATCTTCAATAAAGGTAAGTGTCATGTAACTGTGGCATGCATCTTCAGTTTGTGTGTATTAAAAATAATATTCATGTGGTTAAATTTTTTTTTTCAATACTTTGGGGGTGTCTTGCATAGATTAATTTTGATTTCCATTATTTCTTATGGGGAAGATTAAATTGACTAACGATTATTTCGATTTAACGATGAGCTCTCAGGAACGGATTAAATATCGCGTTGAGGGTCCACTGTATTGTGTATTTTTATACGTATATACATCTAAACTGTTGTAGTTCTGGAACCACTGCAAAAACAGTGATTATGTGTGAGTGAGGTGATAGTGTTGAATGATGATGAAAGTATTTTCTTTTTTGAGTTTTATCTTTCTCTTGGTCCCCCTGCCGTTGGAGACGGCTGGACTTGTTGAAAAAAAAAAAAAAACTTCTAGAGCGGCTTCAATCAAGCAGGAGAAAGCTGGTAGGCCCCAATGTGAGAGAATGAGTCTGTGTGGTCAGTGTGTACATATAAAAAAAATCCCGCAGCATGCAGTGCATAATGAGAAAAAAAATACTCCGACAGATTTTTTTGGATTAAAGCGCCAACTTTGAGGGATAAATTTTCATATATTATTTATGGTTGTATTCTCGTTTTTCAAGGTCTCATGTGATACAATGGAAAACATTATTACAGAAATAGAAGGGGATGATTTTGATAGTTTCATGATGAAAATGACCTTGAAATTGAGCTCAACGTAGTGGAAAGTTCACAATTTTTACCAATGTCAAGAGTAAGCAAATCACACACACATCCAATACACACAACTGGGGAGTCCTGATTTTCTTTCACTAGTGCGCGGATATTATTATACCATTTTTACAATAATGCAGTAGTCTGCATAACAGTATATCTTCTATTTTTTTGTAATGAATAAAATATCAAAATAGAAAGCAATAGTAATATAAGAGGTGCACTAGAGACATGACCAATGAACAGAGGATATTTATTTTAGTGCCAAGAATGTTCTACATTGTTTGATTTCTGGCCCCTATTTTGAAATTGCATCATTTTTTAATTTGCATCAAAATGGCCAAATTGCCAATTTCGACCACTTTATTGTGTAGTTCAAATTGTAAATGGGTGGTTTTCTTGTAGTCAATTGATTAGAAAAAATGGAGTTCTAAAGGAAATAGCTATGATTTAAGGTCAACTGGGAACAGTGGAATTGGGGGGCCAAAATAAGGCTCCAGTCAAGGGGGGGGGGTTTGCGACGGGGATGCGTGTGTGGTCCGCCGAGACCGCTAACTCCGCGGGAAGTGTAATTCTGTGAGTTTTCCGACCAAATTCGTACTTTTGCAAAGGAGTGTCATTACCATTGGAAAAGATTCCTCTATAATTTTTATAATAAAAAAAATGATTTTTTTGTTTTTTTTCCAAAAAAAATTTCGACATAGAAAATGATCACAGTTTTAGAAAGGGGCCGTGCGACAGTCAAAGGGTTAAAAGTTATAAAGATGAATCCTAAAGAATTCCCAAAATATTGTACTTAGTTGAATGGTTATTGACGATTATTGTAATGCTTCTCATTTTCAGTGTAAACCGTGGGAATACAGACAAACAATCTCGCTGGTTGCAGTGCTCTGAAACTTGGAGGACTCTACAGAAAACCATTGATGACTTTTCTGTTTGGTTTGAACACCATTGAGAAAAAGTTCAGTGTACTTCAACCAACCTCTGCCAGAAGCTAAAATACACAGAAGACTTGAAGAACAGGTTACTCTTTAAGCACAGGTTAATCAACAGTTATATTCAAATTAATTGTACATATCTTAGCCCAAACATACTATGTAAAACTGGATTATAGTGATGTGTGCTATGCTTATTCTAAACAAAATGAGTCATATCTGTTTTCTGCTAGCTTGGTCTCAAAGGTCAAGGCCAGCATTGTAAGCTGACAGTTGCTGCTGTCACAACCACTACTTTGCCATAGTTGCTAATAACCTGCTTCATTCTCATATTTTTTGTCATGTAGCACCATCAGTTCACACCAGCAATTGTTGCTTATTGTAGCACAAATAACAAAAAAGGCACAATACCGGACTGAACAATACACAAATAACCCGCACATAGAAAGAGAGGAGCTTACGACCACGTTTCAGTCTGACTTGGACCATTTACAAAGCACTACTAACAAAAAGGAAGGAAGGAGGGGAGTATATATAGGCCAGCAGACAGGGACAAGGCACAAGAGAGGTAGTGGTGGAGATGGTATAGTAGTAGTAGTAGTGGAATCAGTCCAAATACACAAAGAAAGACAAGTAATGCAAGGGAGCTTCAGACACCTGTAACTTACCTTATTCTTTTTTTTCCCTTCATCCCTCCCTCCCTTTCCTCCTCTCTCTCCTCCTCTCCTCCTCCTCCTCTGGGTTTTTTCTTTCTGCTGTCTTGGGTATCTGTCCTTTATATTTTTTCATCCCTCGGTGTTTCTTCTCCTACCTCTCTGTGGGGCCCAGCACCTATGCAGGTGCTCCTCTTTCTTAGTATTTGACTAACTCCATTACTACACTACCTCCACCACTAACCTCTCTTGGTCCTGTCCCTGTCTGCATGGGCTACATATACATACAGGTACCATCTGACTTATCACGAGTTCGGTTCCAACCAACCGGTCATAAGTCGAATGGACGTAAGTCCGACACCTTACCACTGAATATCAACATCATAACATTTTTTGTATACTTTATTTTATTTTTTTACTTTGGTATTTCATTTTTACATACTTTTTATGCTCTAGAACTGGTATTTTATACTTTAAGGTTTAGGATAAACACTGTGTACAATACAAACAGTGTTTTTATTTCCCAGAACTTTGGCAAAACAAAATCACGGTCGTAAGTCAAATGATCGTATGTCGTGCAGGTCGTAATCAGATGGTAGGTGTAACTCCCCTCCTTCTCACCTTTTGTTAGTGTGACTTTTGTAAATGGCCAATCGACCTGATACATCATCGTAAGCTCCTCCTTTTATGTGTGGGTTATTTGTGTATTGTAGCACTCCTATAGGGGCATCAGTGGCACTCTTGAACGTTAATCTTGCAGTTTAAAGAGCCATTGATGTGGTCAATATCCAAGCACTTTCTGGCAAGAAAGCTGTTGAATGTTATAAGTGACGTCTGGTAGGAATTTGGCAGATGTGTTAAAAACTTTGAAGCAGCTGACAGCAATGCCATAAGTGGTGCTCACACATGTGATTTGTTAGATGAATGGTTCAAAACCGACATGTTGATAAATTAGACACATGTGGCAACTCTTGGTACCTTATTGAGGAAACGTTTTTCGCCACACAGGGCTTCATCATCCCATTACAAAGGAGAATCTTGAAGAACAGGAGGAGAATGAGGTAATCACCCCCCAACTTGGGTCCAAATGTGGGTAGTCCATAAAATTGATGGACTGACCACCGACTAAAGGGTTTGGGGGACTGATTACTCTTTCCCCTGTCTTCAAGATTCTCCTTTTTATGGACTGTGAAGCCACTGGGGGAAACGTTTCCCAATAAAGATCCCCAAGATTGCCATGTGTTAATTTATCACACTTTGGGGGTATTCCAAAACATGCAGTGCAAGGTACCAAAAAAAATGGACAAAATGCATTTTTGAACATGAAACTCGGTTTCAGAATTCTGTGAAAATCAGAGATGCATTCTGGGACAATAAATTCAAAACCTAATTTATTTTTTTTTTTTTTCAACAAGTTGGCCGTCTCCCCAGGCGGGTGACCCAAAAAAAAAAAACCCCCAAAAAAGAAAATACTTTCTCTTAACCTTTCACCTCACACATAATCACTGTTTTTACGGGGTTCCCAGATAAAAACAGTATAGAAGCATATAAAAGATATATAACATACCCCTCCAAACTGCATATCCCCCAAAACCCCTCCTCTAAAGTGCAGCATTGTACTTTCCCCTTTCCTACTTTTGTCCCGGCTTATAAAAATAAATGGTTTTTCCCGAATCCCTTTACTAAATTACCCTCTCACACTCCAACACTCAGCCCAAAAACCATTCGTCTCCATTCACTCCTATCAACAGCTTTTGAAATTTGAAACCCCTCGACCCAAAACCACCTTTACCCCCTTCCTCCAACCTTTTCAGGGCAACCCCTACCCCGCCCTTTTTTCCCCCACAGATTTATCGCTCTCCAAGTCATTCTACTTTGATCCATTTTCTCGAATGACCAACCGCCCCAAAAACCCCTCTTCACCCCGACTAATACTTTTTTGTACCCCACCCACCTAATTTCCCCCTCTGAATTTCTCAAAATTTTTCCACAATGCCCTTTAAACAGGGCATCTCCACTGCCTCCAGCTGCCTCCCACTGCAGCATTTCCAAACCCCAAACTTCACACCCATATAAAGTTGGACCACTATACTTTGGTACATTCCCTTCTTCACCTCCATAGGTAACGTTTCTTTTCTTTCCCCAAACCTCAGTGCACCACTCACCTTTTTTCCTTCAAAAGTTCTTGTTTTCCTCTCATTCAAAACCCATCCATGACACATCAACTCCCAAAATCTGAAACTTCACTTTTTCCATACTCCCTCCCAAAGTGATACCCCAATTTTTTTTTTATCTAAACATTTGATACCCTAACACCTACTTTTTTCTATGTTTAATTTCAAATTTTTACCTTTTAAACCCCTCCCAAACTTGTCCACTAACCTTTGCAACTTTTCTTTAGTTTTCCCTAAGCACGTATCATCAAAAAAAAGAAACGCACAATTTCCTTTTTGTTTTTGTTTCCCAAATTTAAAATCCTTTCCTCTTCCAACCCCCTAGCATTCTTCTTTTAAAACCCCCATCATAAATAGGTTAAAAAACTAGGGGGCTTTCACATCCCTAAGCCCTTTATTTTTTACCGAGAAGTAATCTCCCCTCTCCTACACACCCTAACCTGACCTCACTATCCTCATAAAAACTCTTTATACATTTGAAACCCTAACCCTATCCTATACGGGAGGGCCCCCTTATAGGGCGGGTTTGGGGTTCCGGGCTACCGCCGTAAAGCGGAAACCGCCGAAAATGGAACCCCCTTTTTTTCCATTTTTAAAATATACAAATAATAACATTTAATAACATTTTTAAGTTACAATAAAAACCAGGCATCAAAAAACAATAAAAAAGTAAAATACACACATAGTGCACTCATTCTTCCCTTAAAAATTTTATGTTTAATCTAGGGTGAGCCCCAAAATTATATTTTGTAAGAAATAAAGTGGGTTTTTGTATGGTAATAGCCAGGCTCCCCTTTCCAGGCCCCCCCACCCACACAATTTTTCTATGTATTTAAGCATCCCAAGCGAAAAAATGTAAACGTTCACTCTTACTTACCTTAAATATTTGTAGCTTTTTGAGGGGCAGGAGTAAGTAAATGAGATAAAAAAGAATAAATAAGAGGAAAGAATGGACATGGAGGGGACAGGGGCAGAGTTATGTAAAAAAACCGGCAACGTAAGTTTGTAAAAAACGAATGTACACGTTGGTTTTTTTTCAAGTTACATTGTGTACAGGTTGTCTCTCATTGATACTTGAATTAATAAAGAAGAACACTCCCTTTTCAATTAAACATCATTTTTTAGAAGAATGAAGCCTGGTGGGGAAGGGAAGGAAATAAGTCACACTGACTTTTTTGGGTTTCCTAGTTTTCTACACGTATATTGTTATGTATAAAATCTATGTAACTGATTTGGGATACCGAAATAAAATTACTTACTACATACGAAAGGAATAATTTTTACAGTTACCCCCAGAAAAACCTTTTCTCTTTTGTTAGATTAAGAAAAAGTTATTCTTCCGTCACTTGTACAAGTTATGTGCTCCCACATCTTATATTTAGTTTATTTATTCTATTGTGGGGTTTATTTTCATCTTTTTTTTTGTTATTTTGTTTATTATATAATTTTTTAAAAAAATATCATGGTTGGGTTAAAAGAAAATGTGTTATACCGTAATATAACATTTTTGAGACTCGGGGAGTTTGTTATTTTATTATATCATTTCTAATAGGCGTTTTTTGCAAATCATCTCTACCACACTCAATTTTTTTATTTATTCACTGTGGGGGGTATTATTTATTTATATGTTATCATCGGTTTATTTTTAATTTTGAAAAAAAAAATATGGGTGGATTAATGAAAATGGTTATTAACGTAATATACGACATTTTAAAAGCTCGATGATTATTATTTCATTAATAAATGATCTGGAACATAAAAACACTTACCAATTTTTAAAGGTACCTGCAGCAGCCAGTATGTAGTTTTTTTTAGGTACAGGTATACAAAGTATAATTATCAGAGTATATATAAAATATGAAATAACTTTTAAAAACATTTGAAATTTTGGAGTTTCCAGACAAAATGGAGAGACTTAGTGCTTACTGAGCTCATGGAGAATGTAAACAAACAGGGTGGGGCACGGTGACCGTATTAGAAAGTCAGGTGGGGGGAGCCGTATAGCGAGTTTTGGTCATAATTTGAAATGTCCGTATTAGTGGAACGCCGTAAAGTGAAACGCCGTAAAGCGGGGCCTTCCTGTACTTGCAACATCTGCCACATTGCTCCCCTATCCACTTTATCATATACCTTTTCTAAATCCTTAAATGCAATGAAAACTTCCCTACCTTTATCTAAATACTGTTCACATATATGCTTCAATGCAAACACTTGATCAACACATCCCCTATCCACTCTAAAGCCTCCTTGCTGATCCGCAATCCTACTCTCTGTCTTACCGCTAATTCTTTCAATAATAACTCTACCATACACTTTTCCTGGTATACTCAGTAAACTTATTTCCCTATAATTTTTACAATCTCTTTTGTCCCCCTTCCCTTTATATAAAGTAACTATACATGCTCTCTGCCAATTCCTAGGTACTTTACCCTCTTTCATACATTTTTTAAACAAAAAGACCAACCACTCCAACACTGTATCCCCTCCTGCTTTTAACATTGTTGTAACGATCCCATGAGTTCCCACTGCTTTACCCCCTTTTCATTCTGCATAATGCCTCATGCACCTCCCCCACACTCACATCCTGCTCTTCTTCCCTCCTAAAATATGTAATACCTCCCTGGCCAATGCATGAAATTACTGCCTCTCTTTCTTCATCGACATTTAAAAGTTCCTCAAAATATTCCCTCCATCTACCCAATACCTCCAGCTCCCCATCTGCTAACTCCCCTACTCTGTTTTTAACTGACAAATCCATTTGTTCCCTAGGCTTTCATTAAAATTTCTTGACAGTGCCTCTCGCACTCTATCATCTGCTCTCCTTTTGTACTCTCTCACCACTCTCTTCACCTTTCTTTTACTCTCCATACTCACTGCTGTTCTTATAACAGTTCTGCTTTGTAAAAACCTCTTATAAGCTACCTTTTTCTCTTTTATCACACCCTTTACTTCATCATTCCACCAATCACTCCTCTTTCCTCCTCCACCCACTCACCTATAGCCACAAACATCTGCCCCACATTCTAATACTGCATTTTTAAAACTATTCCAACCCTTTTTAACCCTCCCACTACTCATACTTGCACTAGCCCACCTTTCTGCCAATAGTTGCTTATATCTCACCCTAACTTCCTCCTCCCTTAATTTATACACTTTCACCTCTCTCTTACTTGCTGTTACCATTTTTGTTATGTCCTATCTACCTCTTACTCTAACTAAAGCTACAGCTAAACAATAATCCGATACATCAGTTGCCCCTCTGAAAATATGTACATCTTGATGCTTACCCATCAGCCTTTTATCCACCAATACATAATCTAACAAACTACTTTCATTATGTGCTACGTCATACTTAGTGTACTTACTTATCCTCTTTTTCATGAACTATGTATTACTTATTACCAAATCTCTTTCTGTACATAGCTCAATTAAAGGCTTCCCATTTTCATTTACCCCTGACACTCCAAATTTACCTACTACTCCCTCACAACATTTTTACCCACTGTAACATTGAGATCCCCAATCACGAGTACTCTCTCACTTGGTTCAAAACTCCCCATGCACTCACTCAACATTTCCCAAAATCTCTCTCTCTCTCCTCTATACTTCCCTCTTCTCCAGGTGCATAAATGCTTACTATAACCCACTTTTCACATCCAACCCTTATTTTACTCCACATAATCCTTGAATTTATACATTTATATTCCCTCTTTTCCTGCCATAACTTATCCTTCAACATTATTGCTACTCCTTCTTTAGCTCTAACTCTATTTGAAACCCCTGACCTAATCCTATTTATTTCACTCCACTGAAACTCTCCTACCCCCTTCAGCTTTGTTTCACTTAAAGCCAGGACATCCAGCTTCTTCTCATTCATAACATCCACAATCATCTCTTATCATTCGCACGACATCCACGCACATTCAAACATCCCACTTTGACGGTTTTCTAATTTTCTTTTTAGTAATAAAGTTGGTAGAATTACTGACAATATGTAAAGTAAAAGGACACAAGTGCAACTAATGTGACATTTTTATTGTGGCAACGTTTCGCTCTCATGGAGAGTGAAACGTTACTACAGTAAAAGTGTTACATTAGTTGCACTTGTATCCTTTTACTTTCTTTTTAGTAGGCTATACAGGAAAAAATGTTACTAGCCCATTGTTCCTGGCATTTTAGTTGACTTTTACAACATGCATGGCTTACGGAGGAAAGATTCTTATTCCACTTCCCCATGGATATGAAAGGAAAAGCAATAAGAACAAGAACTATTAAGATAAAATCAAGGAAAACTCAGAAGAGTGTGTATACATAAACGTGTACATATACGTGTAGTGTGACCTAAGTTTAAGTAGAAATAGCAAGACATACCTGAAATTTTGCATGTTTGTAAGACAGAAAAAGGACACCAGCAATCCTACCGTTATGTAAAACAAATACAGGCTTCCTTTTTACACTCACTTGGTAGGATGGTAGTACCTCCCCGAATGGTTGCTGTCTACCAACCTACTACCTGTATTTTTAATTAATAAATTTAAAGCAATGTACAGTACAAATGTGAGATAGGGTCCTTTCTCCTCCCATTCTGTCCCTTCCCCATTTCCTCTCTTCCTCATTCCCTCTCTTCATTCCATTTCCCTTATTCCCTCACTTCCTCATTACCTTCATCCTTCAGTCTCTTTCTCTGATATTCCCTTTGTCCCTCATTCCACTTCCCTTTCTCACTGTATTTGACACAACACACTTTACTTGCGCAGTCCACCTCTTTCATTGTTATGGTGAGGGTGGTGAGTGCTTGAGCATGTGGAATGGCAGGGAGGGTTGTGTTGAGGGTAGTGAGTGCTGGATTATTATTAATTATCATCATGGAGTTCTAAACCCATATGGATTATACAGCATTTGGAAAGGAGGGGGAAAAGGAAGGTATTCATGCTCAATTCAGGGAACTGGAGCACAGATCCAGTGCTCTAGATCAAGAGCCTCTTACCAACATCAAGGAACCTTGAGTAGAGGGAGTGCTGAAGATTTATTTATTTATTTATTTATTTAGTAATTTAAGCATACATACAGAGGTACAAAAAATACAGGTAAGAGCAGCATGCCAAAGCCACTTATATGCATAGCATTACGGGCTGGCTTAAAATTAACTTAAGATTAACTAAGCAATGATGAAATCAGTGATAAAACATTATTGTAAACAGATAACTATAAAGCACAAATGAGTATTACAAAGACAGGTCATATGGTTGCATGCATTGCTGTACATTCAGTCGAATGGAGTATTCTGTTAGGTAGTGTATTTAAAAAATAACAAAGTTAGATTGGGTCCTAGGTTTAACTTTTGTGTGATATAATTGTGAGTAACATATAGGATATACAATTTATAAGGTTCAGTTATTCAGTATTTATTTGGTTTTGAGTGAGTAAGTGATCTTTGAGAAGAGACTTGAATTTATAAACAGGTAGTGTTTCTTTTATATTTACAGGTAATGAATTCCAGATTTTAGGGCCTTTTATGTGCATTGAGTTTTTGCATAGCGTGAGATGGACACGAGGAACATCAAAGAGTGATCTGTGCCTTGTGTTATGGTCATGTGTTCTGTTGAGGTTGGCAAGATGTTTGAGGGGAGGGTTAATATCAGAGTTAAGTGTTCTATGTATGTAATAGGTGCAGTAATAAGTATGGATGTTTTGTATGGTGAGTAGGTTGAGTGTTTTGAATATTGGTGGAGTGTGCTGCCTGTAGTGAGAATTTGTTATCATTCTAACTGCACCCTTTTGTTGGGTAATTAGTGGTCTGAGATGGTTAATTGTTGTTGAGCCCCATGCACAAATTCCATAGGTGAGATAGGGGTAAATAAGAGAGTGATAAAGGGCCAGGAGGGCTGACTGTGGAACATAGTACCGTATCTTCGATAGTATGCCTACAGTCTTGGAAATTTTCTTAGAAATTTGTTGTATATGTGTATGAAATTTGAGTCTATTATCAAGGTGGATTCCTAAGAATTTTCCCTCTGTTAGCTTTGTGATAGGTGATCTGTTTATCGTTATGTTAAGAGGTACATCTGTAGCTCTGTTACCAAACTGAATGAAGTAGGTTTTGTCAATGTTTAAGTGTAAGTTTGTTAGTCCTCATCCAGGTAGATTTTTCTGTAATTCGGTGTTTACAGTATTGGCTAGCGTGACTGGGCTCGGGTGAGAGAAGACGTATGTAGTGTCATCTGCAAAAAGTGTGGGTTTGAGTAATTGCGAAGCATTTGGTAGGTCATTTATGTATAGGAGAAAGAGAAGAGGGCCAAGGACACTTCCCTGTGGGACACCAACTGTAATTGGTTGAGCGGAAGAGCTTGCCCCATTTGCATACACATATTGGCTTCTGTTGCTGAGGTATGACTTGAGGTAGTTGAGGGAGTGCCCTCTAATACCATAGTGTGACAATTTTACGTGGAGCAAGTCATGGTCAACTGTATCAAAAGCTTTACGTAAGTCAATGAAGATCCCCAGTGGGACTTCTTTTTTCTCTATTGCAGTGTATATATGTTCTAGCATGTGTATAATAGCATCATTAGTATTTTTATTAGGCCTGACTCCAAATTGGCAGGGGTTGAGAATGTTTTGGGAGATGAGGTAGGAGTAGATTCGTTTATGAATTAATTTTTCGAAGATTTTGAGAGAGGGTGTAAATTGGATATTGGCCTATAGTTATTCAACTCTGTTTGGTCTCCTCCTTTATGGATCGGGGTGACCCTTGCTATTTTGAGAGCTGTAGGGAAGGTGGAGGATTCAATGGATTTGTTAAAGAGTGTTGCAATGATTGGTGATAGTACTTGTGACGCTCTTTTGTATATAAAGGGTGGTAAGGTATTTAAATCTCCTGCCTTGTTTTTTAGTGTGTTGATAATAAGGGAGACTTCATATGGGTTAGTCGGAGCTAGGAACAGTGTGTTCGGGTAGTTGCCAGTGAGGTAGTCATTTGGTGGGGTATCTGAGCTTGGGATTTTATTGGCAAGGTTTTGTCCTATAGTGGAGAAGAAATCATTGAGTCTGTTTGCTGTTTCTGTTGGTGGGAGTTGGGGTTCATCTGATTTTGCTAATTTTATTTCGCTATTTCGTGATATCTTTTTTGTTCCCAGAATTTCTGATAGGGTCTTCCAGGTCTTTTTTATATCACCTCGTAAGTTGGATAATCTGTTCTCATAATACAGTTTTTTTGCCCTTCTTATCAGGCTGGTTAGGATTGACGAGTAACGTTTTGTTTGGTCTCTGGTTACGTGACCCATTCTGTACTGTTTTTCATATCGGTGTTTTGTATTTATGGATTTGAGAATGCTGGGTGTTAGCCAGGGACTGTTCAGTCTCTTAGCTGTCATCTGTTTAGTTTTTTTAGGGCAGTGCTTGTTACAGAGGTATTGGGTCTTTTTTTAGAAAATTATTACAACATTCGTCAATATCTGTATAGATTTCTAGCTCAGTGTGCCAGTCAATGTTTGTTACTGCTGTTGTGAAGTTATTAATGGCTGCCTCATTGTGAAGTCTGAAGGTGACTTTAGTAGTGTCTTGGGGTATTTTACCAAGAGTTGTTATGAGGAAAGTAGGGTAGTGGTCTGTGGTATTATCTGTAATTATGCCTGATTTTAAAGGAGATATGGTGTTGGTCCAGATGTGGTCAAGTAGGGAAACACTAGTCTCCGTAACTCTTGTAGGTTTTGTTACTGTTGGTAGCAACATGCAGTTACTCATTGTGTTTGTGAATTCAGTAACGTGTGGGTCCTGGTCTTGCAGGAGATTTATATTGAAGTCACCTGAGAGTAGTAAGTGATCTTTGTTCATGCGTGCATCAGTTATCATACTTCCTAGGTTTTGACTAAATTGGCTGATGTTTGATTGTGGAACTCTGTAGATGTTTATCACTGTGAGAGGTTTTTGTAGGTATTTGGATTTGAATTTAGCTATTATATATTCCCCATGTTCATCCCTTGTGCAAGTATTAGTGATACATTCTAGTTGGTCTGAGTAGTATATAGCTGTGCCACCCCCTTGTTGGTCTGGCCTACAGTTGTGTATGGCTGTGTAACCAGGAATGGCATAGACATCTGTAGTATCAGGCTTTAGCCAGGTTTCAGTTAGTGTAATGATGGACATATTGGCATGCAAGGAATTTAGTAATGCTAGGAGGTCATCGTAATGCTTGCTTAAAGATCTGATATTGTAGTTTAAGATAGTTATGTTGTTGTTGGCTCTGAGAAGTGCCTTTGATTGTTCTGCTGTGTAGTAATTACAGTAACTGTTTGAATCATTTAAGTCATTAAATAAGAGGTTGGTATCAGGATCAATGCTTGTAATCATAAGATTTGTAGAGAATCTATAGTTAGAATTAAGTATAAAACAAAGTAAATATTCTAAAGCTAAAAACATAGCACCTGAATTATTTAACAAATGTAAAAATAATGAGCTAAGGTAGTTTTTTAAAGCTAAAATAAAGGAGACAATATTATGGCAGGAAGGGTTGTGTAAGGAGTAAACTTGTTTCTGAGCAGTAGGATCATCAGTCTTGAGCATGTGCACAGTCATTAACACTGCATAGTGTAATTACAGGTGGCCCTCCACATTCGCGAGTTCCACCTTTGCGAGCTTCGAACATTCGCGAATGCCCAGCCACTCAATCATATTTATGCTTCCTGCCGTGTCCCTACTACCCTCCCTCTTACCCCCTCAACCGGCAGCCAGCCTGCCAGTCTGCCAGTCACTCAGTCATTGTCCAGTTACTCTTTGCGTTGGTCTGTGCTGTTTGTGTGTCCTACTGTACATGTGTGTTTGTGTGGTGTTGCAAGTATGGCCCCCAAGTGAGCAGCAACTGCTATTGATGAGCCAACCCCTAAGTGCTCAAAGAAAGTCATGAATCTGGAGGAGATGGTGAAATTGCTAGACAAGTGTAGGGCAGGTTATTTGAGCAGTTCTGCCATTGGAAAATTATTTAATGTAAATGAAAGCACAGTGCGCTTTATCAAAAAAAATGAGGCGAAGGTAAAGGCGGCACTATCACCTACTGCTCCTCCCTCAGCCAAGCAAGTGTCACATGTAAGAAACACTGCAATGTCTAAGATGGAATCAGCATAATTTGTGTGGATTTCAGACCAAAATAGAAAAGGAAATCCCCTAGACAGCAGTGCGATTCGTGCAAAGGAAAAGACTGTATGATATGTTGGCCAGTGATGAGGCTAGCACCAGTGCAGAACAAGGACATCCTACAATCACCCATCCTGACTACCTAGCAAGTAAAGGATGGTTTGATAAGTTTAAGAGACAGTTCTCCCTGCACAACCTGAAGATGAATGGAGAACCAGGTTTGGTAGATCACGTTTTACCAGCTGCATTCCCCAGCACTTTGAAAAAAATCATCGATGAGAAGATATACAGGCCTGAGCAGGTGTGGAATATGGATGAAACAGCCCTGTATGGAAGATGTCTGCCAGGATCTTCATCGCCAAGGAAGAGAAGAGTGCGCCAGGGTTCAAGGCTGAGAATGACCAATGCACATTAATGCTATGTGCTAATGCTGCTGGGCACATGATAAAGCCAGGCTTTATTTATAAATCTGTCAACCCCAGAGCACTGAAGGGACGCAACAAGAATCTCCTTCCAATATTCTGGATGCACAGTCTGAAAGCATGGACCACCAACGTCATCTAAATGGACTGGTTTCACCACTGCTTTCTGACGGAGGTACGGGCATACCTACAAAAGAAGGACCTCCCATACAAAATCATCCTGCTTCTTGATACTGCTCCAGGTCACCCACCATCACTGGAGGGAATGTGTGACAATGTTGAGGTTGTGTTCATGCTGCCAAACACAACCTCCTTGATACAACCTCTTGATCAAGGTGTGATAGCTACATTTAAAGCCTACTATACATGAAGGTCAATGCAAAGGCTCCATGCTGTATTGGATGCAGATCCAGATATGAGTATCACTCAATACTGGAAGAAATTCATCATCGCTGACTGCCTCTCAATAGTGCATGAGTGTGTCAAGGATATGCACCCTCAGACAGTGAAGGGTTGTTGGAAGGCTTTGTGCCCAGAGTGTGTGTAATTTTGTTGGATTTGGTCCTCAGGACGAGGTTAACAAAGGCATGAGGAAGACTGTGGAGTTAGCAAGGCTAGTTGGTGGTGATGGGTTCGAAGACATGCAGGAAGGTGAGGCGAGAGAACTGGTTGAAGAACATGCACTGGGCCTAAATGATAAAGTGCTGTTGGAAATTGTGCAGGCAGAGAATGAGAATGAAGAAGAGGAGAGTACTGCTGAGGCCAGTCAACCTCAAGCCCTCACCCTTGAAAAACTAGGGCAAGTGATGAGAATGACAGCACAGCTCAAACAGTTGTTTTACAACATAGATCCATCAGTGTTGAGGGCTTTGAAAGTGATGAACAACATTGATAGGAGCATGATTCCCTACAAAACTGTTTGTAGATATGACGAGGAAATGGCCTCAGTTGCCCATCACAATGTTCTTCACAATGAAGCCTGCCACTACTCCCGTTGGTAACTCTGGCTTTAGCGATGTCAGTGATCCACCGCCTATTATCGGCAGTGACGCTGACAGCAAAGAGTTAGAATCCACACACTAGACTCATCATGCCATGCAGTTACACACCATATAATCACCTCCATTCAACTGTCATCAGTAACTGCATGGCTAACTATCATCACCATCATCATTGTCATTGTAATCATCATCACAAGTCATCAGAGTTCGTCTGCCTAACCTTACAATTTGCGAGTGTTTTGTTTGTTCATTATTTGTTATTAACCCTTTCAGGGTCCACAGGCCCTCTCAGAGACTTGTTCTCAGGGTCCCCCAAATTTAAAAAAAAAAAAAATTTTTCTTACGAAAAGATAATCTTTTCCCGATCATAATGACACCAAAAGTATGAAATTGGATGGAAAACTTACGGAATTATGTTCTCACGAAGTTAGTGGTCTCGGCAATGTTTACGCATCGGCGATTTTGCCCACTTTGAGCCCTATTTTCGGGCAGTTCCAGTGTACTAGTCGACAAAATTCATATCTAATTTGCTAGAACTCCATTTTTTCTATCGAATGAGTACAAGAAACCAGCCATTTACCGATTTCAACTATCCAATAAAGTGGTCAGAATTGAGCAATTTTGCCAATTTCACACAAATTTCAGAAGATGCCAATTTCCAAATAGGGTCCAGAATAAACTAGAAAGACATTCCTGGCACTAAAATAACAAGTTCTCTGTTCGTTAGTCACATCTCCAGGCCCCTCTTATATTTCTTTGGCTTTCCACTTTAAATTTTATTCTTACAAGAAATAGAAGATTACTATTATGCAGACTACTGCATTAGTGTAGAAATGGAATAAATAATATCATCGCACTTGTGAAAGAATATTAGACTCACCAGTTAACGTGTATTGGACGCTTGGCATAATTTATTTACTCTTGAACTTTGGTAAAAATCGAACATTTCTGCTACTTTGAGCTCAATTTCAAGGTACTTTTTAATGTAAAACCAGTCAAAATCATCTCAATTTCTGTAATATGTCTTCCATTTTATAAAATGAGACCAGGGAAACTAGAATACAACAATAAATACCATACGAAAATACAGTGCAAAGTTGCTGTTTTAATCCAAAAACACTGTCAAAGTTTTTTTTCTCATTACGCACTGTGTGCTGCAGGATTTTTTTTTTTATACTGTGCACACTGACCACATAGACCCATTCTTTCATATGTAGGCCTACCAGCTTTCTCTCACTAGATTTGAGGGCGCTAGAATTTAGGTGTACTAGTACGTCAAAAACCCTGGGGTGTAAGCCGCACTAGTACGGCCGAAACCCTAAAAGGGTTAAACCATAACATGTATGTATATACAATACATGGATGTATTTTACGAAATTTTTGTGTTTTTTATGATTGCTCATGGTTCAATAGGTTAAGAAAGCAGTATTGTTATGCTAAAGTAAATGCTATTATTATATTTCCCCACAATACATATATTTGTGCACCAAACATTTGCGAATTTTCAACATTTGCGAGGTTCTTGATCCCCTAACCCTCGCGAATGTGGAGGGCCACCTGTACTGTATTAAATCTACAATTCTTGACCAGTCTATACCAAACAGATGTGAGTACTCAACACATGCATAAAATGAACAGAAGTAAAAGATCAATGACTTTGGTGTAAAAATAATGAGAAGCTTAAATGTTTGTATCTGGATCTGCATTTGTGAGGAACTGATTTGTTCCAAAGTATCTGACTAGTAAGTGTGCACCATACTGTATTATTTTATAAGTTGTATTATTTTATTTTTACAATAATGCAGTAGTCTGCATAACAGTAAATCTTCTATTATTTGTGTGAATAAAAATTCAAAATGGAAAGCAAGCATAATATTAGAGGGGCCCAAAGTGGGAGGAACTATAGGAGAGAGAGGGAGGGGCCAGCAGAAGGAGCATTCAGTATCTGAGGAGTCGCCTTGATAGTTGGATGCTAGCGGTGGTGCGAATACGATGTTGTGTAATTATGCTAATATTAGTAATAAAGGTTGTCTGTCTATCACATTTATTCCAACTTGACATCAGAAACATGATAAATAACCTAGAAGCACAATAAAGATGCCAAAATTAATAATAAAAGGCATATTATATGGAGGCAGAGGCTGTGTTTACATCAGTGCAAACACACTTAGAACACGTTTATCTTAACAAAAAGCTCAAAAATAGCATGATATTTCCTGAAAATTGTTTTCCTGAGTCCTGTGCTATGTGTGTGTGTTCCTAGATTATCTCAGAAGATAACCTATTTCTCAATGTAGCAGCATTAATAATGAATGGCTTGAATGATTTTCACGGTGAATATAAAACAACGAATGTTTTACACAGGTAGCAAGATCAGACATGCGGGCACCGCTTTCATATTTTGCAGTGAGTTCTTTTTTCATCTCTATTGTGACTCTAACCAATTTTCTTTTTGGTTGGCTGTTATCACTAATCTTCTTAGGCCCCATGGTGAATTATTTATACAAATGAAATAAAAAAATTACCAAAAAATGCGAAGAAATACAAAATAGTTTACAGTGAAGTTCAGCGGAGTTTTGCACTGAGTAGTAGCTGCAGGGACACCGACGCACATGTTCTAGCAGGTTGCATTTGTTTGGTCAAGTGCCGAGCAAATAGTCGACTATTGAGCGATTTTTTTACCGAACAAAGCATTCGAAAATTTTTCAAGTTGGGAGCTGTTCGAATACCAAGATTCCCCTGTATTTTATGTAGGTGTGGGAGGTACCACACCTGATTTTACAGTAAATACTCATCTCTCAACCTATATTAGAACTACACATATTTAAAGATAAGTAATGAGTATACTATATGCGTATTTTATTGCTTTGGGGCACTCTAAATGTTGTATATTACATGTAGGTGTGGTATCCGGGTGAGCTGTCATACCTACCACCTGACTTACAATAAATACTACTCACCTCTCACCCTACATTAAGACTACACATATTTTAAGGTAAGTAGTGAGTGTACTTACGTGTATTTTACTTTGTTATTGTTTTTAATTCCTAGTTCTCTTGTTAATAGTGTAAACTTATCTGGTATTTATATTCATTTATGAGTGGAAAAAGGGCATTCCACTTTACGGCGATTTCCGCTTTACGGTGGTAGCCTGGAACCTAACCTGCCATGTAAGTGAGTCCCTGCTGTATATATATATTTTTTTTTAACTCGTCATATGTAATTTGAAATATGAGTAATATTTACAGGTACTGTATCTTAATTCCTTGTGTATTATTTAATTTTTTCCTTGTGCTTCAATTTCTTTGATTGTTAAGTACAGCCTCTCCTCACTTAACGACAGAGTTCCGTTCCTAAGACCATGTTGGTAAATGAATACGTCGCTAAGCGAGGAGCATACTTTAATGGTAGTGGGTTTGCATCAACCATCTTTGATAATGTTTTAATGTCACCTTTGCACCATTTATAACTTTTAGCATATTTTAAAATGTTAATACAGTAGTGTACTATATATTGTAATAAACAGAATAGAAGAAATCAGCTCTAATATATATTATTTAGGTATGCATACTGGTCAGAGAGCCTGTTGTAAGTTTGAGTCATTGGTAAATGAGTACGTCGCTTAGTGAGGAGAGGCTGTAGAGTATAATTTATTTAATTGTAAAATTTTTTGTCAAAGAACAACTTATAAAATCCATTGTTACCAACATTATTTGTTATTCCATATAGATTTAATGGACAAAGTCTGTTGTGTCCAGAATTGTCTGTTATTGTTTTGATCATGGACAAGAATCTCGTCATTCATATTTGATGTGTTTTTGGTATTACTGGGCACCCCTTTACCCTATTAGTCCCTTTATTTGAGGTTTCACTGTATAGTAATACTGTGGGCCCTTGGTTATCAGCCGTTCCGCTTATCGGCCAACTCAGTTATTGGCCGTTTTTTTCGGCTTCCGGTTATCGGCTGTAATTCTGCTTATCGGCCGTATTGGACACGTCCACCGCTAGCCGCTTGCATGTTCCTGAGTCAGTGTGGCTATGTCTCTTGGTGAGTGAGGAAGCTTCTGCTCATTCATCCAAATATTTTGCTCTAATCCATTGTTTTTGATGGTTATTGATTAAGTGCAGCTGCAAAATAAATAACCATGGCCCCAAAGAAAGTTCCTAGTAAAGTTCCTTTGGTAAAGAAAGTGAGAAACACAATAGAATTCAAGGCAGGCAGGCATAGAGGCAAGGAGTGTAACAGGCAGGCATAGAGGCAAGGAGTGCAACTGCGAAATAAGCCACCATGGGGCCAAAGAAACACGTTGCATAGTATATAAAAACATGCAATGTTTATACGCAATGTATTTTTAATAATAATCACTCTTGGGCACATTTACCCTTTCAGGGTTGGTGCCATACTAGTACAGCTTGCGCACCAGGGTTGGTGCCATATTGGTACGCGTAAATTCTAGCAGCTTCAAATTAAGTGGGAAACAGCTGGTAGGCCTAGATGTGAAAGAATGGGTCTGCGTGGTCAGTGTGCACGGTAGGAAAAAATTCGGGGACCCAGTGGTGCATTGTGGGAATGCCATTTCAGTACACCTTGTTCACCATGCCTCGCAGTAGGAAACTCCTCACTCCTTGGCGAATTGGGACACTTTTGTTCCCTAGTGACAGTTCTAATACAGATGGAAGTGTCAGTGAAGATGAATTTCAAGGTTTTGATGAGGTTGTGACCGAAACTAATGACCATAATACCGGTAATAGTGAGGAAAACCCAGACGACCCTCAACCTTCCACCTCTGGTGCTGGGCCGTCTTGTTCACGTTCAGTTAGACCAGAAGAAAGAGGAAACTCTTATTTTTCCATATCCAGGACTCAGATGTGAGCAATGGTGATGATAGTGATAGTGAATATGAACTCCAAGCTCTTGGAAACATTTCCAGTAGCAAGAGTGAAGTAGAATATTCTCCAGTGAAGCGTCAGTATGTGCGACAGTATGTGCTCTCTGGTAGTGTGCCATATGCTATTCCAAGGGGAAGGGTACATCTTGGAGTACATCCCATTGCTGTACAATAGGAACAGATAGTGAAAATGAAGATGATAGTGTTGCATTGGGATGGAAAATGTGCATGCATCTGTTGGTGGTAGTGGTGGTGTCAGCTGTGAGGTACCAGCAGTGGGCCATGCTGCCACCCACACTGCTGACTCAGCAGAACTACAACAAAGGCCACCATCCCCCACCCCCACCCACCCACCCACCACCCACCACTCACCTCCAAAACCCACCCCTCCACAACCACAACCACCTGTCAGTATCCAGTACCCACCAGCAGACCACACTTGGGATTGGGAGGAAGCTGCCAATTTTGTTCCCAATTCCCATCACTTTGATGAAAATCAAAGTGGAATACGGCCATCTTGTACAATTGGGAACACTGCCACTGAACTGGAATGTTTCGAGTTATTCTTTGACGAACCCCTGATGGAAATTATTCTCAGGGAAAGCAACAGATACTTCGAGTACACCATGGCATACACAATACTTTCACCAAACTCACACCTACACCAGTGGAAGGAGACAACTGTGGCTGAGATGTATCTTTCCTTTTCCATAATAATGCTTATGCCACATGTGTATAAGCACAGTGTTAAATCATACTGGTTGACAGACCGCCTGATTGCAACCCTAGGTTTCATTGATATAATAGGAGTGAATCGATTTGTGCTACTATTATGTATGCTTCACTTCTCAGACAAAACCAGGCCTGACAGAAACGACAGGTTATGTAAGATTAGGAATGTGTTTGTGTATCTGAAACAGAAATTCATTATGTATTCTTAGCCCTTCAGGAAGCTTGTTATTGATGAGTCTTTGATTCTGTTCAAAGGAAGACTCATTCAAGCAGTACATACCAAGCAAGAGGAAACACTTTAATATAAAGTTGTTTGTGCTTTGTGATTGCTACAGTGGTCTTGTATTGGATATTATTGTGTACAGTGGAAGTAATACATTGCGAGATGGTATAAACCTTGGTAATAAATACCGACAAGTTGGTTTAGAAAGACACGTAAGCAAACACTATGACATATTTATTAGAAAACGTTTCGGTCCTAGGTATCTCTGGTGATGTGGTTAGAACAATATGGAACCATATCTTGGTAAGGGGCATATATTATATACTGATAACTGGTACACAAGTCCCTTACTCAGTGATTTCTTGCGAGTGAACATGACAGATGTGTGTGGCACAGTGCATGGAAATCGTAAACATATGCCCAGGTTCGACGCTGGCACTCGTTGAGGTGAGGTGCAGGCATTTGCTGCCAATGACATCATGGCATTTCGGTGGCATGACAAACGAGATGTCACACTGTTGTCATCAGTTAACCCTAATGAAATGGTAGACACTGGCAGGCAGCATAGACAGAGCAATGAACCCATTCTAAAACCTGCAGCTGTGATTGACTGCACCCTCAATATGTGTTCAGTGGACAAATGTGACATGCAGATTGGGTTTGCTGATTGTGTTCGCAAGAGTTATAAGTGGTACATAAAACTCTTTTTCCATATTCTGGACATTTGCATGCTCAATGCTTATAATATGTATAAGATGAGGACCAGAAATAAACCACTATATGGCAAATTTTGTTTGTCTGTCATCAGACAATAATAATCATGTACCAAGGAACAACACCTGCAATAGAAAACCGCCCACGAAATTATCAACAACTACCTTCTCGTCTGAAGCATGGTGATCACTTCCTAACAAAACTGCCTGCTGCTGCTTTCCAGAAAAAGGCTCAGAAGAATTTGTGTACAAATTACACTGTGTACAAGTTGTCTCCATGTTGATACAGTAGAATAAATAAAGAACAACACTCCCGTTCTCATGTAGCACCATTTTTAGAAGAATTGACACTATGAGTGAAGGCATACGAAAAGAATAATTTTCTACAGTTACCCCCAGTAATATTATAGTGTACACATTTTCTCTGATGTTGGACTAGAGAAAACGTTTCTCTTGCCGTCACTCCTGCAAGTCGTCTGGCTACCACTTCTCATATTTATGTTAATTTATTTGACTGTGGGGTGTATTTATCATGTTTATATGTTACGTATTGTGTTTATTATATAATTTTGAAAAAAATTTCATAGATGAATTAATGAAAATGTGTATATTAATGTAACATACAGTGGAACTCCAGTTTTTGTACGGTCCGCATATCGTACAATTCGGATTTAAACACTTTTTTGGCCAAAATTTTGGTCCGGATTTTGTACCTCAATCTGGAAATCATATGTAATATACACGTCCGCCCACCCAGGAACTCTGTCAGTCTGGCATTGTCACTGATCAAGTGAGCATTCATCCGAAGCATTTAGCAATTTTTGTGCTTGTTTATTGATTGCAACTGCGAAATAAGCCACCACGGGCCCCAAGAAAATTCCTAGTGCCAGCCCTTCGGTAAAGAAGGTGAGAAACACGTTAGAATTCTTCAGTGATTCAGCGATACGTATGATACTAAAGCAGCAGGAGTCAATAAAGGCTATAGCACCAGCCAGCGATAAAGTGTAGCATGTAAGTTAAGTGATTAAGCGATAGAAAAAGGACGACATGAAACTAACTCCTACAATGTTGTTGGAGGTTTAAGGGCCACTGACAACATACGCCGCCCTGCGCTATCTTCCACTACCCTCAACCTCTGCCAGCATCTCCTCCAAGGTAAGTGTGTACTGTAGTATACATGTACATACAATAACCACTTTATTTCCTTACATTTTCTATTATGTTTTAATACAATATTTCTTATTTATAAATTACATACATTGTTTCAGTGTTTTCCCAATGAAACTGTGATGTAGTACTGTTAGCCTCACAAACACTCCATTTTCTCTTATAATAATGGGAAGATATGTAGTCACAGCAGGAGAGAGAGAATGGCAGCTGCCACAGCCACCACTAATCACATACGTAGTGACATATTTTATTCATTCTAGAGTATATATCATGTTTCTGTGTTATTAATATTGTTTATTGTCATAGTAGATGAATTGTGATAAATAAATAAGCTGTAGAGTTGATATTAGCATCACATTCAACTATTTTGTCCTGTCTCCAAACAATAAACTCTCCTCCCTTTCCCCTCTTCACCAACAAGACTCTTCAATAAAGGTAAGAGTGATTTAAATGTTCATTTATCCATTTAATTAATCCTTTATATTTATTTATCATTGTTTTCTGTATGTAAAAAAGCTATAGCTATTCCCTATAAAATGTATTTTTTGTTAACACTTTTGGGTGTCTGAAATGGATTAATTGGATTTACATTATTTGTTATGGGAAATATTAATTCGGTTTTCGTAAGTTTCGGATTTAGACTGACCTTCTCGAACGGATTAAGTATGAAAAGCAGAGTTCCACTGTACATCATTTAATGAGACTCGCTGATTATTATTGAGTATAGGCTAGTAACCCCTTTTCCTGTAAAGATTACTAAAAAGAATATGAAGAAGAAAATTGTCAAAGTGGGAGGTCTGAAGTGTGCATGGATGTTGTGCAAATGATAAGAAAGAGATGATTGTGGATGTTATGAATGAGAAGAAGCTGGATGTCCTGGCTTTAAGTGGAACAAAGCTGAAGGGGGTGGGAGAGTTTCAGTGGAGAGGAACAAATGGGATTAGATCAGGGGTTTCAAATAGAGTTAGAGCTAAAGAAGGAGTAGCAATAATGTTGAAGGATAAGATATGGCAGGAAAAGAGGGACTATGAATGTATTAATTCAAGGATTATGTGGAGTAAAATAAAGGTTGGATGTGAAAAGTGGGTTATAGTAAGTGTATATGCACCTGGAGAAGAGAGAAGTGTAGAGGAGAGAGAGATTTTGGGAAATGTTGAGTGAATGCGTGGTGAGTTTTGAACCAAGTGTGAGAGTACTTGTGGTTGGGGATTTCAATGCTAAAGTGGGTAAAAATGTTGTGGAGGGAGTAGTAGGTAAATTTAGGGTGCCAGGGGTAAATGTAAATGGGGAGCCTTTAATTGAGCTATGTGTAGAAAGAGATTTGGTAATAAGTAATACATATTTTATGAAAAAGAGGATAAATAAATATACGAGGTATGATGTAGCATGTAATGAAAGTATTTAGATTATGTATTGGTGGATAAAAGGTTGATGGGTAGGCTCCAGGATGTACATGTTTATAGAGGGGCAACTGATATATCGGATTATTTAGTTGTAGCTACAGTTAGAGTAAGAGGTAGATGGGACAAGAGGAAGGTGGCAACAAGAAGTAGGAGGGAAGTGAAAGTGTATAAACTAAGGGAGGAGGAAGTTCGGGTGAGATATAAGTGACTATTGGCAGAAAGGCGGGCTAGTGCAAAGATGAGTAGTGGGGGGGTTGAAGAGGGTTGGAATAGTTTTAAAAATGCAGTATTAGAATGTGGGGCAGAAATTTGTGGTTATAGGAGGGTGGGGGCAGGAGGAAAGAGGAGTGATTGGTGGAATGATGAAGTAAAGAGTGTGATAAAAGAGAAAAAGTTAGCTTATGAGAGGTTTTTACAAAGCAAAAGTGTTATAAGAAGAGCAGAGTATATGGAGAGTAAAAGAAAGGTGAAGAGAGTGGTGAGAGAGTGCAAAAGGAGAGCAGATGATAGAATGGGAGAGGCACTATCAAAAAATTTTAATGAAAATAAGAAAAAATTTTGGAGTGAGTTAAATAAGTTAAGAAAGCCTAGGGAACGTATGGATTTGTCAGTTAAAAACAGAGTAGGGGAGTTAGTAGATGGGGAGATTGAGGTATTAGGTAGATGGCGAGAATATTTTGAGGAACTTTTAAATGTTGAAGAAGAAAGGGAGGCGGTAATTTCATGCACTGGCCAGGGAGGTATACCATCTTTTAGGAGTGAAGAAGAGCAGAATGTAAGTGTGGGGGAGGTACGTGAGGCGTTACATAGAATGAAAGGGGGTAAAGCAGCTGGAACTGATGGGATCATGACAGAAATGTTGAAAGCAGGGGGGAGGGGATATAGTGTTGGAGTGGTTGGTACTTTTGTTTAATAAATGTATGAAAGAGGGGAAGGTACCTAGGGATTGGCAGAGAGCATGTATAGTCCCTTTATATAAAGGGAAGGGGGACAAAAGATATTGTAAAAATTATAGAGGAATAAGTTTACTGAGTATACCAGGAAAAGTGTACGGTAGGGTTATAATTGAAAGAATTAGAGGTAAGACAGAATGTAGGATTGCAGATGAGCAAGGAGGTTTCAGAGTGGGTAGGGGATGTGTAGATCAAGTGTTTACATTGAAACATATATGTGAACAGTATTTAGATAAAGGTAGGGAAGTTTTTATTGCATTTATTGATTTAGAAAAGGCATATGAGAGAGTGGATAGGGGAGCAATGTGGCAGATGTTGCAAGTATATGCAATAGGTGGTAAGTTACTAAATGCTATAAAGAGTTTTTATGAGGATAGTGAGGCTCAGGTTAGGGTGTGTAGAAGAGAGGGAGAATACTTCCCGGTAAAAGTAGGTCTTAGACAGGGATGTGTAATGTCACCATGGTTGTTTAATGTATTTATAGATGGTGTTGTAAGAGAAGTAAATGCTAGGGTGTTCGGGAGATGGGTGGGATTAAATTATGGGGAATCAAATACAAAATGGGAATTGACACAGTTACTTTTTGCTGATGATACTGTGCTTATGGGAGATTCTAAAGAAAAATTGCAAAGGTTAGTGGATGAGTTTGGGAGTGTGTGTAAAGGTAGAAAGTTGAAAGTGAACATAGAAAAGAGTAAGGTGATGAGGGTATCAAATGATTTAGATAAAGAAAAATTATATATCAAATTGGGGAGGAGGTGTATGGAAGAAGTGAATGTTTTCAGATACTTGGGAGTTGACGTGTCAGTGGATGTTGTGAATGCAGCAGCGAGGAGGCGGTTGGAGGCAGTGGAGATGTCCTGTCTAAGGGTAATGTGTGGTGTAAATATTATGCAGAAAATTAGGAGTGTGGAAATTAGGAGGTGTGGAGTTAATAAAAGTATTAGTCAGAGGGCTAAAGAGGGGTTGTTGATGTGGTTTGGTCATTTAGAGAGAATGGATCAAAGTAGAATGACATGGAGAGCATTTAAATCTGTAGGATAAGGAAGGCGGGGTAGGGGTCGTCCTCGAAAAGGTTGGAAGGAAGGGGTATGGGAGGTTTTGTGGGTGAGGGGCTTGGATTTCCAGCAGGCATGCATGAGCGTGTTCGATAGGAGTGAATGGAGACGAATGGTATTTGGGACCTGACAATCTGTTGGAGTGTGAGCAGGGTAATATTTAGTGAAGAGATTCAGGGAAACCGGTTATTTTTATATATCCGGACTTGAGTCCTGGAAATGGGAAGTGCAATGCCTGCACTCAAAAGGAGGGGTTTCGGGATATTAGCAGTTTGGAGGGATATGTTGTGTATCTTTATACGTATGTGCTTCTAAACTGTTGTGTTCTGAGCACCTCTGCAAAAACAGTGATTATGTGTGAGTGAGGTGAAAGTGTTGAATGATGATGAAAGTATTTTCTTTTTGGGGATTTTCTTTCTTTTTGGGTCACAATGCCTCGGTGGAAGACTGCCGACTTGTTGAAAAAAAAAAATTATTATCATTATTAACCCTTAAATGGTCCAAACGTATATATACGTTTTTTCAACATCTGAAAGTATGTAAACAAATGTAGATCTTCTTTTTTGTTTTACATTTGAAAACGTGTAAAAAAAAACTTTTATCTACAATTTTTTTTTTTATTATACAGTGGAACCTCAAATTTCGAGCTTAATCCATTCCAGGAGCTAGTTCTAAATTTGAAAAGTCTGAAATTCGAAGCAATATTTCCCATAAGAAATAATGGAAATACAATTAATCCGTTCCAGAAACCCAAAAATATTCACAAAAAAATACACTTTATAGAGATTAATTACAGTTTCACATACACACAACAAATGCTATAGTCTTTAATTATGTATAGTAATATAAAATAACATATTTACTTACCTTTATTGAAGATTGGTGATGGCATCTGGAAGATAGGGAGGAGGAGAGAGGGAGTTGGGGTTATTGTTTGGAAGGAGAATCCCCCTCCATGAGGACTTCTGGTATCAAAGCCCTCTCAGGGGTTTCTTCCCTTCTCTGTATTTTAATGCCACTAGGACCAGCTTGAGAGTCATTGGACCCCAGTCTCACAAAATAACTGTCTACAGTCCTCTGTTTCTGTCTCACAAAGTAACTATCCACAGTCGTCTGTTTCTGTCTCACAAAATAACTGTCCACAATCGTCTGTCTCACAAAATAACTCCACAGTCGCCTGTTTCTGTCTCACAAAATAACTGTCCACAGTCGTCTGTTTGTCTCACAAAAATCAACTTGTCTGTTCTGTTCACAAAAATCCGTCGACTGTTTCTGTCTCACAAAATAACTGTCCACAGTCGTCTGTTTCTGTCTCACAAAATAACTGTCCACAGTCGTCTGTTTCTGTCTCACAAAATAACTGTCCACAGTCCTCTGTACATCCTGGCAAGCTCAACAAGTCCTCACTCCAATCTCATACTTCTGTATTATTTCCTTCTTCACATCTATGGTGTTTCTCACTTTCTTTACCACAGGGGTACCGCTAGCAAGTTTCTTTGGGCCCATGGGAGCTTATTTCACAGCCCCACAAGCACTAAACACAATTAAATAATCGTAAAATGTGTGAATGAGATTGCAGGTTAGTGTTCACTCGAGCATAAACAAAGCTAGACTGCTCACGGCGCCTGCGCGGGGACGCAGACAGAGCGGGCCAGCGGACAGGTCCCGTACCTGGCGGTCCGAAAATAGGGGCGCGTTCAATAATAGGGACACAGTTTGTCCGAAAAAATGATCTTACTTTCGAAACATTCGATATGTGATATGTTCGATTTTTGAGGTTCCACTGTATTTGAAAATATGTAAAAAAAAGTAGATCTACTTTTGTAGCACTACGAATTTGAACGACGATCTGTTTGGACCGTTTAAGGGTTAATATGGCATCTTGAGACATAAGACACTCTTATTGATTTTAATGTGTACCTGCATGCCAGCACAGTGTTTAAGTTTATTTAGGTACAGGTATACACAAGTATAATTATCAGAAGGGAATGTATGAAAGTATAGTAGTACCAACACTCTTATATGGGTGTGAAGCTTGGGTGGTAAATGCAGCAGCGAGGAGACGGTTGGAGGCAGTGAAGATGTCCTGTCTAAGGGCAATATGTGGTGTAAATATTATGCAGAAAATTCGGAGTGTGGAAATTAGGAAAAGGTGTGGAGTTAATAAAAGTATTAGTCAAGAGTGCAGAAGAGGGGTTGTTGAGGTGGTTTGGTCATTTAGAGAGAATGGATCAAAGTAGAATGACATGGAAAGCATATAAATCTGTAGGGGAAGGAAGGCGAGGTAGGGTCATCCTCGAAAGGGTTGGAGAGAAGGGGTAAAGGAGGTTTTGTGGGCGAGGGGCTTGGACTTCCAGCAAGCGTGCGTGAGCGTGTTAGATAGGAGTGAATGGAGACGAATGGTACTTGGGATCTGACGATCTGTTGGAGTGTGAGCAGGGTAATATTTAGTGAAGGGATTCAGGGAAACCGGTTATTTTCATATAGTGGGACTTGAGTCCTGGAAATGGGAAGTACAATGCCTGCACTTTAAAGGAGGGGTTTGGGATATTGGCAGTTTGGAGGGATATGCTGTGTATCTTTATACGTATATGCTTCTAAACTGTTGTATTCTGAGCACCTCTGCAAAAGCAGTGATAATGTGTGAGTGTGGTGAAAGTGTTGAATGATGATAAAAGCATTTTCTTTTTGGGGATTTTCTTTCTTTTTTGGGTCACCCTGCCTCAGTGGGAGATGGCCAACTTGTTAAAAAAAAAAATATAGAATATGAAATAACTTTTAAAAACACTTTACCCCTTCAGGGTCCAAAGGCAAAATCTGAAGGGGTGTCCCAGTGTCCAAGAAATTTTGAAAAAAAAAAAAAAGATTTTTCTTACAGAATTAAAGATAATATTTTTGTGAAGGCAATAAAACAAAAAAAAAAAAATCTGATCAGTACTTACCGAGATACAGGGGCTGGAAGTTGACCCAAAATGACTGGGTGGGGGCAACATCAGCAACTTCTGCAAAATCGCATTTGTTTATTTTATGTTTTTTATACTTTTTCTTTTCTAATTTTTTCTTTTTCTAGTAACATTTGTGCCCTGTGAGACCAATACTGTATATAATGTATATATATACACTCATTGTATTGAACACATTAACCGCACTAAAGTTCTTCTTTCTTTCAACACACTGGCTGTATCCCACCGAGGCGGGGTGGCCCAAAAGGAAAAACGAAAGTTTCTCCTTTTAAAACATTTAGTAATATATACAGGAGAAAGGGTTACTAGCCCCTTGCTCCTGGCATTTTAGTCGCCTCTTACAATACGCATGTCTTACGGAGGAAGAATTCTGTTCCACTTCCCCATGGAGATAAGAGGAAATGAACAAGAACTAAAAAGAAAATAGAAGAAAACCCAGAGGGGTGTGTATATATATGCTTGTACATGTATGTGTAGTGTGACCTAAGCGTAAGTAGAAGTAGCAAGACGTACCTGAAATCGTGCATGTGTATGAGACAGAAAAAAAAGACACCAGCAATCCTACCATCATGTAAAACAATTACAAGCTTCTGCACTAAAGTTATTATTATAATATTGTTTACCAGTATTGTTTACTACAATAAACATGCACAAATGTTGTATAATACTAATGTTCTATTATATATTTACATATGTACAGTCACTGGACATGTTTCTAGAACTGCTGCAGCCTGTGGAAGTCCTTGAAACAAGGTACCATGCACAGAAGTACCTTACATTCCTCGCACATAAACCGAGTGTCTTTGCAACTTTGTTGCCATCGTTTTGTTTGTGCACAGACAACACATCTCTTCTGAGCAAATTTCTTCTTAGTTGCAGGAAGCTGTATTATGAAGTGCTCACCTTCCCTCAAACGCTTGGATATTTCCTGAGGGTTCGAGGACAGTTTTGTATATCAGGTGTTGTTACCTGGTACTTCATTATGAGTTGTCTGACAACAGACAAACAAAATTCACCATATGGTGGTCTGTTGCCAGTCTTTATTTGGTACATATGATATGCTTTGAGCATTGAAATGTCCATGAGATGGATGAAAAGTTTCATGTACCACTTGTAACTCTTATGAACACAATCAACAAAGTCAATCTGCATGTCACATTTGTCAACCGAACGCATGTTTTGTGTATAATCAATCACTGTTACTGGTTTTTTAATACGTTCATTAGTCACTCTATCAACTTTGCCACTGTCTTGCATTTTGTTAGGGTGAATGGTTGTCAACAATGGGACATCTTGTTTGTCATGCCACCGTAATGCCATGATGTCATTGGCAGTAAACACCTGCACCTCACCAGCACGAGTGCCTGCGTTGAACCTGGGCATATGTTTACGATTAGAACGCACTGTGCCACACACATCTGTCATGTTCACTCGCAAGAAATCACTGAGTAAAGGGCTTGTGTACTGGTTATCCGTATATAATGTATGCCCCTTACCAAGATAAGGTACCATCATGCTTCTCACAATGTCACCTGAGATACCCAATAACATCCTGGTATCTTTCAATGTTTTACATCCCGTGTATACAATAATATCCAATACCAGGCCACTGTCACAGTCACAGAGTACAAGCAATTTTATACCAAAGCGTTTCCTCTTGCTCGGTATATACTGCTTGAACAAAAGTCTACCTTTGAACAAAATCAAAGACTCGTCAATTACAAGATTCTTGAATGGATAAAAGTACATGTTGAACTTCTGTTTCAGATACATAAAAACATTTCTAATCTTGTTACAGTAAGGTAAACCTGTTCACTGGGATGATTTCAGTGAAGACCGGGGTACAAATTAGCCGATCTGTGGACCAGTATGATTTTATATTATGCTTATTGACTTGAGGCATAAGCATTATTGTTGCAAAAAGCAAATACATTTCAGCCACAGTTGTCTCTTTCCACCGGTGTAGTCTTGACTGTGGTGATATGATCGTATTTGCCATGGTGTACTCAAAATACTTGTTACTTTCCCTGATGATAGTTTCCATCAAGGGCTGGTCAAAGAATAGTTCAAAGAATTCCAGTTCATTTGCAGTGTTTCCAGGGTAACAAGATGGTGGGATTCCACTTTGAGAGTCATCAAACTGGTAAGGATTAGGAACAAAATTGGGATTTTGCTGCCAATCCCAGATACGGTTTGCTGGTGGATACTGGATATCATAAGCTGGTTGTAGTTGTAGTTGTGGTGGGGTGGTGGCTGACGCTCTGCTTTGTCCTTGAGCTGAGGAGTCAGCGGCGTGGGTCCCATCCTGGGCTGGTGAGTCATGCATGGCCGTGGCACTACCACCACCACCACCACTGTCACCACCAGTACCACCACCTACTGATGCCTGTGGTCTATCCATGCCAAGTGTAGCCACATCATCCTTACTTTCACTGTCTATACCTGGTGTAGGGCCATGGGATGTACTCCGGGATGTACTCCGTCCCCTGGGCACTGCATAGGGAACATTACCCGAGTGCATGCGGCAGCGTACGTACTGACGCTTCACTGGTGAATATGATTCCTCACTATCACTACTCGAATGATCAACAAGAGCAATAAAATCACAGTCTACATCACTATCATCATCATTACTGAAGTCTGAGGCCTGGTCACATGAAAATATTAGTTTTCTCTTGCAGCGAGGTACAACTGAACGTGACTGAGATGTGCCCACACCAGAGATAGAAGTTTGAGGATTGTCAGGATTTTCTGCACTATTTTCGACATCTTGGTCATTGCTTTTGGTCACTAATCAATCAAAGCCATAGAATTATTCTTCTTTTCCACTTCCATCAGAGTCAGAACTATCAGTTACGAAGAGGAGAGTCCCAGTTCACCTTGGAGTGAGAGCTGCCTTGCGGTGAGGCATGGTGAACAAAGGTTACTGAGGCAGGGTTCCCACAATGCCATGCGGGCGCCTAGAATTTTTGTTTATGGCGCGCACGCACTCCACGCAGACCCGTTCTCTCAGATGTAGGCTTACCAGCCTTCTCACGCTAAATTTGATGCCACTAGAATTTTGGCATAGATCTACGGTTTGGACATCCTGGTCATTGCTTTCGGTCACTAATCAATCAAAGCCATAGAATTCTTCTTCTTTTCCACTTCCATCAGAGTCAGAACTATCAGTTACGAAGAGGAGAGTCCCAGTTCGCCTCGGAGTGAGAGCTGCCTTGCGACGAGGCGTGGTGAACAAAGGTTACTGAGGCAGCATTCCCACAATGCCATATGGGCGCCTAGAATTTTTGTTTATGGCACACACACACCATGCAGACCCGTTCTCTCAGATGTAGGCTTACCAGCCTTCTCGTGCTAAATTTGATGCTGCTAGAATTTTGGCGTTGATCTATGGTTTGGACCCTCAACGTATAGCCATAGATCTATAGCACGGACCCTGAGAGGGTTAATGGAGAGATGCGGTTCTCATGGAGAATGTAAACAAACCAGGTGGGGCTCGGTGACTGTATTAGAAAGTCTGGTGGGGGAAGCCATATAGTGAGTTTTGGTCATAATTTGAAATGTCCGTATTAGCAGAACACTGTCAAGCGAAACGCCGTAAAGTGGGGCCCTTCTGTATATTGATGTCTGTGGCAGTTGTATTGTGTAAAGGCTTGTATTAAGTTTTTATGGTAGTTGTGTTGTGTGAAGGCTTGTATTTAATTAGTATGTTTTCAGCTTGCATGTCATAGTGAATGATGGTGAAAGTGTTTCATTTTCGGGTCGTCCTACTTTGGTGGGAGATGGGCAGTGTGTTAAAAAGAAAAAAAAACACTTATATTTTATATTTTATTCAAGACCAAGTCAAACGCTCCAGTCTATGTGTAAGGAGGTCACAGAGGGCATGAGTGCTGATGATGGTAAACGTTTACAAGAAAATGTCGACTCACTCATGAAACGCTGGCGAGCTCTGCTTCTGGATCTTGCTGCCAGGAGAGAGAGGTGAGAAATTAGAATTTTTTTTTTTATAAATAAATAAGACAGTAAAGGCATGATAATAGAGAAAAGTATGTGTTAAAAGTAGGCAGTTGTGATATATTTTGTTGCTTGGGTGTTTGATGATATCTTATGGCTCTATGACTGAAGACATTTACTGAAGAATCTGGCTCTATGACTGAAGACATTTACTGAAGAATCTGGCTCTATGAATGAAGACATTTACTGAAGAAACTCAAGATGCACTTTGGACCATGTGTCGTATTGATTAAATTTCTTTATAGTTACATTATTCCTCATTTCTATGTCTAATTTTGTCTGAAATATGAGAATTTGCCCTACAGAAGATAGTGCATTTTCTAAATGCTTATACCATCAAAGTTTTATCATACTGGACTTTATTTTTGTTTATTGGCTTGTAGAATTTAATAAGAGATATTTTCCAGAATTGCTGGTGAAGAAGGGGGTAAAGAGAGCGCAAACAGTGAGTATGAAGCACTGATAACTTGGGTGGACCAAGCCCAGGCACTTATGGATGCCCCTGTTAATGTCACTGATGAAGCCTCATTGTCTGCACACACAACTATGGTTCAGGTAATAGACTCACTACCTGTGTCAGATTTTTTGTGTGTAGAAATTGGTATCATAATACAAGAATTTATATGATCATATTATGATACTTGTCACCAGTTTTATGAATGTTAGCAGTTTATTGCTTTTATTAAGAAAAAAAATAAAAACTAGCAAATTCAAATAAGGTAAAACTTTTGAAAGAGTACTAGTTGAAGAATTGTAAGCTTGTATGATGTATATATTTCAGCTCTCATTTTATTATATTGATTCAGATCATTTTTTGGTTACCAGTAATTATTTCTTCGCATCTCCTAATGTTTTAAAGAACTTATAAAATATATCAAAAAATATAGAAATATAATTTTTTATATACAGTGCATTTTCTTTGTTATTTTTTCTTTTACTTTTAGAATCACTTGGTGGAGATGATGACAAAGCAAAACTTGTTGAAGAAACTGAAGGATATGAAGCCAAAATCTATCACTTCTGCTCAGATGACTACATTAGAAACTAATTTAAATAAAGTTAGTAAAATTTTAGTGTTGAAGCTTTGTTATTATTGCATAGTACAACAAAATGTATCAAAAGATTATTTTTTGTGTATTAGACTGAGTTCATATTTAATATCTAAAAGTGTTACTGTTCCAGTATATTATGTCTAGATTGTTTTTACTTCTTAGCTACTAGCTTTAGTGACTTTGGGGTGGAAAGGAAGCTTGTGGCTTTTGTAGGGTTCCCACACTTGGCTGATGAATATCTCCAGGTAAATTTTGAATTGTAGTAGTTTTTATTTTTTATTTTATCAACTTTAATAATCTGATTTATTTTGGAAGAATAATAATTTATTGTTGTCTAGCCCTGCAATAATTTGACAAGCTTGTTATTGTTCCTTGTACATGTCCTGATACTAGACTTCCACTGCTTCTGGTTATGGGAAACTGTGCTCACATGCCATACACTGGACACCTTTGACTTCCATGTGGTCATCTTATGGAGAGGCACCTGGCACCACTGTGAGGATTGCCAGGCCACTAACAGTTCACCATCACTTCATTGACTTCTGTTCATCATAGATAATACTAACTTCATTTAACCCTTTGACTGTTGCTACCCCAAATCCTGAAGTGTCTCTCTGTGTTGCAAAATATTAAAAAAAAAAAAAATAGTTTTTTCTTATGAAATGATAGAGAGTCTTTTCCCAGTGGTAATGACACCAAAAGTATGAAATTTGATGGAAAACTTATGGAATTACACTCGCGAATTCTTGGCCAATTCCATTGTTCCAGTCGACCAAACTCGTAGCTATTTCTTTAGAACTCCATTTGTTCTATTGATTGAGTACAAGACACTGCCCATTTATTGATTTCAACTACCCAATAAAGTGGTCAGAAATTGGCAATTTGGCCAATTTCACACAAATTAAAAAAGATACAATTTCAAAATAGAGTCCAGAATAAGGAAGACAGACACTCCTGGCACTAGAATAACATTTTCTCTGTTCATTAGTCATGTCTCCCGGCCCCTCTTATATTGCTCTTGCTTTCCATTTTGTATTTTTATTCTTACAAAAAATAGAAGGTTACTGTTATGCAGACTACTGCATTATTGTAAAAATGGTATAACTAATATCAGCGCATTTGTGAAGGAATGTTAGACTCACCAGTTGACATGTATTAGACATGTGGCATGATTTGTTTACCCTTGAACATTGGCAAAAATCGAATATTTCCACTACTTTGAGCTCAATTTCAAGGTCCTTTTCATCTTAAAACCAATCAGCATCATCTCTAATTCTGTAATATGTCTTCCATTCTATCAAATGAAACCAAGAAAACGAGAATCAGTCATAAACATTACATGAAAATACACCTCAAAGTCTGCGTTTTAATTAAAAAACACAGTCGGAGTTGTTTTTTCCTCTCATTATGCACTGTGTGCTGCAGGATTTTATTTTATACTGCGCACACTGACCCATTCTCTCACATGTGGGCCTACCAGCTTTCTCCTGCTTGATTTAAAGCCGCTAGAATTTTCGCGTATTAATACGTCAGAAACACTGGCTCATAAGACATATACAGGTCTCCCTCAACATTCGCGTTTTCAACTTTCGCAGGCTTTACACATTCGCGAATTCTCAACCGCCAGATTCCCAGCCGCTAAATCATATTTAAGTTTACCGCCATGAGTCCTTACTACCCTCCCTCCGACCCCTGCAACTGGCAGCCAGCCCTCCCACCACTGTGTGGTGAGTGTTTTGTTTGTTTATTATTTGCTATTAAACTACAGTATAAATAATGTAAACCCATCCATGACTTCATATTAGAATGGCTATTCAGACAGGTATTGGAAGGTGACATCATGTGTTTACTCTTGAACACAGCAAAGAAACAAACATTTCTGCTACTGCTAATAATAATAATAATAATAATAATATTAATATAATAATAATAATAATATTAATATAATAATAATAATAAATACGATACAGTTGAAGAAGGAAATTGTACAAAAATACGAGGGTTGAAGCAGTGGTGGAGGAAGTGGTTGACGCATCGTCAGTGTGGCTTTGTTTATGCTGGAGTGAGTATTAGTCTCCGTGCGCTTCCAAACATTTCACAATAATTCACTGTATTTGGTGCTTGTAGATTGAGTGTGACTGGAGTGGTTGAGGAAGTGGTAGAGGCAGTGATAGAGGCAGTGGTAGAGGCAGTTATAGAGGCAGTGGTAGAGGCAGTTATAGAGGCAGTGGTAGAGGCAGTTATAGAGGGAGTGGTAGAGGCAGTGGGTGAGGCAGTGGTAGAGGCAGTGATATTTACTAACATATATGTTATAAATAATAATAGTACATTATGAATAACATTTATTATTATTATTATTATAAATGTTATTAATATTAATTATTAATGTTATAAATAATAATAGTACATTATGAATAACATTTATTATTATTATTATTATAAATGTTATTAATATTAACATGTACTATTATTATTTATAACATATATGTTAGTAAATACCACTGCCTCACCCACTGCCTCTATCACTGCCTCACCCACTGCCTCACCCACTGCCTCACCCACTGCCTCACCCACTGCCTCACCCACTGCCTCTACCACTGCCTCTACCACTGCCTCACCCACTGCCTCTATCACTGCCTCTATCACTGCCTCTATCACTGCCTCTATCACTGCCTCTATAACTTCCTCTACCACTGCCTCACCCACTGCCTCTATCACTGCCTCTACCACTGCCTCTACCACTGCCTCTACCACTGCCTCAACCACTCCAGTCACACTCAATCTACAAGCACCAAATACAATGAATTATTGTGAAATGTTTGGAAGAGCACGGAGACTAATACTCCAGCATAAACAAAGGCACACTGACGATGCGTCAACCACTTCCTCCACCACTGCTTCAACCCTCGTATTTTTGTACAATTTCCTTCTTCAATTCTATCGTATTTATTATTATTATTATTATTATTATTATTATTATTATTATTATTATTATTAGCAGTAGCAGTAGCAGTAGCACAAATGTTTGATTCTTTGCTGTGTTCAAGAGTAAACACATAATGTCACCTTCCAATACCTGTCCGAATAGCCATTCCAATATGCAGTCATAAATGGGTTGACATTATTTATACTGTAGTTTAATAGCAAATAATGAACAAACAAAACACTCACCACACAGTGGTGGGAGGGCTGGCTGCCAGTTGTGGGGGGTCAGAGGGAGGGTAGTAGGGACTCGCAGTGGTGGAGGCAGTGGTATTTAATAACATACATGTTATTAAGTCATAACGTATGTATTTAGTACAATTTATGACGTTTTCATGTATTTTATGATTGTTCATGGTTCGACAAGTTAAGGAAGCAGTATTGTATTATATTTCCCTACAATATATTGGGGCACCAAACATTCGCGATTTTTCAACATTCGCAAGGCTCTTGATCCCGTAACCCTCGTGAATGTTGAGGGAGACCTGTATATACAATGAAAACAGTCAAAGGGTTAATTGGGGCTGGATGTGGTTGATTTCTGTTTTTTTTATGGTGTAAATTGATGCACATTCTTCTAGATATCTTTTCATTTTTAGGCATTTTGCATTTATTGCAATATATTCAGGGTGGATCCATTGGAAAACCCAAAAGGGTTTGTCATTTCTTGACTCAGAATAATTCTTTTCTGGTAAGTACAGTGGACTCAAACCAATGGCAACATTGACTAACGCCAAAATCGACTAACGGTGCTCTTTGGCGTCAAAATATTGGCTCTACCAATGGCGAAAAACTCATCTGAAGGCTTTCGTCCTGAATGTGTCCATGTGGCCTGAGCGGGCCCAGCCACTCTAAGACCCCATTTGTAGCCAGTGTGCCGTTGTTTACAAGCCATTGAGGTCGATTCCATGTGTACCTGCAATATATTTTGTATTATTCCATTGTTTTTAGTGCTTGTAACCACTAAATAAGCCACCATGGGCCCCAAGAAAGTTTCTAATGCCAACCCTGTGGTAAAAAGGGTGAGAATTACAATGGAATTGAAGAAAGAGAGAATTGAAAAATATGAAAGTGGAGTGCGTATGTCTGAGTTGGTAAGGCTACATAACAAACCCCATTCAACCATCACTACTATATTGGCGAACAGAAAGGCAATCAAGGAAGCTGTTGTTGCGAAAGATGCAAGTATGTTTTCAAAATGCAGATCGCAAATAATTGAAGAGGTGGAGAGAGTGTTGTTAGTGTGGATAAACAAAAAACAATTATCAGGAGATAGTGTGTCTCGGTCAATAATATGTGAAAAGGCAAGGCAGTTGCATGATCTCGAAATAGTGCTGCTGTTGATGAATTTAAGACCAGCAAAGGCTGGTTTGAGAGATTTAAGAATCGTAGTGGCATACACAGTATGATAAGGCATGGTGAGGCTGCCAGTTCAGACAAAAAAGTGGCTGAAAAATAAGTGCAGGACTTTAAGGAGTACATAGACACTGAAAACTTAAAACCCCAACAAGTGTTTAATTGTGACAAAACAGGTTTATTTTGGAAGAAAATACCAAACAGGACCTACATTACTCAGGAGGAAAAGGCACTCCCAGGACACAAGCCTATGAAAGACAGGCTAGCGCTAATGTTGTGTAGTAATGCTAGTGGGGATTGCAAAGTGAAGCCTTTACTCGTGTATCACTCTGAAACTCCCAGTGTGTTCAAGAAAAACAATATCGTCAAGGGTAATTTGTGTGTGATGTAGAGAGCAAGAAGTAAGGCATGGGTCACCAGGGAAATTTTCCTGGAGTGGTTTTGTAGTGTGCTTGGCCCCATTGTGAAAAATTACCTCCTGGAAAAGAAATTGTCACTCAAGTGCCTCCTGGTAATGGACAGTGCTCTTGCTTATCCTCATGACTTGCAAGAGCAAATTGCAGGGGAGTTTAGCTTCACCAAAGTGAAGTTTTTGCCTATTAATACAACTCCTCTCCTCCAGCCCATGGACCAGCAGGTCATTTCAAACTTCAAAAAACTCTACACAAACGCAGTGTTTCAAAAGTGCTTTGAAGTGACCTCAGACACTGAATTGACCCTAAGAGAGTTTTGGAAAGATCACTTCAGTATCCTCAGTTGCATAAACCTCATAGGTAAGGCTTGGAGGGAGTGACTTGCAGGACTTTGAACTCTGCTTGGAAAAATTGTGGCCACAATGTGTACAAGAGAGGGATTTTGAAGAGTTTGGGGCTAACCCTCAGGAGCCTATGCCAGTTGTGGAATGTATTGTGTCATTGGGGAAGTCCTTGGGGTTGGAGGTTTGTGGCGAGGATGTGGAAGAGTTGGTGCAGAACAACGATGAAGAACTAACCACTGCAGTGCTGCAGGAGCTTGAGGTGCAACAGCAACAGATCACAGCTGAGGAATGTGCTTCAGAGCAAGAGGAAGAGAGATGGAGGAAGTTGCCTTCATCAAGGATTAAGGAAATGTGTACAATGTTTACAAAGATGCAAGCATTTATGGATGAATTTTATCCTGTCACATCTGTTGCAAGCCGTATTAGCAGCATGTACAACGACACTCTTGTGTCCCATTTTAAGGAAGTCCTAAGGGCTCGTGAGAAACGGAGCTCTCTGGACAGATATTTTGTGCAACAGGGGTCCAGTGACTCTCAAGCTGGCCCTAGTGACATTAAAAAAACAAGAAGGGAGGTAACCCCAGCAAAGGACTTGCTACCTGAAGTCTTTATGGAAGGGGATTCCCCTTCCAAACAATAGAACACATGAATTACCCTTGCTTCTGGCACATCACTTCTCAATAACTCTACATTAAAGGTAAGTGACATTTAATTCTTGTTTATTTTGCATGTACCATTGGTTTCTGTGTAAGGAAATGCATATTTCATGTAAAAAAAAAAATATTTTGTTTAATACTTTTGGGTGTCTGGAACGGATTAATTCTATTTCCATTATTTCTTATGGGGAAAATTAATTCGACTAACGGCTAATTCGATTAAAGGCTAGCTCTCTGGAATGGAGTAAAGTCATTGGTTGAGGGTCCACTGTACTAGGATGTAGATTATAAATAATTTTGTAATTGTGAAGTTTCTGGATTAACTTCTTTTTGTTGTTATTAATGTAAGTATTAATTATAATTCTTTTATTAATACCATAGGTTGTAAAAACTCTACCAGATTACAAGAATATGGTAGACACCAAGTTGGGAATTATCAAAACACTAGTGGCAGATGTGGAGCACCTGTACAAATGGACAGAAGAAATGAGAGTGAAAGTTGCTCTTCGCAATCTGACTGAGGAAGAAATAAAACTTTCAAAAATGACTCTTAGGGAAAAGGAAGCTTTGTATGAGAACCTAGACTCAACTTATTGGGTGCTAGCCCAAGATGCAGAAGGAAAGGGCCTCACTGTAGCTGTTCCACTTAAGGTAAGCAAGGAAACTAATAGTAGTTATTTGCAGACCATCCATACAGATAAATCAGGCAGTCAGTCACCAAAGGCACTAAGCTAAATGGGACTCCAGATTCCTGATAAAAAAATAAGTTAAACAAAAATAGAAATAAAGTACCAAAAAAATGAAAGAAATACAACTAAAATATCATTGTCAATTTTTCCACTTCCCTTGTGCATACAGAAGGAATATGAATTACAATTCATTTGTTAAATTTCTTGGTATTTATTAACCCTTTCAGGGTCCATCCCGTAGATCTACGGCTTTACGTTCAGGGTCCAAACCGTAGATCTACGTCATGAGCTCAGCTCACTCTGATAAACTGTGAGTGGTACATTTGGGCCTAGATAGGAGAGAATACATCTATGTGGTATGTGTGCACCACATAAAACAGATCCTGCAGCACACTGTGTATAATGAGAGAAAAAAACTGAAATCATGATTTTTCGATTAAAACAGTGACTTTGCATTGTTTTTTCGTATGCTTTTTATAGTTGTATTTGCAATTTCTTGGTCTCATTTGATAGAATGGAAGACATATTACAGAAATAGAGATGATTTTGATTGGTTTTAGCACTAGAAATGGCTTGAAACTGAGTTCAAAGTAGCAGAAATGTTAAATTTTTGACGATATTCAAGAGTAAACAAACAACCTCACACGTCTAGTACACGCCAGCTGGTGAGTCTAATATGCATTCACAAATATGGTGATGATATTTATACAATTATTACAGTATTGCGTAACGGTAAATCTTCTATTTTTTGGTGTGAATAAAAATTCATTATGTGAATAAAAAATCAAAATGGAATTTATTTTTAAAGCCTCAAAACATAACTAATGAACAGAGGAAATGTTAGTTTAGTTCCAGGAATACATGCATTGTTTATTCTGGACCCTACTTTGAAATTGGAATATTTTGAACTTTGTGTTAAATTGGCCAAATTAACAATTTCCGATCACTTTAATTTGTAGTTGAAACAGTTGACTTGGCGATTTCTTGTGCTCAATCAATAGAATAGAAGTAATACTTGTGAAATAGCTAAGAATTTGGTTGACTAGAATAATGTAATTGGCCTAAAATGGGAGTCAAAGTTGGCAAAATCGCCGATTCGTAAATATCGCTGACACATCAAAATTCGCGAGAGCATAATTTCGTCAATTTTCCATCAAATTTCGTAGTTTTTGTTTTATTACCTTCACAAAAAGATTCTCTACCATTTCATAAGAAAAAATAACAATTTTTTTTTTTTTGAAAATTCTTGGACACTGGGGCACCACTTCAGATTTGGGCCTTGGACCCTGAAGGGGTTAATTAACCTTTTGAGGGTCGACAGGCCCTCTCCGAGACTCGTTCTCAGGATCGGCCAAATTTAAAAAAAAAAAAAAATTCTTATGAAAGGATAGGGAACCTTTTCCCGATCATAATGACACCAAAAGTATGAAATTTGATGGAAAACTTGCGGAATTAGGCTCTTGCGAAGTTAGCAGTCTCGGCGATGTTTACGCATCAGCGATTTTGCCCACTTTGAGCTCCATTTTCAGCCAATTTCACTGTACTAGTCGACAAAAAGTGTGAATATTTTGCTAGAACTCCATTTTTTGTATCGAATGAGTGTAAGAAACCACCCATTTACCAATTTCAACTATCCAGTACAGTGGTCAGAATTTAGCAATTTTGCCAGTTTCACACAAATTTCAAAAGATGCCAATTTCCGAATAGGGTCCAGAATAAACAAGAAAGACATTCCTGGCACTAAAATGACATTTCCTCTGTTCATTAGTCACATCTCAAGGCCCCTCTTACATTCTTTTGCTTTCCACTTTGAATTTTTATTCTCACAAAAAATAGAAGATTTACTGTTATGCAGACTACTGCATTAGTGTAAAAAATGGTATAAATAATATTGGCACACTTGCAAAAGAATATTAGACTCACCAGTTGACGTGTATTGGATGCTTGGCATGATATGTTTACTTTTGAACTTTGGTAAAAATCAAACATTTCTGCTACTTTGAGCTCAATTTCAAGGTGCTTTTCATTGTAAAACCAGTCAAAAATCATCTCAATTTCTGTAATATGTCTTCCATTCTATAAAATGAGACCAAGAAAACTAGAATACAACAATAAATACCATACGAAAATACAGTGCAAAGTCGCTGTTTTATTCCAAAAAAACGGTCAAAGTTTTTTTTTTCTCATTATGCACTGTGCTGCAGGATTTTTTTTATACTGTGCACACTGACCACATAGACCCATTCTTTCATATGTAGGCCTACCAGCTTTCTCCCACTAGATTTGAGGGCGCTAGAATTTAGGCGTACTAGTACGTCAAAAACCCTGGGTCGTAAATGGTACTAGTACGGCCGAAACCCTCAAAGGGTTAATACCAGATGTCAGATCTTTTATATATTTCCAAAATATGTAATATAATTTTTTTTAATTTGTGATTTATGGCTGATTCACTTCACAATTTGGAGAAGTAATAGCTCAGTCACAATGCAGCACATCTCCCTTTGATAAAAGCAGCAATGTTAGGAACACCTAATTTGAATATACAGACTCCACAAAAGAATTTCTAGTAACAGGATAAAGGGTAATAAAAATAATACGTATTTTTATTTTTAAGATTTGGTTGTTTCCATGTGATTTAATTACCAGTATCAGAAGGTTAGGCAAAGAATCAGGAAGTTTTTAAAGTAAGTAAAGTCCATTTTTTTATTTCAGATTTTTTTTCTTATCTTGGTCAAGTGTGGCTCTCATGGTTTTGAAATAGAGCTTTGCTTTCATTTTATTCCAACAATTTTTGATGGGATTCATGTTAGTGCTGGTCACCAGAAACATTTATATTTTTCTCCTGCAACTGTTTCTTGACCTGCATTTGCATGTGGAATGGAGCACTGTCTTCCATAGTGTGTAGTGCCATGAATCTTGTAAGGCGGTGACTTGCTTGCTTGTTCACCCCTCTCATCCCCATCCCCCCATCCTTCCCCATCCTCCCCTCACCCAAACATCAACACTGGCCCACACACTTAACACACTACATACATTGCTATCCTTCTGACTTTCCTATCTTCTTCTTTTTCGGCAACTTCGCTTTGGCGAGTTAACACAAAGCATTTTGACCATCCAGTAGCCCGTGTGGTTTTTTAAAATCCGCCCGATCTTTGCCTTGGGCCCTTTCCCCTCACTACTCGAGGGTAGGCAAATCTTAGGGGCTGCCCTTTCATAAGTCAGCTGAAATAGGATGTTAGGTTAACATTAAGGAAAGACCCCTTTTTTTGTTACGAAACCCCCTCTGCCAGATTTCCTTCCTAAACATCATGGCGAGGATACGGTAAGATTACGCATTGATGGTAATAAAATGTCATGAAAGAAATTCTAACATGTATTTGCTCCAACTCAACTGTTGCTCCAGTGGATGTTTTTAAAATCCACGCGGAGCAGTACTTCTCCTCTTTTCGGAAGAAGAGTTACTTCAACTGCTGAAGCATGATGTGCTTGAAAAACTGAAGACTTTGGTGTTACCCAGTTGCACCTGAGAGCTATCAAGCTCAGAGGACTGTGTTTGTGGCCAGAATCAACGTTTCATGAAAACATAGCACAGTGAATGAAATTGTGGAGGACATTAATACAGAGAATTCTGAATTTAGGGCTGTAGAAGCACATAAATTCTCGAATCCTAACAACAACAAGGTAACCTTAAAGTTAATACTTGAGACACCTGAGGAGGCCAACTTGTGTGTCAAAATGGCTTCAAATATTTTGGCACCAGATGTACACCTGACCAAATTTCTCTTGAACGCTTTGTCAGGGACACAATGTTTTAAAGTGTTATGCCTTTGGTCATAACAACAACAAATGCAGTACTCAAGGGCAGATTTGTAGCATTTGCTCTGGCCAACATTCGTACGAGATTGTAACAACAAAAATACACCCAAATGTGTCCTCTGCAATGGAAAACATCATGCTGTTTCTGCTATTTGTCCTGAAAGAAAAAAGGAAAGCAGAAAATTCTTGAAGCCAAGAAACTGTCCACTTCTAAGAAGACCACTCCCCAGCACCGCCAACGATGTCCCAAACTTCCTTCCCAGCTCTGCCTGGATCAAGTGGGACTCCTCGGGTCTCTACCAATGGTTTCCAATGTTTGGAATTCTGCCCCTCTTGAGCACCCAATCTAACCCTCCTTACAACATAACAAACGCAACAACAAGGTTCAGTCTCATCTCCAATGTCTCAGGTATCCACAGCCGGGGATATGACGAGAGCACAACTATTGTACATGATAGCCAAAGACATAGCAGGGGGTGACATTCAACTCTGGCTCTCAGGTTTAAATGATCTGTTAATGGCTAATGGGATCACTCCCCATCACTATCCCAGAAAAATGTGAAGGCTATTATGACCCAGCCTTTCATAATAAGAAGTATGTACCATACTCTACATCTAAAAATAAGCCTAAGTCATCCCTGGCCCAGGGATCGCCCACCTCGCAAACCCAGGTTGTCAACCCCCCTCAACCCGATAAGTAAACAACTGAACATAAAAAATGCCCCAGAAATTGGTGCCACTCTCCCGTTTTGAAGCTGATCCTGTTAAAACAGGAACTTTCCCAAGGGTTTAACTCACCTTGCCTAACTAATATTCCCTTGGAGCCTCCACAGTCTCCCATTAAACTCTCACGAGCCTCTGCTTCCTGTAACTGGGAATAGCATACCTCAGTTTTCTGATGATGACTAACGTTCTAATGAGTCTGTTAATATTACTACCTCTAGTGAAGATGATGGCATTTTTAATACACAAGCACCCACGCAAAAGTCCCTCCTCCCCTTGACGAGTCCAGCAGGGATAGTGTGGATACAACAGGTGACTTTACTTGCAGGCGTTCGGGAACCGCATTACACGAGCGAAGTGCAAGAAATATGGGGATTACAATTTTCCAACTTAATGTTCAACATTTTTTTTAATAACCGTTACCTTCTTGAGGTTGAACTACATAACTACAATCCCGATGTTATACTTTTGAATGAGACAGCTGCAAGAGTTGATCAACATATTAAATTACGTGGTTACCTACTGTGGAGAAATCGAGAGGCCCCTTTAGGGTGTAGCCATCTTAGTTAAATTAGGCTATACATTTAAAAATATTCATGTTGATGAAGATAACATTCTTGCAATAGAAATGACAACGTCTCATGGACAGCTAGTGATAGGAACTGGATATTTTCCCCCGAGACAACCATATATAGAGTCAATTCCCCTACATAGGATATTAAGCAGAAATATTCCAACAATTCTAGTGGGGGATTTTAATGCTCATCACCCTGCCCTCTTCAACTGTGGAGCTGGTGTTCCCCTGGGTGACTTTAAAAAGGAAAAAAACTCTTTAATATCATGCAGCTAGAAAACTTGTCATTTCAAGACCCATTCTTTAAATCGTACATTGGACCTCATCCAGGACAACCAGATATAGTACTGACAAAAAAGGACTGTGACATCTTTCACTGTCGTATATCTCCTGGTGAAAATGTAGGATCTGACCATATCCTGTTATAATAAAACTACAAACTTCTCCATTTAGAATACCTGTACCTCCTAAACCAATCTTAACACCCTAGGATTTGACCCCTTCAGGGCATATCTGGGTGAGGATGAAATTGTGTCATTGGAAAATCTACCTTCTAATGCAATTGATGATGCAATCAGGTCCCTGCATAATCGAATTATTGAAGCTACTAATGCAACTTGTCAATTAGCTTCCACAAAGATATACCAACAATATAAACCTACTAGGGAAATTTTGAGACAATTTAAGAAATTGTCAAGCAGAATGTCAAGGCATCTTCAAACGCGAAAACCACCAGCAGCTACACTGCACCGATTAAGGCACGAATTAATTAACATGATTAGTCAACACAACGGACATATGGAAATTTCTAGTTCTTTAAGCTAATCAGTATAAACGGGAAACCCGCAAAATTTTGGAGTAAGATCCGACAACTTTTAGGGGGAAAGCACAAGGCTCCTACTTTCCTAGTTCATACCTTCACTGATGAGGATGATGAAGATTTGAAATTAAACTTGACGATCCACAGGACCAGGCTAATTTGATGGGTGATGTATGGGAGAAAATTTCTCTCCCCCAATAACAGTCGTCAATTTAATAATAATCATTATCAGTTGGGCAATGAATGGAGGATGAGAACTTGGATGATCTACAACCACTACCTTCCCTCAATACTTCAACTCTTGAAATACCCACCCCCTTACTAGACCTATTTCATTACTAGAGATAAGTCAGTTATTGGAAGAATGAGAAAAAGAGCCCCCGGCCTCTCTGGAATAACAATGAAACAAATAAAATACCTACCTAAAATTGTAAACATCTTTGGGAAATATCTTTAATGCCATCTTGGCCTCGGACATTTTCCAGTTGTTTTTTAAGACTGCTACGATGATCTTTCTTGATAAGCCCAATAAAAACATCCCCCAACCTGGGAACTATAGACCTATATCTTTTACTTGAAGTCACTGGAAAGTTCTTGAGAAAATCATTTCCAACAGATTGAACTACTATATGGAGTTTAAATCACTTTTTTACTGAAAAACAATTTGGCTTTAGAACACATAGAGGTACCAATCATGCAATAACTGTTATTTTCGATACTGTAGCAAGTCTAAAACATCAACGCAATCTTGCCTTAATTGCCACCCGAGATGTTCATAAGCTTTTGATGCTTATGCATGATGGGCCCTTTTATACAAACTCATTGACCTACCAGACCATAACTTGACTTTTCTCAGATTAATATATAATTCTTAACTCAACGAAAATCATTCCCACCTTTTATGGCAAGTCGACAGAGCCTTTTATACCAACAGCTGGTGTCCACAAGGGTTTTTGTCTAAGTCCAATTCTGTTCAAAATTTATGTGAAGGGCCTTCCTCAACCAGAGTTTAATGATACAATTGTGACACAGTTTTCAGATGATGTTATTCCATGTCGTCTCATCAACTCTGGTAACAGGAAAAACAAGTATGAGAAGTCATAGAAAAAATGAATATTGAACTTCGTAGAACATCTAATTGGGAAAGAAATGGAGAATTACGACTAATCCTGACAAGGTCCTTTTTAGCACGATAGGATGTTTTGCATCAACAATTGAGATAAAGGGGATATCTCCATCAGAGGTACACCTGTAGCCATTAGAAACCCTAACAAGATTTTGGGATATGAAATAGACAGGGTGCTCCACTCAACATCTCATGTAACTAAAAAGATCAATATGCCAAAGCCGTCTTAGCAGTCTCTTTCGATTCAATCAAGCCCTCAAATGTCAAAAAACATCTGTATAAAATGATAATAAGACCAATACTCGAATAACCCTTGTTTTCCCAATGTCATTAACAACAAAGACCAACATGCTACGGTTACAAAGGGTCCAGAATAGAGCTCTCGCTTTATTACCGATACCAGGAGGAGAGACAGAGTTAAAATGGCAGATTTACACATACAACAGATATTACTGCCATAAATGTACGCCTTGACACCCTAAAAAAGAAACAAAATTTATACAATGCAAGAGCTATCATGCCAGTAGAGAACATCCTATTTCAAGTGGTAAATACCACAGATTATACCATCAATACTCCTCCTCACAGGACTCCAAAAAATGACTCTCCCCCAGAGGGTCGTCGTTTTATTCATAAAGATGATTTACCCTCGCCCATGATATTGCAACCTCCCTGATGAAGAAGATTGGGTACCACCAAACCCTTCTATGTATACTGAGAAAATCATCGCCCCCAATTAGGGAGACATCTTATATAACTTTCTAAATGTAAAAATTATGCTATTACTATGGCTGGACACCACCTGTAAGAAAACCATTGTCATGAAATTTTTAAACTGGCCAGAAAATTATTGCCTTCATTGTCGCATAAATATCCGTTGTGCAATCGCAAAAAAAAAAAAAAAAAAAAGCAATTGCAACTTGAAAATAACTACCAATTCAGAGTCATGTACTTATATACCTATTATATCTATGTGACTCTGATGGGTTAGTATTATACCCCTTAAATAATATCTTATCATTTCACATACACTTTTTAAATTACACCAAAGTGGTTGGGCCACTTACCTTTTATATCCTACCTCTCCCCCCCTCCCACCCTTTTCCAATATTTCCATCCTTACCCATCCTTCTTCCTTACCCATCTTACCAAAAACTCTGGTCATAAGAAGAAGAAGAAGAAGAAGGAAATATTCCTTAAGCACATCTCCATAATGAGTTCTGTTCATTGTGTTTTTGGACAGGAAGTATTATCTCCTTAGTCCTTTTATCCACTAAAACAGCCCCATGTTATCTCCATCGTGGTTATAGCTGTGTAGTTGGGGGAGTAGCGACTGATACATCATGGGCATCTAACTCATCTTTGACGTGTGTAAAGGACTAACCACTCCACATAACTTTAATCTAGTCTTTAGAAGTCCAATATTCAAATTCTTTTGCAAACTGGAATAATTTAGCTCATATTTTGTTGGTTAGTCTGAACAGGTTTCTTTGCTAGGTCTTTTGGAGATGATGTGTATGGCTTTCTGAGTGATACTGTATTGTTGTTATCCAAGGACTGCTCAATACTCTTCCTCTTTGAGAAGGTTATCAGTGGAAAGAAGTCATTGTAACTTGTTCTGGGTCTTGGTTTCTTAGGGGAATAGTGTTAAGGGTAGTTCAAGAAGCAGTTAATGCGACAGTTAATGTAGATTTCCCACAACAAAGTATGAAACCCTAAATCTCATTATTGTTGCACTTTCTGTGTCTTGGAAGAATGCAAGCCTTTTCTCAATGCTGAATTCAGTTCCTAAATCCCTGAAGGAATTTCTATTGGAAAAGGGTAAGACTGAAATGTCACTGTAACCCAGTGACTTTTAAACCTACAAAATAAACCACTCCAACATGCCAAAACATGATTATCCCAGTCATTGAATGCTACTGGTGGTGGTAGAGGTGACTCTAGAGGGAGTGGCCAGAATGACTATCCGAGGAGCTCTCTATCAATCATTTGTGGAGTCTGTACATAAAATTTGCATCTGGAAATCTAGTCTAATCCTGCCATTCAAGTTTATACATGGGTTCTCAACAAATTGTTCAGCACAATTTGTCACTATGATTAAGATTTTCAGATTCAAATTGTATTTTGCCATTGTTTAGTATGTTGGTGAGAAATAATAAAGGTATTAAGGAATAAGGATGAATCTGAAGAGCAGAAAAATATTAATGAGGGAAGTCTGCTGACCCAAAAAAAACCCCAGGCCACAGTTGGCTGCAGTAAGTACTTATAATGTTGAGTCATGCATAATTAAATGTAATTCCAATATTAAAGCAGTCTGTGTATGTACTCACCTATTTGCGGTTGCAGGGGCGAATTCTTAGATCTTGGCCCTGTCTCTTAACTTGTCACTTATCAGATTCACTCCCTCTTTGCCTTGTGGGCACTATCATCCATCTCTTAAAACTATGTGGACTGCCTTACCACTTCCTGACCACTCTGTGGCTTATGTGTGCCTTTACTTTCAGCAGTGTCCTTGAGTTCTTTCTTGCTTGTCAAACAGCTTATCCCTGTCTACTTTATCAGTTCCCCTAAGTATTTTGTATGCTATCATGTTCTCCTTGGTTCTTCTGTCCTCCAGTGTCATTTGGTTCGGATTTCCATTTATCCACAGGAGCCAACCATGTATACTTTTTGTACTTGTTTCAGTTTCTTAAGTGAACTTTATCAGGTGTAGGTTCCATACAGTGCAGCATGCTCCAAGATGTATCTAATGTATGTTGTATGAAGAGCCCGGAATGAATGTTGAGGTTCCTGAAGGTTACTCTTCGATTTGCCAGATAAACATTGGCTCATCGCTATAGTCTTACTCTTTGAGTAAGTCTCCAACCTCTGATTGCCTTAGGTTTTAGACCCTGTTCTGGGCTTCTTGTCCTTTCTTAATCTCTAACCTTGCATTTCTAGGGTTGAATTAAGCAACCACATATCTGACTGATCTTGCTATTTGTTCAGATCCTTAGAGCCTTTCTTTTCCTCATTTCCGTTTTTTTATTTCATATCACTAGTTTGTCCATTTAGCAAACAGAGATATACTGTAAGCGAATCACTCTCATCGAACTGGTCACATTTGACAGAATACTGTACTGGTTACTAACTCAGATCTTTGTATAAACCCCACTAGTTTACTTCTTTCTTACTGGCATCTAGTTCCTGATAGGTCACACTTGCTTCCTTCCGCTAAGATATCTTTGAGCCATGGGTGTCATTTTCCTAATATTTCCTTCTGAATCTCTAGTTTTTGGCCCAGCCTTTTGTAGAGTTCAGTAAAAACAAATTCAGTTCCGAAATTTAAATTTCTCTCTCTCTCTCTGTCTCTCTCTCTTTCTTGTCTCTGTTGTCTCTCTCTCTCACTCTCTCTCTCTCTCTCTCTCTCTCTCTCTTCCTCTCTCTCTCTCTCTCTCTCTCTCTCATCTTCTCTCTCTCTCTCTCTCTCTCTCTCTGTCTCTCTCTCTGTTCTCTCTCTCTGTTCTCTCTCTGTCTCACTCTGTCTCTCTCTCTGTCTCTCTCTCTGCTCTCTCTCTGTCTCTCTATTCTCTCTCTCTCTCTCGCTGTCTCTCTGTCTCTATGTCTTCTGTCTCTCTCTCTGTCTCTCTCTGTCTGTCTCTCTGTCTGTCTGGTCTGTCTCTCTCACTCTCTCTCTCTCTCTCTCTCTCTCTCTCTCTCTCTCTCTCTCTCTCTCTCTCTCTCTTCTCTCTCTCTCTCTCTCTCTCTCTCTTCTGTCTCTCTGTCTTCTGTCTCTCTCTCTCTGTCTCTCTCTCTGGCTCTCTCTCTCTCTCTCTCTCTCTCTCTCTTCTCTCTCACTCTCTCTCTCTGTCTCTCTCTATCTCTCTCTGTCTCCTTACCCTCTGTCTCTCTGTCACTCCCTCTGTTCTCTCTGTCTCTCTCTCTCTCTCTCTCTCTCTCTGTCTTCTCTCTATCTCGGTCTCTCTCTGTCTCTCGCTCTCTCTGTTCTCTCTCTCTCTCTCTCTGTCCTCTCTCTCTCTCTCTCTCTCTCTCTGTCTCTCTCTGTTCTCTTCGTCTCTCTTCTGTCTCTATCTCTGTCTCTCTCTCCTGTCTCTCTCTCTGGGGACCCCCCCCCTCTCTCTGTCCTCTGTCTCTGTCTCTCTGTTCTCCTGTCTCTCTCGCTCTCTCTCTCTCTCTCTCTCTCTCTCTCTCTCTCTCTATCTCTCTCTCTTCTCTCTCTCTCTCTCTCTTCTCTCCCTCTCATCTCTCTTTTTTTACACAGGGGGTTTGACAAGGTTAAGGATCTCTAGCTTTATAGACAAAGCTATTTACAGCGTTAAGGATTCCTAACTTTATTGGAAGCTAAGAGCTGTTACCTACAATCGCTCATTGAAAGCATTTTTATTGTTATGAGACATACCAGTAGGGAACAGGATGAAGTTGGAGCCATCTGTGGCCAGCATTTTCATTTGATCACTGACTTTATCTCGTTGACATCATTATGCTGTTACGAATGGTTCATTACTCGAGTCATCGGGTATTAGGATCTCAGCATGGAGGAAGTTCTGGAGAAGGTACAGCCAGAGTGAAGTTGCTGCTGCCCGTCTTGTGCGATAAAAGCTGTTTCACGCTGTCCTCGAGTGGATCCAAGTGTTGCAACTATGCAATATTGGCTTGTACTTAACAGTAAGGCCACCAATCCCTCCTATGTTGAAGGCTCTGCAGAAATGACAGATTATCCAGGATGGGTCAGGTGAGAGATGAGGACGTCTTGCTCTGTTCTCTATCTGTCAAGGCAGTCGCAGATGAGAGGGGGGGAGGAAACCAAGACAGTGCGAGCATACTCAAGGTGCGAGCGTTTACTTGTGCATCGGACAGAATCTTGCGCAACCCTACTGGTCAAGTAGATGCGAGGTCGGCGAAGTGCTGTTAAGCTTCTGGCTGCCTTGTTTGCAAGATTTACAAACATGGTTCTTCATGGTTTAGTTGGAGTCAAATTTCCATTCCAAGGATTATAAACTTATTCTTCTCAGGTGCCACACCCACCCATTCATCTTACTACTGCACCAAGCATTACCCATCATTGTGCCGAGCGGACGATCATCATATGTGTTTTCTCAGGTGCAAATGTTATTGCCATCTATTTCCCCAAGCTGATATAGCTCTCAGCTGTTGATTGATGTAGCTGTAGAGCAGCTGGCATATCTTCTCTTGGATAGTGAATGTCAGTGTGCAGTCGTCTGAATATGATGTGAATTCTGGGATGAGATTGAAGAAGTCGTTGAAGTAGAATTCCATAACATGGTCACAGCACGCCTTCCTTGCGGAACACTTGCCTCAATAGGATGTTTGCTGATTCCGTTCCATTGAGAACTACACTTAGAGATCTACCATGAGGTAATCATGAGGGAGACATTTAGCATAGAGCCTGTAATTCCCGTGCTTTGAAGTTTTTGCTAAGAGGCCCTGGTGGCACACCCGGTCGAAAGCACCAGCAATGTCCTGTGCTACCATGCAGCTGACTTTGGATCATCCAGTGACTGATGCCACTTAGTGGAGAGGTTGAACAACAGATCAGCGCAGAGTAACTTTCCTTAGCCTATTGGACGATCACAAAGTAGTGAGTGATTGTCAAAAAACTCTGTTCATTTGTCTTGAGATTATGCTCAAGGATCTTACCATGTGATTGACGGTGTGACACTGGTCTGTAGTTGTTGATTTCGGCTATGCTCGTCTTTCTTGTGAACAGGGACCTAATTTGCCTCTTTTCCATTTAGAGGGGCCATTTTACACTGTACTAGGCAGTGCTGAAAGATGCGAGTTTAGAGGTGCTTCTAGTGGTCTGCACATCTTCTCAGCAATCTTGGGCTCAACTTTCTCACTCTCTCTCTCTCCTCTCTCCTCTCCTCTCTCTCTCCTTCTCTCTCTCCTCTCTCTTCTCTCTCTCTCTCTTCCCACCCTCCCCTTCTCCATCCCTACCACCCTCCCTCTCCCCCTCCCTCTCCCCCCTCCCTTCTCCCCCTTTTCTTCCTTCCCTCCCTCCATTTCCCTTCCTCTCCCTCTCCTCTCCCTTCTCCCCTTTCCTCCCTCCCCCCTCCCTCCCTCCCTCTCTTCCTCGAACCCTTCTCTCCCCTCTCCTCTCTCTCGCTTGACAAGGTTAGGTTAAGGATCCCTTGCTTTAAATGGCAAGCTGTGTGCTGTTACCTAACATCAGCCTATTTTGAAAGCATTTTCATTGTTATGAAACTATACAAGTAGGGAACAGGATGAAGTTGGAGCATCTGTGGACCAGTATTTTATTTGATTCAATGACTTTATCTGTTGATGTCATTTGCTGTGGAACAGTTCCAGATTCGAGTCATCCTTGGATAAATATCAGAAGAAGTCATGTTTTCGGAAATGGGTACCAGCAGAGTGAGTTGTTGCTTTCTGGCCCGATAGTTATCATTTTTAGGTATAGAAGATTGCTGTTCTCGAAGTGGAGCCAAATGTGTACTTTGACACTGTTGGCCTTATTACATAACAGTAAGGCCACCCACATCCTCCTATGTTTGAAGGCTTTGACTGAAATGACAGAGCTATCCAGGATGGAGTCCAGGCGAGGGATGAAGCATCTTCTCGTTCTTTACCCATCAGGCAGTCGCCAGATGAGAATGGGGGGCAGGTTAAACCAAGAAAGTGGGGCATACTCAAGTGTGAGCATACTTGTGCTTCATACAGAATCTTGCAACCTACTGTCGAGCAAATGTGAGATACATCGAAGTGCTATAACCTTCTGGCTGCCTTGTTGCGAGAAATTACAACGTTATGTTCTTTCATGGTCCAATTTTGAGTCAGATTTCACCCAAGTACTCAGCTTCTTCCCTGAACAACACTCTCTCATTCATACTTACTACTGCTTCCAGCATACCATCATGGGCCTAGAGGACCATCATCATTTGTGCTTTCCCCGGTGCCAAATGTTTTTCTACTTGCCATCGTTTTCCCCAGGCTGATAGAGCTCTTATCTGGTGATTGTTGTAGCTAGAGCAGCTGGCATTTCTTGTCCTGGATAAGTAACTGTCAGAGTACAGGCGTCTGCATATGTATGGGATTCTGGGATGAGATGAAGACGGTCATTAAAGTCGACATTCCATAACAATGACCCAAACAAACGTCCCTGTGGAACACTTGCCCCAATAGGATGTTTTGCTGATTCTGTTCCATTGAGAACTACCCTTAGAAAGTATTCACTGAGGAGACATAGTGTAGAGCCTACAATCCCACTGCTTGCAGTTTTGCGTATAGGCCCTGGTGTCACACT
>NC_069417.1:44742549-44744868 GCF_026875155.1 Cherax quadricarinatus
TATATATATAAATATATATATATATATATTTTTATTAAAAAAACCTACGAAGGTTGATTCCATTTCTCCTTCCCCAGAGCACCTTTGTGTAATTTCGCCTGCTCTCCCAAATTTCCTTCATTTTTTTAAAAACTCTAGTAAGGGTGATGCTGCAGGGATGAGATGAAAACGTAAGCCTTTTTTTCCTGAAAGCTGGCTGCCTTGGGTCAAATCTAGGGGAAGCGGACTTTCCCAAAGGTTTTGGCCGTGTGGTGAGTTTGGTAAGCACTGCGTACCTTGTTCCAAGTTCGTAGGTTTGAGTCCCCTTTTACCAGAATCAGTGTTTATATATAAATTTTATATATTAAAAATATATAATATAATATATATATTAATATATATATGGGGCAAAAGTATTCGAATATTAACAAAACTATTCACGAATAAAATTCTTGTTATCCCGTAAAATTTTCATACTGTATTAAAGATGGTTGTGCTTGTCAGAGATATGTGTCAGAGGATGCGATGCACTGTAACGCATTGGAAGGTCATGCATGATTTGCACTTTCCATTAGTTAAAAAAATATTGAAAAAAGTTAAATATTCAGCCCTATAATGAAAATCGTCGGAGTTTGTAGAAATTAACTGCCAATTTTGGCCTACCTGGCGAGTCCACGCCCGCCGTGTTACTTACTCTGGCGCCTTGCTCATTACGTCACTCACGATACTTCATTCAGCAGCTTCATTTAATTGCTTCTGTCATGTGGCTATAAGTTGGAAACTGATCAAGTTGACCAAGCGTTAATAAAGTGACGTACAATATATACATATTGTACACATACAATATTTTAACGTACAGGCCGTCTCCCACAAAAGTAGGGCGACGCGGAATGGAAAAAAACACTTTAACCGGCACTCGTTCACGTACTGTCTTGCTAGAAGCAGGCTGACAACACAGCTTAGACAACCCTCCAAACTGCAAAATCCCTACCCCTCCTTCAGAGTGCAGGCGCTGTACTTCTTATCTCCAGGACTCGAGTCCGGCTAACTGGTTTCTCTGAATTCCTTTCTGTACGTATGTTACCTTATTCACACTCCAACGGTACTTCGTCATAAAAGCAACTTCCTCCATTCAGTCCTATCTAACGTGCTCACACAAGCCTGTTGGATGTCCTAGGCTCTCTCTCTCTCTCTCTCTCTCTCTCTCTCTCTCTCTCTCTCTCTCTCTCTCTCTCTCTCTCTTTATTACGCAGGGTTTGACACGGTTAGGTTAAGGATCCCTAGCTTTAATGACAAGCTATTTACTAGTTAAGGATTCTTAACTTTGTTGACAAGCTAAGAGCTGTCATTTGAAAGCATTTTTATTGTTATGAAATATACAGGTAGGGAACAGGATGAAGTTGGAGTGATCTGTGGGCCAGCATTTTCATTTGATCAACTGACTTTATCTCGTGACATCATAATGCTGTACGAATGTGTTCCAGACTCGAGTCATCCTGGGGATAAATGATCTCAGATGGAGTGATGTTCTGGAGAAGGGTACAGCAGGAGTGAAGTTTGCTGCTTTCTGCCCTTCTTGTGATAAAGAAGTTTGCTTCTCGCTGTCCTCGAAATGGAGCCAAGTGTGGTACTTTGACAATGTTGGCTTTGTACATAACAGTAAGGCCACCCACATCCCTCCCTATGTTGAAGGCTCTGCCTATGTTGAAGGCTCTGCTAAAATGACAGACTATCGAGGATGGGTCCAGGCGAAATATGAGGCGTCTTGCTCTGTTCTCTACTCTTGTCAAGTAGTCGCAGATGAGAGAGGGGGGCAGGGTACCAACATTCTCCCATTCATACTTAATTACTGCTCCGTCATTACCATCGTGGTGCCTGAGAACCAATCATCATTTGTGTTTTTCTCAAGTGCAAATGTTACTTGCCATCGATTTTCCCCAAGCTGATGTAGCTCTTAGCTGGTGATTGATGTAGCTTAGAGCCGCTGGCATTTCTTGTGTTGGATAAGTAAATGTCAGAGTATAGTCGTCTGCATATGTATGGGATTCTGGGATGAGATGAAGGTCATTGAAGTAGACATTCCATAACAATGGTCCCATCACACTTACTTGTGGAACACTTGCCTCTATAGGATGTCTTGCTGATTCTGTTCCATTGAGAACTACCCTTACAGATCTACCATGAAGGTAATCACTGAGGAGACGTAGCATAGTTTCCTGCAATTCCCAGTGCTTGCAGTTTTGCCATGAAGCCCTGGTAGAAAGCACCAGCAATGTCCAGTGCTACCACACAGCTGACTTTGGATTCATCCAGTGACTGGTGCTATTTTGGGGGGAAAAG
>NC_069417.1:44745368-44763940 GCF_026875155.1 Cherax quadricarinatus
CAATCACTGCAAGTCCTTGAGACAATAATCTCAAGACAAATGACAGAGTTTTTTAATACCACTCACCACTGTGTGACCGTCAATATGGCTTCAGGAAAGGTTACTCTAGTGCTGATCTGTCGTTAAACCTCTCCACTAAATAGCACCAGTCACTGGATGAATCCAAAGTCAGCTGTGTGGTAGCACTGGACATTGCTGGTGCTTTCTACCAGGGCTTCATGGCAAAACTGCAAGCACTGGGAATTGCAGGAACTATGCTACGTCTCCTCAGTGATTACCTTCATGGTAGATCTGTAAGGGTAGTTCTCAATGGAACAGAATCAGCAAGACATCCTATAGAGGCAAGTGTTCCACAAGTAAGTGTGATGGGACCATTGTTATGGAATGTCTACTTCAATGACCTTCATCTCATCCCAGAATCCCATACATATGCAGACGACTATACTCTGACATTTACTTATCCAACACAAGAAATGCCAGCGGCTCTAAGCTACATCAATCACCAGCTAAGAGCTACATCAGCTTGGGGAAATCGATGGCAAGTAACATTTGCACTTGAGAAAACACAAATGATGATGGTCTCCAGGCACCACGATGGTAATGACGGAGCAGTAATAAGTATGAATGGGAGAATGTTGGTACCCTGCCCCCCTCTCTCATCTGCGACTACTTGACAAGAGTAGAGAACAGAGCAAGACGCCTCATATTTCGCCTGGACCCATCCTCGATAGATCTGTCATTTTAGCAGAGCCTTCAACATAGGCAGAGCCTTCAACATAGGAGGGATGTGGGTGGCCTTACTGTTATGTACAAAGCCAACATTGTCAAAGTACCACACTTGGCTCCATTTCGAGGACAGCGAGAAGCAAACTTCTTTATCACAAGAAGGGCAGAAAGCAGCAACTTCACTCCTGCTGTACCCTTCTCCAGAACATCACTCCATCTGAGATCATTTATCCCCAGGATGACTCGAGTCTGGAACACATTCGTACAGCATTATGATGTCAACGAGATAAAGTCAGTTGATCAAATGAAAATGCTGGCCCACAGATCACTCCAACTTCATCCTGTTCCCTACCTGTATATTTCATAACAATAAAAATGCTTTCAAATGACAGCTCTTAGCTTGTCAACAAAGTTAAGAATCCTTAACTAGTAAATAGCTTGTCATTAAAGCTAGGGATCCTTAACCTAACCGTGTCAAACCCTGCGTAATAAAGAGAGAGAGAGAGAGAGAGAGAGAGAGAGAGAGAGAGAAGTGATGAGAGAAGAGAAGAGAGCTGAATGGACATCCAACGCTTGTGTGAGCACGTTAGATAGGACTGAATGGAGGAAGTTGCTTTTATGACGAAGTACCGTTGGAGTGTGAATAAGGTAACATACGTACAGAAAGGAATTCAGAGAAACCAGTTAGCCGGACTCGAGTCCTGGAGATAAGAAGTACAGCGCCTGCACTCTGAAGGAGGGGTAGGGATTTTGCAGTTTGGAGGGTTGTCTAAGCTGTGTTGTCAGCCTGCTTCTAGCAAGACAGTACGTGAACGAGTGCCGGTTAAAGTGTTTTTTTCCATTCCGCGTCGCCCTACTTTTGTGGGAGACGGCCTGTACGTTAAAATATTGTATGTGTACAATATGTATATATTGTACGTCACTTTATTAACGCTTGGTCAACTTGATCAGTTTCCAACTTATAGCCACATGACAGAAGCAATTAAATGAAGCTGCTGAATGAAGTATCGTGAGTGACGTAATGAGCAAGGCGCCAGAGTAAACACGGCGGGCGTGGACTCGCCAGGTAGGCCAAAATTGGCAGTTAATTTCTACAAACTCCGACGATTTTCATTATAGGGCTGAATATTTAACTTTTTTCAATATTTTTTTAACTAATGGAAAATGCAAATCATGCATGACCTTCCAATGCGTTACAGTGCATCGCATCCTCTGACACATATCTCTGACAAGCACAACCATCTTTAATACAGTATGTAAATTTTACGAGATAACAAGAACTTTATATCGTGAATACGTTTTGTGTTAATATATCGAATACATATTGCTCCATATTATTATATATATATATATATATATATATATATATATATAATATATATAATATATTATATATATATAAACAACTGATCTCTGGCTGAAGAGAGACTCGAACCTACGAACCTTGGAACAAGGTACGCAGTGCTATACCAAACTCACCACACTGGACCAATACCTTGGAGTCCAGCTTGCCCTAGACTTTGATCCAAGGCACCAGCTTTCAGGAGAAGGCTTACAGCTTTTCATTCTCATCCCCTGCATGCATCAGCCTTACTAGAGATTTTAAAAATGCAATGGAATTCGCGAGAGCAGGCGAAATATACACAAAGACTGATCTCTGGCTGAAGGAGACTGGAACCTACGAACCTTCGTAGGTTCGTATTATATATATATATATATATATATATATATATATATATATATATATAATATTATATATATATATATATATATAATACATATATCAATAACAAACTGCGGCTAGCCAGAGGATCGAACCCGTGTCGTGTTGGCCCGCCTCGTGGGAAAAGAGCGAAAACTCACGACGCTCTAAACCACTGGACCATACAATCCTACAAACAACACGAGTCTAGCGAACTAGGCTTGCTTCATGTTGCGAGCATATTCAATGATGTGGGTGCCTCTGAGCTAATTTCATTCTACTCCCCGTTTGGTGTACTAGCCTCCACAAGTAGTACATATATTTTTGTAACAACGAGCAAGTGGCATTTAATCAATAACAATATAACTAGATCGATAGACAGAATAACTCATGCTGTAAAAAGAATTTTCTTTACATCTTTTTTAGGATAAAACAAATAATACTTTTCTTAGCACAATGAATCAACAAGCCGTATTTTCCGATGATTTTTTATTAACATTAATCTAGTTTGCAGACATTCCGGGACGAAGCAGCAGCAGTTCAAAGCCATTTAAGAATTTTAATTTGTGAAAGTTATTGTCTTTGTCGTCCGTTCGGAATGCTCACTGACTGGCTTTTAATATTTTATTATCACGATTTGTCACCAATAAAAACACTCGCATCCCAGAGTATAACCCGCCCTAACTCCATCCTCCTGCATGCCATATTTCATACACACACACAAATATACTCTTCCTACTCGGCCAGCATCAGAGAACACACGAGTGCAGTAATCTTTACATTACGGGATGCATAATTTAAATATTTCAGGGTGAACGTCTTACCAGGAAATTTTCTTTATAAGGGTAAGCTAAAAATTATCATTAGTAAATATTTCACTAATAATTTTACACACATTTTTTTCCTCAACGTCTTTACAACATATCAGTTACATGAATCATTAACTAATGCATTTTCCCAGAAAGGCAATTAAGAAAGGAATACATGCATGGTATATTATATTTTTTTTGATGCTTACCATCCAATTATATAAATTTCTAATGATTATATAACACTTTTCAAATGTATATCATACACATAATTATTTAGGATATTTTTCATTAATACATCATGCAAATTAGAATTCACGGTTCTATCCAAATGTATACCTTATAATATATTATTCATGGCCACTTTCGTATGTGCGGTATATGTCAACAAACTTTACATAAAAGAAGAGGATAAATGCAAAGGAAATGCCAAGAACCTCTCTCATCACGAGATCCAACAGTTATATAGAACCAAGAAAGTTTTCAGTAAGCAAAGTCTATGGCCTTTTAAATTATTAAATCATGTATACCGCCGAGAACTATCCACTGCTGAATAAACTAATATTATTATAACTACTACAACTACTACCAATAATATTACTCAACAAGCCAGCAATAATCTACAAACCACAATTGACCTACCTAGCATGGGCCAATAGACTTGCTATTATGTTCTTGTATTACCACTCAGGGGCGACGCCAGAACTTCTATACTAGGGGGCTCTGGGGTGGCTACCTGACGGACGAAGGCTGAGAGACCTGCTCCGAAGCAGCGTTATTATTACTGCTATTTTTGTTTTGTGGGCTCAGGGAATACTGAGAAGCTCCCCCAAGCTACCCTTGGCGCCACTACTATTAAACCACTTGAATATAACTTCCTCTCTCTTACCTATATATATTGTACTACAGCCAAGTATTTTCTATTAAAAGTGAAAAGGGTCTACATGACTCACGAAATAGCAATGACACGATTGCAAACAAACCATACCACGGGCGGGATCTGACCCGCGGTCAGTCTCAAAACTCCAGACCGTCGCGTTAGCCACTGGACCAGCTAGCCACAGTAAGATTCGTCCAACTAGGTATATTTCTACACCATAGAAAGGTTAGCATAGGCACCGCTGTGACCACAAATGCAAGTTTTACAGACGAATCTCCAGCTAGCGTGGCCGTGACGAACTCTAGCTCAAGTCCCCTCAATGCCGTCAACATGACTCACGAAATCGTAATGACACGATTGCAAACAAACCATACCACGAGCGGGATTTGAACCCGCGGTCAGTCTCAAAACTCCAGACCGTCGCATTAGCCACTGGACCAGCTAGCCACAATAAGATTCGTCCAACTAGGACGAGATTCGTCTGTAAAAACTTGCATTTGTGGTCACAGTGGTTCCTATGCTAACCTTCCTATGGTGTAGAAATATACCTAGTTGGACGAATCTTATTGTGGCTAGCTGGTCCAGTGGCTAACGCGACGGTCTGGAGTTCACCAATCCCGCCCGTGGTATGGTTTGAAAAGGGTCTGTTCTGCAGGGGAAACATTGTTTAAATAAAGGTGCCAGTTACTGCTTGTGTGACTTTTATCATCTACAGCTCTTCGGTAATCCATTTGTTGTAACATTATCCCATACTATACTTACTCTCCAAAATGCTCATCATAAATTAACGAAAATCAAACCAAAATCAAGCCTAACGTAGCCTAAATAGCGCTTGTATAAGATTTCATAAGAAAAAAAATATGTAAAATGAAGAAGGTTTTATTAATATGTTATAAGTATGTGACTAATATCTTGTGCCAAAATTTATGCTACATTTTAAATTTTGCGAATGTTGGGATCTAAATGTGCAAGTACGTTCGAAAACTAATATACTAGTCAGAGGACAGGATGCAAATACAACACCAATTGCTTAGGCATAATTAATAAACTTTTCTTATCCGTCACACAGTAGGTTTCACAACCATGAAATGAAGTTGTTTGGTACAGGTGGCGGGTAATGTTAACGATGTTCAATAAGCAGAGACAACACAACTGTGTATCCATACAGGCAACTGTTTCGCAGTACATCTGCCAGGTAGTGCCTTGCAGCTATGCCATCCCTGGCGGGTGGGAAAGTTTGACAGGGGCACAGTCTAAGGTCACAGCCAAGGGCACGAACCAAGGCACGGGCCGGAAGCACTGGCCAAGGAAACAATCCAAGAGCACGGGACAGGGCCAGAGACAGGGAAAAAGGAACTGGCCAGATTAACACACAGGCACTACACAGCGGGCGACCCACACCATGATAACCAGCAACTGGTGCCAGCAGCAAACATGGGTACCCTACTGTCCGGTCCCGCCTCCTCACACATCCACACACGCGCGCGCGCGCACCACACACACACACACACACACGCACACACACACGCACACACACGCACACACACACGCACACACACACGCACACACACACGCACACACACGCGCACACGCACACACAACGCACACACACAGCACGCACACACGCACGCACACACGCACACACGACACACGCACACACACACGCACACACACACGCACACACACACGCACACACACACGCGCACACACACACAACACACGAGTACACACAGCACGCACATACACAGCACTGCATATATCAAAAGGTTCTGTGGTCTAATCCACATGTGCCTGGACACAAATAGTAATACCGCCATGCACATTACGGAGGAACGAGCAGAAGATGGAGTAGAGAGAAGAGGAGACGAGAGAGAGAGAGAGAGGAGAGAGAGAGAGGGGTGATGACGGAGAGAGAGGAGAGAGAGGCAGAAGAGAGACAGAAGACGACATGACTAAGAAAGAGGCTGTGGGCCTGGAGTCATTACCTGAAGTTATAACGGGGATCAAGCGCCCCACCGGCCCGGTCCATGACCAGGCCTCCCGTGTGGACCAGGGCTGATCAACCAAGCTGTTTTACTGCTGCCGCTACGCAGGGTCAACGTATGAACCACAGCCAGGCTGATCCGGCACTGACTTTGGAATGTCCAGCTCTTCTTGAAGGCAGCAGGGGTTTATGGTAATTTTCCTTGTGCTTCGTGGGAGACTGTTGAAGTCTTAGACCCGGACACTTATGGTGTTTTCTCTTAAGTGATACCAATGGCGCCCCGACTTTTAATTGGGGGTATTTTGCATCGCTCTGCCCAGTCTTTTACTTTCGTAGGGGTGGAAATTTGTGGTGTGCAGATCTTGGGGACCATTCTCTAGGACTTTTCAAGTGATTAGATAATGATATCTCTCTTCTCCTGCATTTCAAACGAGTACAGGTACAACTGTTTCCAAGCGTTTCCCAGTAGTTAGGGTGCTTGACAGAAATTATACGTGCAGTAAAGGTCGCTGGACACTCTCCAGATCTGCAAATTTCACCTGCTTTGAATGGAGATGTTAATGTACAGCAGTATTCCAGGCCAGAGAGAGCAAGTGATTGAAAAGGATCATCAATTGGCTTGGCATCTCTCGTTTTGAATGTTCTCATATCCTTCTATCATTTTCTTTGCACTTGTGAGCATGGCACTGTTGTGATCCCTTGAAAATTGTTATTACACCCTCCAGTTTTCCATAACGGAGTACTTGGATTGTCTCATTGAACAAGATTGTTTTTCCGTTGCCACTGGAAAACTGTGTTTATATCTTATTGGAGGTTAACCGTGTCCTCAATAGTGACAGCCACATGAGATCTAGTATCGTCTGCAAAGGATGATACGGTGCTGTGGGCTACATCTGTTATGTCTGAATGAGAGAAACAGATGGGGGCGCAGTACTGTGCCTTGTGGAAACAGACTCTTCAGTATGCAGCCCCGATTTAACTCTTTTGACAAGTGAGACCAAGAATTGCGGAGTAGATGTGCAGACCAGCTAGCCAGCACCTCTAACTCGCATCTTTCAGCACTGCCTAGTACAGTGTAAATGGCCTTCTCTGTGAAAAGAGGGCAAAACCATTTAGTCCCTGTTCACATAAAAGAAGAGCAGAGAGAAAGAAATCAGCAACTATCAGACCAGTATCACTCCTGTCAATCAACTGGCAAGATCCTTGAGGGGAACAGATAATCTTCAAGGTACAAATGAACAGTTTTTTGACCCCACCACTCACTACTCTAGTGACCGTCCCAATATGGCCTTCAGGAAAGAGTTAACCCTCTGCTGCTGATCTGTTGTTAAAACTCTACCATAAATGGACACCAATTCACCTGGATGAATCCAAAGTCAGCTGTGTGGTAACACCGAAACACTGCTGGTGCTTTCGATCGAGTGTGACACCCGTGGCCTATACGCAAAACTGCAAGACATGTGGGATTGTAGGCTCTACACTATGTCTCCTCAGTGATACTGTTCTAAGGGTTACGTTCTGCAATGGAACAGAAATCAGCAAACATGCCTTATTGCCGTGGCAAAGTTGTTCCACAGGGACGTTTTGTTTGGGTCTTGTTATGGAATTGTCGACTTAATGACCGTCTTCATCTCCATCCCAGGAATCCCATACATATTGCAGGACGCCTGTACTCTGACAGTCTACTTATTCCAGGACAAGAAATGCCAGCTGCTCTAGCTACAACAATCACCAGATAAGAGCTCTATCAGCCTGGGGAAACCGATGGCAAGTAACATTTGCACCTGGGAAAGCACAAATGATGATGGTCTCTAGGCACCATGATGGTAATGCTGGAGCAGTAGTAAGTATGAATGGAGAGTGTTGGTTCAGGGGGAAGAAGCTGATATACTTGGGGTGAAATCTGACTCAAAATTGACCATGAAGAACAACGTTGTAAATCTTGCAAACAAGGCAGCCAGAAAGGTTATAGCACTTCGATGTATCTCACATTTGCTCGACAGTAGGGGTTGCAAGATTCTGTATGAAGCACAAGTATGCTCACACCTTGAGTATGCTCCACTTTCTTGGTTTACCTGCCCCCATCTCATCTGCGACTGCCTGATGGGTAGAGAACTGAGCAAGATGCTTCATCTCTCGCCTGGACCCATCCTGGATAGCTCTGTCATTTCAGCAAAGCCTTCAACATAGGAGGGATGTGGGTGGCCTTACTGTTATGTATAAGGCCAACAGTGTCAAAGTACCACATTTGGCTCCACTTCGAGGACAGCAAACTTCTATACCACAAGACGGGCAGAAAGCAACAACTTCACTCTGGCTGTACCCTTTTCCAGAACATGACTTCATCTGATATTTATCCAGAGGATGACTCGAATCTGGAACATGTTCGCACAGCATAATGACATCAACGAGATAAAGTCAGTTGATCAAATGAAAATACTGGTCCACAGATGGCTCCAACTTCATCCTGTTCCCTACTTGTAAGTTTCATAACAATGAAAATGCTTTCAAATGAGCTGATGTAGGTAACAGCACACAGCTTGCCAATAAAGCAAGGGATCCTTAACCTAACCTTGTCAAGCGAGAGAGAGGAGAGGGGGAGAGAGGGGTTCGAGGAAGGGAAGGAGAGGGAGGGAGGGAGGGGAGGAGGGAGGGAAAGGGAGAGAGGGAGAGAGAGGGAGAGGGAGGGAAAGGGAGGGAGGGAAGGAGGAAGAGGGGGGAGAGGGAGGGGGAGAGGGGAGGGGGGAGAGGGAGGGTGGGAGGGAGGGAGATGGGAGGGTGGGAGAGAGAGAGAGAGAGAGAGAGAGAGAGAGAAGAGAGAGAGAGAGAGAGAGGAGAGATGAGAGAGAGAGAGAGAGGAGGAGAGAGAGAGAGAGAGAGAAAAGTTGAGCCCAAGATTGCTGAGAAGATGTGCAGACCAGCTAGCAGCACCTCTAACTCGCATCTTTCAGCACTGCCTAGTACAGTGTAAATGGCCCTCTCTATGGAAAGAGGCAAATGTAGTCCCTGTTCACAAAAGAAGAGCATAGCAGAAATCAACAACTACAGACCAGTGTCACTCCTGTCAATCACTGGTAAGATCCTTGAGACAATAATCTCAAGACAAATGACAGAGTTTTTTGACTATCACTCACTACTTTGTGATCGTCAATATGGCTTCAGGAAAGGTTACTCTGCTGCTGATCTGTTGTTCAACCTCTCCACTAAGTGGCATCAGTCACTGGATGAATCCAAAGTCAGCTGCATGGTAGCACTGGACATTGCTGGTGCTTTCGACCGGGTGTGGCACCAGGGCCTCTTAGCAAAACTTCAAGCACTGGGAATTACAGGCTCTATGCTATGTCTCCTCAGTGATTACCTTCATGGTAGATCTCTAAGTGTAGTTCTCAATGGAACGGAATCAGCAAGACATCCTATTGAGGCAAGTGTTCCACAAGGAAGCGTGGGGCCCTGAGGAATGCTCCACGCTTTTCTTCCCCCCTCCTCATTGCGCGTGACAAAATTACAAAAAAAGAAAAGCCGTCTAAAATCTCTCCCCCGGGGAAAAATTTCCTTTGGAAAAATAGATCAAAAAATTTGCAGAGAAAAACATAGGAGGGAAAATGTGGTTTTGGTTCTTTAAAAGGAAAGGGATTTGCCCAAAGGGTTAACCTTGGATAAATTTGAAAAACTAAATGAAAAACCTTTTAAAATCCAAAAACGGCACCCGGGAATTCACTTCCCCGTACCCTTTTGAACTTATTAAAATTTCTGGGGGCCAATACGTGACCGAGTATGCCCACTTTTTTTTCCCCCCCTTACCGGAGCTTGACAATGAAACGGCAAGACCTCACTCTCCGGGCCCTTTGGGTAATGTTTTTCTCAACCCTTCAAATGAGGGATGTGGGTCCACTTTAGTGGCCAATAAAAGTCAACCTTACCCTTAGGCCCTAAAAAAGCTTTTTCCAAAAGGGGGAGAGACTTACTTGGGCCCCCTTTAAAAATTTTTGAGAAAAGGGAAAGAGAGTAGGAAAAGAAGAAGAGAAGAGAAAAGAGGACAAAGAAAAGCGGAAGAGGCCCAAATGAGGAAAAAAAAAGAAAGAGGAGGGGAAAACAGAGGCCAAAAAGGGGAACCAAGAAAAAAGGCAAAAAGAGAGACAATTGAAAAGGAAAAAGAGAGGGGAAAAGGGAGAGAGAGAAAGAGGGAGAGGAAGAGAGAAAAGGAGAAAAGGAGAGAGAGAGGAGAGAGAGAAGAAGAGAGAGAGAGAGAGACAGAGAGAAGAAGACAGAGACAGAGAGGGGGAAACAGGAGAGAAGAGAGAGAGGAGAAGAGAAGGGGAAAAGGAGAGACAGAGAGAGACAGAGAGAAAACAGAAAAAGGGAGAGAGAGAGAGAGGGGAAGAAGAAAAGGGGGAGGGAAAGAGAGAGAAGAGGGAGAGAAGGGGGAGAGAAGACGAGAGAGAGAGAGAGGAGGGGAAAACAGAGAGAAGAGAGGGACAGAGAGACAGAGGAAAACAGAGAGAGAGAGAGGAAGAGAGAGAGGGAAAAAGAGAGAGAGAGAGGAGAGAGAGAGAGAGAGAGAGAGGAAAAGAGGAGAGGAAGAGAGGAGAGAAAAGAGAGAAAGGAGAGGGGAGAGAGAGAGAAGAAGAGAAGAGGGAAGAAGAGAAGAAGAGAGGGGGGGAAGAGGAAGAGAGAAAGAGAGGACAAAAGGGAAAAAGAGAGAAAAAGAGAGGAGACAGAGAGAGGCAGAGAAAAGAGGCGAGAAAAGAGAAGAGAGAGAAGAAGGAGAGAGGACAGGAGAGGACAGAGAAGAGACAGAGAAGACAGAGAGGAGACGGGGAAGAGAGAGAGGGGAGAGAGAAGGGGAGAGAGAAGAGAGAGAGAGAGAGAGGAAGAGAGAGAGAGAGGAGGAGAGGGGAAAAGGAGAGAAGGGGAAAATGGGGGGAAGAGAGAGAGAGAGGAGAGAGAGAGGGACAGAGAAGAAAGAGAGGAGACAGGAGAGAGAGAGAAATTAATTTCGTAAAACTGAATTTTTTATGAACTTAAAAAAGGTGGGCCAAAAAACTAGGATTCAGGAGGAAATAATAGGAATGTAACCATGGCTCAAAGGTTCTTAGCGGAAGGAAGCAAAGATGCTATGGAAAGAGAGCCAGTAGGAAAGGTAACTAGTGGGGTTTACAAAGATCGAGTTATACCCGTCAGTTTTGGTCAATGTGACATTTTGTATGAGAGTGATTGCATAAGTTTTTCTCTTTTTGCTAAAAATGTAAAAATAGTGATAGAATAAAAAAAAAAAATGAGGACAAAGGAAAAAGGGTCTAAAGGGATTGAACAAATTGCAAGAATGTCAGATATGTGGTTGCTTGAATTCAACCCTAGGAAATGCAAGGTTAAAAAGATTAGGAAAGGACAAGAAACCCGAAACAGGGTATAAAAATAAAGGCAACGAGGTTGGAGCCCTTTTCAAAGAGTAAGACAGCGATGAGCCCAAAGTTTTTCTGGGAAAAACGAAGAGTAACCTTCAGGAACCCCAACTTCATTCCGGGGGTCTTCATAAAAATACTTAATTTCATCTTGGAGATGCTGCACTGTATGGAACCTACACCTGATAAAGTTCACTTAAGAAACTGAAACAAGTACAAAAAGTATACATGGTTGGCTCCTGTGGATAATGGAATCGAACCAAATGACACTGGAGGACAGAAGAACCAAGGAGAACTGATACATAAAAATACTTTGGGGAATGAAAATAGACAGGGATAAGCTGTTTGACAAGCAAGAAAGAACTCAAGGACACTGCTGAAAGTAAAGGCACACATAAGCCACAGAGTGGTCAGGAAGTGGTGAAGGCAGGTCCCATACATAGTTTTAAGAGATGGATGATAGTGCCCACAAGGCAAAGAGGGAGTGAATCTGATAAGTGACAAGTTAAGAGACAGGGCCAAGATCTAAGAATTCGCCCCTGCAACCGCAAATAGGTGAGTACATACACAGACTGCTTTAATATTGGAATTACATTTAATTATGCAGTGACTTACATTATAAGTACTGCAGCCCAACTGTGGCCTGTGTCAGCAGACTTCCCTCAATATATTTTTCTGCTCTTCAGATTCATCCTTATTCTTAATACCTTTATTATTTCTCACCAACATACTAAACAATGGCAAAATACAATTTGAATCTGAAAATCTTAATCATAGTGACAAATGTGCTGTAACAATTTGTTGATAACCCATGTATAAACTTTGATGGCAGATTTAGACTAGATTTCCAGCTGCAAATTTTATGTACAGACTCCACAAATGATGATAGAGAGCTCCTCTGATAGCATCTGGCCACCCCTCTAGAGTCTACCTCTACCACCACCAGTAGCTTTCAATGACTGGGGATAATCATGTTTTGCATGTTGGATGTGTTATTTTGTAAGGTTTAAAGTCACTGGGGTTACCAGTGACTTTCAGTCTTACTCTTTTCTATAGAAATTCTTCAGGATGGCTAGGACTGAATTCAGCATTGAGGAAAAGGCTTGCATTCTTCCAAGGACACAAGAAAGTGCACAATAATGAGATTTAGGTTCATACTTGTTGTGGGAAATCTACCATTAACTGTCTCATAACTGTCCTTCTTGATCTACCCTTAACACTATTACCCCTAAGAAACCAAGACCCAGACAAGTTACAATGACTTCAGTTGCCACTGATAACCTTCTAAAGAGGAGAGTATTGACAGATCCTTGGATAACAACAATACAGTATCATCTCCAGAAAGAACCATACAGCATCATCTCCAGAAAGAACTAGCAAAGAAACCTGTTCTAACCAAACAAATATGAGCTAAATTATTCCAGTTTGCAAAAGAATTTGAATATTGGACTTCTAAAGACTAGATTAAAGTTATGTGGAGTGGTTAGTCCTTTACACACGTCAAAGATGAGTTAGATGCCCATGATGTATCAGTCGCTACTCCCCCAACTACACAGCTATAACCACGATGGAGATAACATGGGGCTGTTTTAGTGGATAAAAGGACTAAGGAGATAATACTTCCTGTCCAAAAACACAATGAACAGAACTCATTATGGAGATGTGCTTAAGGAAATATTCCTTTCTTCTTCTTCTTCTACTTATGACCAGAGTTTTGGTAAGATGGGTTAAGGAAGAAGGTATGGGTAAGGATTGGAAAATATTGGAAAAGGGGGGGAGGGGGGGAAGGTAGGATATAAAGGTAAGTTGGCCAACCACTTTGGTGTAATTATAAAAGTGTATGTGAAAATGATAAGATATTATTTAAGGGTATAATACATAACCATCAGAGTCACATAGATATAAATAGGTATATAAGTACATGACTCTGAATTGGTAGGTAATTATAACAAGTTGCAATTGCTTTTTTTTTTTTTTTTTTTTTTTCTTTTTTGCCGATTGCACAACGGATATTTATGCGAAATGAAGGAATATTTTCTGGCCAGTTTATAATTTCGTGACAATGCTTTCTTACAGGTGGTGTCCAGGCCTAAGTAAATAGCATAATTTTTACATTAGAAAGTTATATAAAGATGTCTCTAATTGGGGGCGATGAATTTCTCAGTATACATAGTAGGGTTCTGGTGGTACCCCATCTTCTGTCATCAGGGAGGTTGCTCAATATCATGGGGTCGAGGGTAATCATCTTTATGAATTAAAACGGCGGACCCTCTGTGGGAGAGTATTCTTTGAGTCTGTGAGGAGGGAGTATTGATGGTATAATCGTGGTATTTACCACTTGTATAGGATTGTTCTCTATTCTGGCATGTATAGCTCTGCATTGTATATAGTTGTTCTTTTGTAGGGTGTCAAGTGCGTTACATTTATGGCAGTAATATCTTGTTGTATGTGTAAATCTGCCATTTTAACTCTGTCTCTCCTCCTGGTGATCGGTTTAATAAAGCGAAGAGCGCTATTTGGAACCCTAAGTGTAACCGTAGCTGTTGGTCTTTCGTTGTTAATGCATTGGGACACAAGGGTATTCGTGTATTGGTCTTATTCTCATTTTTACAGATGTTTTTTGACATGTTGAGGGGCTTGATTGAATCGAAAGAGACCTGTAAAGACCGGCTTTGGCTTATATTGATCTTTTTAGTTCAGGAGATGTTGAGTGGAGCAGCTGTTCTCTTTCATATCCCAAAAATCTTGTTAGGGTTTCTAATGGCTCTACAGGTGTTTCCTCTGATGGAGATTTCCCCCTTTATCTTCAATTGTTGATGCAAAACATCCTATCGTGCTAACAAGGACCTTGTCAGGATTTGTCGTAATTCTCGATTTCTTTTCCCAATTAGTGTTCTACGAAGTTAATATTCAATTTTTTCTATGGGACTCTCTCATACTTGTATTTGCTGTTACCAGAGTTGATGTGACGACATGAATAACATCATCTGCAAACTGTGTTCAACCAATTGTATCATTAAAACTCTGGTTGAGGAAGTCATTCACATAATGTTGAACAGAATTGGACTGTAGACAAGAACCTTGTGGGACACCAGCTGTTGGTATTAAAAAGGGCACTCTGTCGGACTTGCATGAAAGGTGGGAATGATTTTTCGGTTTTGAGTAAGAAAATTATATATTAATCTGAGAAAAGTCAAGTTATGTCTGGTAGGTCATGAGGGTTTGTATATAAGGCCATCTGCCAATAAGCTATCAAAAGCTTTATGAAACATCTCTGTGGCAAAATTAAGGGCAAGATTGCGCTGATGTTTTAGACTTGCTACAGTATCGAAAATAACAGTTATTGCATGATTGGTACCTCTATGTGTTCTAAAGCCAAATTGTTTTTCAGTAAAAAAGTGATTAAACTCCATATAGTAGTTCAATCTGTTGGAAATGACTTTCTCAAGAACTTTTCCAGTGACTTCAAGTAAAGATATAGGTCTATAGTTCCCAGGTTGGTGGATGTCTTTATTGGGCTTACCAAGAAAGATCATCCTAGCAGTCTTAAAAACAACTGGAAAATGTCCTGAGGCCAAGATGGCATTAAAGATATTTACCAAAGACTGTTTACAATTTCTAGGTAGGTACTTTATTTGTTTCATTGTTATTCCAGAGAGGCCAGGGGCTCTATTTCTCATTCTTCCAATAACCTGACTTATCTCTAGTAATGTAATAGGTCTAGTAAGCGGGTGGGTATCTTCAAGAGTTGAAGTATCGATGGAAGGTAGTGGTTGTAGATCATCCAAGTTCTCATCTCTCCATTCATTTACCAACTGATAATGATTATTATTAAATTGACGACTGTTATTGTGGGAGAGAATTTTCTCCCATACATCACCCATCAAATTAGCCTGGTCCTGTGGATCGTCAAGTTTAATTTCAACATCTTCATCATCCTCATCAGTGAAGGTATGAACTAGGTAGTTAGGAGCCTTGTGCTTTGCCCCTAAAAGTTGTCGGATCTTACTCCAAAATTTTGCTGGTTCACGTTTATACTGATTAGCTTGAAGAACTAGAAATTTCCATATGTCCCGTTTGTGTTGACTAATCATGTTAATTAATTCGTGCCTTAATCGGTGCAGTGTAGCTGCTGGTGGTTGTCGCGTTTGAAGATGCCTTCGACATTCTGCTTGATAATTTCTTAAATTGTCTCTAATTTCCCTAGTAGGTTTATATTGTTGGTATATCTTTGTGGAAGCTAATTGGCAAGTTGCATTAGTAGCTTCAATAATTCGATTATGCAGGGACCTGATTGCATCATCAATTGCATTGGAAGGTAGATTTTCCAATGACACAATTTCATCCTCACCCAGATATGCCCTGAAGGGGTCAAATCCTAGGGTGTTAAGATTGGGTTTAGGAGGTACAGGTATTCTAAATGGAGAAGTTTGTAGTTGTATTATAACAGGGATATGGTCAGATCCTACATTTCCACCAGGAGATATACGACAGTGAAAGATGTCACAGTCTCTGTTTGTCAGTACTATATCTGGTGTCCCTGGATGAGGTCCAATGTACGATTTAAAGAATGGGCCTTGAAATGACAAGTTTCTAGCTGTCATGATATTAAAGAGTTGTTTCCTTTTAAGTCACCCAGTGGAAACCAGCTCCACAGTTGAAGAGGGCAGGGTGATGAGCATTAAAATCTCCGCTAGAATTGTTGGAATATTTCTGCTTAATATCCTATGTAAGGAATTGACTCTATATATGTTGTCTCGGGGGAAAATATCCAGTTCTATCACTAGTTGTCCATGAGACGTTGTCATTTCTATTGCAAGAATGTTATCTTCATCAACATGAATATTTTTAAATGTATAGCCTAATTTAACTAAGATGGCTACACCACTAAAGGGTCCTCTCGATTTCTCCACAGTAGAGTAACCACGTAATTTAATATGTTGATCAACTCTTGCAGCTGTCTCGTTCAAAAGTATAACATCGGGATTGTAGTTATGTAGTTCAACCTCAAGAAGGTAACGGTTATTAAAGAAATGTTGAACATTAAGTTGGAAAATTGTAATCCCATTATTTCTTGCACTTCGCTCGTGTACTGCGGTCTGAACGCCTGCAAGTAATGTCACGTGTTGTATCCACACTATCCCTGCTGGACTCGTCAAGGGGAGGAGGGAACTTTTGCGTGGGTGCTTGTGTATTAAAAATGCCATCATCTTCACTAGAGGTAGTAATATTAACAGACTCATTAGAATCGTTAGAGTCATCATCAGAAAACTGAGGTATGCTATTCCCAGTTACAGGAAGCAGAGGCTCGTGAGAGTTAATGGGAGACTGTGGAGGCTCCAAGGGAATATTAGGTAGGCAAGGTGAGTTACCTTGGGAAAGTTCCTGTTCAACAGGATCAGCTTCTATAGCGGGAGAGTAGGCACCAATTTCTGGGGCATTGTTATGTTCAGTTGTTGACTTATCGGGTTGAGGGGAGTTGACAACCTGGGTTTGCGAGGTGGGCGATCCCTGGGCCAGGGATGACTTAGGCTTATTTTTAGATGTAGAGTATGGTACATACTTCTTGTTATGAGAAGGCTGGGTCATAATAGCCTTCACATTTTCTGGGATAGTGATGGGAGTGATCCCATTAGCCATTAACAGATCATTTAAAACCTGAGAGCAGAGTTGAATGTCACCACCTGCTATGTCTTTGGCCATCATGTACATTAGTTGTGCTCTCGTCATATCCCCGGCTGTGGATACCTGAGACATAGGAGATGAGACTGAACCTTGTTGTTGCGTTTGTGTATGTTGTAAGTGAGGGTTAGATTGGGGCGCTCCAAGAGGGGCAGAATTCCAAACATTGGAACCATTGGTAGAGACCTGAGGAGTCCCACTTGATCCAGGCAGAGCTGGGAAGGAAGTTTGGGACATCGTTGGCGGTGCCTGGGGAGTGGTCTTCTTAGAAGTGGACAGTTTCTTGGCTTCAAGAATTTTCTGCATTTCCTTTTTCTTTCAGGACAAATAGCAGAAACAGCATGATGTTTTCCATTGCAGAGGACACATTTGGGTGTATTTTTGTTGTTACAATCTCGATACGAATGTTGGCCAGAGCAAATGCTACAAATCTGCCCTTGAGTACTGCATTTGTTGTTGTTATGACCAAAGGCATAACACTTAAAACATTGTGTCACACTGACAAAGCGTTCAAGAGAGATTTGGTCAGGTGTACATCTGGTGCCAAAACATTTGAAGCCATTTTGACACACAAGTTTGGCCTCCTCAGGTGTCTCAAGTATTAATTTTAAGGTTACCTTGTTGTTGTTAGGATTAGAGAATTTATGTGCTTCTACAGCCCTAAATTCAGAATTCTCTGTATTAATGTCCTCAACAATTTCATTCACAGTGCTATGTTTCATGAAACTGTTGATTCTGGCCACAAACACAGTCCTCTGAGCTTGATAGCTCTCAGGTGCAACTGGGGTAACACCAGAAGTCTTCAGTTTTTCAAGGACATCATGCTTCAGCAGTTGAAGTAACTCTTCTTCCGAAGAGAGGAGAAGTACTGCTCCAGCGTGGGTTTGAAAAACATCCACTGGAGCAACAGTTGAGTTGGAGCAAATACATGTTAGAATTTCTTTCATGGACATTTGATTACCATCAATGCGTAATCTTACACGTATCCTCGCCATGATGTCTAGGAAGGAACATCTGGCAGAGGAGTTTCTTAACAAAAAGGGATCTTTCCTTAATGTTAACCTAACATCCTATTTCAGCTGACTTATGAAGGTCAGCCCCTAAGATAGCCTACCCTCGAGTAGTGAGGGGAAAGGGCCCAAGGCAAAGATCGGCCGGATTTTAAAAAACCACACGGGCTACCGGATGGTCAAAATGCCTTGTGTTAACTCGCCAAAGCGAAGTTGCCGAAAAAGAAGAAGATAGGAAAGTCAGAAGGATAGCAATGTATGTAGTGTGTTAAGTGTGTGGGCCAGTGTTGATGTTTGGGTGAGGGGAGGAGGGGAAGGATGGGGGGATGGGGGGAAAGGGAGGGTTTTGAGTGAACAAGCAAGCAAGTCACCGCCTT
>NC_069417.1:44764440-44814440 GCF_026875155.1 Cherax quadricarinatus
CAGCAGCAGCAGCAACAGCAGCAACAGCAGCAGCAGAAGCAGAAGCAGCAGCAGAAGCAGAAGCAGCAACAGCAACAGCAGCAACAGCAGCAGCAGCAGCAGAAGCAGCAGCAGCAGCGGCAACAGCAACAGCAACAGCAGCAGCAGCAGCAGCAGCAGCAGCAGCAGCAGCAGCAGCAAAGCAACAGCAGCAGCAACAGCAGCAGCAACAGCAGCAGCAACAGCAGCAGCAGCAGCAGCAGCAGCAGCAGCAGAAGCAACAGCAGCAGCAGAAGCAACGGCAGCAGCAGCAGAAGCAGCAGCAGCAGAAGCAGCAGAAGCAGAAGCAGCAGAAGCAGCAGCAGCAACAACAACAACAACAACAACAACAGCGATAAGAACAACAACAGCAAGAACAGTTAGCAGCAGCTACAACAGCAACAAAACACCAAAAACAACAGCAATAAGAACAGTACCAGCAACAACAACAACAGCAGCAGCAGCAACAACAACAACAACAGCTACAGCTACAACAGCACCAGCAACATCAACAACAACAACAACAGCAAGAAACATCTTCGATCGAAGTGCCGTTCATACCACGTGACCTCCGTCATCTGCCCCTACGACCCTTCCTCCTCTCCCTCCTTCCCCTTCCCTTTTGCTCCTCCCCCTCCTTTCCTTCTCCTCCTCCCCCTCCCTTCCCTTCTCCTCCTCCTCCCCATTCCCAATCCTGTCCCTTGGCCCTCCACGCGCAGAATTGCTTGGTCACACACGCACACACAGCCAGTGAAGAGGCGGAGCCAGGAGCTGTGACTCGACCCCTGAAACCACAAGTAGGTGAGTACACACACACACACATATATACACACACACACTGAGAGGAACTGACAAGATGGAGAGGGACAAAATGTTTCAGAGATGTGACACAGTAACAAGGGGTCACAACTTCCAGTTGTGACCTCTTGTTAGGTAGTACTTTTTCAGGATGTTAGGAAGTACTTCTTCAGTCACAGAGTTGTCAGGAAGTGGAACAGTCTGAAGAGTGATGTGCTGGATGTAGGATACATACATAGTTTTAAGATGAGGTATGATAAAGCTCATGGAGCAGGAGAGAGTGGACCTAGTAGTGGTCAATGGGCTCAAAACAACATGGGTTCAAAGCAACATGGGTTCAAAACAACATGGTTCAAAGCAACATGGGTTCAAAACAACATGGGTTCAAAGCAACATGGGTTCAAAACAACATGGGTTCAAAGCAACATGGGTTCAAAACAACATGGGTTCAAAGCAACATGGGTTCAAAGCAACATGGGTTCAAAACAACATGGGTTCAAAGCAACATGGGTTCAAACAACATGGGTTCAAAACAACATGGGTTCAAAGCAACATGGGTTCAAAACAACATGGGTTCAAAACACATGGCTTCACAAACAACATGGGTTCAAAACCAACATGGGTTCAAGCAACATGGCGTTCAAAGCAAATTGGGTTCAAAGCAACATGGGTTCAAAGGCAACATGGGTCAGGAACAATGGGTTCAAAAACACAGGGTTCAAAACAACATGGGTTCAAACACATGGGTCAAACAACAATGGGTTCAAAACAAATGGTTTCAAATGCAACATGGTCAAGCAACATGGGTCAAAACTCAGATGGGTTCAAACACTGTGTTAAAAAACATGGTTCAAAGCAAATGGGTTCAAAATAACATGGGTTCAAAGCAACATGGGTTCAAGCGAACTGGGTTCAAAGCAGAATGGTGTTCAAAACAACATGGGTTCAAAGCATACATACATAGGTTCAAAGCACAGGTCAAAACAACAGGTTCAAACCAACATGAGAGTTCAACTAACATGGTTCAAAGATGGGTTCAAAGCAACATGGTTCAAACAACATGGGTTCAAACCAACATGGGTTCAAAGCAACATGGGTTCAAAGCAACATGGGTTCAAAGCAACATGGGTTCAAAACAACATGGGTTCAAAACAACATGGGTTCAAAACAACATGGGTTCAAAGCAACATGGGTTCAAAGCAATATGAGTTCAAAACAACATGGGTTCAAACCAACATGAGTTCAAAACAACATGGATTCAAAACAACATGGGTTCAAAGCAACATGGTTCAAAGCATATGAGTTCAAAACAACATGGGTTCAAACCAACATGAGTTCAAAACAACATGGGATTCAAAACAACATGGGTTCAAAGCAAATGAGTTCAAAACAACATGGGTTTCAAAAAATGATTCAAACACATGGGTTCAAAACCAACATGAGTTCAAAACAACATGGATTCAAAACAACATGGGTTCAAAGCAATATGAGTTCAAAACAACATGGGTTCAAACCAACATGAGTTCAAACAACATGGGTTCAAAGCAACATGGGTTCAAAGCAACATGGGTTCAAAACAACATGGGTTCAAAACAACATGGGTTCAAACAACATGGGTTCAAAGCAACATGGGTTCAAAGCAATATGAGTTCAAAAACATGGGTTCAAACAACATGAGTTCAAAAACATGGATTCAAAACAACATGGTTCAGCAACTGGTCAAACAATATGAGTTCAAACAACATGGGTTTAAACCACGAGTTCAAAACAATGGTTTCAAACAACATGGGTTCAAAGCAATATGAGTTCAAAACAACATGGGTTCAAACCAACATGAGTTCAAAACAACATGGATTCAAAACAACATGGGTTCAAAGCAACATGGGTTCAAATCAACATGAGTTCAAAACAACATGGGTTCAAACCAACATGAGTTCAAAGCAATATGAGTTCAAAACAACATGGGTTCAAAATAACATGGGTTCAAAGCAACATGGGTTCAAAGAACATGGGTTCAAAACAACATGGGTTCAAAACATGGGTTCAAAACAACATGGGTTCAAAGCAACATGGGCTCAAAAGCAACATGGGCTCAAAACAACATGGATTCAAAACAACATGGGTTCAAAACAACATGGGTTCAAAACATGGGCTCAAAACAACATGGGTTCAAAACAACATGGGTTCAAAAAACAGATTCAACAATGGGTCAAAGCAAATGGGTTCAAGAACATGGGTCAAGAACATGGGTTCCAAACAACATGGGCTCAAAAACATGGATTCAAACAACATGGGTTCAAACAACATGGTCAAACTGGACTGCAAAAACATGGTTCTAACACAGGTTTCAACAAAACTGGGTTCCAACAAGCATGCCAACAGCAAGATGGGTACAGATGGTAGATCTATCGTTACAGCTGATGGGTTATAGTCTCAAGACAATGGATCCACAGCGTAACATCGTCTAGACTGACAAGAAGCGTCTGACAAAGTTCAACCGACTGATCCACAAGCTTGAACGGCAAGCAGGATACAAGGAACGACCATATAAAGAATCACCGACTGATCCACAAGCTTGAACATCAAGCAGGATACAAGGAACGACCATACAAAGAATCACCGACTGATCCACAAGCTTGAACGGCAAGCAGGATACAAGGAACGACCATATAAAGAATCACCGACTGATCCACAAGCTTGAACGCAAGCAGGATACAAGGAACGACCATACAAAGAATCACCGACTGATCCACAAGCTTGAACAGCAAGCAGGATACAAGGAACGACCATACAAAGAATCACCGACTGATCCACAAGCTTGAACAGCAAGCAGGATACAAGGAACGACCATACAAAGAATCACCGACTGATCCACAAGCTTGAACAGCAAACAGGATACAAAAAACGACCATACAAAGAATCACCGACTGATCCACAAGCTTGAACAGCAAGCAGGATACAAGGAACGACCATACAAAGAATCACCGACTGATCCACAAGCTTGAACAGCAAACAGGATACAAGGAACGACCATACAAAGAATCACCGACTGATCCACAAACTTGAACAGCAAAGCAGGATACAAGGAACGACCATACTAAAGATCACCGACTGATCCACAAGCTTGAACAGCAAACAGGATACAAGGAACGACCATACAAAGAATCACGACTGATCCACAACTTAAACAGCAAGCAGGATACAAGGAACGACCATACAAAGATCACGACTGATCCACAAGCTTGAACAGCAAACAGTATACAAGGAACGACCATACAAAGGATCACCGACTGATCCACAAGCTTGAACAGCAAGCAGGATACAAGGAACGACCATACAAAGGATCATCGACTGATCCACAAGCTTGAACAGCAAACAGGATACAAGGAACGACCATACAAAGGATCACCGACTGATCCACAAGCTTGAACAGCAAACAGTATACAAGGAACGACCATACAAAGGATCACCGACTGATCCACAAACTTGAACAGCAACAGGATACAAGGAACGACCATACTAAAGATCACGATGATCCACAAGCTTAACAGCAAACAGGATACAAGGAACGACCATACAAAGGATCACCGATTGATCCACAAGCTTGAACAGCAAGCAGGATACAAGGAACACCCATACAAAGGATCATCGACTGATCCACAAGCTTGAACAGCAAACAGGATACAAGGAACGACCATACAAAGAATCACCGACTGATCCACAAGCTTGAACGCAAACAGGATACAAGGAACGACCTACAAAGGATCACCGATGATCCACATGCTTGACAGCAAAAGGATACAAGGAACGACCATACAAAGAATCACCGACTGATCCACAAGCTTGAACAGCAAGCAGGATACAAGGAACGACCATACAAAGGCTCACTGACTGATCCACAAGCTTGAACAGAAAACAGGATACAAGGAACGACCATACAAAGAATCACCGACTGATCCACAAGCTTGAACAGCAAACAGGATACAAGGAACGACCATACAAAGAATCACCGACTGATCCACATGCTTGAACAGCAAACAGGATACAAGGAACGACCATACAAAGAATCACCGACTGATCCACAAGCTTGAACAGCAAACAGGATACAAGGAACGACCATACAAAGAATCACCGACTGATCCACAAGCTTGAACAACAAGCAGGATACTAGGAACGACCATACAAAGAATCACCGACTGATCCACAAGCTTGAACAACAAGCAGGATACTAGGAACGACCATACAAAGAATCACCGACTGATCCACAAGCTTGAACAACAAGCAGGATACAAGGAACGACCATACAAAGAATACAGGGTACAGGATACAGGGGACAATCACACAGAAGATCAAACAGTATGTGAGACAGAGTGACAACGTGGGATGAAATGTCAAATTGGGTTAAGGTACTCGAGTTACTTTTTTTGATGCATGTAAATGATTTGCCAAGTGGGATCGAATCCTGTGTGTGTCTGCTTGAAGATGTAGAACACGAGAGGAGAGTGAAGGCATCCAGCCAGATTTACACATGTTGCAATTAGAGAAAAAATTTATTTATTTCTGTAGTAAAAAAAATGCCGTTTTTATATGTAACAAAATATTATTAATCACAAAGAAAGCCACTAACATACAGAACATTTCATTAAGCAAGTGGTTGCTGGGGTTAATCCAAATAAATGCAGTGGCGTCAAATTTCGTAAAAGGGAGAGGGAGACCGGAAGGTGAAAAACTACAGGCATCGAAGAAAACAAAGAATTTAGGAGTAAACATCACACTGAACATATCACCATAAGAACACACAAACCACATGACTTGTGCAGCATATGTGAGAGTAGCAAATATCAGAAAAACCTTCAGGAAGCTTAAGATTTTTTCAAGGGAAGTATCTTAGAATATGCAGCAGCAACTTAGAGCCCCCACCTGAATAAGCATGTTAAAAGAATTAAAAAGATGCAAACGTTTGCAACCGGATTACTTCCAGAACTAAAACGGGAATAATACGAGGAGTGAATAAAGGGCCTGGACCTGAAGACCCTTAAATAGGTATAAACAAGTAAAGATATAATTACGACCTATGAAAGTAAAGGCAAATCTTTTTTTTATACTGCAATGACCATAAAATAAGGGAGGTATATACAGTATGGAAGTTAATAACACTGATGAGTCGCAAGGATGGTTAGGAAGTACTTTTGTCAGTGACGTAGGAAAGTGGAATGAACTGAAAGTGGAAGTGATGGAACAAACCTACATGCAGAATTTAACAAGTAGATAAAGCTAGAGCTCAAAGAGTCCATAAATCAGTCCGAACAACCAGACTGTTGCTTCTAGCTGCACAGAATCCAGCATATGTATCAGTCCGGCTGATCAGAAGCTCACTTGAGGAAGTGCAAGGATAGCCTGGAGTGTGTTGCTAATGTCCTGGTTAATATCAGCCTGGAGTGCCCTGATGGATGCCACTCTCTCCACACTCTAATATCGTCTACAAAAGACGATGCAGTGCTATGACTTATGTCTATATTTATGTCAAATATGAGAATGAGAAAGAAAAGTTGGGCGAGTTACGGGGCTTTGAAGAACTTTTAAATTTAGCGGAAACTAGCCTATTGTACTAATTTTGATCTAAATTTTCCTCTTGCCGTAACTTCCACCTCCACTAACCCCTATCCTCACACACTCCTACCCCTCACACACTCCTACCCCTCACACGCTCCTACCCTCACACACTCCTACCCCTCACACACTCCTACCCCTCACACACTCCTACCCCTCACACACTCCTACCCCTCACACCGCTCCTACCCCTCACACACTCACCCCTCACAACACTCCCTACCCCTCACACTCTCCTACCCCTCACACACTCCTACCCCTCACACACTCCTACCCCTCACACACTCCTACCCCTCACACACTCCTACCCCTCACACACTCCTACCCCTCACACACTCCTACCCCTCACACCTCCTACCCCTCACACACTCCTACCCCTCACCACCCCTACCCCTCACACGTTACCACCTCCCTACCCCTCACACACTCCTACCCCTCACATCTACCTCAACTACCCCCTCACACCCCTACCCCTCACACGCTCCTACCCCTCACACACTACTACCCCTCACACACTCCTAACCCTCACACCTCCTACCCCTCACACACTCTACCCCTCACACACCCTACCCTCACACGCTCCTACCCCTCACACCTCTACCCCTCTACACACTCCTACCCCTCACACACTCCTACCCCTCACACACTCCTACCCCTCACACGCTCCTACCCTCACACACTCCTACCCTCACACACTCCTACCCCTCACACGCTCCTACCCCTCACACGCTCTACCCCTCACAGCTCCTACCCCTCACACACTCCTACCCCTCACACATTCCTACTCCCCCTCACACACTCCTACCCCTCACACCTCCTACCCTCAACATCCTCCCCACCCATCCCCTCACACGCTCCTACCCCTCACACCACTCCTACCCCCCTCACACGCTCCTACCCCTCCACACATACTACCCCTCACACACTCCTACCCCTCACCACACTCCTACCCCTTCCTCACACTCCCTACCCCTCACACCTCCTACCCCTCACACACTCCTACCCCTCCTCACTACACTCCTACCCCTCACACACTCCTACCCCTCACACACTCCTACCCCTCACACACTCCTACCCCTCACACACTCCTACCCCTCCACACACTACTACCCCTCACACACTCCTACCCCTCACACACTACTACCCCCCCACACACTCTCCTACCCCTCACACACTCCTCCACTCTACACACTCCTATACCCCTCACACACTCCCTACCCCTCATCACACTACTACCCCTTCACACACTACTACCCCTCACAACACTACTACCCCTCACACACTCCTACCCCTCACACACTCTACCCCTCACACACTCCTACCCCTCACACACTCCTACCCCTCACACACTCCTACCCCTCACACACTACTACCCCTCACACACACTACCCCTCACACACTCCTACCCCTCACACACTCCTACCCCTCACACACTCTACCCCCACACACTCCTACCCCTCACACACTCCTACCCCTCACACACTACTACTACCCCTCACACACTCCTACCCCTCACACGCTCCTACCCCTCCACACACTCCTACCCCTCACACACTACTACCCCTCACACACTCTACCCCTCACACACTCCTACCCCTCACACACTCCTACCCCTCACACACTCCTACCCCTCACACGCTCCTACCCCTCACACACTCCTACCCCTCACACACTACTACCCCTCACACCTCTACCCCTCACACACTACTACCCCTCACACCTCCTACCCTCACACACTCCTACCCCCCCACACACTCCTACCCCTCACACGCTCCTACCCCTCACACACTCCTACCCCTCACACGCTCCTACCCCTCACACACTCCTACCCCTCACACACTCTACCCTCACACGCTCCTACCCCTCACACACTCCTACCCCTCACACGCTCCTACCCCTCACACACCCCTACCCCTCACCACACTCCTGCCCCTCACACACTCCATACCCCTCACACACTCCTACCCCTCACACACTCCTACCCCTCACACGCTCCTACCCCTCACACACTCCTACCCCTCACACATATTCCTACCCCTCACACACCCTACCCCTCACACACTCCTACCCCTCACACACTCCTACCCCTCACACACTCCTACCCCTCACACACTCCTACCCCTCACACACTCCTACCCCTCACACACTCCTACACCTCACACACTCCTACCCCTCACACACTCCTAACCCCTCACACACTCCTACCCCCCATCACACACTACTACCCCTCACACATCCTACTACCCTCACACGCTCCTACCCCTCACATAATTGTTGTTGTTGTTGTTGCTATTATTATTATTATTATTATTATTATTATTATTATTATTTAAGAAACAAAGTTTTACACTGGGGCAGCCTCTGTGCCTTCGATTTGCTACAAAAATAAGAATCAATCTACCCTCTTTTCCAGTTATTCTCTTCGCACTTATTTTATGCGCTATTACATTGTGATAACACTCGTCGAAGATTTTTGCAACTCTGTATATACTGCATCTGCGTTTTGTTTGTCCTCCATTGTATCTAAGACCATGTCGTAATGGTTCAGCAATCACGAGAAGCAGGAACGACCTAAACCAATGTTGCTGTGGGTTGTGCAACTGTTGTGAATCTATATGTTTATCAATCCTGCTTCTTAGGTTAGCATGGGCCACCACTGTGATTACAAATGCAAGTTTTTGGTTTGTTTACAATCGTGCTATTACGATTTCGTGAGTTTTGAACTATATATATGTATCTTAAAACTCTCTCTGAATTTCTGATATAGTGAGATGTCACTGCTATCAGTCCATTCTCTCAATTGCTTTACTGCGATTGGGATGACTCGTTACCTGACATCATCTCCATAGGATATTTAAGGCAGGTGATAGTGGTTTCTGCAGCAGTTTATGAATATGAAGTTCCATGAGTCTGGGTGTGGAGGCAGAGTGCATGGGCATACTGTTTGCTATACTCCTTGCACTCAAATGCGTCCATGTATCTAAGATTGACACTTTAGTTGTAACTGATTCTCTGTCATCCATAAATGCTCTCAACTCATTAAGTATAAATTGTAGCATGCTTGTGTCAGCCGCCAGACACAGGTATGGTAAGATTGTGGACAGTGGAGTCAGAGTGCACATGTTGTGGACTCCATCTCACATTGATCTTCAGATGTATGATAGAACTGATGAACTGGCTAAGTTGTATACTTTCAAAGAGGGAGTAGATTACAACCTTGGACTGTCAGTTAGCAGTTTGAGAACAATAATACGAAAAGAACTTCAATTAAACTTTATTGACTTAAGACTTAGGGAGATTTACACAAGTCAGTCCATCTATCATCACTATCATTCAGGAGGAGCCACATGTCTATGGTGCATCCAACAAAATAAACAGACTCTTGGATGTCACTACTGTCCGGCTCCGGCTGGGTTACAAGTATCTTTGGCAGGTTAAATCACCACCACCAGATGTAGACTAAACTAAATGTAAACTTGGCCAGATGGACTATTGTTACACCTTGCGTCATTATGTACTCCAGTTCGATGAAATTAATGAATGCAGAGACAACTCACTCAGAAATGTTCAAGATATGTCAAAATATTTGATCTACAGTGGTATATTACAGACCATTCTGGAAAAAATACCCTGACTTTGCTCACTGTAAATAAAGCATTACCACGTGTGTGTGTATGTGTGTGTGTGTGTGTGTGTGTGTGTGTGTGTGTGTGTGTGTGTGTGTGTGTGTATGTGTGTGTGTGTGTGTGTGTGTGTGTGTGTGTGTGTGTGTGTTGTGTGTGTGTGTGTGTGTGTGTGTGTGTGTGTGTGCGCGCGCGCTCGTGTGTGTGTGTAGACCCAATAATATTAAAACTAATAACTCATGACAGTTGTGACTGGGTGTGGACGTGTGACTGGCTCATTACTTTGTAATTTGTTCATGATTGTAACCATGTATAGACGTGTAAATGATTCATTACCCTTTTAACTTGGTCATGATTGTGACCAGATCTACCTCGAGTTCATTACCTTTGTAACTTGCTTAGCTATTAAACTTTTGGTGTCCAGTCCCTGGACCCATTATGTACCTCTGTAATCTTTTGACTACCGCCCACAGGATGGGTATGGGGTGACTACCGCCACAGGATGGGTATGGGGTGACTACCGCCCACAGGATGGGTATGGGGTGACTACCCCCCACAGGATGGGTATGGGGTGACTACCGCCCACAGGATGGGTATGGGTGTGACTACCGCCCACAGATGGGTATGGGGTGACTACCGCCCACAGGATGGTATGGGGTGACTACCGCCCACAGGATGGGTATGGGGTGACTACCGCCCACAGGATGGGTATGGGGTGACTACCGCCCACAGGATGGGTATGGGGTGACTACCGCCCACAGGATGGGTATGGGGTGACTACCGCCCACAGGATGGGTATGGGGTGACTACCGCCCACAGGATGGGTATGGGGTGACTACCGCCCACAGGATGGGTATGGGGTGACTACCCCCCACAGGATGGGTATGGGGTGACTACCGCCCACAGGATGGGTTATGGGGTGACTACCGCCCACAGGATGGGTATGGGGTGACTACCGCCCACAGATGGGTATGGGTGACTACCGCCCCACAGGATGGGTATGGGGTGACTACCGCCCACAGATGGGTATGGGGTGACTACCGCCCACAGGATGGGTATGGGTGACTACCCCCCACAGATGGGTTGTGGGTGACTACCGCCCACAGGATGGGTATGGGGTGACTACCGCCCACAGGATGGGTATGGGGTGACTACCGCCCACAGATGGGTATGGGGTGACTACCGCCCACAGGATGGGTATGGGGTGACTACCGCCCACAGGATGGGTATGGGGTGACTACCGCCCACAGGATGGGTATGGGGTGACTACCGCCCACAGGATGGGTATGGGGTGACTACCGCCCACAGGATGGGTATGGGGTGACTACCGCCCACAGGATGGGTATGGGGTGACTACCGCCCACAGGATGGGTATGGGGTGACTACCGCCCACAGGATGGGTATGGGGTGACTACCGCCCACAGGATGGGTATGGGGTGACTACCGCCCACAGGATGGGTATGGGGTGACTACCGCCCACAGGATGGGTATGGGGTGACTACCGCCCACAGGATGGGTATGGGTGACTACCGCCCACAGGATGGGTATGGGTGACTACCCCCACAGGATGGGTATGGGGTGACTACCGCCACAGGATGGGTATGGGGTGACTACCGCCCACAGGATGGTATGGGGTGACTACCGCCCACAGGATGGGTATGGGTGACTACCGCCCACAGGATGGGTATGGGGTGACTACCGCCCACAGGATGGGTATGGGGTGACTACCGCCCACAGGATGGGTATGGGGGACTACCGCCCACAGGATGGGTATGGGGTGACTACCGCCCACAGGATGGGTATGGGGTGACTACCGCCCACAGGATGGGTATGGGGTGACTACCGCCCACAGGATGGGTATGGGGTGACTACCGCCCACAGGATGGGTATGGGGTGACTACCGCCCACAGGATGGGTATGGGGTGACTTACCGCCCACAGGATGGGTATGGGGTGACTACCGCCCACAGGATGGGTATGGGGTGACTACCGCCCACAGGATGGGTATGGGGTGACTACCCCCCACAGGATGGGTATGGGGTGACTACCGCCCACAGGATGGGTATGGAGTGCATAATAAACATATTAAACTAACTAAACATCAGAGTACTGGATGTAATTTTTTCCTTGGATTTTGCACATGACACAAAGTATTTTTTTGTTTCTTTCAATTTCATTAACGGCGTTTCGCTCCCCGTGTTTCTCCTGGGCTATGTACGATGTATAATGTTTTCCATCTCTCTAACCAGCACTTCTTTCCACTCTTAAGAAAGTGAGACAGTTTTGAAAAGTTCAGTGATTCTTCGTCTTCACCCCACTCTTCTTTCCATACCCACCCCACCCAACAACCCTTGGCCTTCCCCACCTTCCCCATCCATTGAGATCGCCTTGACCCCATGCCCTTCCCTGCCCAAGCACATTTTCGCCACCCGCTGACCTCTCCTATCCCCAGATACCTCACCACCTAAGGCTTCTAAATCTTCATTCGTTCCATCCCACCTTTTTCCATCCGCCTTCCCACATCCATTTCCCTTTTTAAAAAACTGAGGGGGGAAACGGCCCCCTACAGAATCAAAAATCCCCAAAAAAATAAAAAAAGGGCCCAAAATTTCCTTTGCTGGAACGATACACAAATAACCCGCACATAAAAGAGAGAACTTACAGGGGACTTTTCGGTCCGCCCTTGGCCCATTGACAAAGTCACCCTTTTACTTTTTTCAATGGTCCAAGTCGGACCAAACGTCGTCGTAAAGCTTCCCCTTTTTTAGGGCCCGGGTTTTTTTGTGTATCTAAATCCATACGGGGTTTGGGCCCCCATTTTCCGTTTTCTGCCAAACCCTCCTCCTAGTGTTTTTTACACTTCCAGATAATTTCCATTTAGAGGAAATAGCTCCCGGGATGGCTAAAAAAACCGGGAAATGAAGAAAAAAAAATTTCATCTGAAAACATACCTAAAGCTACTCTAAAAAACGCAACAAAAACCGAAAGGGAAAAACGTCGCTAGAACAACTTACAGACAATTTTTCGACGTTTTTTAAAACTTTCCCTACAAAACCCTGCGAAGCTAAACTAAAAAACCCCTGGGGGAAGGCGTCGGAAAGCGGGAAGACAAAGCCCAAATATCTTTTAAAAAACACGACTAAAAACATTTAAAAATACCGCGGGAAAAACCCCAAAGCGACCCCAATGGGGAAAAAACTCGGGAAAACTGCTGCTGGAACCACCACGGGAGTGCTCCTTTAACAGCAGCTTGGGAAAGCTGCTAGAGCCGGGCCCCGATATTTTCTGGGCTTCCACCGGAACTCTTCATGAGCCACCAGTGGAAAAAATTTTTTGGGAAATCCGCTGCTGGGAAACCCGGTGGCTGGGTCACCCGGAAAACCCCAGCTGGCCCCCCGGGTTTTTAGCGCCCCCCCTTTCCCCTTTGGGGCGGCTGTCCCCGACGGCAGTATTTTTCCTTTAGGGCGGGGTCAGTGATGGTTTTAACCCGGGGGCCCCCAGGGGGGGGGAGGGGCGGAGGGAGGGGGGGGAGTTTTAGGAGGGAAATGAAGGGGGGAAAAGGGGGTTTTGTGGAAAAGGAAAAAGCAAGAGGTGGAAGGGGGAGAATGCTGGTTTCCCTGAATGGAAGGGCAGGTAGGGGGGAGGGGAAGTGCTGGGGCATGTAATGGGGGATTTTAGAAGTACCGGGGGTGGAGAGTGACAATTCTTTGGGAAAAAAAAAAGGGGAAAAAAAGAGAGGGAAAAAAAAAAAAGACGGGGGGGGATGAAGGGGTTATAAATTTTTGGAATTTGGGGCCCAAAAAAAATTTGGGGGGTTAAAGGGTGGGGGGGTAAGAAATTTAGATTTGCGGGGGGGCGGGTGTGGAGGGGTGATTTGGGGGGTGTATAGTGCAGGGGGGAGTGTGGAGGGTGAGTCGGAAAGGGTGTTTAAACGTGCAGGGGGGAGTGTGGAGAGTTGGCGGGGGGGGTTTTAAGTGGGGGGGAGGAGGTGGAGAGCGAGTTGGTGGGGGTGTAAGTGCCGGGGGGGAAGGGGGGCGGAGACTGAGTAGGAGGGGGTGTATAAAATGAAAGTGAAGGATGGGGGGATGTTTCACGCACATAAACCCTACCACGGGGGGATAAACCGCGTCACCCGCTCAAAAATCCCGAAACCCTCGCGTTAGCCCTTGGGGGGCTAGCCACAATAAGATTCATCCAACTAGGTATATTTCTAAAAAAAATAAAGGTATATTTCTACACCAAAGGAAGGTGCCTATGCTAACCTTCCTATGGTGTAGAAACATACCTAGTTGGATGAGTCTTATTGTGGCTAGCTGGCCCAGTGGCTAACGCGTCGGTCTGGAGTTTTGAGACTGTGATCGCGGGTTCTGTTCCCGTCCGTGGTATGGCTTGTTTGCAATCGTGTCATTACGATTTCGTGAGTCAGATACACGCACATCTTTCCTATGCTTTCTCCCACACATACCCTCATCTCCATCCATTCCCCCAGATGCTCCTGTCTCCTCCCACCCACACTCCCACTTCATTATCATACTTAATCGATAAGGCCAGCAACCAGGAGGCCTGGTCTGGGACCGGCGCGGCGACCTCCGGAAGTGACTCCAGACAAACCCCTGGTGTGATCTCTCCCTAGACCACACACACTCTCAATCTCGACCCTCAACCAAGGCCATCCATTAGTCGAGACCCTTCCTCTCTCCATCCAACATTCATCTTGCCCAACAGCACACACTATCACTACTCTACCTCTCATCTGTGATTCACGAGGTCTCTCAACCTTACAAAAATTTACTCCCACTCCCCTCGCAGCTTCCCGACTGACTCCTACCCTATAAAACACTCGTTTCTTATTTTTCCTTGTATTGGGAAAACTAAAGAAGCCACTAAATGGCAAAAACTTTTCCCTTTAAAAAAATGTCCTGAAACTATCCCAAAAGGGTAAATTTTCTACATGTCGGTACATGATCCCATTTTTTCAGTTAAAAATACAAGGGAAAGACATCTCCCATTTTTTCCCGCCCCAAACTCTAAATTTTTTTCAGGTGTCCTGTTTTGATCGCTAGCCCCTTCAGCTCACACAATAACCCGGGGGGTTGTTTCCCCGGGTACAGCTGAAACATTGGACGTTTTTCCGTAAAAACACGCTGTCCATGTTCCCCCCCATCAAAAAAGGGGGTACCGGGGGTTTTTGTCGACGGGTTGGGTCGCATCCTGGGAAAAAATTTAACCAAATTTAAACCCGAAATGCTCTGCTTAAACAACCCGGCTTCTTTTTTAATACCCAGTATATCATTTTTGACAAAACCCCTTGTATCCCTTTGGGAACATGAAACATGTAAAAAAAAAAAAAATGATATTATTTTATTTTTTAATTATTATTATTATTATTATTATTTTTTTATTATTATTATTAAGAACTCTGAAAACCTAAAAACCCTCTAAAACCCCCAAACCCTTTTTGGCCCCCCCCCCCTCAATCCCAGTCTTTTCAATCCCACTCCCCCAAACCCCCAAACAAAAGCACTCAAACACAGTGATGGCGGTTAAATCCCCCGTCCCCCAAATTTGGGTAGACACTCAAACAAAAAAACTAACTGCATTCACCTATTTTGAGACAAGGGGAAAAAAATGAAAAAATTTTTTTCTGAGATTCACATAAGAAAGACCATGTGATTGTGCCCAAAAACTAGACGTTAATGACAGAAATCAAAAAAAACGACCCCAATTAAAATATATAATATTTTATAAATATATAATATATTATAAATAATATTTTATATATTATATATATATATATATAAAATTTTATATATATATAAATTAAAGTTTGGGGTTTTGAGAAGAGAGAAGGAGAGAGAAAAAAAGAGAGAAAAGAGAGAGAGAGAGAAGGGAGAGAGAAAAGGGGAGGGGAGAGACTGCAAGGAGGCCAGATAAGGGGGCAAAAAAAGTAAAAAAAACAATATAATACAAAAGGGGAGGAAAAGAGAAGGGGGAAAGCAAAAGCGAGGCAACAATAAACACGTGAAGACAAAAGGGGGAAGCTGAGACAAAATTTTTAAAAAAATTATATAAAAAAAAAAACCAGGCTGACCCCAATATTAAAAATTTTTTCACCCACATGAGAGAAACTTTACTAAAGGAAACTTGACTGAGGAAACAAAAAAGGGAAACAGGGACTGAGGGAAAACTTTATGAAAAAACAGACTGGGGGAAAACATGTGAGGAAACAGTGAGGAAACATCCCTGAGGAAACATGACTGGGGAAACATGACTAAAAAAAAATTTCCTGGGGGAAACATGACTGGGGAAAACAAACTGAGGAAAAAAAAGATGAGGAAACATGACTGGGGGGAAACCCATGACTGGGGAAAAACATGACTGAGGAAACATGACTGAGGAAACATGACTGAGGAAACATGACTGAGGAAACATGACTGAGGAAACATGACTGAGGAAACATGACTGAGGAAACATGATGGGGAAAACATACTGAGGAAAATTGACTGAGAAACAGATTTACAAAACATGACTGACAAAAACATGATGGGGGGAAACAGGGCCCGGGGAAAAACATGCCCGAGGAAACATGACTGAGGAAACATGACTGAGGAAAAAATGACTGAGGAAACAAGACTGAGGAAACATGACTGAGGAAACATGACTGAGGAAACATGACTGGGGAAAAACAGACGAGGAAACATAGGGGGAAACATGACTGAGGAAACATGACTGAGGAAACATGACTGACGAAACATGACTGAGGAAACATGACTGAGGAAACATGACCGAGGAAACATGACTGAGGAAACATGACCAAAGGAAACATACTGGGGAAAACCCAACTGAAAAAAAACAAGACGGGGGGAAACATGACTGAGGAAACAAGACTGAGGAAACTTTGACTGGGGAAAAACATGACTGGGGAAACATGACTGGGGAAAAACATGACTGGGGAAACAAGACGGGGGGGAAAACATGACGGGAAGGAAAAAACAAGATTTGGGGAAAACATGCTGGGGAAAATTTGACTGAGGAAACTTATGGGGAAAAAATTTAACTGAGGAAAAACATACGGGGGAAAGACAAAACTGAGGAAACAGGGATGGGGAAAAAACATGACTGGGGAAAAACTTTACGGGAGGAAACAGACTGGGGAAAAACAAGATGAGGAAACATAAAATGAGGAAAAAGGGGACTGGGGAAAAACAGGGACTGAGGAAACAGGGACTGGGGAAAAACAGGACGGGGAAACATGACTGAGGAAACATGACTGAGGAAAAAAAAGACTGAAGGAAACATGACTGGGGAAACATAAATGGGGAAAAACAAGACTGGGGAAAACAGACTGGGGAAACAGGGACTGGGGGAAACCCAGGGCCGGAGGAAACATGACTGAGGAAACATGACTGAGGAAACATACTGAGGAAACAAACTGAGGAAACATGACTGGGGAAAACATGCCCTGAGGAAACATAAAGAGGAAACAAAAACTGAGGAAACAAGACTGAGGAAACATGATGAGGAAACATAAAGGGGAAAAACATAAACTGAGGAAACATGACTGGGGGAAACATGACGGGGGAAACCCAGGACTGGGGAAAACCCCAAGACTGGAGGAAACAGGGACGGGGGAAAACCCATGACTGGGGGAAACAGACTGAGGGAACATGACTGAGGAAAGAAAAACTGGGGAAAAAGGGGACTGAGGAAAGATGACCGAGGAAACAGACTGAAAAAAAACATGACTGAGGAAACATGACTGAGGAAACAAGACTGAGGAAACATGACTGAGGAAACATGACTGAGGAAACAAGACTGAGGAAACATGACTGAGGAAACAAGACTGAGGAAACATAAAGAGGAAACAAGAGAGGAAAAAAGACTGGGGATAATGACTAAAGGAAAACATAAACTGGGGAAACAACTGGGGGAAACATGTTGGGAAAAAAAGACTGAGGAAACTGACTGAGGAAAAAGGGCCCGAAAAAAACAGGGACGGGGGAAACATAAACTGGGGAAAACTAAACTGAGGAAAAAAAGACTGAGGGAAACAAGATGAGGAAACATACTGAGGAAAAAAGGGGATGAGGAAACATGACTGGGGAAAAAAATTGACTGGGGGAAAAATGACTAGGAAACATAAACTGAGGAAACAGGACTGGGGAAAACATGATGAGGAAAAAAGACAAAGGGAAACATTTTTTGGAGGAAAACAAGACTGGGGAAAAACATAAACTGGGGAAAAACATGCCCTGGGGAAAAAACAAAACTGAGGAAACATGACTGGGGGGAAACAAACTGAGGAAACTTTACTGAGGAAAAAAGGGACTGAGGAAACAGGGAACTGGGGAAAAACATGACTGGGGAAAACCCCAAGACTGGGGAAAAACATGATTTGAGGAAACAAGACTGGGGAAAAACATGCCCCTGGGGGAAAACATGCCCTGGGAAACAAGACTGGGGAAACAAAAAAAACTAAAGGAAAAAATGACTGAGGAAACAAAAATGAGGAAACATGACTGGGGAAACGGGACTGAGGAAACAACTAAAGGAAAAACATGACTGGGGAAAAAAGGGATGAGGAAAAATGCTGAGGAAAAAAGACTGAGGAAACATGACTGAGGAAAAAAGGGATGAGGAAACTTTCTGAGGAAAAAAAGACTGGGGAAACATACTGAGGAAACATGACTGAGGAAACATGACTGAGGAAACATGACTGAGGAAACATGACTGAGGAAACATGACTGAGGAAACAAGACTGAGGAAACATGACTGAGGAAACATGACTGAGGAAACATGACTGAGGAAACATGACTGAGGAAACATGACTGAGGAAACAAGACTGAGGAAACATGACTGAGGAAACATGACTGAGGAAACATGCCCTGAGGAAAATAATGAGGAAACTTGATTTGGGAAAAAAACATAAATGGGGAAACTTTAAATGAGGAAACAAGACTGGGGAAACATGATGAGGAAAACATGACAAAAGGGAAACCATGCTGAAAAAAACATGACTGGGGAAAACCCATGATGAGGAAAGAAACTGAGGAAACATGACTGAGGAAACAAGACGGGGAAAACCATGACGGAGGAAACATACGAGGAAACATGACAAAAGGAAAACTTACGGGAGGAAACATAAGAGGAAACAGGGACTGGGGAAAACTGACTAGGAAACAAGACTGGGGCCGAAACCCCCTGATTTGGGGAAAAAAAACTGAGGAAACATACTAAAGGAAACCGGGACTGGGGAAACAGGGATTTGGAGGAAAACATACGGGGGGAAACATGACTGGGGAAAAACGGGACTGGGGAAAAAAAAAGGGACTGGGAAACATGACTGAGGAAAAAAGGACGGGGGAAACATGACTAAAGGAAAAAAAAGGGACGGGGAAACAGACTGAGGCCCCCGGGATGAGGAAACATACTGAGGAAACATAAACTGGGGAAAACAAGACTGAGGAAAAACGGGAGGAGGAAACAAGACAAAGGAAACAGGCCCTGAGGAAACAAAAATTGGGGGAAACAGATGAGGAAACAAGACTGAGGAAACATGATGGGGAAAAACCAAGATGAGGAAACATGACTGAGGAAACAAGACTGAGGAAACATGACTGAGGAAAATCTGGGGGAAACATGACTGAGGAAACATAAATGGGGAAAAACATGATGGGAAAAAAGGGACGGGAGGAAACAGGGGACTGGGGGAAACAGGGACTGAGGAAACAGGGGACTGGGGAAAAACATGACTGGGGGAAAAAAAAAGGACGAGGAAACGGGACTGAGGAAAACATGACTGAGGAAACTGCCCGAGGAAACATGACTGAGGAAACATGATGGGGAAACAGACTGAGGAAACATGACTGAGGAAACAAGAGAGGAACAGGGACTGAGGAAAAACATGATGAAGAAAAATGACTGAGGAAACATGAATGAGGAAACATGCTGAGGAAACTTTCCCGAGGAAACATGACTGGGGAAAAAAGACGAGGAAACAAGACTGAGGAAACATGTAAAGGGAACATGACTGGGGGGAAACATGACTGGGGGAAAGATGACTGGGGAAAGATGATGAGGAAACTTTAAACTGAGGAAAAAAGACGGGAGGAAACATGACTGGGGGAAAACAGGGACTAAAGGTTTCACATGACTAGGAAAGATGACTGAGGAAAATGACCGGGGGAAACATGATGAGGCCCCATGACTGAGGGAAACATGACTGGGGAAACAAGCCCTGAGGAAACATAAACGGGAGGGAACATGATGAGGAAACAGGATTGGGGAAAAACATAAAGAGGAAACAGGGGGGGGGGGAACTGAGGAACAAACTGGGGAAAAGAAAGCTGAGGAAACATACTGGGGAAAACATGACTGAGGAAAAAAGACTGAGGAAACATGATGAGGAAAATGACTGGGGAAACATGCTGAAAAACAAGACTGGGGAAACATGCTGAGAAACAAGACTGAGGGAAAAAAAGACTGAGGAAAAATGACTGGGGAAACATGATGAGGAAACAGGGACTGAGGAAAAAAGGGACGGAGGAAAATGACTGAGGAAAAATGACTGAGGAAACATGACTGGGGAAACATGACTAGGAAACATGATGGGGGAAACAAGACTGGGAAAACATGACTGGGGAAAACAAAAACGGGAAACTTTGTTTTGGGGAAAACAAGACTGGGGAAAAACATGCCCGAGGAAACATAAAACTGGGGAAAAACATAAACGGGGAAAAACCCAGGGATGAGGAAAACAAGCCCTGGGAAAAACATAAACTAAAGGAAAAACATGACGGGGGAAAAACATGATGAGGAAACAAGATGAGGAAACATGACTGAGGAAACAAGATGGGGAAACAGGGACTGAGGAAACATAAACTGGGGGAAACAAAACTGAGGAAACAGGACTGGGGAAAAAAGACGAGGAAAAAAGACTGAGGAAACAGACTGGGGAAAACATGCCCTGAGAAACATGACTGGGGGAAACATGATTTGGGGAACAAGACTGGGGGAAACATGATTTAAAGGAAAACTTGACTGGGGAAAAACAGATTAAAGGGAAACATGGACTGGGGGAAACATGCCCTGAGGAAACAAGACTGAGGAAACATGATGGGAAAACTTTGACTGAGGGAAAAATGCGGGGGAACATAAACTGAGGAAACATAAACTAAAGGAAAAATGACTGGGGAAAAAAAGACTGGGGGAAAAACAGGGACGGGGAAAACAGACTGGGGGAAACATGACTGAGGGAACAGGGATGAGGAAACATGACGGGAGGAAACATGACTGGGGAAAACAAGACTGGGAAAAAAGGCCCTGGGGGAAACATGACTTGGGAAAATGATGAGGAAACTTGACTGAGGAAAAAATGACTGGGGAAAAACAAGACTGAGGAAACATGACGGAGGAAACATGATGGGGAAACTTTGACTGAAAAAACCCCAAGACTGAGGAAACTTGACTGGGGAAAACATAAACTGGGGGAACATGACTGAAAAAAAAGACTGAGGAAACACGACGAGGAAAAATGGCGAGGAAACAAACGGGGAAAATGACTGAGGAAACAGACTGGGGAAAACATGATGAAAAAAATTTGACGGGGAAAAACATGACTGAGGGAACTTTACTGGGGAAAACCCTGAGGGGAAACATGATGGGGAAAACATGACTGAGGAAACAAGATGGGGGAAACATGACTGGGGAAAAACATGACTGGGGGGAACTTGACTGGGGGAAACCCATGACTGGGGAAAACATGACTGGGGGCCCAGGGACTGAAAACAAGACTGGGGAAACATGTTTAAAGGAAACTTGACTAAAGGAAACATGACTGAGGAAAAACTTTGACTGGGGGAACATGACGGGAGGGAACATGACTGAGGAAACATGACTGGGGGAAACATGACTGGGGGAAAAAAGACTGAGGAAAAAAGAATGGGGAAACTTGACGGGAATTAAACATGTGAGGAAACAGGGACTGGGGGAACAGGGACTGGGGAAAAACATGACGGGGAAAAACATGATGAGGAAACATGACTGAGGAAAAAGAGAGGAAACAGACTGGGAAACAGGGACTGAGGGAACATGACTGAGGGAACATGACTGAGGAAACTTTGACTGGGGGGAAACAGACTGGGGGAAACATGATGAGGAAACAAGACTGGGAAAAACAGGGACTCAGGAAACTTTGACTGAGGAAACATGACTGAGGACCCCATGACTGGGGAAACATACTAAAAAAACCCATGACTGAGGAAACTTGACTGAAAAACATGACTGAGAAAACATTGACTGAGGAAACGGGGAACTGTACAAGCCCAAATTTCGATATTTGATTTGGGATAAATGCTTAGGGGGTAAATGATTAACTATATGATAAGAAGGGGAGTTTCTAAAATGAGTGTAACGGCTGAAAAATGTGCCCAGAGGGGGATTACAAAGACCCCTTTTTGGGCCTCTGTTTCTGTTTCTTGCGCTGCACAGCAAACAAGAGCTCCGGCGACCCCACAGTGTACCAAAAAAGGGGTATACAAGGAACTTTGGGAAAAAATTTAGAAAGGTCCATCGTGGAACAAGAAAATTAAGAGGGACCAATATTGTGTGGGGAAAATGAAGGCGAGGGTGGGGGGGAGGGAATTCACACTTTGTAGAAACCCCAGATGAAAGAGGAATTTTAAAAAAGATAGGGAAAGGAAAATTTGGGTAATACAAACCCCAAAGGTACCTTTATAAACCCAAAACCCCCCCCATGGGAATTTAGGGGGTAACAACAACCCCCCATGGGACTCAAAAGGAGTAACAACACCCGCCAAAGGGTATCAGGGAGTAACAAACCTCGCCATGGGTACTCGGGAAAATAACCAAACAAACCCCCCATGGGGAATGAGGGGGTAACAACACCCGCCCTGGGTTTCTCAGGGAAAATAACAAAACCCGCCATGGGTACTCAAAAAAGTAACAAAAACCCGCCATGGGGGACTCAGGGAGTAACAACCCCGCCCCTGGGGACTTTAGGGGGTAAACAACACCCGGCCCTGGGGAAATCAGGGAAATAACAACAACCCCCATGGGGAAAGCAGGGATAAACAACAAACCCCCCAAAGGGTTCCAGGGATTTAACCCCAAACCCCCCCCATGGGTCCAGGGAGTAACAACAAAACCCCCCATGGGGACTCAGGGAGTAAAACAACACCCGCCCGGGTACTTCCCGGGAGTAACAACCCCCCCGATGGGACTCAGGAGTAACAACACCCGCCATTGGGGACTAGGGAGTAACAAAAACCCGCCATGGGTACTCAGGAGTAACAAAAACCCTGCCAATGGGGACTCAGGGAGTTTAAAAACACCCCCAAAGGGGAAATCAGGAGTAACCCCACCCCCCAAGGGGACTCAGGGGGTTAACAACACCCGGGCCCTGGGAACCCCAGGGAGTAACAACACCCCCCATGGGTACTCAGGGTAACAAAACCCCCCCAAGGGTTCTCAGGGGTAACAACCCCAAACCCTGGGGTTTTCGGGGGGAAAAAACCCCCCGCCATGGGTATCATGGAGAAAAAACAAACCCCCCCATGGGGAATCAGGGGGGTAACAACACCCACCATGGGGACTCCCGGAGTAACAACACCCACCCCTGGGTACTCAGGGAAAAAAACACCCAAACCCTGGGTTCTCAGGGAGTAACAAACCCACCATGGGGACTCAGGATAACAACACCCACCATTGGGGACTCAGGAAATAAACCCAAAACCCCCCAAGGGTACTCAGGAGTAACAACAAACCCCCCCTGGGGACCAGGGGAGTAACAACACCCCCCATGGGTACCAGGGGTAACAAAAACCCCCCATGGGTTTCTCAGGATTAAAACACCCACCTGGGTTCAGGGAGTAACAACCCCACCATGGGTACTTTAGGAAATAACAAAACCCACCCTGGGTACTCAGGAGTTAAAAAACACCCGCCCTGGGTACTCAGGAGTAACAACCCCCCGCCATGGGTACTCAGGAAATAAAAACCCCACCAGGGGTTTCTCAGGAGTAACAACACCCCCCATGGGTACTCCGGGAGTAAAAAATAACAAATGTGTGGAGACGCCACACTCTCACGAAACCCATTTCTTTTTTTTTCTTTTCCATGGGCGCCGGTGCATGGGAAAATGGGAAAGGCCCCGTCCCCGGAGAAACCCTGAAAGTCCAATTTAAGGGCCCATGAGTTGTGTAAGTAACATGATGGGTATCTTAAGAGGGGGGGGAGGGGAAATGGGAAGAGAGGGGGGGAGGAGAGAAGAAAGAGAGGAAGGGGAGAGGGGGGGGGAAGAAAAAGAAAGAGAGAGAGAAGGGGGAGGAGGGGGAAGAAAAAAGAGAGAAGAGGGGGGGGAAAAAAAGAAAAAGAGAGAGGGGGGGTGTTCAATTTTTTTAATTAGACCATAATTTTTTTTTTTCTTAAAAAGGTTTTTTTCGAAGATTTAAGACTTTATTTCTTTTACCGAGATCATCTCCAAACTATTAAATTTTTAGGCTAGGAAATGTTTTAAAACCCCTTAAACTCGGGGTCCTTTCCCAAACCCCAAACCCCGAGGTATACTACCACCCCCCGGAGCCACCCAAAACCTCAGGAAATTATTTACTGCCCCTAAATGAAAAAGGGGCAGCGGGGGGTAAGGAACCCTTTCCCATTTTTCCAAAAAACCCACTACTACAAAACCCCCAGTTTGTAGCACCCTGGCAGACACACTGGTGGTCATGGAGAAGCAACCAGACGCCCGTTCTTTCGGGCCCCCCAGCTGTGTTAAGGCAGGCATCTTGCGACCCCCCCACGGTTTTCCGGCAGCGCTAAAAGTCACGTACCGGGGGCAGGGGGAAACAATGACATTAGGTCAACCCCTGTCTGGTTCCCAGACCCCTTTTAAAATTTAAGACAAACTGGTGTGGGGTGTGTGTGTGTTTTGTTTTGTTTTGTGTGGGGTTGTTTTGTGTGGGTGTTTGATAATTACCTATTTGTGGGTTGGGAGGGGTGGGGGTCATAGCTCCCGGCCCCCCCCATCACGGGGTTCGTGTGTGTGTTTTCTCACTACCCGTGGTTTGGGAAAGGGGTTATTTTTTTTTTTTTTTTTTTTTTTTTATTTTTTTTTTTTAAATTTTTTTAAAATCCAAGGGTCCTGGCCCCCTTTCCCTCGAAATTGGGGGGTTACTAGGGCATTTTCTGCCTTTGTTGCCCTTGAAAACCTTTTTTTAAAATTTGGTTTAAATTTTTTTCAACCCTAAAATTTTTGGAAGGAAAAGCTTCCAAAAACCCTTTTTAAAGCCCAAAAATTCCCCCATAAAAACCCGGGGGGTTCCCCGCCCCCCCTGCCCCTTTGGGAAAACCCCTTTAAAACCCCGGGGTTTAAGGCTAAAAAAACCAAAAAAAAAGAGGGAAACCCCAAAGACCTTTAAAACCAACAAAAATTTTAAAAAAAATTTCCCAAAATTCCCCGAACCCTTTCAGGTTTTTGGGGAAAAGGGGGGGGGGGGGGGGGGGCCCAAAAAAAAGGGGGGCAAGGCCCGGGGGGGGGGGGGGTTTTCCGGGGGGGGCCTTTAGGTGAACATGTGAACACCGGAACAAATTTAAAACGATGGGGAAGCCCTGTTTCCAAACAGAAAATGCGTTGCTCTTTCCGACTCGTATTTGGAAATTAAAAAGGTTTTTGTGTAGGGAAAATTTATCAATAGTTACGTTTACAGTGAATTTTCAAAGGCGTAGTGAAAAGGGATAATAAGGTCAAGGCCATATCAAAGCTATTATGTAGGTTTAAATTCACGGGCTTGATCAACTTGTTATGTACCTCCTTGTGGTTTTAAAGTTTTCAGAGTATCAGCATGACAGGTTTAACTCACCAAACCCGAGGTTTCTCTGGCAACTTTACCAAACCGAGGTTTTCTTCCCTGGGCAGACTCACCAACCCCAGGTTCTCTCGTGGGCAAAACTTTACCAACCCGGGTTCTCTCGGGTTCCCGACTCACCAAACCCCAGGTTCTCTCTTTGGGCAGACTCACCAAACCCCAGGTTCTCCCCCGGGTCAGACCTCACCAACCCGAGGTTCCTTTGTGGGCGACTCACCCAAAACCCCAGGTTTCCGTGGTCAGACTCACCAACCCGAGGTTCTTTTCGTGGTCAGACTCCCCCAAACCCCAGGAAAATAAAAGTAGAAGGTCCGGAAATGGGTAGGGGAAAAAAGGGGGTAAGAAAAGGGGTGGGCCCCCCGGGAAAAGGAAAGTGAAGGAAAAATACAGTAAGAAAGAATTAGTAAAAGATAATTTTTAAAAAAAAAATCAAAATAATTTTAAAAGATAAAATTCAGGGGGAAATAAAAGGTTTAAGGAACATGAGGTGGGAAAAATGAAAAAAAAGAGCGGAAAGAAGAGGTAGGGAAAAAAAAAGAGGAAAAAGACTGGGTGGAAGAATGAAATAGGAAAATGAGAAGAAGTTGGGCGGAAAAATAGGAGTGGGCCCATGAGGTAAAAAGTGGGGTAGGAAACAAAATAAAAGTTAAGCGGAAAAAAGGGGTGAAAGATAATAGGAAGAATAGAAAGTAGGAAAAATGGGGATCAAAGATGGAAGTGGAAAGTTTGGGGAAGTGGAAAAAGGAGGTGGAAAAAAAGGAGGTTTGGAGATTAAAGAGGTGGTGGAGGAAAAAAGGGGGTCCGGGACTAAGAGTGGGAAAAAAAAGAGTAGGAAAAAAAAGAGTAAAGGAGATAAAAGTAGGGGGAGATTTGGGAAAATAAGAGTCCGGGCCCAAGAATCGGGCCCCCCCAAGGGCTTTGAAAAGTAAAAAAAGGGGGTAAGGATGAATGAGAGGAGGAAGAATAGGGTACGGAAGGAATAAGGTAAACCCCCCTTTGGGATCCCTTTCCCCCTTAACCCTAGGGGTTGAAGGAAGAATGGAGTAGTAAACAATGGGGTAGGAAAGAATGGGGGGAAAGTGGAGGTAAGGAACAGAGAGGAGAATGCGGTAGGGATTTGGGAGTAAACAAGTATCCCCCCAAAACGGAAAAGGCAAAAAGGGGAACCCGGTAAAATCGACCGCTCGGCCCTAAGAATGAACCCCAGAATAACGGAAAACCAAATAGAAAAAACGAATAACAAAGAAAGCAGCTCCCCCCTTTTACCCCCCCCCCCTTTTCCCCCCCTACCCCCCACTCCCTCCTCCCCTACCCCCTCCCACTCTCTAACCCCCTCCACTCTTTCCCCCTCCCCTTTTTACTCCCCTAACCCCCTTCCTTCCCACTCTCTACCTTCCCCCCACTTCTACCTCCCCCACTCTTACCTTTCCCCCCACCTCTTCTTCCTCCCTCTCTACCCTTCCCCCACTCTCACTCCCTCCTCTCTACCTTTCCTCCCCTCTCTACCCTTCCTCCATCTTTACCTTCCCCACCTCTACCTTCCTCCACTCTCTACCTTTTCCTCTCTACCTCCCTCCTTCCCCTACCCCCTCCCTCTCTACCTTCCTCCACTTTCTACCCTTTTCCTCCACTCTTTACCTCCCCCCACTCTCTACCTTCCTCCACTCTCTACCTCCCTCCACTCTCTACCTTCCCCCCACTCTCTTACCTTCCTCCACTCTCTACCTTCCTCCACTCTCTACCTCCCTCCACTCTCTACCTCCTCCACTCTCTACTTTCCTCCACTCTCTACCTCCCTCCACTCTCTACCTCCCTCCACTCTCTACCTCCCTCCACTCTCTACCTTCCTCCACTCTCTACCTTCCTCCACTCTCTACCTTCCTCCACTCTCTACCTTCCTCCACTCTCTACCTCCCTCCACTCTCTACCTCCCTCCACTCTCTACCTTCCTCCACTCTCTACCTTCCTCCACTCTCTACCTTCCTCCACTCTCTACCTCCCTCCACTCTCTACCTCCCTCCACTCTCTACCTCCCTCCACTCTCTACCTCCCTCCACTCTCTACCTTCCTCCACTCTCTACCTCGCCGGTGTTGTAACAGTCTCAGTAACTTTCGTCTGGTCTTGGCTCCACCACCTGTGTTGCCAGCAGCTGCCCTTGCTAAGGCTATTGCTTCTGTTGCTCCTGCTACTGCCTTTTGCTCCTGCTACTGTCTCTGTTGCCCCTGCTACTGCCTCTGTTGCTCCTGCTACTGTCTCTGTTGCTCCTGCTACTGCCTTTTGTTCCTGCTACTGTCTCTGTTGCTCTTGCTACTGCCTCTGTTGATCTTGCTACTGTCTCTGTTGCTCCTGCTACTGCCTTTTGTTCCTGCTACTGTCTCTGTTGCTCTTGCTACTGCCTCTGTTGATCTTGCTACTGTCTCTGTTGCTCCTGTTGCTGCTGCCTCTGTTATGCTTGCTTCATCTTGTGCTGCAATTACTTCATTTCCGCAGTCGTTGCACCATCAATTACCACACACACACAACACACACACACACACACACACACACACACACACATATATATATATATATATATATATATATGTGTGTGTGTGTGTGTGTGTGTGTGTGTGTGTGTGTGTGTGTGTGTGTGTGTGTGTCGTGCCGAATAGGCAGAACTTGCGATCTTGGCTTAAATAGCAACGCTCATCTTGCCATATAGGACAAGCGAAAATTTGTGTATGCAATAATTTTGTCAAAATCATTCTGAACTTAACTAAAAATATATATTTCACTGTGTTTGTTTAGTATTAAATTACTGTAAACAAATCTAAAATATATTTAGTTGGGTCAGGCTAAAATAAATTGCTCTTGTTATAACAAGGTTAGGTAACTTTTCTAAGTTTCTTTTGGCGCAAAATTAAAAAAATTGACATTAACATTAATGGAAAAAATATATCTTTAAACGTATAAGAGAGAATTTTGGAAAGGACTTAATTTTAAATGAGTTCTTGCTAATTGACCAGTTTTACATAATTCGGCACGACATATATATATATATATATATATAATATATATATATATATATATATATATATATATATATATATATATATATATATATATATATATATATATATATATATGTTGGTTTAGAAAGACACGTAAGCAAACACTATAACATATTTATTAGAAAACGTTTCGGTCCTGGGACCTTGATCACTTCTAACATACAGAGGTAGAAAGACATTATATATATAGGCGGAGAGTGAGATGTGACGCACGTGACCTGAGGAATGTCATAAGAACATAAGAATGGAGGAACACTGCAGAAGGCCCACTGGCCCATGCGAGGCAGGTCCCTATCAAAACAACCTCTGCCTATGATGAGGACGGGTAACGATGAAATCATGTGACTCCTGTGTTGTTGGGTTGGTGCTGCTTAAGTATCATGTATGCCAATGTTTTTGAAATTTTGTAGTTTCCAGTGTTGCGTTCTATAGTGTCGGTGACGGCGATTAGTGAGGCTTCTAGGCACCGTCGGCGTCTGAGGTCTGGTTCGGTGAGAACGAGTTGTGCCTCGTTCCAGTTCATCAAATGCCCCGTGGAGTCTCTGTGGAGGACACAGGCGTACCTTACATCGTCTCTGTTAGAGGCATTTCGATGCTCATTCAGGTGACCTTCTCTCCCGAATTTCCAACCTGAATGTCAAAAACAAAAGCATGGCTTCCTTCGATGTCACAGCCCTCTTTACCAACGTTCCTACTGACGCTGCTTATGAGTGGGAGGGGTTGGATTTGAGTGGGACTTGTACATCGGAGCTTGTTTCTTGGGGGGCATTGAAAATTTGGTTGGTCAGATGTTTGTTAGTGGGATGAATTGTAAAGGACCTGCCTAGTATGGGCCAACAGGCTTGCTGCAGTGTTCCTCTTTTCTTATGTTCTTATGTTCAACATTCTGAGACAGAGGCTCACTGAAAACCACGACCTCCCTTTACCTCTTCTAGATTTCATCAATCTAGTGGAACTGTGTGTTAATTTCAACTTCTTCAAGTATCAGGACAACTGTTACAAACAATGCTATGGGATGGCAATGGGCAGCCCGCTCAGTGCTGTGCTTGCCAACCTCTTCATGGAAAACTTGGAGACAGAGAAATTCAGCAGCCTCATTCCCAACACCGTTACTTGGCTAAGATACGTTGATGATATATTGGTTTTTTATCCGAGACGTCTCAAAAATCCAGGCCCTTCTCAACAAGATCAATGCAGTTGAACCATCAATAAAGTTTACACTTGAACTCGAAAATGATGGCAAACTTCCTTTCCCGACGTTTTACTGTGCAGATCTCCCGAGCAGTGACAAAAATTCTCTTCAAAGTGTATAGAAAACCTACCAAAAAAGGACGATCTTATACACTTTTATTCACACCAAGACACCCCACTAAAGAGGATTTCCCCATTGGCTTCTTCTTGAGAGCTCTTCGCATCTCCAGCCCCTTTTTTTCTAGAAGAAGAATGCACTTTCTAAACAAGCCTTTACACGTCTTCATTTCCCATCTTTCTTCATCCGAGATTGCAGACTCAAGGCACAAGCTATCCCAACAAACCGCCCCTGGAACAGCCCCTAAACAGTTCATAGTACTCCCATGTGGCGATGTTGCCACGAATACTCGCCGGGCACTTGCTTGAGTAACATCAACGTTTCCACCATAAACCATCATCTATCAAAGACCTCACTACGAAACGCAGCCCCACACCTCTAACTTCTACAGCAGGCGTCTACACTATCCCCTGTGGGTTCTGTCCCAAGAAATATGTAGGCGAGACAGGCAGAGATCTTGCAGTCCGCCTGAATGAGCATCGAAATGCCTCTAACAGAGACGATGTAAGGTACGCCTGTGTCCTCCACAGAGACTCCACGGGGCATTTGATGAACTGGAACGAGGCACAACTCGTTCTCACCGAACCAGACCTCAGACGCCGACGGTGCTTAGAAGCCTCACTAATCGCCGTCACCGACACTATAGAACGCAACACTGGAAACTACAAAATTTCAAAAACATTGGCATACATGATACTTAAGCAGCACCAACCCAACAACACAGGAGTCACATGATTTCATCGTCTACCCGTCCTCATCATAGGCAGAGGTTGGCAATATAAACACAAATGCAGTATAATGTGATCCTTTATTGACTACGTTTCGCCCACCCAGTGGGCTTTTTCAAGTCACAAACAGAACTCAGTTCTGTTTGTGACTTGAAAAAGCCCACTGTGTGGGCGAAACGTAGTCAATAAAGGATCACATTATACTGCATTTGTGTTTATATTGCCATTGTGTCGGTATTTTATACCATTTATTTCCATAGGCAGAGGTTGTTTTGATAAGGACCTGCTTCGCATGGGCCAGTAGGCCTTCTACAGTGTTCCTCCATTCTTATGTTCTTATGACATTCCTCAGGTCACGTGCGTCACATCTCACTCTCCGCCTATATATATAATGTCTTTCTACCTCTGTATGTTAGAAGTGATCAAGGTCCCAGGACCGAAACGTTTTCTAATGTTATAGTGTTTGCTTACGTGTCTTTCTAAACCAATAATAATACTGAAAATAATAATAATAATAATAATAATAATAATAATAAACATTTTCCCATAACCAACAGGTCTTTCCCAAGAGGTGTTTATGGACAAGTGTCTAGGAAGCTGGACAGGTAGGTAAGTTGTCGTTGTGAGGGTGTTTGGTGGGGGAGGGGCGTCCGGCCAGCCAGCCAGCCAGCCAGCCAGCCAGCCAGCCAGCCAGCCAGCCAGCCAGCCAGCCAGCCAGCCTGCCAGCCAGCCAGCTGGCCAGGTGGGGGTCTAGCAGTTACCACAACACAGACCAGTGTGATAGCATGCTCCTGGGTTATACGTTAACATAAATAAGGACTTGCTCCCTGGTAACCTTATTTACTGCTATCATCTGGCACTGTAATTGTACGCGCAGAGCTTATGTATAGCCCGGCCAACCTTCATTGTCATATACTTGGCCGCAGCTTTGAATGTGGGAGAGTCTGCGGTAAAAAACTAAACCAGCTTAGAATCCTTCTCCCGGCTCCCACCCCTCCCTTTATCTCTTTCCCTCTCTCTATCTCTGTCTATCTATATATCTATCTACCTACTTTCCTATCTCTCACTCCTTCCCTCCTGGCCAATACTGTATCAGCAAGTTGTGTTGTGGCTGTCTTCTCTTCCTTGCTTGCTGACACCAACCCTCACTCCTTCAATACTCCACTCGCTGCCTCTCTCACTGCCTGTCTGGCTGACTGTCTGTCTCACCCACTGCCTCTCTGGCTGACTGTCTCACCCACTGCCTCTCTGGCTGACTGTCTCACCCACTGCCTCTCTGGCTGACTGTCTCCCACTGCCTCTCTGGCTGACTGTCTCACCCCACTGCCTCTTGGCTGCCCGTCTCACCCACTGCCTCTCTGGCTGACTGTCTCACCCACTGCCTCTCTGGCTGACTGTCTCACCCACTGCCTCTCTGGCTGACTGTCTCACCCACTGCTTCTCTGGCTGACTGTCTCCCCCCTGCCTCTCTGGTGACTGTCTCACCCACTGCTTCTCTGGCTGACTGTCTCACCCACTGCCTCTCTGGCTGACTGTCCCCACCCTGCCTCTCTGGCTGACTGTCTCACACCACTGCTCTCTGGCTGACTGTCTCACCCACTGCCTCTCTGGCTGACTGTCTCACCCACTGCCTCTCTGGCTGACTGTCTCACCCACTGCTTCTCTGGCTGACTGTCTCACCCACTGCCTCTCTGGCTGACTGTCTCACCCACTGCTTCTCTGGCTGACTGTCTCACCCACTGCTTCTCTGGCTGACTGTCTCACCCACTGCCTCTCGGGCGGGACTGTCTCCCCCACTGCCTCTTGGCTGACTGTCTCACCCATGCCTCTCTGGCTGACTGTCTCACCCACTGCTTCTCTGGCTGACTGTCTCACCCACTGCCTCTCTGGCTGACTGTCTCACCCACTGCCTCTCTGGCTGACTGTCTCACCCACTGCTTCTCTGGCTGACTGGAGCTTGGCTCACTGTCTAGCTGGCTGTATAACTGACTGACAGGCTGGCTGGCTGGCTGGCTGGCTGGCTGGCTAGCCGGCCAGCCAGCCAGAGCCACCCCACTGACACCATAAAGCAGTACATGGGAATGCTACACTATCAGTGATTCACACATTGAACACACCCTGGTGGGACCCACCAGGGTGTTCTACCCAGCATCACCTTTGATCTGTCTCTCTCTGAGTCTATCCCCAGGGTGTTCCTATGAGTCTATCCCCAGGGTGTTCCTATGAGTCTATCCCCAGGGTGTTCCTATGAGTCTATCCCCAGGGTGTTCCTATGAGTCTATCCCCAGGGTGTTCCTATGAGTCTATCCCCAGGGTGTTCCTATGAGTCTATCCCCAGGGAGTTCCTATGAGTCTATCCCCAGGGTGTTTTCCCATGAGTCTATCCCCAGGAGTTCCTATGAGTCTATCCCCAGGGTGTTCCTATGAGTCTATCCCCAGGGAGTTCCTATGAGTCTATCCCCAGGGTGTTCCTATGAGTCTATCCCCAGGGTGTTCCTATGAGTCTATCCCCAGGGTGTTCCTATGAGTCTATCCCCCGGGTGTTTTCCCATGAGTCTATCCCCAGGGTGTTCCTATGAGTTTATCCCCCGGGTGTTCCTATGAGTCTATCCCCAGGGTTCCTATGAGTCTATCCCCCGGGTGTTCCTATGAGTCTATCCCCAGGGTGTTCCTATGAGTCTATCCCCAGGGTGTTCCTATGAGTCTATCCCCAGGGAGTTCCTATGAGTCTATCCCCAGGGTGTTCCTATGAGTCTATCCCCAGGGAGTTCCTATGAGTCTATCCCCAGGGAGTTTTCCCATTTAGTCTATCCCCAGGGTGTTCCTATGAGTCTATCCCAGGGTGTTCCTATGAGTCTATCCCCAGGGGGTTCCTATGAGTCTATCCCCAGGGGGGTTCCTAGAGTCTATCCCCAGGGAGTTCCTATGAGTCTATCCCCAGGGAGTTCCTATGAGTCTATCCCCAGGGAGTTCCTATGAGTCTATCCCCAGGGAGTTCCTATGAGTCTATCCCCAGGGGGTTCCTATGATCTATCCCCAGGGAGTTCCTATGAGTCTATCCCCTGGAGTTCCTATGAGTCTATCCCCCCGGGTGTTCCTATGAGTCTATCCCCAGGGAGTTCCTTAGTTCTATCCCCCGGGAGTTCCTATGAGTCTATCCCCAGGGGTTCCTATGATCTATCCCCGGGGTTCCTATGAGTCTGTCCCAGGGTGTTTTTTCCCTATGAGTCTTTCCCCCAGGATGTTTTCCCATGAGTCTGTCCCCCAGGGTGCTCCCATGAATCTGTCCCCCAGGGTGTTCCTATAAGTCTGTCCCCAGGGAACTCCTATGAGTCTTTCCCCCAGGGTGTTCCTATGAGTCTGTCCCCCAGGGTGCTCCCATGAATCTGTCCCCCAGAGTGTTCCTATAAGTCTGTCCCCCAGGGTGCTCCCATGAATCTGTCCCCCAGAGTGTTCCTATAAGTCTGTCCCCCAGGGTGCTCCCATGAATCTGTCCCCCAGAGTGTTCCTATAAGTCTTTCCCCAGGGTGCTCCTATGAGTCTGTCCCCCAGGGTGCTCCCATGAGTCTGTCCCCCAGGGTGTTCCTATGAGTCTGTCCCCCAGGGTGCTCCTATGAATCTGTCCCCCAGGGTGCTCCTATGAGTCTGTCCCCCAGGGTATTCCTATGAGTCTGTTCCCCAGGGTGCTCCTGAGTCTGTCCCCCAGGGTGCTCATATGAGTCTGTCCCCCAGGGTGCTCCTATGAGTCTGTCCCCCAGGGTGTTCCTATAGTCTGTCCCCCAGCGTGCTCCAATGAATCTGCCCCCTAGTGTGTTCCTATGAGTCTGTCCCCCAGGGTGCTCCCATGAGTCTGTCCCCCAGCGTGCTCCCATGATTCTGTCCCCCAGTGCTCCTATGAGTTTGTCCCCCAGGGTGCTCCTATGAGTCTGTCCCCGAAGGTGCTCTTATGAGTCTGTCCCCCAGGGTGTTCCTATGAGTCTGTCCCCCAGGGTGCCCCTATGAGTCTATCCCCAGGGTGCTCCTATGAGTCTGTCCCCCAGGGTGCTCCTATGAGTCTGTCCCCCAGGGTGCCCCTATGAGTCTGTCCCCCAGGGTGTTCCTATGAGTCTGTTCCCCAGGGTGCCCCTATGAGTCTGTCCCCCAGGGTGCTCCTATGAGTCTGTCCCCCAGGGTGCTTCTATGAGTGTCCCCCAGGGTGCTCATATGAGTCTGTCCCCCAGGGTGCCCCTATGAGTCTGTCCCCCAGGGTGCTCCTGTGAGTCTGTCCCCCAGGGTGCTTCTATGAGTCTGTCCCCCAGGGTTCTCGCTACGATAAAGCAAAAAATTTACGTTTCCCCCCCCCGTACACAGGATACATACACGGTGGGATGTCTCTTGGTGTACTCACCTATTTGTGGTTGCAGGGGTCGAGACTCAGCTCCTGGTCCCGCCTCTTCACTGACCGCTACAAGGTGTTCTTTCTCCCTGCTCCATGAGCTTTATCAAACCTCGTCTTAAAACTATGTATGGTTCCCGCCTCCACTACGTCACTTTCCAGACTATTCCACTTCCCGACAACTGTGTGACTGAAGAAACACTTCCTAATATCCCTCTGACTCATCTGAGTCTTCAACTTTCAATTGTGACCCCTTGTTTCTGTGTCCCATCTCTGGAACATCTTGTCTCTGTCCACCTTATCTATTCCTCGCAATATTTTGTACGTCGTTATCATGTTTCCCCTGACTCTCATGTCCTCCAGTGTCGTCAGGCCTATTTCCCTTAACCTTTCTTTGTAGGAAATTCCCCAGAGCTCTGGCACTAGCCTTGTTGCAAACCTTTGCACTTTCTCTAACTTCTTGACGTTTTTGACCAGGTGTGGGTTCCAAACTGGTGCTGCATACTCCAGTATGGGCTTGACGTACACGGTGTACAGTGTCTTGAACGATTCCTTACTGAGGTGTCGGAACCCTATTCTCAGGTTTGCCAGGCGCCCATATGCTGCAGCAGTTATCTGGTTGATCTGTGCTTCCGGAGACGTGCTTGGAATTACACTCACCCCAAGATTTTTCTCCATGAATGAGGTTTGCAGTCTGTGGCCACCTAGCCTATACTCTGTCTGCGGTCTTCTTTGCCCTTCCCCGATCTTCATGATTTTGCATTTGGCAGGGTTAAATTCGAGTAGCCAGTTGCTGGACCGTGTCCAGCCTGTCCAGATATCTTTGGAGTCCTGCCTGATCCTCATCCGATTTAATTCTTCTCATATACTTCACATCGTCTGCAAACAAGGACACCTCTGAGTCTATCCCTTCCGTCATGTCATTCACTTATACCAAAAATAGCACTGGTCCTAGGACTGACCCCTGTGGAACCCCGCTTGTCACAGGCGCCCATTGTGATACCTCATCTCGTACCATGACTCGTTGTTGCCTCCTTGTCAGGTATTCTCTGATCCATTGCAGTGCCCTTCCTGTTTTACGTATCTAATCCTCTAGCTTCTGCACTAATCTCTTGTGGGGAACTGTGTCGAAGACCTTCTTGCAGTCCAAGAAAATGCAGTCAACCTACCCCCCCCCCCTCTCGTGTTTTATCTCTGTTACCTTGTCATAAAACTCCAGGAGGTTTGTGACACAGGATTTGCCTTCCATGAATCCATACTGGTTGTCTTTTATAATCTTGTTCTGTTCCAGATGCTCCACCACTCTTCTGATAATCTTCTCCATGACTTTGCATACTATACACGTCAGTGATACTGGTCTATAGTTTAGTGCCTCGTTTCTGTCTCCTTTCTTAAAAATAGGAACTACATTTGCCGTCTTCTGTACCTCAGGTAGTTGCCCAGTTTCGAGGGATGTGTTGAAGATCGTGGTTAGTGGCACACACAGCGTCTCTGCTTCTTCTTTAAGGATGGGGAGATGTTCGGTCCCATCGCCTTTGAGGTATCAAGGTCACTTAGCAGCTTCTTCACCTCCTCCTCTGTTGTGTGCATGTCATCCAACACTTGTTGGTATGTTCCTTGTTGGTGCCCCCCCCCCTCTGTTCTGTCTTCTCAGAGTCCTACCTGTCACCACTGTGAATATTTCCTCAAATCTCGTGTTGAGCTCCTCACATACCTCTTGGTCGTTTCTTGTGAGTTTCCCACCATCTTTCCTCAGCCTGATCACCTGGTCTTTGACTGTTGTCTTCTTCCTAATGTGGCTATACAGCAGTTTCGGGTCAGATTGACTTTCGATGCTATGTTGTTTTCGTACTGTCGCTGGGCCTCCCTCCTTATCTGTGCATACTCGTTTCTAGCTCTCGACTAATCTCCTTATTTTCCTGGGTCCTTTGCCTTCTGTACTTTTTCCATTCTCTAGTGCATTTAGTTTTTGCCTCCCTGTACCTTCGGGTAAACCAAAGGCTCGTTCTGGTCTTCCCATTGTTTCTGTTGCCCTTGGGAGCAAACCTTTCCTCTGTCTCCTTGCATTTTGTTGTCATGTATTCCATCATTTCGTTTACTAACTTTCCTACCAATTCTCTGTCCCACTGAACCTCCTGCAGGAAGTTCTTCATAGATGTGTAGTCCCCCCTTTTATAGTTTGGCTTTTCTCATTCAACTCCTGTGACCTTCTCCACTTGTAACTCTACTATGTATTCAAAGCTCAGAACCACATGATAACTAGCTCCAAGGGACCTCTCGTATGTGATGTCCTCAATGTCTGAACTGCTCAGGGTGAACACGATGTCCAGTCTTGCTGGTTCATCCTTCCCTCCTCTCTGGTATTGTCCCTGACGTGTTGATGCATGAGGTTTTCCAGTATCACATCTATCATCTTGATTCTCCATGTTTTGGGGCCCCCATGTGGCTCCAGGTTTTCCCAGTCGATCTCCCTGTGGTTGAAATCACCCATAATCAGTAACTTTGCTCTGCTCGAGTGAGCTCTTCTTGCTACCTCAGCCAGTGTGTCCACCCTCGCTCTGTTGCTCTCTTCATATTCCTCTCTTGGCCTCCTGACTACCTTATGTTCTCCGGAGTGAATGGTACCTACTATGTACTCCCTTTCTCCATTCCCGTCCATGCCTTCCATTTCCTCATATCCCCATCAGTTTTTGATAAGAAGTGTAACTCCTCCTCCCCCTCTGCTCCTATCTTTCCTCAGGATCTGATATCCCGGTGGGAACACTGCGTCTATTATTGTCTCGGTGAGTTTCGTTTCTGTGACCGCTATAATGTTTGGGGAATTCTCACTGATTCGTTCATGCCACACCTCATATTTGTTCATTATTCCATCTGTGTTCCTGTGCCAAACCTTCAACTTCTTTTCTAAAACTGTGGTCCTGGGAGAATATAGGGGTTAGGGGAGTGAGAGCCCTGGCAGGGGCCTATGGGGGCTTGTGGTGGGGTTTGTGGTGTGGGGGTGAGGACAGAGGGAACAGTGGGTGGGTTTTGGTTTGGAGTGTTCAGATGCATTGGGATTGTGGTAGTTGGAGTCCTTCTGCGGGTGTTTCTGGTGGGTGTTTGATCTATAACCTGGGTCTGGGTTCTGTTCATCGTCATCATTGCCTCTCATTCCTCCTTTCATCTTTGTACCCTCTCTTTAAGTATCATCCTTTCCTCTTGTGTTGTCTCAATTGAGGTACACTTTCCGGTACTCAGGTTTGTCCTTCAGTCATGCTATCTCCTGCAGGATCTTGGTTCGAGCTGATTCTGTCTTGAGGATTACTTTGACAGGCCATTTTCTTCCACCTGTAAACAACCCAATTCTCCAAAAATTTGTCACCTAGGTCATGTCGTCCTCACCTATTGCTCTCATGATGCCTTCAATCTCTTTTTGTTCCTCCTGTTTTCTTTCATCATAGGTTTCCCCCTTGACTTCTTGAAGCCCATAGACAAAAACTGACCTCTCCCTTTCATCCTCCCACTGTGCCTCCCTTTGCATCCCCTGAGGTGTTTTTTTTTTCCTTCCACTGAAGCATTCCTGCCTTCAGTCCTTTCCCTGGCCAAAGCCCCTATGCTCAGTGGTCTATCTTTCCTGCTCAGCTGTTCCGGGCCACTGCAGTTGTCTGGAGTCTCTGCATGGAGCTTTGCCCCTTTAATTCCTTCGGGCCCCCTTTAAAATTTTTTCCCTTAGTGTGCCCCCTTGCTTGTCCTGGGCCTCACGTGGGGGCCTGAAGGCCCTTCGATACATTTTACCCCTTTTTTTAAAAACCCAGGCCTCTTGTCTGAAAACTGATGCAAAATTCCCCCCTGATGCCCAGTAACTGAGGCAAAATTCCCCCTGATGTAATACTGTCGGGATTTTGTTTCTTTGGGGCCGTTTCGGGTTTTTTTTTATTTCCCTCTTTAAGAACTGTACCCTTAAAAACCTGCTGCTTTGGGCTCATAGCCCCCAATTTCCTGCTCTCTGCAGTTATTTTTTTTCCCCTTTCATTTTCTTGCCAATTTCTTCTAGTTTTCCTTTCTACTCTTCCTAAATTTTTCCTGGAGCTTTTTCCCCCCAATTTTCCCTCCCGGGTTACATCCCCCAAACCCCCTCGTTCTCCGCCTTCCCCCCTTGGTGTGGTGCGGGGGTGTATGTGTGATGTATATATATATAATATAAAAATAAAAAATATTATATATATTATATAAAAATTATATATATATATAATATTATATATATAAAAATTATATATATATTTGTGTGTGTGTGTGTGTGTTGTGTGTGTGTGTGTGTGTGTGTGGGTGTGTGTGGGGTGTGTGTGTGTGTGTTGCATGTTGCGCATGTGTGTTGTGCTGTGTGTGTTTTGGTGTGTGTGGGGTGTGTGTGTGCCCTGGTGAGTGTGGTGGTGTGTGGTGTGTGTGTGTGTGTGTGTGGTGGTGTGTTGTGTGTGTGTGTGTGTGTGTGTGTGTGGTGTTTGTTTGTGTGTGTTTGTAGAGGGGTGTGTTTGAGTGTTGTGTGAGTGGTGTGTGTGTGTGTGGGGGGTGGGGTGTGTGTGGGTGTGTGAGTGTGTGTGTGTGGTGTGAGTTTTTGTGGGGTGTGTGTGTGTGTGGGGTTTGTGGGGTGGGGTTGTGTGGGGTTGGTTTGTTTTGTGTGTTTTGGTGTGTGATGGATGTGGTGTGTGTGTTGTGTGTGTGTGTGAGTGTGGGGTGTGTGTGTGTGTAAAGTGAGTGAGTGGGGGTTGTGAGTACTCACCTATTTGTACCACCTTTTTGGGTTGCGGGATCGAGTAAACGGGCTCCGGGCCCCCGCCTTTTTCGTGTTGCTACTGGGTTTCCTCTCCCCTGCCCCATAGCTCTATATCCCTCCCCTTTAAAAATCTATGTAGGGTTTCCCTCCCTCCCCACACCACTTTCTAGGTTTTCCAGGGCCCCTTAACTACTCAAGGGACGGGAAGAAATACTTCCAACACCCCTTTTGATTCTTGAGCTTCAACTTCCAATTTGACCTCTTTGTGCCCTGGTCCCCATTCTGGAACACCCAAGTCTTTGTCCCCTTTTCTATTCCGCGCAGAAATTTTATATGTCGTTACCCCCCAAAGTCCCCCTGCCCCTCCTGGCCTCCGTGTCGTCGGGCCCGATTTCCCTAAAACCTTTCTTCATGGGACAATCCCCGTAGCCCCGGGGGTAGTCTTGTTGAAAACCCTTTGCACTTTCTCTAATTTCTTGACGTGTTTGATTTGGGGGTGGTTTAAAAAGGGGGTTTGTTTGCATACTCCGTAGGGGTTCCTGACGTAGATGGTGTACAATTTCTTTAAACGAATCCTTATTTGGGGTTTATCGGAAACGCTTTCCGTGGTTTTTCCCGGGCCGCCCTTATGCTGCAGCAGTTATCTGATTGATGGCGCCTCGGGAGATAGCCCCGGTGTTATCTAAACCCCCCAGATTTTTTTCCTTGAGTGGGGTTTTTGCTCTTTGGAAAATCAAAACCCTAAATTGTGTTGGGGTTTTCTTTCCCCTTCCCCAATCTTCATGATTTTTGCATTTGGCAGGGTTAAATTAAAGGAGCCATTTTGCGGGAAACCGGCTTGTAGAGTGTCCAGATCTTTTTGAAGTCCTCCCTAAATCCTCGTCCGTGTGTGTTGTGTGTGTGTGTGTGTTGTGTGTGTGTGTGTTGGGGTGTTGTGTGTGTGTTTTGGTGTGTGAGATGGTGTGTGTGTTTGTGGTGTGTGTGTGGGTGTGTGTGTGTGTGTGTGTTGTTGTGTGTGGGGTTTTGTGTGTTTTGCGTGTGTGGGTGTTTTTGTGTGGTGTGTGGTGTGTGTGTGTTTGTGTGGGAAACTCACCTAATTGTACCCACCTAATTGGGGGTTGGGCAGGGGTCGAGACTCAGCCCCTGGCCCCCCCTTTTCACTGATCGCTACTGGACCCTCTCTCTCCTGTTTCCCTAAATTTTGTCAAACCCTTCTTAAAAACTATTTTAGGGTTTCCTGCCTCCACTACTTCACTTGCTAGGCAAATTCCATTTTGCGACAACAAAAAAATGACTGAAAAATACTTCCAAAACGCCCCTTGGAATTTTCTGGTTTTTCAGCTTCCATTTTGACCCCTTGTCCCTTTTGCCCCCTCTCTGGAACATTTACCTCTGTCCCCCCTTGGTCTATTCCCCCAGTATCTTTTTTGTTTGTTTTAAATGTCTCCCCTAAATTTTCTGTCCTCCAGGGGTCGTCAGCCCTTTTTTCCCCTTAACCTTTTTCCTCGAACGCCCTTTCCCCTTGAGCTCGGGGAATAGCCTTTTTGCAAACCTTTGTATTTTCCCTCTAATTTTCTTAAAGTGTTTTGACCGGGTTTTGGGGGTTTTCCAACTGGTGCTGCATACCCCCAGTATGGGCCTAACTACACAGTGTACAGTGCCCCTTAAAAGTTTCCCTTTTTAAAGGTATCGGACGCTATTTTTCGGGTTTGCCGGGCGCCCGAAACCCTGCACAGTTATTTGGTTGATGTTGCCCCCGGGGACGTGTTGGTGTTAGGGTTTCACCCCGGGGTTTTTTTTCCCTGAAGTGGGTCTGTATTCCTTTGTCCACCTAGCCTATACTCTGGTCTTCTTTCCCCCTCCCAATCTTCATGACTTTTCATTTGGAAAGGTTTAAATTTTCGAGAAGCCATTTTCGGACCCACATGTCCACCTGCCCCAGGTGTGTGGGGTGTGTGGGTGTTTTGTGTGTTGTGTGTGTGTGTTTTGTGTGTGTGTGGGGTGAGTTACTCCCCAATTTTTCTCACCTTGTTGAGGTTGGGGGGGTCGAGTAAAAAGCTCCTGGCCCCGCCTCTTACTGATCGCTACTGGGGTCCCCTCCCCCTGAGCCGTGAGCCTGTGGGGTGGGGTTGTGTGTGTGTGTGTGGGGTTTTGGTGGTGTGTGTGTGTGTGTGTTTTGTGTGAGTGTGGGTGTGTGTGTGTGTGTGTGTGTGTGTTGTGGGGTGTGTGTGTGATGTGTGTGTGTGTGTGTGCGGGGGTGTGTGCGTTTTGGGGTGTGTGTGTGTGTGTTTGTGTGTGTGTGTTTGTGTGGTGTGTTTTGTGTAGGGAATTGGTGGGGTGTGTTTGTGAAATGTATGTGTGTTGTGTGTGTGTGTTTTTTTATGTGTGTGTGTGGTGTGTGGGGGTGTGTGTTGTGTGTGTGTGTGTGTGGGGGGTGTGTGTGTGGGTGATGGGTGTGTTTGTGTGTGTTGTGTGTTTTGGTGCGTGTGTGTGTATGTAGTTTGTGTGTGTATGGTGTGTTGTATTGGTGGTTTGTGTGTGGGGTTTTGTTACTCCCCTTTAATTTTTACTAAACCTAATTGTGGTTCCCAAAAGGGGTCGGGGACTCAGCTCCGGGCCCCGCCTCTTCACTGATCGCTACTGGATCCTCTTTTCTTCTGCTTCCCTGAGTTTTGTTATACCTCTTTTAAAAAACTATTTTGGGTTTCCTGCCTCCACTACTTCATTTGCTAGGCTATTCCACTTTCTGACGACTCTATGACTAAAAGAAATCTTCCAAAACGCCCCTTTGACTCGCCCTGGTTTCAGTTTTCCAATTTTTTAAAACCCCTTGTTTTTTGTGCCCCCCTTGTTTTGTGTCCCCTCCCCGGGAACTTTCCTGTCTTTTCCCCTTGTCTATTCCCCAAAATACTTGTATGCGTTATAATGTCCCCCCTTTAAACCCTTCTGTCCTCCATGTCGTCAGCCGATTTCCCTAAACCCTTTTTCCTGTACACTTTTCCCCCTGACTCGGGAAAATAGTTTTGGTTGCAAACCTTTGTTTTTTTCTCTAACTTCTTGACGTGCTTGACCAGGTTGGGTTCCAGACTGGTGCTGCATACTCCATAGGGGGCCTAACAAAACACAGTGTACAGTGTCTTAAAACGATTCCTTATTAAGGTATGGGAAAACGCTATTCTCGGTTTGCCAGGCCCCCGTATGCTGCACCCGGGTTTTTTTGGTTTATGGGGTGCCCCCGGTGATTGCTCGGGTGTTATGGTCACCCCAATTTCTTTCCCCCCCCGAGGGATTTTTTAGTCTTTGTCCCCCTTTGCCTAAAATTTTGTCGCGGTCTTCTTTGCCCCCCCCCAAAATCTCATGATTTTGCTTTTGGCTGGTTTGAATTCGAGAAGCCATTACTGGACCACTTTGCCCCCAGCTTTTCCAGGTCTCTTTGCAGTCCTGCCTCATCCTCTTTCCGATTTAATTTTTCTCATCAACTTCACTTCATCTGCGAACAGGGACACTTCAGAGAAAAATTCCCTTCCACCCTTTTCGTTCACTTTTAAAACAAAAATAGCACGGTTTCCTTTAAAACTGACCCCTGTGGGACCCCGCTCGAAACAGGCGCCCACGGTGTTTTAACCTTTTCACGTACCTTGACTCTTGCGGGCCTCCCGTCAGGTTTTCCCCTTTTATCCATTGCAGTGCCCTTTTTTTTCCCGTGTGCCTGATCCTCCAGCTTCTGCCAATCTTTTTGGGGGAACTGGTAAAAGGGCCCTTTCCCGGGCCTTTAAAAAAAAAACCCGCAATCTCCCCAAACCCTCTCTCTCGTGTCTTATTTTCGTTACCTTGTCAAAAAACTCCAGGAGGTTTGTGATACAAGATTTGCCTTCCATGAACCCATGCGGGTTTTTCATTTAAAAACCCTTTTTTCCCTTTTTCCAGGTGTTCGACCACTCCCTCCTGATAATCTTTCCATGACTTTGCACACGATACTTTTCAGGGGACACAGGTCTGTTTGGTTTTGTGCCTGTTTTTGTTTTTCCTTTCTTAAAAATGGGGAAATACATTTGCGGGCTTCCATTTCCAAATTTGTTGCCCCGTTTCAAGGGATGTGTTTAAGTTTGTGGTTAGAGGCCCCACACAGATCTTGCTCCTTCTCTAAGGACCCAGGGGAGATGGTTTTTTCCGGTCCCCTCGCCTTTGAGGGGGTCAAGGGACTTAAGAGCTTTTTTCCAACCCCCTCCTCAGTTTTTCGTTTGTCATCCAACATTTTTTGGGGATAAACCCCCTTGTTTTTCCCTTCTGTTCTGTCTTCCCACCGCCCTTCCTTTTTCTACCGTAAAAACTTCCTTAAATCTCCTGTTCAGCTCCCCACTACCCCCCTGATCATTTCTGGTGATTTCTCCACCTTTTGTCCTTAATCTGATCACCTGGTCTTTACTGTTGTCATCCCCTGATGTGGGTATAAAAAAGTTTCGGGGCGTCTTGATTTCGATGCTATGTCCCTTTTCATACTGTCGCTGGGCCTCCCTCCTTACCTGGCGTACTCATTTTCCCGGGTCTGCGACTTTATCTCCCCATTTTTCGGGGGGGGGGGGGGGGTTTTTCCCTTTCCCTTTTGTTTCTTTTTTTCCAAATTTTCTATTTCACTTTTTTTTTTGCCTCCTTTCAAAACCCTCGGGTGAAACCCGGGGGGTTTTTTCTGGTCTTTTCCCCTTGTTACTGTTGCACTTGGGAATTTAACCTTTCCCTGCCCCCTTTCATTTTGTTGGGTTTCAATTTCCCTCATTTCTTTTTGGCTTTCCCGCCAGTTCCTGTCCCACTGGGCCTCCCCCAGGAAGTTTTTTTTCAACCCTATGTAGTCCCCTTTTTTTATAGTCAGGTTTTTCCCATTTTCTACTCCCGTTATTTCTCCCCTTGCCCGCTCTACTTTGTATTCAAAAACACAGAACCACTTTGGTTTGCTAGCTCCTGGGGACTCTCATACTTGATGTTTCCCCAATGTCTGAGCTGCCCAGGGGGAACACAAGGTCCAAACTTCTGGTTCCCTCCCCCCCTCACTCTGGTAGTGTCCCCCAACCCTTTTTTGGGGCAAGAGGTTTTTTCCGCAACCCCGTTTCCAAAAATCCTGGCTCTCCAGTTTCCCCGGGGCCCCCATGTGGGCTCCAGGTTTTTCCCCGTCAATCTCCCGTGGTTGAAATCCCCCCAAAACCCGGGAACTTTTTCTCTGCCCGGGGTGACTCTTTTTGCCACCTCAGCAAATGTGTCCCCATTGCCTTTTGTTGCTCTCTTCCTATTCCCCTCTGGCCTCCTGCAGTTTTGTTTGGGGGATTATACTCACTGCAAAGACCCTTTTTTGGGTTTCCCCCCACTGAATGTACCTGAAAGTATCTCTTTTTCCCGTCTTTAAACTATCCTCCCCTTTTTTCTCGAATTTCAAACTGTTTTTTTACGAGAAAAGAAAACCCCCCTCCCCCCCCGCCCCTTTATATTTTCCTCATGATCTGGGATCCCCGGTGGGGGAAAATTTCATCTTTTTTTGTCTCCTGAGTTTTGTTTTTTGTAAATGCTATGATGTCTGGGGGGCTTCTCATTGATTCTTTCTTGCCATTCCCATGTTTTTTCGTTTAATCCATTTTGCATTTGTGTACCAAACCTTCAACTTCTGTTCTAATACTGAAAATGGGGCGGGGGTGGAAACAGAGGGGTCGGTGTGTGATGGGTTTGGGTTTTTTTTGTTCAGTTGGCCCTTTGGGGGTTGGTGGGGGCTGGGGGGGCCTTCTGCAGGTGTTTCTGGGGGGGGGCTTTTCCTTCCATTTGATCCTGGTTATTCTGCTCTCCCTTTTTTTATTTCCCCCCATTTCTCCTTTCGTTTTTTAAACTCTCTCTTTCATTGTCTTCCTTTCGTCCTGTGTTTTTGTCTCGGTCGAGGTACAAAACCCGGAACTCCCGCTTGCCTCTCAGCCCGGGGCTTTCCCTGCAGGATCATGTTTGTGTGGTGGGTGTGTGGTGTGTGTGGTGTGTGTGTGTGTGTGTGTGTGGTTGTTTTAAATACCTAGTTTACTCACCTAGTTGAGGTTGCCCGGGGGCGAGTCCCCTGCCCTGGCCCCGCCTCTTCACTGGTCCCCTTCTAGGTCACTCTCCCCGAACCATGAGCTTTTCGACCTTGCTAAAAACTAGTATGGGTCCTGCCTCCACTACATCGCTTCCCAAAAATATTCCCCTTCCCCGATACTCTGTGGCCCAAGAAAAAACTTCCCAACATCCCCTTTTTATTAAACTGTGGGGGTTCCCGCTTCCCAAATGGGGTCCCCGTGTTGCTGTGTTTCCCGTCTCTTGGGAAAATCCCGCTTTGTCCACCTTGTCAATCCTTCAGTATTTTGTTTTCCGGGTTTTCATGTCCCCCCTATCTCTCCTGTCCTCCCGTGGTCGTCAGATTGATTTCCCCTTAAAACCCCTTTCCCCTAGGCATACCCCCTTAACTCTGGGACTAGTTTTGTTTTCCAAAAAACCCTTTTCACTTTCTCTAGTTTTCTTTACTTTCCCTTTGGGTAGGTGTGGGTTCCAAACTGGGGGCCGCTACTCCAAAAATGGGCCTAATGTGGGGTTTTTGGTGTGTGGTGTGTGTGGGGTTTTGGGGTGTGTGTGTGTTTTGGGGTGTGGGTTGTGTTTTGTGTTTTGTGTGTGTGTGTGTGTGGTAAAGTGTGTGTGTGTGTGTGTGTGGGGTGTGTGAGTGTGTGGGGGTGTGGTTTTGGGTGTGTTTGTGTGTGTATTTTGTGTGTGTATGTGTGTGTTTGTTTGTGTGGGGTGTGCGTGTGTGGGGGTGTGTGTGTGTGTGTGTGTGTGTGTGTGTGTGTGGGGTGTGTGTGTGTGTGTTTTGGGGGTTTTGCAGAAAAAAAGCCAGGGGGTGGAAAAACTTTTGCTCCAGATCTTTCCACTCGCCCTGCGCGTTAGAAGCCGTTTCACTGGCACCCGGGTTACCTGAAAACATTCGGGGGTCTCCTGAAATATAAATTGGGGCTCCTGAACGCCACCGGCCGTGTCTCCCAAAGAAACGCATGCCCTTCTCTTTCCCTTTTCTCGGCCCAATTTTTGGGCAAACAAAAAAGTTCATAACTGTTTTTAAACGACGTCATAAGTGCGGATTTTTGGTGAATCCCGGGGAAAACAACCAATAATGAAACCGAACATCAAATTAAAAAGGGAAGAGGGATGGGGCGAAGAAAAGAGGGGAAATGAAAAAAAGCGATCGATTTGGTGTGGTGTGTGTGTGGTGTGGGTGGGTGTTGTTGTGTGTTGTGTGTGTGTGTGTGTGGTGTGTGTGTGTGCGTGTGTGTTGTGTGTGTTTGTGTGTGTGTGTGTGTTTGTAAGTATGTATGTATGTATGTATGTAGTATGTATGTGTGTTTTGTGTGAGTGTAAGTGTGACGTGCGTGCGTGTGTGTTGTACCACCTATTGAGGTGTGTGTGTGGGGTGTGTGTGTGGTTGTGTGTGTGTGTGTGTGTGTTGTGTGTGTGTGTGTGTGTGTGTTGAGGTTTTGCGTGGGGTGTGTGTGGGTGTTTTGTGTGTGTGTGTTGTGTTGTGTGGGCGTGCGTGCGGTGCGTTGTGTGTGCGTGTTCGGGTGTTTGTGTGTGTGTGTGTTGTGCGTGTGTGTGTGTGTGTTGTGGGTGTGGGGGTGTGGAGTGTGTGCGTGTGCGTGTGTGGGGTGTGTGTGTGTGTGTGTGGGTGCGTGTGCGTGTGTTGTGGTGTGTGTGTGTGTGTGTGTGTGTGTGTGTGCGTGTGGTGTGCGTGTGTGTGTTTTGTGTTGTGGGGTGTATGTTTTTGTGTGTTGTTTTGTGTGTGTGCGTGTGCGGTTTTATTTGAAAAAATTTTTGTGTGTGTTGTTTTTTTGTTGGTTGGTTTGTTTGTTTTGTTTTTTTTTCCTGTGGTTTTTTTGGGTGGTTGTGGTTGGAAAAGGGGTTTGGGGCCTTCTTTTTTTTCCAACCCAAAAAAATTAAAAATAAAAAAAAAAATAAAACGTTTAAAATTTTAAACCACCCAAAATTTGCCAGAATAAAAGAAGTATTTAATTTTAAATTAATTTAAAAGGCTGTCCATTTGGGTTATTTTTGGGTTTTTTTTGGAAAAATAAAAATTTTGGGGTTGGTTATTTTTGGGGTAAATTTTAGGGGTGGGCACCGGCCTTTCCCACCAAACTTAAAAAAAAAATTAAAAGGGGTTAAAAAAAAGGGCCCCAAAATTAAAAAAAAAAAATTAAAAAATTTCCAAAAATTAAAGGGTAAAAAATTAAGGGGGAAAAAATTAAGGTTTAAAAAATTAAGGGTTAAAAATTTTAAGGGTTAAAAAATTTTTTAAAATTAAGGGGCAAAAAATTTAAAGGGTTTAAAAATAATTTTAATTTTTAAGTTTTTTTAATTTAAAGGGGGAAAAAAATTTTAAAAAGGGTTTAAAATTAAAGGGGAGAAATTTTGGTCAAAATTAAGGGTTAAAAAAATAAAAGGTTCAAAAATTAAGGGGAAAAAGGCCTTTTAAAAAAAAATTTTAAAAAGGGGGTTAAAAAATAATAATACTGAGTTTTTTTTCCCAAAGTGTTTATTATGGAGAGATTTTTAAAAAAGTCAAATGAAGCCAGTTTTAAATAAGTTTTGTTTATTAAATTAGTAATTATTAAGTGAACTGGGAGTGATATATATATATATATATTTTATATAATTTTTATATTATATAAACTATATATTTAAAAAAAAAAAAATATAATGTCCCTGCAAAGGGAAAATTTGCGATTTTAGATTAAAATTTCAACGCCCTTTTTTGCCATATAGGACAATTGAAAATTTGTTTTTTGCAATAAATTTGGGCCCAAAATCATTCTGAACCTAAAAAGAAAAAAATATATTTCCCCTGTGTTTGTTTAGGGGATAAAAATTTTGTAAAACCCAAAACTAAAATATATTTAGTTGGGTTGGATAAAATTTTTTTGTTTTTTTAAAAGGAAAGGGAAGTTTTTTTAAGATTCTTTTGGTGCAAAATAAAATTTTTTTTAAAATTAAATTTTTTAAAAGAGTTCTTTCTAATTAACCCTTTTTCATATTCGGGAACCACTATATAAATATAAAAATATAAATATATATATATATAATTATATATTTTTATTTTATAAATTTATATATATATATATTTATATTTTTATATATATTTTATTTTTTTTACACACACAAAACCAAGAGATTTGTTTAATTTGCGCCGATGCTTAGTTCTGCACTAATCTCTTGTGAGGAACTGTGTCAAAGGCCTTCTTGCAGTCCAAGAAGATGCAATCAACCCACCCTCTCTCTTCGTGTCTTACTTCTGTTATTTTTATCATAAAACTCCAGAAGGTTTGTGACACAGGATTTGCCTTCCATGAATCCGTGCTGGTTGGCATTTATACTCTTTGTTCCGTTTCCAGGTGCTCCACCACTCTCTCCTGATAATTTCTCCATAATTTTGCATACTATACACGTCAATGACACAGGTCTATAGTTTAGTGCCTCTTTTCTGTCTCCTTTTTTAAAATGGGAACTACATTTGCCCGTCTTCCATACCTCAGGTAGTTGCCCAGTTTCCAGGGACGTGTTGAAGATTGTGGTAAGTGGCACGCACAACATATCTGCTCCCTCTCTAAGGACCCACGGGGAGATGTTGTCCGGTCCCATTGCCTTTGAGGTATCGATGTCCCTTAGCAGTTTCTTCACCTCCTCTTCATCTGTATGTATGTCGTCCAACACTTGTTGGTGTATTCCTTGCTGGTGTCCCCATCTGGTCTGTCCCCCCAGAGTCCTTCCTGTCTCTACTGTAAATACTTCCATTAAATCTCGTGTTGAGCTCCT
>NC_069417.1:44816940-44839440 GCF_026875155.1 Cherax quadricarinatus
TAATTATTATTATTATTATTATTATTATGGCGATGATAATGATGATTATTATTATCATTATTATTCTTACTGACATAGGGATTAATTTAGAAAGTTTTAATTATTAATGTGAGGAGCGTTTGACTTACAAATAATTACAGTATTAATTACGGTATTAATAATTACAGTATTAATTATCACCTTTTTCAATGTTTCTTTTTAATTTTCATATCATTGTCTTTAATTCTTATAAGTGATCTCTATATTCCCACCTCAAGGTTTTCTTAAAAGAGGCCCAGAGAATATATGATATATATATACAAAGATATGTTAATATCAGTGTATATACACCAAGAGATACCTCTCTTTCGCAGTGTATACATACCCAGAGTTTACATTAATCCCTTGGGTGTAAAAGTAACCTTTATGACCCTAAACATACAGTAGCCCTGAAATCTACAACACTCAGCATGGAATGCCAACGGTGCTGTTATGTCTGTCACTGAGTCTGGTCACCTCCGCCTCCCGTCCTGACACCAGCTTTCCTAAATCGGAATATATCAGAGGAATAAGAAACATTAATATATATACGGGAGAGTAAAGATAAGTTTAAATTGAATGTAAGTAGAAGTCTGCAAGATATACTTCTCATTTTATGTGTTTATTTGAAGGAATGGAAAGATCATAATTCTTGTCAGAGTGCAAAACGTTTAACAGGCTTCCCTTTTACACTGGCATGAGAGAAAGGTCTTATACCCCTGTACTAAGCTCCTGAAAGAGTGCTAAACATTTAGCAAGCTTCCAGCTTCACACTCGTATGAAAGAAGGGTGTTACCTCCCTATAGTCACTCTCTACCAAACTACTGCCAGAGTGCAAATCATTTAACTGGCTGTCTTTTCATACCACTATAAGTATAGGTTAGTACAGTACTTTCCCGAATGGGTGCGCCCTACTTAATCCAACCAGTTTTAAAAGGCATACAAGGAATTAACTCAACACATTTGCCTCTCGATTAAAACAAACCTTATCGCTGTACTTGTAATGATGGCGTGTACACGTTGAAGCATTTTATGTTAGTTGTTAGTAGACAGCATGGAAGAGTTAGTCTCACTCAACTCTCTCTCTCTCTCTCTCTCTCTCTCTCTCTCTCTCTCTCTCCTCTCTCTCTCTCTCTCTCTCTTCTCTCTATCTCTCTACTCTCTCTCTCTCTCTCATCTTCTCTCTCTCTCTCTCTCTCTCTCCTCTCATCTCTATCTATCTATCTCCTCTCCTTGCAAAATTTACAATAATTTGATTAGGTCATCCTTCAACTCTCATCTCCAATCATCACAGTCACCATCAACCTCACGATCATCACATTGTTACCATCAACTCTCACAATCATCACAGTCACCATCAAGCCCCATAAACATCACAAAGTCACCATCAATCCTCACAATCATCACATTAAGTCACCATCAACTCTTACAGTCATCACATTAAGTCACCATCAACTCTCACGATCATCACATTAAGTCACCATCAACTTTCACAATCATCACATTAAGTCACCATCAACTCTCACAATCACACATTGTCACCATTAACTCTCACAATCACCACATTAAGTCACCATCAACTCTCACAATCATCACATTGTCACCATCAACTCTGGGCGGACCCTTAACACCCTCCGGGGAAGGGGTGGAGGGGTCCTCACCCCCCAACCCCCCAAAGGGCTTGTGGCACCAGGTGTTGTGTGTCAGCCAGGTCAGTCTGGCTGTGGGTGCCAGCTTCGCGCACCTCGCGTACAGCCTCAGACTCCAGCCTTCACCTTCGTCCTATGTCGATAAACTCTCTAATTATTTTGGTATTATTTCCCCAGGAAATACTCATGCGGGTTTAACTTTTTTTCCGTGAAGAATAATACTCATTAGACTTAAATAAGCCTATTGTATCCATAAAATTCCTGGCATTCCCATTTTTGTCTCAATTATGAAGAGAATCTCTGCTGTAGGTTGAACTACGTAGGCTCCCATTTTTTCTCGTTTTTGTCTCCTGTAGTTTTGTCTACTGTAGTTTTGTCTCCTGTAGTTTTGTCTCCTGTAGTTTTGTCTCCTGTAGTTTTGTCTCCTGTAGTTTTGTCTCCTGTAGTTTTGTCTCCTGTAGTTTTGTCTCGTGTAGTTTTCACTACACTTCGCTGCACCGGCTTTACTTAGCACTTATCAACACTAAAATTCAATTTGTATATGCTAAAAGAACACCCAGGAAGCTCCTGCTGTGAAGATAAATGGTGGTAAAATACCGACAAGATGGAAAAATAAACACAGAAATAGTATATTGCGATCCATAATTGACAACGTTTCGCCCACACACTGTACTTTATCAAGTCACAAATGCATTACACTGCACTTGGGTTCATTTTTCCAAGATCCTCCTGTACTCTCGTGAGTGTGAAGCTAAAGCGAGTTACACGTTTTGCACTCTGATAGGACTATAGGTCTTATCATAGGCCAGGTCACAGACCGGACCGAGGGGGCGCTGATCCCCGAAACCTTCTCCAGGTATACTCCAGGTATACTCCAGGTATACTCCAGGTATCTCCTCAATATGTATTATAACTTTGCAAGTCTCACAGACTTTTACTTACGTTCAGTGTACACTTACCTTTACTCTCCTGTATTTACAAACAGTTTTCAATCCTGTAATATTTTGCTTTCCAATTCAGGCCTCTGGTCTGAGGCTGGGCCGCGGGGGCCATCATCATCCCATCCTTTAATAGATTTAAGTGGAATTATTATATCTGATACTTATATGATGTAGCAGCACTGATATATTTATATATATATATTATATATATATATATAATATATATATATATATATATATATATATTATATATATATATATATATATATTATAGTATATATATATAGAGAGAGAGAGAGAGAGAGACGAGAGAGAGAGAGAGAGAGAGAGAGGACAGAAGGACAGAGACAGGAGAGAGAGACAGGAGAGGAGAGAGGAGAGAGAGAGAGAGAGAGAGAGAGAGGAGAGAGAAGAGGAGAGAGAGAGAGAGAGAGAGAAGAGAGAGAAGAGAGGAAAGAGAGAGAGAGGAGAGGAGAGGAGAGAGAGAGAGAGGAGAGAGAGGAGAGAGGAGGAGAGAGAGAGAGGAGGTGAGAGAGAGGAGAGAGAGAGGAGAAGAGAGGAGAGAAAGAAGAGAGAGAGAGAGGAAAGAGAGAGAGGAGAGAGGAGAGAGAGGAGAGAGGAGAGGAGAGAGAGGAGAGAGAGAGAGACGACAAGAGCAGGAGAACGAGGAGAGAAGACAGAGAGAGAGAGAGAGAGGAGGAGAGACGAGAGAGGAGGGAGGAGAGGCAAGGAGAGACGAGAGAGGACGAGAGAGTAGAGAAAGAGAGAGAGGAGAGGAGAACAGGAGAGAAGGAAGAGAGAGAGAGAAAGTTGAAGAGAGAGAGAGAGTAGAGAGAGAAAGAGAGAGAGGAGACCAAAGAGATGAGAGGAGCGAGAAGAAAGAGAAGAGGAGAGAGTTGATGGAAGGAGAGAGAGATAGAGCGAGAGAAAGCAGAGAGAGACTCGATGAGAGAAAGGATGGAGGAGAAGGAGAGGATGAGATGAGAGAGATGGAACGAGAGAGAGAGAGGGAGGTGAAGAGATGAGAGAGAGATGAAGAGAGAGACGAGAGAGGAGAGAGAAGAGGAGAGGAGATAGATGAGAGAGGATAGAAAGGATAGAGAGGATGTAGAGAAGAGAGAGTGAGCAGAATGAAGAGAGAGAAGAGAGAGTAGAGAGAGTGAGAGAGAGAGAGAGAGTAGAGAGAGAGAGAGGAGAGAGAGAGAGAGAGTGAGAGAAGAGAAATGAGAGAGAAAGAGAAGAGAAGGAGAGAGAGAAAGTAAAGAGAGGAAGATGTGATGAGAGAGAGAGAGAGAGAAAGATGAGATGATGGAGAGAGGAGAGAGTGAATGGAGAGAGAGAGAGAGAGAGCGGAGAGAGAGAGAGAGAGAGAGGATGAGGAGAGACGAGAGGAAGAGGAGAGAAAGAGAGATGAGAGAGAGAGAGAGGAAGAAGAGGAAGAGAGAAAGAGAGAGGTAGAGAAAAGAGAGGAGAGAGAAAGAGAGAGAGAGAGACAAAGAGAGAGAAGTGAGAGAGAGAGATAAGAGAGAGACGAGAGAGAGAGAGAGAAGGAAAGAGGAGAGAGTAGAGAGAGAAAGAGAGAGAAGATGAGGAGAGAGGGAGAGAGAGAGAGAGATGAGAGAGAGGAGAAAGAAGAGAGAAAGAAAGGAGGTAGGAAAGATGAAGAGATAAGAGAAGAGAGAGACGAGAGAGAGATGAGAGAGAGAGAGAGAGAGAGGAGAGAGAGAGAAGGGAGTGAGATGAGGAGAGAAGATGATGAAGAGAGAGATAGGAGAGAGAGAAAGAGAGAAAGAAGAGTGAGAGGAGGAGAGGAAAGAAAGAGAGGAAGAAAGATGAGGAGAGAGAGGAGAAGAAGAGGAGAGAGGAGAGAGAGAGAGAGAGAGGAGAGAGAGAGAGAGAGAGAGATGAGAGAGAGAGGCGAAAGAGGAGAAGAGAGGAGAGAGAAAGGAGAGAGGAAGGAGAGAAAGACGAGAGAGGAAATAAGAAAGAAGAGGAGAGAGAGAGAGTGGATGAGAAGAGAGAGAGATAGGTGAGTGAGAACGTATAATGAAGAGAGAGAGACGAAGAGTTAGAGTGAGAGAGAGAGGAGACGGAGAGGACGAGAGAGAGAGTAGAGAGAAAGAGAGAGAGAGAGAGTAGAGGAAGAGAGAAGAGAGTGAGAGGAAGAAGTAGAGAGGAGAGAGGAGAGGTGCAAGAGGAGGAGCGAGATGAGGAGAGGAGAAAGGATGAGAGAGAAAGAGAGAGGAGAGGAGAAGATGAATGAGAGAGAGAGAGAGAGGTGAAGGAGAGAGAGAGAGAGAAGAGAGGAGGATGAAGAGAGAGAGAGAGAGAGAGAGAAGTAAGGAGAGAGTGAGAAGAGGAAGAGGAGTAGAGAAGGAGAGAGAGAGAAGAAGAGTGAGAGAGGGAGAAGATCGAAGAGAGAGAGAAGAGAGAGAGAGAAGAGACGAGAGAGACAGGAGAGAGAGAGAGAGAGTGAAGAGGAGAGAAGAGGGAGACGAGAGAGAGAGAGAGGAGGAGCAAGACAGAGAAAAAAAAGGTTAGACGGAGAGAGAAGAGAGAGAGGAGAGAGGAGAGAGAGGGGGGAGAGAAGATGAAGCCAGAGAGAGAGAGAGGACTTGGAGTAAAGTATCAGAGGGAAGAGAGCAGAGATGTGAGAGAGGATGCCAGGACAAGAGAGATGACTCGAGTAGGAACATTCAAGATAAAGAAGAGAAGGTTGAGGAGAAGGGTAGCAGCAGCTGGAACAGCAAGAGTCAGAGATAAGAAAGAGTGAGAGGAAGAGGAAAGAGGACGAGACAGTAATGGGAAAGAGGATTAGACTGGAGAGAGGTAGAAAGAAAGAAATATGACAGAGAGAGAGAGAGAAGAGAGGAGAGGAGAGAGCGAGATGAGAGAGAGGGAGAGAGTGAGAGAGAGAGAGTGACCAATGAGAGATGAGAAACAGAGAGAGGGGAGGAGAGTCCAGAAGAGAAGTCGGAACAATGAGAGAGAGTCAGAGAAAGAGAAGAGCAGAAGAGAAGGAGGAGGTAGACAGAGAGGAAAAAGAAGATGGAGAGAGAGAAGAAGTGAGGAGAGACCAAGGAGTACGAGTGAAGAGAGTAGAGGAAAGAGTAGGAACTGAAGACCTTAACCTTATGCGTATGGTCTAGATCATGAACGTCACACACAACACGAAAGATGAGAAGGGAGGGCAGAGACTGTTCGAATGTGCTCTAGACTCAGCAATCACAAATGTGGGTAGGAGTAACACCTCACACACGCGCCCTTGCAAACCGAAAGTACAAAAGTCATAAGATGTGGACATAAGGTACAGAAGCCAAGATGCAGAGTAGTCAGGTCACGGGCAGGAGGACAAAAGGACTGTAACATCAACTCTAGGAAAATGAGAATCTTGGAGTGAGTAATAGCCAAGCACATCTCTGAGGAACATACAACCAAACTATACTGCTGCAACCATAACGGATCGCCAGCAAACCTGAGGATAAAGGCATGATAATCAGTAAGAATCATTCAAGACTTGACACGTATACGTCAGGTTCCATTGGAGTTGAGCACCAGTCATGGGAACCCACAAATTGGTACAAGACGTCAAGATAAATAGAGATAAGTGAAAGTTTGCTTCAAGACTAGTCCCGGAGCTAAGGGCGTGATTCCTACGAAAGAGGTTAAGGGAATCAACCTACGACATGTAGAGAGTTGATAGGAGCGGGAGGACATGGGTACTACATATAAATAATGACAGGGTTGAGAAGGGGATAGGGACTGGATGTTCAAATGTGATCAGATGAAGACTCAGATGAGCCACAAAGAATGTTGGAAGGTATTTCTTCAGTAACATTGGGGTGTCAGGAAATGGAACCAGTCTGGAAAGGATTAGTGGCGAAGGATCCATACATGTTTAAGATGAGGTATGGAAAAAAGGGATGGAGGAGGAGAGAGAGGAACCTATAGCTACAGTGAAGGGTGGGCCAGACTATGACTCGATCACTTAAAACAACAATTAGGTAATACAACATAATTTTAAATACTTATTTAATGGGAAAAAGCGGTGTCCCAAGAGGAACCCTGTGTACAACACTTGTTGAGTGTAACCTTCTACTTAACCGTCTACAAGTTTTAGTTAACTGGTCTCCGTCATGTGAAACCACATTTGTACATGGAAAACCGTAATGAGGACGCACTTTAAGCAGTGGAAACCTTTATTTTACGATCCATGGTGGAGGTGGTCACCCACAGTCAGGCTTTATTTACAACAGCGACCACGATTAAAATCAGCTCTTCCGAAATATATAAAATATTTTTTTTTAAATTATTATTTATCGGCTTATGCAATTTTCTACAATATAAAAAAAAACGTAACCACCGTTTTTACTCTCTTTCCTTTTAAAGGTGCAAACAGTGCAGTTAACATGGCTAACTGAACAACCCAAATAGAGAAAATAAAACGGAAATCTACTGTATATTTCAGGTTAACATTGAGCCGAGAGAGAGAGAGAGAGAGAGAGAGAGAGAGAGAGAGAGAGAGAGAGAGAGAGAGAGAGAGAGAGAGAGAGAGAGAGAGAGAGAGAGAGAGAGAGAGAGAGAGAGAGAGAGAGAAGCGTATATTTAATGCTAACAACGAGTTTAAACATAGAAGGTTCATAAAAAACGAGAAATTTATCAATTGCATTCATCTTTACACAATGTCCACTCCATATGTTAATCTTCAAGGTGACATCTTCGCTGCCTCAGCTTCCTCGTTCTCCTCCTCGTTCACAATCCACGCCTCACACACGAGCTCCTATGCCTCCACACTTGGATACCTTCTCCTTATAATATCTATCAACAAACTTCATCCCATAGACTGCCTTACATTCCTATCTTTTTCCCTCATGATGCGTGAGATAACTGTGTGAGTTATCTCACGCATCATGGATTTATTCTTTGATGCTTATAACTACAAGATAACCTGTGAAATCATACAACAGCATCCCCAAAACCAGTGTTAGAAAGACTGAAGGTAACAGAGTAACCTTCATCATCAGAGGTACGTAGCGTTGCGTTCATGTAGTGAACATTCTCAGGTGAATTCGCTAGAGAGACTTCACTATATGTACGTGAAACGTCACGTACCTCTAAAAACAAAGGTCCCTCTGTTTTTTTCAGTCTTTTCATAATATTTACTTTGCATCGAGTACGACACCGCATGTCTTCTTACGTCTAAACATTCAACATATCCTATGAATGGACACACACACACACTATAAGTCAATGGATATGAGGCAACTGCTAGAGATCTATAAGACAACCAATGTTTAAGAAAAGAGACAGAGGCAGGATACATTAAATTACAGGTCAGTATCAACGACATGCATACCATGTAAGGTAATTAAGAGGATAATCAGAGGGATGCGTGGTGGAACACCTTCACAAGAAGTGGTATAAACAAGTACCAGCCCAGGCTTACGGAAGAAAATCCTGTCTTACAAACCCATTGGAGTTCCTTGTAAAAGAAGAGAAGTGATGCAGCAGAGAAAAGGATACGTGGACTACATATTCTTAGACTTCAAGAAGGCATCTGACATTGTACCTCACAATAAAATGGGATAAAAACTTGAGGAGCAGGTAGGTATAATAGAGATAGGAACTACATTTGATCAAAGAGTAATTTATAGGAAGGAGGTGTCAGAATGGGCAAATCTAACAAGTGGAGTTCCACAAGGATCGGTATTGGGATCCGTACTGCTTCTGGTATATGTGAATAATTTAACTGAACGGAGTCAGATGTATTATAGTTTGTAGAGGATGCAGCAATAATGAGGAGAATAAAAACTGATAGGGGCAAGGAAAGGCTACAAACAGACATAGACAAACTGCAGAATTGGCCAACAAGTGAGTACTGAAATTCGACCTCAGAAAATGCAGGAGTGTGAAAATTAGGAAAGGGGTAAGAAGACCAAAAGCTGAGTATAGACTCTGGGGACACAGGCTGCAAACCTCACTCAAGGATGAAAGACCTCAGGGTGAGCATAGTGCCGAGCATATCGCCTGAGGTGCACATCAACCAAATAACTCATACAGTAAATGCTTGGTTGGCAAATTTAAGACTAGCTTTCAGGAATCTCAACACTCATTCATGACCCTTTATACGACATATCTCAGACCCATTTTGGAGTAGGTAGAACCAACATGGAATCCTCACCTGATAACGCATATAAAAAGCAAGAGAAACTGTAGTAGTTTGTAACGAGACTAGTATCAGAGATAAGGGGGATGGAGTATGAAAAGAGACTAAAGGGATTAAACTCATATTATAGGATAGAAGAACCAGGAGAGATAAGATAACGTCATACAAAATACTTGATAGGATGGAGAGGGATAAGTTGTTCAAGAGGCGGGAAACTGGTACACGAGGGCACGGCTGGATGTTAAAGACATGCGTCACAGGGATGTCAAGAGGTATTTCTTTAACCTCAAGAATGATCAGGATGTGGAATGACGTTGACGAAGAAGTGATTTAGGCTGGCATCGCAAAGTTTTCAATAACAGGTGTGACAGAGCCGACGAGGCTACGAGAGGGTGAATCCGACACGCGGCAACAGGCAGGTCAGGAGCTGAGATTCAACTCATGTAACCAAAAATAGGTGAACACACACCAACACACACACACACACACACACACACACACACACACACACCACACCCTTTCCAATGAGGAAAGTTGGGGAAAAAACCCCGGGGGGCAATAAAAAAGGGAGGCCCACACTTTTCCAACCAAATTTAAAACCCTGAAAAGCATAAAGGGGGGGGCAAAAAAAAGAATAAGGGGTTTTGGTATTAAAAGGGAATCGTTTCAAGAAAAGCCCTTTGGGGGGTTTTTACCCCAAACCCGGAGAATGGAGAAAACCATCCTAAAACCGCGCCGCAAGGGGTTGGAAAGAAAAATTTTAAAAACCCCTTTAATGGGAATTTTTAAAGGGAAACGTACAGTGAATGTTGGGGAAATGGGATGCGCCCCACGGGAAAACCCCAAAGGGTAAAGGTAAGAATTGAAAAGGAAAAATTTTAAAAACGATATCCCGGGGAAATTTGGACAAAAGGTTTGGGAAAATGGGGATTTCCAGGGGGGGACAAAGGGAAAAGGGGGAAAAATGGAAAGCTAAAAAACTCGGGGAATAAAAAGGGGACTTAGAAGATTTCCCAGAAGAGGGGCAAGGGAAATTTCCTGGGAAGTAAAGGGATGAGGCAAACCCTTAAAATTTTTTTAAGAAAGGTATACAAAAAGCCAGCAAGGAAAGAAGGGACCGGGAACCATCAATTTTGAAAAAGGGGGAGGGACAAAGCTCGGAACCCGAAAAAAGGTAGTACGAAAAAACCCCAAACTACCACCCCTAAAAAAAACCACAAAATATTAACACCCCCACACACACACAAAACAAAACACCCACACAAACACACACCCCCACACACACAACAACACACACACACACACACACACACACACCCACACGCACAGAAACCCACACATACACAAAACACACACACACACACCCACCCCCAACCCACCCCCCACCTACCCCACACACACATCCACACACACACCACACAAAAAAACACACACACACACCCCCACACCAAACCACACCCCCACATACAAAACACACACACCCCACACACACACACACACCACCCCCACAAAACACACCCCGCGCAAAACCCCAACACACACACACACAGCCCCAAAACCCACAAAATACACCACACACCACACCACCCAAAAACACACACAACACACACACACAACACACACCACACACCCCACAACACACACGCACGAACACCCCCAAACATACACACAACACACACACACACACCACACACACAAAACACAAAAACCCCACACACCACACAAAAACCCCCGCAACCACAACACAAGAGAAAAAGGGAAAGGGGAACCAGCAGAGGTCAGCCCAGACCCAAACCCAGAACAGAAAAGGGCAAGCAACACCCCCCTACTCTCAAAACCCTTACAACCCTATCACACCATCCCAACCCCAACTAAAATCCAAAAACCCAAAGCCCCCCACCCAACACCGAGTATAGAATCCCACGTATGCCCCCCAGGTCCCCCCACCCTCACGGGCCCCCCCCAAAACCACAGTTTTGGGAAAAGGGGAAACAAAGGTATGGTACAAAAAACGCTAAATGGAATAACAAATAAGGGGGGAGGAGTGGCATGAAAGAGTCAAAAAAAAAAAAAGCATCCCCGGGAATTTTAGCTCCACAGAAACCAAGCTTACAGGATGAAAACAGATGCCATCTTCCAAAAGGGATACCAAATCCTGGGAAAAGACAGGGGGAACGGGGGGGTGGAGGAGTGGGGGTTCCCCTGATAAAAAAATCGCTGGAATTTTGATGAGCTGGAGAGAGGGACAGCGGAGAAGAAAGTGATTACATGGGTGGGAACACTTCACTCGGGGGTTTCCCAAGGGGTAAAAGCAGTGTGTATAACCCACCACAGAAAAAGGGGAGGCCAAGGAAAGGGTTCGACGAGAGCAAAGAGCGAGGGTTTTAAACACACTGGCTAGAGGGGCCAGAAGAGCTCATGAAAGCAGGGCAAAGTTTTGAAAAGGGGTGATTTTAACCACAAGGAATCAAAGGGGAGAACTTGACCCACATGGGGCCAAGATACATGGGGGGGCAAAGATGATGGAGGGGGGTACGGGAAAAAACTTCATGTGCCAACACGTAAGGGACACTACAAGAGAGAGAGGAGAGGGATGAACCAGCAAGGCTGGATTTTGTTTTCCCCTTTGAGAGGCAGATATCGAGGACATCACATATGAAAGCCCCCTTGGGGGCCCAGTGCCATGGGGTTTTTAAGTTCGAAACCATTTAGACCCTACAAGTGGAGGAAGAAGAAAGGAAAGGGCCAGGACGAATAAACCCAAAACTAAAAAGGGGGGGACTAAACGGGAAGGGAGGAACTACCTGAAAGGGGTTCAGGGGGGACAGAAAACTGGCAGGGAACCCATTTAAATGAGAGAGGGGAATAGTAGCAAAAAAATGAAAGGGACCGGGGAAGGGGTTTGTCCCCCAAGGGTAAGGGGATTAATAAAAAAGCCGGGTGACCCAGGGTTTTTCCCCCAAAGGGTTTTGCAGGGAGGCAAAAACCAAGTGTCCCTTGGGGAATGGAAGAAAAAATTGAAGGAAAAGGACCCAGGAAAATAAGGAGAAAAATCGTAGACCCAAAGAAACAATATCACGTTTAAAAAAGGGGACCCCCAAAAGGGGAAAAATTTATGAAAATAAAACATAGCAGCAAAAAGCCAAATCGGCCCAAAAAGGGTTTGTCCAGCCCATCAGGGGGAAAACAACAGTAAAGGACCAGGAAAATCAGGCTAAGGAAGGAAGGAGGAGGCAAAAAGAAATGCCCGTGAAGTATTGAAGAACTCAACAAGAGATTAAAAGAAGTTTTCAAGAGGAGACAAAAGGGGGACCCCAAAAAGGACGGGAGGGGGGGGGCCACACCCCCAAGTTTGGACACATTTGCACAAAAACCGGGGAAAAATTGAAGAGGCTTCTGAGTGGGCTAAAACCCTAAAAGGGCAATGGGGCCAAAATTAACATCCCCCCATGGGTTTTAAAGAGGGGGAGCAGAGGCGCTATGTGTACCCCTAAAAACAATATTCAATAAAACAATCGAAAAAGGGAGATTGCCTGAGGCGGGGAAAAACAGCAAATGAGCCCCCCAATTTTTAAAAAGGGGGGAGACAGCATGAACCCTTTTAAACTACGGGAACCAGTGTCACGGACATGTTTAGAAATTGCAAAATCAGGGAAAAGGGATTATAGGAGAAGAGTTGGGGGAACACCGGGAAAAGGAATGATCTCTCAACAGCACCCAAACATGGTTTCAGGGAGGGGAAATTCCTGTGTCACAAACCTACGGGAAGTTCTATGACAGGGTGAAGCAGTAAGACAAGAGAAAAGAGGGGGGGGTTTGGATTGCATTTTCTTGGACTGCAAAAAGGCGTTTGACACTTTTCCCAACACAAGAGTTTTGGTGCAAAACGGGGAAGGAAACCAAAGGGCAGGGAAAAACAGGGAAGGCACTACAATGGATCAAAAAACCTTTGTCAGGAAGACAGCAGCGATTTCATGTGGTGGCGAGGTTTTCCGGGAGGGGCACCTGTGACCAGCGGGATCCCGCAGGGGTCAGTCCTAGGACCAGTGCGTTTCTGGTATTTGTAAAAAGGGACATGCGGAAGGAATAACTTTTGATTTTGCCCCTGTTTGAAGTTTGACGAAAAGTTGATGAAAAGGGAATTCACTCGTTTCGAAAACCGGGCAGAACTAAAAAGGGGGATCTAGACAGGCTGGCAGACCCGGTCCAGCAATTGGCCCTGGATTTTAAAATCCCCCCAAAAGTGCAAAGTCAAAAAGTTTGGGGGGAAGGGGCCAAAAAAGGGGCCGCGAGGGAAAAGTACAGTCTAGGGGGTCAGAGACTACAAACCTCACTAAAAGGAAAAAAGATCTTGGGGGGGTGTATAAACCGGGGCCCCATCTCCTGAAGCCACATCAACCAAATAACGGGAGAAAGCATATGGGCCCCTAGCAAACCTCAAAACCCGCATTCCGACAACTTAAAAAAGGAATAAATTGGGGGCCCCTGTACCCCCGTGAAATGTTGGGCCCAAAATTTTGGAGAAATGCGGCACAAGTTTGGAACCCACACCTAGCCAAGCAGGGTGAAGAAAACTAGAGAAAGTAAAAGGGTTTTTGCAACAAAAACTATTTCCCAGACAAAAGGGGTATTTTCCAACGGGGAAAGGGGTTTAAAGGGGAAAATAAACCCGACGAACTGGGGGACAGGAGAAAATGGGGGGGACATGATAACGAAAATAAAAAATTTAATGAGGGGAATTGACAAGGTGGAAAAGAAAAGGATTTCCAGAGTTTTGGCCCACAGTAACAAGGGGACCCCAGGGGAAAAGCTGAAGACACAGATGAATTTACAGGGAAATTTTTGGAAATATTTTTTTCACCACAGAGTAGTCGTAAGTGGAATAAATTTGGGGAAACAAAGTAGTGGGGGGCAGGATCCATACATAGGGTTTAAGCAGAGGTATGATTTAAAACCCCGGGGTCAGGGAGTGACCTAGTAGGGGATCAGGGGAAGAGGCGGGGCCCCGGAGCTCGGGCTTTTAAACCCCCCCAACCTCAACTAGGTTTAGTAACCAACCAAAAAACACACACCAAAACACACACACACACCACACCACACACACACACACAAAACCCCGCACCCCGCACCCCACACATTTCTCCACACCCAAAACACACACACAAACACACAACACACACACCAAAACCCCACCAAAACACACAAAAACCCCAAAAACACACCACACGCACACACGCACACACACACACACACACACCACACACACACCCACCAAAACCACACCACACCACACCCCACACACGAAAAACCAAACAAAACACAACATCCCCACACACACACACACACACACATGCACGCACAACACCACACATACAACCCCACACACACACGCACCCCGCACAACACAAAGCACACACAAAAACCATACACACACACCCACACACACACACCCCGCCCCCAGCAACCCTACACAAAACACACACACGCACACGCACACACACAACCCCACACACGCACACACACAACATAAAACACCCCCAACCAAAACACACCACGCAAAACACACAATACACACCCACAAAACACACACACCACACGGGAACACACACACCACACCCCACACACCACACGCAACCCCCCCACAAACACCGCACAAAGCCCCAACACACACACACACAAAGCACACGCACCGCAAAAAAAACCACCCCAACGCCCACAACACATACACAAACACACCCCACACACACACCCCACACACACACAACCCCACACCCCACAAACGCCCCACCCAAACAAAAACACCACACACACCACACACACACACACACACACACAAACACACCACACTGACGACACTGGAGGCCCGGAGGGTTAGGGGAGACATGATAACGACATAAAAAAATAAATGTGGGAATTTGACGAGGGGGAAAAAAGACGGGGTGTTCCAGAGATGGACACAAAACAAGGGGGTCACATTGGAAATTGAAACTCAGATGAATCAAAGGATGTTAGGAAGTAAAAACTTTAGTCATAGATAGTCCCAAACCGTGGGAAAAGCCCCAGAAAGGATGTAGGGAGGCAGGAACCATACCCAAATTTTAAAAGGGGAGGTATGATAAAGGGTCTGGAGCAGGGGGAGAAAAGGACCTAGTAGCAAATCATGAAGAGGCGGGGTCAGGAGCTATGACTCGACCCCCGCAACCACAAATAGGTGAGTGCAAAACACACAACACACACACCACCACACCCACACAAACACACCCCCAACACACACACCCCACACACACACACAAAACACCCACAACACACACACACAAACCAAACACACACACACACCCCACAACACACTCCCACATACAACACACACACACAAAACCCACCACACACACAAAACAAAACAACACAAAACAACACCACAACACACACACAACACACACACAACAAAACACCACACACACACCACAACACAAAACAATTACAAAAACACACACAAAAAAAACACAAAAACCCCACAACACACACACACACACAAACCACAAAACACACACAAAACAAAACACACAATACACACAAAATCACCACCCCACACACACACATCACACACACTCACAACATACCCCCACACAACCATACCCCCACACATACACCCCACACAACACACACCAAAAACCAAAACCCACCATACACACAAAACACACACACACAACACACAAAAACATTTCAACAAACACCCCCTTTTAAAACCACACAAAAACACACACAAACACACAACAAAAACACACCCACACAACAAACAACCACAACACACACACACACCACACATAAAAACAAAACACAACAAAACAAAAACACCACACAAAAACACACACACACACACAAAACCTCTCACACACAACACACACACCAAAAACAAAAAACACCACCAAACCAATACACACACCAAAAACCCCACCAAAACCCCACACAACACACCCCCACCCCACCCCACACACCCCACCCCAACCCACACACACAACACACAAAACACACCAAAACCCCCACAAAACCCAACAACACCACCCCAACACACAAACCCACACAAAACAATTTACACACACACACACACAACCACACACACACACACACACACACAAAACAACTACACACACATACACACAACCAATTAAAACAAAACACAATTTTAAACCAAACATAAAAAAACACAAATTACAAACACAAACACAAAAAAAAAACCAATAACAAAAAAATTTTTTCAACAAAACAAGCCAAACAAAAAAACAAAAACATACAAAACAAAAAACTATACAAAACCCACAACAAAACCAACAACCACCCCCAAACCCCAAAATTACACACCCACACAACACAAAACACACCACAACTACACACACACCCCACACACAACACACACACACACACACACCCAACAACACACACACACACACACAAACCCACACACACACACACCCACCCCACACATACCCCACACTACACACACACACACACAAAACACACCCCAAAAACCCCAAACACAACAAAACCCACACACCCCACACACCAATTAAACCCCCCCACAACCCCAAAAAAGGTAAACCAAAAAAACACCAACACCACCCCCAAAAACAACACAACAACTATTAAATTTAAACAACAAAACCAAAGGTTTAAACCCACAATTTTTTAAAACAAATTTTTAAAACCAATCCAAAACACACACAAAAATAAACATTTACACCACACCCAAAACCTTTTTAAAAAATTTTCCTTTTACAAACCAAACCTTTTAAAAACCAAACCAATTTTCAAAAAACCCCCCCTCACAAAACACAAAACAAATTTTAATAAAAACCAACTTTCCCACCCAAACTCCCAAAACCCAATTTTAAAAAACAAAGAAAAACAAAAAATCTATTCCCCGTTGCCAAACCTCACCCCCATAAAACCCCAATAAAAGCCCCCAAAAACCAACCCACTCCTTTACCAACTTTCCCCAACTCCTACCACAAACCACAACCCAACCCGCTACAAAACTACACCCCAGAAGGCCCCAAAACACAAAACGAAGGAAAAGACACAAAGACAGAAGCAAAAACAAATAACAAACAAAGAAACAAAAAACAAAGCAAAAAACCAAATACAATACCAAAAAACAAAAACAACCACCAACACCACCACTAGACACTTGGGCCCCCCTGGGGAAAAAAAAATAAAAAAATCTGTAAAATTAAAAAGGGGGGAAAAAAAGCCAAGGGGAAAACCCAAGAGGTACTTGGAGGAATTAAGACTAGTGCAAAAGGGGTTTTAAGGGGGCTTCGTCTGGAGCGCCTAAAGGCCCAAAGGGGTTTGGGGGGGCCAAGGAACCCCACGTTTTCAGGCCGAGGTAGTCTTTGGAGAGGGAAAGAGGACCCAGTAGCTCAGGGTAGAGGGGGGGGGTCTGGAGCCCAAGGGGTTTTGGCCCCCGGGAACCCTAAGGGGGGGGCCACACACACCCAAACCACTCTCAAACCTAAACATAGCTCACCCTAAACTTCTCTTCCGCCTAAAGGTAAAAACTTTTTAACCCTAAACAAACCCGGACCCTTTAAAAACCAAACCTGGCACGCCCAAAGAAACCACTTTTTTTGGCCCAAGGAGGCCCCAATTGGCAGTTTAAAGAATAGTTGGACGCCCAAAAGGCATAAAAACCTCACGTTTTTTAAGAGTTTCGTTTTTCACCCTGGGGAGTTTTCCCCTTTAAAATTTTCTCTTTGGAAAAGGTAAACCCGTTCCGGGAGTGCCTTAAAAGGGCCAAAGTCTCCCCTTAAAACCCCAAAATTTTTATGTTTAAAAAAGCCAAAAAAGAATCCCCCCCCCCTTGGGGTTGGGGTAAAGGGGAAAAAACAAAAGGAAACAAAATACCCTTTTTCCCCCGAACTTCACAAACCCCCAACCCAAATAACCCCCCCTTTTAACTTTACCCCAACCCCCTCACTAACCTAACCCAACTTAACCCCAACCCCCCAAATAAACCCCCCCGGGGGAATTTTCCCCCCAAAACAAACCCCGGTTGAACTTAACCCCCCCAAAATTACCCGAACCCAAAAAATTAAAAAAACCCAACCCTTTAAAAAACCCGTTTAATTAAACCCAAAATAACCTTAACCCCTTAACCTTTAAACCCCCACCATTTAAAACCCCCCCCCCAATTCCCCCCCCCCAAAAAAAAAAATTAAACCCCCATTCACAAAAAAAACCCACCCTAACCTTCAACCCCCAACCACACCCACCCCAAATTTAAACCCCCACCCTAAACTTCACACCCAAACACCCACCAAAAAACCCCAACCCTGAAACTTACCCCCCCCAACCACTTACCCAAAGGAAACCCAACCCTGAACTTACCTCACCCCAAACTAACCCCAAACCCCGAACCACCCCGACCCCAACCAAAACCCCCCCCGCCCCTAAATCGCCCTTCACGCCGGGCCTCAGGCCCCAAAAGGGGCCATAGAACAAGGGGGTTTTTCCCGAGGGGAACCCGGGAAAATAAAACACGCTTGGGATTTGAGGGTATTCAGGGCCAAGAGGAAATTGCAAAGGGCCTAAACCACTTGAAAGCCCAAAACCCCGTCTGGCAGAAAAAACTAGGGCTTTAGGCCAAAGAGGGTATCTTTCACCCCTTTAAGAGGCAAGCGGGGAAAAGGGGAAAAATTTTGGGGCCCAAGGGCAAGTTTGGAACGGGAAGAGGAGTCGGCCCGGAAAGAAGGGAAAAAGCCGAGGCCCAAGGGGAAAAAAGGTTTGGAATAAAGGAAAAGGGCAGGTGAAAAGGCCCAACTGGCCGGAAGAAAAAGGGGAAGGGAAGGCAGAAAAAGGTTGGAAGGGGAAAAAGGGGGAGGGAAAAGGCCAAAAAAAGGTGCGGGAAAGGGAAGAAGGAGGGAGTGTTTAAAAAAGAAAAAGGAAAAAAGGGAAAAAAAAGAATTCAGTTTGGGGGCATAAAAAAGGAAAAATTAAAAATAACCCCAATCGGAAATTACAAAAAACCTCAAAAAAGGTGAAATTCAAAAGGAAAAAAAGAATTAAAAAACCCAAAATTGGAAACTTAACCCTTTAAACCATTTTCAAGTTTTCTTCAACCCCCCCACCCAACCCTTTTCCGGTGCTTCCCTTGTCAACCAGGCTGTTGCTGCTGGCGGCTCACAGAACAGGAGAAGAACGGAAAATAAATAATAAAAGAAAGTGAACGATGATTATGATTAGGAGGAATAGAGAGGGGAAGGAAGAAGAGGAAGAGAAGAAGGGAGGAAGAGGAGAAAGAAAAGAAGGAAGAGAAGGGGGAGAGGAGGAAGAAAAGAAGAGGAAGAGAGGAAACAGAAGGAGAAAGAGGAGGAGGAAGAAAAGAATGAGAGAGGAGTTGGTGTACGTGAGACGACACACACTATGAGAGCAACAGTCGCAGTCAGTAAACACACTGAGCTTAACTCACTTGTCTCAAAATATTTCCTGGTTCTCGTCTCATAGCTTAATGAGCTCGTCTTCTGCCTCGCAATTTAATCAGCTTGTCTTCCGTGCCGTAATTCATATATTTTGTCTCCTGTGTCATAATTCAACTGGTCATCTATCTCACAATTCAGTAAGTTTGACTTCTGCCTCAGTCAGTTCAGTTAGTATATTTCATGCTTCAATAATATCTCTCTCTCTCTCTCTCTCTCTCTCTCTCTCTCTCTCTCTCTCTCTCTCTCTCTCTCTCTCTCTCTCTCTCTCTCTCTCTCTCTCTCATTCCTGGTGGCTCACGCTCGACACCAGCACAGACAGTATATAGTGTGAATCTCTCGCTCAAGTTTAACACCTAGGCAGTAGGCCTACACAAAACAAATAAAAATGTATACACAGTAAGCCTTTATAAAAAAAATCTCGTTCAATGATAAAGCTCTGGCTGTGCGAAACGTCGTTTTTTTTAATCACAGCAATGTCTGTGTAGTAAGACATCAAAGATCCCATCTTTCCAAAGTGTGTGATGGAATATGACAGGTAAACCCATCCCGTGTGATGGAATATGACAGGTAAACCCATCCCGTGTGATGGAATATGACAGGTAAACCCATCCCGTGTGATGGAATATGACAGGTAAACCCATCCCGTGTGATGGAATATGACAGGTAAACCCATCCCGTGTGATGGAATATGACAGGTAAACCCATCCCGTGTGATGAATATGACAGGTAAACCATCCCGTGTGATGGAATATGACAGGTAAACCCATCCCGTGTGATGGAATATGACAGGTAAACCCATCCCGTGTGATGGAATATGACAGGTAAACCCATCCGTGTGATGGAATATGACAGGTAAACCCATCCCGTGTGATGGAATATGACAGGTAAACCCATCCCGTGTGATGGAATATGACAGGTAAACCCATCCCGTGTGATGGAATATGACAGGTAAACCCATCCCGTGTGATAGAATATGACAGGTAAACCCCATCCCGTGTGATGGAATATGACAGGTAAACCCCATCCCGTGTGATAGAATATGACAGGTAAACCCATCCCGTGTGATGGAATATGAGAGGTAAACCCATCCCGTGTGATAGAATATGACAGGTAAACCCCATCCCGTGTGATGGAATATGACAGGTAAACCCATCCCGTGTGATAGAATATGACAGGTAAACCCCATCCCGTGTGACAGAATATGACAGGTAAACCCATCCCGTGTGATGGAATATGACAGGTAAACCCATCCCGTGTGATGGAATATGACAGGTAAACCCATCCCGTGTGATGGAATATGACAGGTAAACCCCATCCCGTGTGATAGAATATGACAGGTAAACCCCATCCCGTGTGATAGAATATGACAGGTAAACCCATCCCGTGTGATGGAATATGACAGGTAAACCCATCCCGTGTGATGGAATATGACAGGTAAACCCATCCCGTGTGATGGAATATGACAGGTAAACCAAATCCCGTGCGATGGAATATGACAGGTAAACCCATCCCGTGTGATGGAATATGACAGGTAAACCCCATCCCGTGTGATAGAATATGACAGGTAAACCCCATCCCGTGTGATGGAATATGACAGGTAAACCCCATCCCGTGTGATAGAATATGACAGGTAAACCCCATCCCGTGTGATGGAATATGACAGGTAAACCCCATCCCGTGTGATAGAATATGACAGGTAAACCCATCCCGCGTGATGGAATATGACAGGTAAACCCATCCCGTGTGATGGAATATGACAGGTAAACCCCATCCCGTGTGATAGAATATGACAGGTAAACCCCATCCCGTGTAATGGAACATGACAGGTAAACCCATCCCGTGTGATGGAATATGACAGGTAAACCCATCCCGGGTGATGGAATATGACAGGTAAACCCCATCCCGTGTGATAGAATATGACAGGTAAACCCATCCCGTGTGATGAAATATGACACGTAAATCCCATCCCGTGTGATGGAATATGACAGGTAAACCCATCCCGTGTGATGGAATATGACAGGTAAACCCCATCCCGTGTGATGGAATATGACAGGTAAACCCCATCCCGTGTGATAGAATATGACAGGTAAACCCATCCCGTGTGATGGAATATGACAGGTAAACCCATCCCGTGTGATAGAATATGACAAGTAAACCCCATCCCGTGTGATAGAATATGACAGGTAAACCCATCCCGTGTGATAGAATATGACAGGTAAACCCATCCCGTGTGATGGAATATGACAGGTAAACCCCATCCCGTGTGATAGAATATGACAGGTAAACCCCATCCCGTGTGATAGAATATGACAGGTAAACCCATCCCGTGTGATGGAATATGACAGGTAAACCCATCCCGTGTGATGGAATATGACAGGTAAACCCATCCCGTGTGATGGAATATGACAGGTAAACTAAATCCCGTGCGATGGAATATGACAGGTAAACCCATCCCGTGTGATGGAATATAACAGGTAAACCCATCCCGTGTGATGGAATATGACAGGTAAACCCATCTCGTGTGATGGAATATGACAGGTAAACCCATCCCGTGTGATGGAAATGACAGGTAAACCCATCCCGTGTGATGGAATATGACAGGTAAACCCATCCCGTGTGATGGAATATGACAGGTAAACCCATCCCGTGTGATGGAATATGACAGGTAAACCCATCCCGTGTGATGGAATATGAGAGGTAAACCCATCCCGTGTGATGGAATATGACATGTAAACCCATCCCGTGTGATGGAATATGAGAGGTAAACCCATCCCGTGTGATGGAATATGACAGGTAAACCCATCCCGTGTGATGGAATATGACAGGTAAACCCATCCCGTGTGATAGAATATGACAGGTAAACCCCATCCCGTGTGATGGAATATGACAGGTAAACCCCATCCCGTGTGATAGAATATGACAGGTAAACCCATCCCGTGTGATGGAATATGACAGGTAAACCCATCCCGTGTGATGGAATATGACAGGTAAACTCATTCCGTGTGATGAAATATGACAGGTAAACCCATCCCGTGTGATGGAATATGACAGGTAAACTCATTCCGTGTGATGAAATATGACAGGTAAACCCATCCCGTGTGATGAAATATGACAGGTAAACCCATCCCGTGTGATGGAATATGACAGGTAAACTCATTCCGTGTGATGAAATATGACAGGTAAACCCATCCCGTGTGATGGAATATGACAGGTAAACCCATCCCGTGTGATGGAATATGACAGGTAAACCCCAT
>NC_069417.1:44844440-44846940 GCF_026875155.1 Cherax quadricarinatus
ATTTCCTTTATTTATTAAGCCTCGGTCCCACTTCTATACTTTAATCACATACCTGTGACCCAACACTACACTAGCAGTGTAGTGTTGGGTCACTCATCTCTGTGTATCTTAGTGTAAAAGATTATTATACAGTGGATGAATATTGTCACAACTCATCACATACCTGCTACTTAACACAGGGACCGCTACACCTGCAACTCATCACATTCCTGCTATTTAACACAGGGACCGCTACACCTGCTACTCAACACATACCTGCTACTTAACACAGGGCATGATACACCTGCTACTCAACACATACCTGCTACTTAACACAGGGACCGCTACACCTGCTACTAACACATACCTGCTACTTAACACAGGGCATGATACACCTGCAACTCAACACATACTTGTTACTTAACACAGGGCATGATACACCTGCTACTCAACACATACCTGCTACTTAACACAGGGACCGCTACACCTGCAAATCAACACATACCTGCTACTTAACACAGGGCATGATACACCTGCTACTCAACACATACCTGCTACCTAACACAGGGCACGTTACACCTGCAACTCAACACATACCTGCTACTTAACACAGGGCATGATACACCTGCTACTCAACACATACCTGCTACTTAACACAGGAACCGCTACACCTGCTACTCAACACATGCCTGCTACTTAACACAGGAACCGCTACACCTGCAACTCATCACATACCTGCTACTTAACACAGGGACCGCTACACCTTCTACTCAACACATACCTGCTACTTAACACAGGGACCGCTACACCTGCTACTCAACACATACCTGCTACTTAACACAGGGACCGCTACACCTGCTACTCAACACATGCCTGTTACTTAACCCAGGGACCGCTACACCTGCTACTCAACACATACCTGCCACTTAACACAGGGACCGCTACACCTGCTACTCAACACATACCTGCTACTTAACACAGGGCACGTTACACCTGCTACTTAACACAGGGCACGTTACACCTGCTACTCAACACATACCTACTACTTAACACAGGGACCGCTACACCTGCTACTCAACACATACCTGTTACTTAACACAGGGACCGCTACACCTGCAACTCAACACATACCTGCTACTTAACACAGGGACCACTACACCTGCTACTCAACACATACCTGCTACTTAACACAGGGACCGCTACACCTGCTACTCAACACATACCTGCTACTTAACACAGGGACCGCTACACCTGCTACTCAACACATACCTGCTGCTTAACACAGGGCACGTTACACCTGCTACTCAACACATACCTGCTACTTAACACAGGGACCGCTACACCTGCTACTCAACACATACCTGCTACTTAACACAGGGACCGCTACACCTGTTAATCAACACATACCTGCTACTTAACACAGGGACCGCTACACCTGCTACTCAACACATACCTGCTACTTAACACAGGGCACGTTACACCTGCTACTCAACACATAACTGCTACTTAACACAGGGCATGATACACCTGCTACTCAACACATACCTGCTACTTAACACAGGGACCGCTACACCTGCTACTCAACACATGCCTGCTACTTAACACAGGGACCGCTAAACCTGCTACTCAACACATACCTGCTACTTAACACAGCCAGCGCTACACCTGCAACTCAACACATACCTGCTACTAAACACAGGGACCGCAACACCTGTTACTCAACACATACCTGCTACTTAACACAGGGACCGCTACACCTGTTACTCTACACATACCTGCTAATTAACACAGGGCAAGCTACACCTGCTACTTAGCAGATACTTAACACAGAGCATGCCACACCTGCTACGCAACACATACCTGCTACTTAACACAGGGCACGTTACACCTGCTACTCAACACATACCTGCTACTTAACACAGGGCACGTTACACCTGCTACTTAACACAGGGCATGATACACCTGCTACTCAACATATACCTGCTACTTAACACAGGGCACGTTACACCTGCAACTCAACACATACCTGCTACTTAACACAGGGCACGTTACACCTGCTACTTAACACAGGGCATGATACACCTGCAACTCAACACATACCTGCTACTTAACACAGGGCATGATACACCTGCAACTCAACACATACCTGCTACTTAACACAGGGACCGCTACACCTGCTACTAACACATACCTGCTACTTAACACAGGGCATGATACACCTGCAACTCAACACATACTTGCTACTTAACACAGGGCATGATACACCTGCTACTCAACACATACCTGCTACTTAACACAGGGACCGCTACACCTGCAACTCAACACATACCTGCTACTTAACACAGGGCATGATACACCTTCTACTCAACACATACCTGCTACTTAACACAGGGACCGCTACACCTGCTACTCAATACATACCTGATACTTAACACAGGGCATGATACACCTGCTACTCAACACATACCTGCTACCTAACACAGGGCACGTTACACCTGCAACTCAACACATACCTGCTACT
>NC_069417.1:44851940-44859440 GCF_026875155.1 Cherax quadricarinatus
AGAATCATACCTGCTCTTGAAACTTAAGAATCATACCTGCTCGTGAAACTTAAGAATCATACCTGCTCTTGAAACTTAAGAATCATACTTGCTCTTGAAACTTAAGAATCATACCTGCTCTTGAAACTTAAGAATCATACTTGCTCTTGAAACTTAAGAATCATACCTGCTCTTGAAACTTAAGAATCATACTTAGCTCGTTGAAACTTAAGAATCATACCTGCTCGTGAAACTTAAGAATCATACCTGCTCGTGAAACTTAAGAATCATACCTGCTCTTGAAACTTAAGAATCATACCTGCTCTTGAAACTTAAGAATCATACTGCCTTGAAACTTAAGAACATACCTGCTCTTGAAACTTAAGAATCATACTGCTCTTGAAACTTAAGAATCATACCTGCTCTGAAACTTAAGAATCATACCTGCTCTTGAAACTTAAGAATCATACTGCTCTTGAAACTTAAGAATCATACTTGCTCTTGAAACTTAAGAATCATACTTGCTCTGAAACTTAAGAATCATACTTGCTCTGAAACTTAAGAATCATACTGCTCGTGAAACTTAAGAATCATACCTGCTCTTGAAACTTAAGAATCATACCTGCTCGTGAAACTTAAGAATCATACCTGCTCGTGAAACTTAAGAATCATACCTGCTCGTGAAACTTAAGAATCATACCTGCTCGTGAAACTTAAGAATCATACCTGCTCTTGAAACTTAAGAATCATACCTGCTCTTGAAACTTAAGATCATACCTGCTCGTGAAACTTAAGAATCATACCTGCTCTTGAAACTTAAGAATTATACCTGCTCGTGAAACTTAAGAATCATACCTGCTCTTGAAACTTAAGAATCATACCTGCTCTGTGAAACTTAAGAATCATACCTGCTCGTGAAACTTAAGAATCATACCTGCTCGTGAAACTTAAGAATCATACCTGCTCGTTGAAACTTAAGAATCATACCTGCTCTTGAAACTTAAGAATCATACCTGCTCGTGAAACTTAAGAATCATACTTGTCTCTTGAAACTTTAAGACGCATACTGCTCTTGAACCTAAAGTATACTGCCTTAACTTAAAGAGATAAATTTTCCTACAGTGAAACTTAGAACAATACTTTGTGCTCGGAACTAAGAATCATACTGTCGAAGAAATATAAAGAAAAGACTTGCTGCTGACATATCTTTTAGATCAACTGTCTGAGATTAAGAATCAACCTTCTACTCGTAAATAAGATCTATAATACTGCTCTGAACAAAAGAATCAGTATGCTCTTATAAACCTTACCAAAGTCAGGTTTACTGCTCTAAACCTTCCCAAAGATCAGTTACTCTCTTGAAAACACCTTCCCACAAGTCAGTTTACCTTCTTAACACTTCCAAAATCATACTTGCTAACTTGAAACTTCCACAATCAGGTATTCTCTTAAATAAAATCCATACCTGCTCTTATAACTTAATAATCAACCTTCACAATCAGGTTAATCTTAAAACACTCCACTCAGCTTCTTGCAAATAAAATCATCCCCAAGTCAGGTTTATTCGTAATAAACTCATCAACAATCAGTTATCTCGTTGAATCACCTTCCCAAGTAATTCTAATACACCTTCCCCGTCAAGTCATCTTTAAAACATACCCTAGCTCAGTTATACTTAATAATACCATCCCAAGTCAGTCTAGTTCTTAATAACACTCCCACAGATCAGTTATTCTTAAACTACAATCCAACCAAGTCGGTTATTCTTAAGAATCACTCCCTAAACTTAAGATATTCTTGAAACTAAGAATCAATTTTTTTAACTTAAGAATCATACCTGCTCGTGAAACTTAAGAATCATACCTGCCGTAACTTTTAAAAAATCAAACCTGCCGTGAAACTTAAGAATCATACCCGCTCGTGAAACTTTAAAAATCATACCGCTCTAAACTAAAATCCCTACCTCTCGGAAACTTAAGAATCTACTTTCTCTTTAAATTTTGAGACGCTGTACAGTGTATATGAACCTAAGTTATTCTTAACTGTTAACAAGAGATAAAATTTTACTAATAATTTTTGTAAGCAAATCTTTTGTTTGTCGGAGAGAAGATAGTTGTATCTGTGAAGATTATTGAAAAAAAAAAAGACATTGTGCTGACGGTATTTTTTGTTGATGGAGGATTGAATAACCTTCATACTGTATGATGCTATGATATACTGCCAAGAACCAAAAAAATCAGGTTTATTCTTAATAACACCATCCCACAAGTCAGGTTTATTCTTAATAACACCTTCCCACAAGTCAGGTTTATTCTTAATAACACCTTCCCACAAGTCAGGTTTATTCTTAATAACACCTTCCCACAAGTCAGGTTTATTCTTAATAACACCTTCCCACAAGTCAGGTTTATTCTTAATAACACCTTCCCACAAGTCAGGTTTATTCTTAATAACACCTTCCCACAAGTCAGGTTTATTCTTAATAACACCTTCCCACAAGTCAGGTTTATTCTTAATAACACCATCCCACAAGTCAGGTTTATTCTTAATAACACCATCCCACAAGTCAGGTTTATTCTTAATAACACCTTCCCACAAGTCAGGTTTATTCTTAATAACACCTTCCCACAAGTCAAGTCTAGTTTTAATAACACCATCCCATAAGTCAGGTTTATTCTTAATAATACCATCCCACAAGTCAGGTCTAGTTTTAATAACACCATCCCACAAGTCAGGTTTATTCTTAATAATACCATCCAACAAGTCAGGTTTATTCTTAATAATACCATCCCACAAGTCAGGTTTATTCTTAATAACACCATCCCACAAGTCAGGTTTATTCTTAATAATATCATCCAACAAGTCAGGATTATTCTTAATAATACCATCACACAAGTCAAGTTTATTCTTAGTAATACCACCCCACAAGTCAGGTTTATTCTTAATAATACCATCACACAAATCAGGTTTATTTTTAATAATACCATCCAACAAATCAGGTTTATTCTTAATAATATCAACACATAAGTAAAGTTAACTCTTGATCTCAGAAACAGTGGTCAAGCTTAGCCTCACCAAACACAGTACCGCTATTATATAACACCATCAATGCACCATGCAGAAACAAACAGGTATATACAGAGAAAGATCGCAGTCAACATTACTCGATACTGATACTGAGGACTGTCAAGACTCTCAGGCAGCGCTCTTATCCACTCAGTCACACAAATGCCACATAGACTGGGCAGCCTGGTTCACTTGCCATGTTTCTTTCCCAGCCCGGGCACGTCAGTCAGCCTCAAGCATGGATTCAAGCTATTTCAATCTCTTCCTGTATGTTCTGACCTCTCAAGCGATTTTTATATCAATGCACCACGCAGAAACAAGCAGGTATATACAGAAAAAGATCGCAGTCATCAGGGCTCGATACTGCTACTGGGGACGTTAAGATTCCCAGTAGCAGTATCGAGTCCTGCTGACTGCGATCTTTCTCTGTATGTGACACTAAATGGAGAAGTAATGCAGTCAGCCTCCTGGCCCAACCTAAATAAGCTTTGAAACTACATGTATACTATGTATGCGCGTGCACATACCGAAATATACATAAACCGCAGCCTTACGTCTGAGAGCGAGCAGACACACAGTGATCCTTTGTTTATAGTGTGCGTGTGACACTTAGCCAGTGGATGACTAGCCACTTAACTGACTGGTCATTATGTGATTAATACCCGTGTCAGGAGACACTGTCTTGGCTCCTGGCGAATACAACCAGTAGTACTAACACCAGTAGCACTAACACCAGTAGTACTAACACCAGTAGCACTAACACCAGTAGCACTAACACCAGTAGTACTAACACCAGTAGTACTAACACCAGTAGCACTAAGACCAGTAGCACTAAGACCAGTAGCACTAACACCAGTAGCACTAACACCAGTAGCACTAACACCAGTAGCACTAACACCAGTAGTACTAACACCAGTAGCACTAACACCAGTAGCACTAACACCAGTAGCACTAACACCAGTAGCACTAACACCAGTAGCACTAACACCAGTAGTACTAACACCAGTAGTACTAACACCAGTAGCACTAACACCAGTAGCACTAACACCAGTAGTACTAACACCAGTAGCACTAACACCAGTAGCACTAACACCAGTAGCACTAACACCAGTAGCACTAACACCAGTAGTACTAACACCAGTAGCACTAACACCAGTAGCACTAACACCAGTAGCACTAACACCAGTAGTACTAACACCAGTAGCACTAACACCAGTAGCACTAACACCAGTAGCACTAACACCAGTAGTACTAACACCAGTAGCACTAACACCAGTAGCACTAACACCAGTAGCACTAACACCAGTAGTACTAACACCAGTAGTACTAACACCAGTAGCACTAACACCATAGCACTAACACCAGTAGTACTAACACCAGTAGCACTAACACCAGTAGCACTAACACCATAGCACTAACACCAGTAGCACTAACACCATGTAGTACTAACACCAGTAGCACTAACACCAGTATACTAACACCAGTAGCACTAACACCAGTAGCACTAACACCAGTAGCACTAACACCAGTAGTACTAACACCAGTAGCACTAACACCAGTAGCACTAACATCAGTAGCACTAACACCCTAGTACTAACAACACAGTAGCACTAACACCAGTAGCACTAACACCAGTAACACTAACACCAGTAGCACTAACACCAGTAGTACTAACACCAGTAGTACTAACACCAGTAGCACTAACACCAGTAGTACTAACACCAGTAGCACTAACACCAGTAGCACTAACACCAGTAGCACTAACACCAGTAGCACTAACACCAGTAGTACTAACACCAGTAGCACTAACACCAGTAGCACTAACACCAGTAGCACTAACACCAGTAGTACTAACACCAGTAGCACTAACACCAGTAGCACTAACACCAGTAGTACTAACACCAGTAGTGCTAACACCAGTAGTACTAACACCAGTAGTACTAACACCAGTAGCACTAACACCAGTAACACTAACACCAGTAGCACTAACACCAGTAGTACTAACACCAGTAGTACTAACACCAGTAGCACTAACACCAGTAGTACTAACACCAGTAGCACTAACACCATGTAGCACTAACACCAGTAGCACTAACACCAGTAGTACTAACACCAGTAGCACTAACACCAGTAGCACTAACACCAGTAGTACTAACACCAGTAGCACTAACACCAGTAGCACTAACACCAGTAGTACTAACACCAGTAGCACTAACACCAGTAGCACTAACACCAGTAGCACTAACACCAGTAGCACTAACACCAGTAGTACTAACACCAGTAGCACTAACACCAGTAGTACTAACACCAGTAGCACTAACACCAGTAGCACTAACACCAGTAGCACTAACACCAGTAGTACTAACACCAGTAGCACTAACACCAGTAGCACTAACATCAGTAGCACTAACACCAGTAGTACTAACACCAGTAGCACTAACACCAGTAGCACTAACACCAGTAACACTAACACCAGTAGCACTAACACCAGTAGTACTAACACCAGTATACTAACACCAGTAGCACTAACACCAGTAGTACTAACACCAGTAGCACTAACACCAGTAGCACTAACACCAGTAGCACTAACACCAGTAGCACTAACACCAGTAGTACTAACACCAGTAGCACTAACACCAGTAGCACTAACACCAGTAGCACTAACACCAGTAGTACTAACACCAGTAGTGCTAACACCAGTAGTACTAACACCAGTAGTACTAACACCAGTAGCACTAACACCAGTAACACTAACACCAGTAGCACTAACACCAGTAGTACTAACACCAGTAGTACTAACACCAGTAGCACTAACACCAGTAGTACTAACAGCAGTAGCACTAACACCAGTAGCACTAACACCAGTAGCACTAACACCAGTAGCACTAACACCAGTAGTACTAACACCAGTAGCACTAACACCAGTAGCACTAACACCAGTAGTACTAACACCAGTAGCACTAACACCAGTAGCACTAACACCAGTAGTACTAACACCAGTAGCACTAACACCAGTAGCACTAACATCAGTAGCACTAACACCAGTAGCACAAACACCAGTAGCACTAACACCAGTAGCACAAACACCAGTAGCACTAACACCAGTAGCACAAACACCAGTAGCACTAACACCAGTAGCACTAACACCAGTAGCACTGAAACCCGCGTCAGGATACACTTACCCTATTTCCTGACAAACCTTACGTAAGCTACTGCACAGGCTACCGACGTAAGCCAAATCCAAGATGTGGTCTACGTGGACTTGGCGGCTGAGGTGTTTGATGAATGTGATCATGGAGTGACAGGCCATATGGTGAGGTTAACGGGGACAACAAGAAAAGTTATGAAATAGATATTTAATTTCTAACTACTAGAAGCCAGAGTACTAGTCAATAACACAAAACATAACAACATTAGCCCTGCAAAACGTCTAGTACCTCGAGACATCGTCAAAAACATTCACCACAGTTTCGTACTATCTTTTGTGATCAGTGTGGAAATAAGCATGAAAATCGAATCGGTAGAAGACACGGATAAACTGCACTGGATATTTTAAAAAAAAAGTTCTCCAGTGAGAGATAACACGATGTTTAATAGTGATAAATTTTACCTGTTCAGATATTTTAAAAAATGAAGTACGCGAAAGGTGGTGCACCTCACAGAACGAAAGGTGGTGCACCTCACAGAACGAAAGGTGGTGCACCTCACAGAACGAAAGGTGGTGCACCTCACAGAACGAAAGGTGGTGCAACCTCACAGAACGAAAGGTGGTGCACCTCACAGAACGAAAGGTGGTGCACCTCACAGAACGAAAGGTGGTGCACCTCACAGAACGAAAGGTGGTGCACCTCACAGAACGAAAGGTGGTGCACCTCACAGAACGAAAGGTGGTGCACCTCACAGAACGAAAGGTGGTGCACCTCACAGAACGAAAGGTGGTGCACCTCACAGAACGAAAGGTGGTACACCTCACAGAACGAAAAAACATGGAAAATACTTGGATATAAAGTCAGGTGACCAATCATTCAGAGAGCACAATGAGGTAAATGCTACGGTGGTCAGAAAAATGACAGGACACGTGAAAATTTTCAAAACATTATCCAGATCACTTATGTTCTCTCATTTAGACATAAGTTCGGTGATGACGGCTCCGATCAAGGCAGGAGAGATATCAGAGTTGGGAAATGTATAGAGATTCTTTACTGTCTTTATAGTCAAAAAAGCATTGAAACTATTGGGAATGCCTCATTGTACTCTATTTAGGGCGAAGATAGAGATACTTAATATATTCGTGGAAGATAGTCGAGGGTCTAGTCCCAAATGTACTCTAGCTAGAGTCGTTCCCTTGAACACCTCTACCTGGACTTCCTACTCATTTCTGCAACATTGCAAACTCCTGATGTGTTGATTGCAACACAGAAGGATAGAACAATCATTCAGCTCCCCCCGTGGTTG
>NC_069417.1:44864440-45027062 GCF_026875155.1 Cherax quadricarinatus
CGGGTGGCCAGATCTTCACTCCTGGTGGCCAGGTTTTCACTCCTGTGGCCAGGTCTTCAACTCCGGGTGGCCAGGTCTTCACCCCTGGTGGCCAGGTCTTCACTCCTGGGGCCAGGTCTTCATTCCTGGTGGCCAGGTCTCATCCGGTGGCCAGTCTTCATTCCTGGTGGCCAGGTCTTCACTCCTGGTGGCCGGGTCTCATCCGGGTGGCCAGGTCTTCATTCCTGTGGCCAGGTTTTCACTCCTGGTGGCCAGGTCTTCATCCGGGTGGCCAGGTCTTCACTCCGGGTGGCCGGGTCTTCATTCCGGGTGGCCAGTCTTCACTCCGGGTGGCCAGGTCTTCATTCCTGGTGGCCAGGCCCTTCACTCCTGTGGCCAGGTCTTCACTCCTGGTGGCCAGGTCTTCACTCCTGGTGGCCAGGTCTTCACTCCTGGTGGCCAGGTCTTCACTCCTGGTGGCCAGGTCTTCACCTCCTGTGGCCAGGTCTTCACTCCTGTGGCCAGGTCTTCACTCCTGGTGGCCAGCTTCACCCCCTGGTGCCAGGTCTTCACTCCTGGGGGCCAGTCTTCACTCCTGGTGGCCAGGACGTTTCGGTCCGATTTAGACTATTCACAAGTCACGCTGACAGACGAGATTTGGTTAGGTTAGGTAGTTTAGGTAAGACACATATGCAACAGTTAGGTATCTTTATTTCGAAACGTTTCGCCTACACAGTAGGCTTCTTCAGTCGAGTACAGCAAAGTTAATAGAAGCAGAAGAGACTTGAAGACGATGTAATCAGTCCATCACCCTTAAAGTTTTGAGGTGGTCAGTCCCTCAGTCTGGAGAAGAGTATTGTTCCATTGTCTGGAATAGGTTAGGTAGGTTCGTTAGGAAACAGGACAAGTGTTTCCTGACGCGGGTGTTAGTCATAGGGACCTTTTGGTCATCTGACCGAGACGTTCCGCTGGCTTACCGGTCAACATCTTTAAAAATTATGGTCATGATTATAACCAACAGATGACAAAAGTGAATAAGTCAGCCAGTATATATAAGGGAAGGAAGAGAGAGAGAGGATAAAGATGTATTGATAATGGCAATATAAACACAAATGCAGTATAATGTGATCCTTTATTGACTACGTTTCGCCCACACAGTGGGCTTTTTCAAGTCACAAACAGAACTACCTGGGGTGGAAGGAACGCGAGTATTTTTAAATCCGGCTGAGGTCAGGTGAAGAATGCCCGCATCTGATGAGTACCGATGGGTTATAGAGTCCCAAAAACTTGGGTAGCTTGGAAAGGAGATTGGATAAGTTTGTGAGCAGACCTTCTACAGTGTTCTTATGTGGGATAGCGATGAAGAAGTTCTTGCAAGTGGTTCAGCTAGTTATAGAAGCCACTTTCTGATATAGAAATCGGATATAGAAATGAGTGATGATTTCCCGGGTTCTCGTTTTTGAGTGTTGTCTTCTGTGGCGATAAGTCTTGAGTTTCTGTATTATCAAGTGGTTGTGTGAATACGGTGTTGTACGCAGGCTTCCTTTGTCGTCCCGACCTGCTTGCGTATTGGTGTTCTGAAATACGGTTTGGAGGTCCCTTATGTTTCCCCCACGTATAACTTGTTGCAGTCATTACAAGATTATGTATACCCCTGCAGAGGATGGAGGGTTGTCCTGCCTACTACTCGGGGAGTTTCCCTTGATGGTCGTGTTGTGGGGGTAGATACTTGGAATGATGTTTTGGCAAAAATGGGGTTGGAAACATGTTTGGCAATGGAGTTGGTGGGGAAAACTATGTATCTCTTCCGGCAGTGTCTTCTCTGGGTGTTTTGAAGAGTTTAATGCTCGCCGTCTGCAGTCTCTGATGAAGTGACGAGGATAGTGGAGTTTAGAAAATATTTGTTCAATTATAGTGCATTCTTCCTCAAGGAACTCGTTGCTGCAGATTCTGAGTGCACACAGGAAAAACCAATTAAATTACACCACGTTTGGTTTTGGGGTCGTGGTGAGAGTAGAAGTGGAGAAGATCGTTTTGGTTGGTGGGTTTTCGATAGACTTTAAAACGAAGTTCGTGGTCAGCTTTGCAGAGCAGGACATCAAGGAAAGGAAGAGTGTTGTTTCTCCACCATTATTCCTTCGTCTGTCACCTGGCTCCGTTATGTTGACGACATTCTCCTCATAACTCCTAAACGCTTTAACGTTCAAGCTCTCCAAGACAAGCTCAACCAGGTCGAGCCTTCAATTCAATTCACACTTGAAGAAGAAGTCGACAACACTCTTCCTTTCCTTGATGTCCTGCTCTGCAAAGCTGACCACGAACTTCGTTTTAAAAGTCTGACTTGTGCAACGTTTCGCTCTCCAGGAGCTTTGTTAAGCCGTTGCCACAATAAAATGTCACATTAATTCCATCGGTATCCATTAAGCTAACACACAATGTACAATCATACATCACATTCTGCCATCTTCAATGCTGTAACAGTTTTGAGAGTGACACATACGTTACTATAACAGTTTTATATTGTTGTTGCACTGCCTCTTCTCACAAACATGTAATCATTTCTCGCTCATAACTTTCTTCTCATCTCACTGACTCCATTATATCAATCTTGGATAGAATATGGTATTCTATTCAAGATTGATGGACTGACCACATCGACTCAAGGTTGAAGGACTGATTACCTCATTCTCCTCCTGTTCTTCAAGCTTCTCCTATGTATGGACTGATGAAGTCACTGTGTGGCGAAACGTTTCCGCAACAAAGATACCCAAGAGTTGCACATGTGTCTAATTTAACAACATGTCGGTTCTTTGAACCATTCATCTACGACTTCTATCCTCTGTTTTCTGCATCTCTTCCAGGCTCTGGGGCATATCCCTGCACGTACGTCCTTTCAAAAGGGGGGTTTTCAGCAAACAAAATAACCCCCCCAAAAATAGACCCCAAAAACACTTAAACCCCTTAAAATTTTGGGGAAATAAACCTGAAATTTTTGCCAAAAAAAGGGAAACCCCCTTTTCAAAGAAATTTAAACTAGACCCCTCACGCCAAATGCCCCCCCCCTTTAAGAAACCCCTCCCACCCAATAATTGCCCAATAAAATAAAAATAAAATACACCCCCTCAAGGAAAAACCTTCGCCAATCTTAAACCAACCAATAGAACCATAAACATACGACCACCTTCGAACATAAACATACCCCCCGGGTAAATTACGAATAACCCCTTAAAAAAAACTACACCAACAAAACACTAAGCGAAAAAAATAGACCACCATAACATACCACTCCTAACACACCACCTTTTAACAGTAACTACCTTAAACCCACAACCTTTAAACACTCTCCATAAACAAACCATACCAAATAAACACTCCATTAAAATTAAAACAATAATTCAAAACCCTTTTTACCTTCTTGAGCCTCAACCACCTAAACTACAACCCTAAATACACTACATGCACTTACCCCATAAACCTACAAATTAACATTCCATCCATAAACAACCCCCATAACACTACCATTAAAAACTACACATAACATACCACATTACAACCACCTTAAACATACAATCCACCATGAACATACTACATAACTTTAAATCACCTAACACGCAATCACAAAAACATAAACCACCCATAAACCTCAATCCCACATACAACCAATAAACACTAATAATAAATAATCACAAAATACTACACCACCATAAACCTAATTACCATCACTACAATCACACATTAACCCCATAAACATACAATCACCAAACCCTTTTCCCAACACAATCCCAAACACTAAAACCCAAACCTTTCCTTGAACCACCAAAACACTCAATCCCCAAATAACAACTCCCACCTAAACATAATCACCTAACACTACACCACTTAAACACCACCACTTTCCTCTCCCATAAACACTTCTTCCCATAACACTTCAATCACCTCCTACTCCACCTAACCCCCCCCATAAACATCGCACCATAACATCTACCAATCCCAAACTACAACCCAAATAAACACTCCATACCAAAAACTTAAATCACCATAACTTAATACATAACATTTTCCACTACATTAAACACTCAATTACCATAAACACTTAAAATAAAATCAATCCTAAACCCCTTTCCCCAATCAATAAACATTCCCCATTCCCCTCACTCCAAATCAATAAACACCCCACTACCATAAACACTACAATCACCAAAACAACTAACCCCATTAACACAAACCACCATAAAAACACTACAACCACCCAATAAACACTATAATCACCTAAACATTTAGCATCCCTAAACACTACCACTACCATAAACACTACCATCACCATTAACACTACACCACCATAAACACTACCCACCATAACACTACACCACCATAAACCTACATCCCCATAACACTAAATCACATAACACAACACCACCATAAAACTAACTCACCATAACACTACATCACCATAAACACTACATCACCATAAACCTGGCACCCCATAAAACCTACATCACCATAAACACTACACACATAAATACTACATCACATAAACCTACAACCACCATAACACTACAACACCTAAACACTAAAATCACCATAAACCCCGCAACCCCCAAATAAACCTACACCACCATAAACACTACAACCACCAAAACACCTACAAAACACCAAAATAAAAACTACCATACCATAACACTCCCACACCTAAACACTACCCCCACCATAACACTACAATCACCATAAACACTACACTACCATAAACACTACAACCACCCATAACACTAAACCACCATAAACACTACAATCACCATAAACACTACAACCCATAAACACTCAACCACCATAACACTAACCACTACCATAACACTACAACCACCATAAACCTCACCACCATTAAACACTACAACCCCCATAAACACTACAATCACCACAAACCACAATCACCAAAAACCCACACAATCCCCATAACACTACATACCATAAACACTACAACCACCATAACACAAAATTTCACATAAACACTACAATCACCATAAACACTACCACTACCATAAACACTACAACACCATAAACCACTACAATCACCAAAACACTACAATCACCATAAACCTTTACAACACCATAAACACTACATCACCATAAACACTACAACACCATAAACACTACAATCCCAAACACAAATACATAAACACTACAAAAAACCATAAACACTACAAACCACCATAAACACTACAATCACCATAAATTTTAATCACTAAAAAACTACACCCATAAACACTACAATCACCTAAACACTAAATCTCATAAACACTACAATCACCATAAACACTGCAACACCATAAACACTACATACCATAAACACTACAACCACCATAAACATACAATCACCATAACACTACACCAATAACATAAATCACAAAAACATCCTCACCATAAACACTGCCCCACCATAAACACTACAATCACCATAAACACTACAACCACCATAAACATTCAACAACCTAACATACAACACCTTTACATAATCACCATAACACTACAATCACCATAAACACTACCGTACCATAAACACTACAACACCATAAACACTAACTCCAAAACTACAACCACCATAAACACTAAACCACCATAAACACTACAATCACCATAAACACTACAACACCATAACACTACAATCACCATAAACACTACCACTACCATAAACACTACAACCACCATTACACTACCCTACCAATAAACACTACAACCACCAAAAACACCAATCACCACAAACACTACAATCCCAAAACACTACAATCACCATAAACACTACCACTCATAAACACTAAAACCCACCTAAACCTACAATCACCATAAACACTACAATCACCATAAACACTACACTACCATAAAACTACAACCACCATAAACACTACACCACCATAAACACTACAATCACCATAAACACTACAACCACCATAAACACTACAATCACCATAAACACTACAACCACCATAAACACTACAATCACCATAAACACTACAATCACCATAAACACTACAATCACCATAAACACTACAACCACCATAAACACTACAATTTTCACCATAACACTACAACCACCATACATCACTAACCAACACCATAAACACTACAACCACCATAAACACTACAACCACCATAAACACTACAATCACCATAAACACTACAACCACCATAAACACTACAACCACCATAAACACTACAACCACCATAAACACTACAATCACCATAAACACTACAACCCCCATAAACACTCCCAACACCATAAACATCCCACACCATAAACATTCAACCACCATAAACACTACAACCCCCATAAACACTACAACACCATAACATTAAATCCCCATAAACACTACAACACCATAACACTACAAACCATAACCCCACAATCACCATAAACACAAACAACCCCCATAAACACACCACCACCATAAACCAAACCCCAAAACCACCAATAAACACTACCACACCATAAACACTACAACCACCATAAACACTACAATCACCCCCAAACACTACAATCACCATAAACATTACAACCACCAAAACACTAAAACCCCATAAACACTACAACCACCATAACACTACAACCACCATAAACACTACAACCACCATAACACTACCATATAACACTACAACCACCAAAATTAAACACCTACACACTCACCATAAACACTACAACCACCATAAACATACAATCACCATAAACACTCAACCACCATAAACACTACAATCCCCATAAACACTAACCACCAAAAACACTACAATCAATAACACTCAATACCAAAAACACTACAATCACCATAACCACTAAAACCACCATAAACACTACAATCACCAAAAACACAAACCACACCATAAACACACAACCACCATAAACACTACAACCACCATAAACACTACAATCACCATAAACATTTAAACACCATAACACTACAACACCATAACACTCAACCACATAAACACTACAATCACCAAAACACTACACCTACCATAAACACTACAACCACCATAAACACTACCACCACCATAAAACACAACCACCATAAACATTACAACACCATAAACACTACAACCCCCATAAACACACACACCATAAACATACCACCATAAACACTACAACCACCATAAACACTCCCATCACCAAAAACCCCCACCACCAAAAACACTAAAACCACCATAAACACCCCCAACCACCATAAACACTACAACCACCATAAACACAAAACCCCCATAAACACTCCCAACTACCATAAACACTACAACCACCATAAACACTAACCAACCACCATAAACACTCCCAACACCTAAACACTACAACCACCATAAACACTACAACCACCATAAACACTACCACCACCATAAACATAAAACCACCATAAACACTACAACCACCATAAACACTCCCAACACCATAAACACTACAACACCAAAAACCCTACAACCCCCTTTTTAACATTACAACCACCATAAACACTACAACCACCATAAACACTACCAGCCACCATAAACATACAACCCCCATAAAACACTACAACCACCATAAACACTCCCAACCACCATAAACACCACTCACCATAAACACTAACAAAAACTCACCCAATAACAACAACCACCATAAACACTACAACCACCATAAACACTACTCACCATAAACATACCACTCCCAATAAACACTACAACCACCATAAACACTCCCAACCACCATAAAACCCCACACCTACCATAAACACTACAACCACCATAAACCCCACCCCACCATAAACACTAAAACCACCATAAACATTACCACCATAAACACTACAACACCATAAACACTACAACCACCATAAACACTCCCAACTACCATAAAACACTACCACCTAAACACTACAACCACAAAACACTAAACACTACAACCACCATAAACACTACAACCACCATAAACACACAACCACCATAAACACTACACCACCATAAAAAACTACAACCACCATAAAACTCCCAACCACCATAAACACTACAACCACCATAAACACTACAACCACCATAAACACTACAACCACCATAAACACTACAACCACCATAAACACTACCAGCACCATAAACAGTACCATTGCCATAAGCACAGCCGCTACCATAAACCCCCAAAACCCCCAAACCAAATATCCGTTACCAACCGGCGGCGGTGGTAACGGATATTAGGATATGGTGGTAACGGCGGCGGCGGCGGCGGTGGTGGTGACGGCGGCAGTGGTGATGGCGGCGGCGGCGGTTATGGTGGCGGCGGCGGCAACGGTAGTGAGGGCGGTGGCGGTGTAAGCCCGCGGGGTCAGCAAGGCGGCCACAGCCAGACCAAGGTAAAATATTTAACCCCGCGCTATTCCACTGACCCCGCCTGCACTACCTAGCAATGGCAGCCTGGGGTAGTGGTGGTGGTGAACGGTGGATGGTGGTGGTGAACGTTGGATGGTGGTGGTGGTGGTGAACGGTGGATGGTAGTGGGTGGTGGTGGGTGATGGTGGGAGGTGGTGGTGGTGGTGAACGGTGGGTGGTGGTGGTGGTGGTGGTGAACGGTGGGTGGTGGGGGGTGGTGGTGGGTGATGGTGGGATGGTGGTGTGGGTGAAGGTGGGTGGTGGTGGGTGGGTGGTTGTGGGAAGGTGGGTTTTGGGGGTGTGAACGGGATGGGAGTGGGTGGAGATGGGTGATGGTGGGGTGGTGGTTGGGTGAAGGTGGGGGTGGTGGTGAACGGTGGATGGTAGTGGGTGGTGGTGGGTGATGGGGGGGGGTGGTGGGTGGATGGTGAAGGTGGTGGTGGTGGGGGGGGTGTTGGGTGATGGTGGAGGTGGTGGTGTGGTGAAAAGGTGGGTGGTAGTGGGTGGGGTGGGTGATGGGGGGTGTGGGGGTGATGGTGGGAGGTGGTGGTGAACGGTGGATGGTAGTGGGGGGTGGTGGTGATTGGGGGGGTGGGTGGGGGTGAACGGTGGGTGGTATGGGATGGTGTTTTGGGTGGTGGTGTGGTGGGGGTGGTAGTGGGTGTGGTGGGGGTGGTGGTGTGGGGTGGAAGGTGGGGGGTGGTGGTGGGTGAAAGGTGGGGGTGGGTGGGTGGTGGTGGGTGATGGTGGGAGGTGGGTGGTGAACGGGGTGGTAGTGGGTGGTGGGGGGTGATGGTGGGTGGTGGTGGTGAACGGTGGATGGTAGGGGTGGTGGTGGGTGGGTGGTGAGGTGGGTGGTGGTGTGGAAGGGTGGAGGGTGGTGGGGGGTGGGTGGTAGGGTGGTGGTGGGTTTTTAACTAGGTAGGTGGTGTTTGGTTTGGGGGGTTTTGGGGGTGGGGTGTGGAAAAGGGTTACCCGTGGAAGGGGTTGAAAAAGGGATTTGGGTGTGGGGATGGTGGGATTAAACGGTGTTTTTAGTGGGTGGTGGTTTCACAAACTTTTAACCCAAACGGTTGTTAAATTTTGGCCCAAAACAACAGCAACCCCTTTCGTGCTGAAAGTTCCCTACTGAATAACGAGGGGGAAATAAACAAGGGGAAAAATCAATGGGTACTTAAACCTTTGGTCCTCTTTAAATAATGTTCCGTGTGGGGTGTATTAGGAGGAAGATTTTTAAAAAAAACAATTAAAACATTTATGGGCACAAAAACGGAAACATTTAATTCTGGGGGCACCTGAATCCAATACAATGAACACTGGACAGGGAAGTTAAGAAATGATAATATTTCCCGGAAAGTCTTGAGGAGCCCGGTCCCAAACCCGTTTACCATAACAAATAATGAGTTAAGTAAGGGGAGCAAAAAATAAAACATAAAAAGCAAAAAGGTTCATTTGCACAATAGCGGTAACCCCTTTTTTAATTAAATGTTGGGTCCCCGACCCACCCAAATTTTACCCCACCTATTAGAAACTCCTGAACAAGTGAAGTTTTTTTGAAGGGGAAGCCCAAGGGTTTTTAACCCCCTTTCCAATAAAATTTTATATGGTTATTGGGACACTGCCCCCCCTGGTTCAAGGAAGAATTGAAGTCTGCCTGGCCCTTTTCCGGCTAAAAATTGAAATTAATCCCAAATTATCAAAAGGATTCAAATTTAACACCACCTCCACCCCCGTCCTTAATCACAACCCTTTGGGTTGGGCCAAAATGACCAAGCTGTTTTTCCCTTGCCCGCACCCAGGGAAAAATTATAACGCCCAGCTGGGTTAAAACCAAATTGGAAAAATGGAAGTTTCTTTGGACAGAGGGGGTTTTTGAAATGCCCCATGCAATAAGGGTCTCCTTCAACGAACTTTTGGATACTCCCGTTCATGGAAAATTTTCAATCTTTTTTATCCAAAAGGGGAAATTTTGACAGTTTTAAAATTTTAACCCTTTAATATCTTTCTGTTCCCAACCTTAAATTTTCTCCTCAAAAACTCCAAAATTTTAAGGCTAAAATTGGTGGGCATGCTTTGTGTCAGAAGGCCAGACCCCAAAGGGTTATTAGAGAAGGAATTGTTTTGGAACAGAAGTGAGTCAAAAGTGCACATTTTGGGGGGTTGGGGGATTTCCATCTCACATTTGGATCCATCAAGGCCAAAGATGATAGAACTGATAAATTGGCTAACTGTATGCTTTTAAAGGGGAGTAGATTACAATCTTGGCTTTCAGGGAGTAGTTTGGGGAACAATAATACGAAAAGAACTTCAACTGAATTTTATGGACTTTAAAGGGTCAGGAGATTGACACCAGTGATCCATCTACATCATTCTATCATGCAGGAGGAGCCACATGTCTATGGTGCATCCACAAAATAAAGCAGACTCTTGGATGTCCCTACCGCCCGGCTCCGGCTGGGTTACAAGTATCTTTGGCAGGTTAATTTACCACCACCGGGTGTAGACCAAACGAAATGTAAACTTGGGCCCGATGGACTATTGTCACACCCTGCGTCATTATGTCTGGAGTGCGATAAAATTAATGAATTTAGAAACAAAATCACTCAGAAGTGTTCAAGAAATGGCAAAGTATTTTATCCACAGTGGTAAATTACAGACCATTCTGGAGAAATACCCTGACTTTTCTAGCTGTAAATAAAGCATTACCACATGTGTGCATGTGTGTGTTGTGTGTGTGTGTTATGAGGGGTGTGTGTGTGTTTTGTGTGTGTGTGTTGTGTGTGTGTGTGTGTGTGTGTGTGTGTGTGTGTTGATGTGTGGTGTGTTGTGTGTATGAGGGGGTGTGTGGTGTGTGTGTGGTGGGGTGTGTGTGGTGTGTGTGGGGTTGTGTGTGGTGTGTGTGTGGTGTGTGTGTGTGTGTGTGTGACTCAACAATCAATATTTGCACCAATAACTCACTACAGTTGTGACCGGGTGTGGAAGTGTGAATTGCTCATTACTCAAAATTTGTTCAAGATTGTAGCTATGTATAAACGTAAGTAACCATTCTTTACAGTATTCATTATCTTTGTAACTTGTGATTTTATTACCTTTACCTAGTTCAGCCATCAAAACTTTGGAGCCCGGTCCCTGGACCCATTGTGTACCTCTGTAATCTGTAAATACCTTTGTAACTTGTCATGATTGTGACTAGACCTACCTGGAGTTCATTACCTTTGTAAGTGAGTTCATTACCTTTGTAAAATGTGAATTCATTACCTCTGTAACTTGCTCAGCTATCAAAACTTTGAGGCCCAGTCCCTGGACCCATTATGTACCTCTGTAATCTTTTGACTACCGCCCACAGGATGGGTATGGGGTGCATAATAAACATATTAAACTAACTAAAGTGAGTTTAAGCAATAGCTGAGATGCTTGACTGTAACTTCTCCTGCCTTGGAGGGGGTCGTTACTATACAGCAGTATTCCAACTTAGAACAAGTAATCTGAAGAGAATCGTCAGTGATTCAGCGTATCTTGTTTTGAATTTTCTAGTTATCCAGCTGCCTATCATTTTCCTTGTGGGGAATCCCCTTCCATAAAGACTTCAGGTACCAAGTCCTTTTCCAGGGTTACTTCCCTTCTTTGTTTTTTAATGCCACTAGGACCAGCTTGAGAGTCACTGGGCCCCTGTCGCTCAAAAAAGTGTTCCAGAGAGGTCTGTTTTTGGCGTATGTTAGGAATTGTGGCGGCGGCAGGGAAGTGTGTTGGGAGACAGGACAAGATAATCCTTCAATATGACACTGATATCAACTCTACGGCTTATTTATCTAGCACAATTCATTAATATGACATAATAAACAATATTAATAACATAGAAACATGATATATACTCTAGAATGAATAAAATATATCATTACGTATGTGATGAGTGTTGTGTTGTTCGTTGTTGGGTGTATAAGGGCCACTGAAAGATAAGCCTTACATAGTGGTGGTGATGGCGGCAGCAGAGGCGACAGTGTTAGTCAGTAGCCCTATATACCTCCAACAACATTGGAGGAGTCATTTTCGTGCTGTCCTTTTTCTATCGATTAATCGCTTAACTTGCTTGCTACACTGTTAATGCTACACTTTATTGCTGGCTGGCACTAGAGCCTTTATCGACTCCTGCTGCTTTAGTATCGTACATATCGCAGAATCATTGAAGAAGGCACATTCTCCCCTCTCTGAGCCCTTTAGCAAAGGGCTGGCAAGCACTAGGAACTTTCTTTGGGCCCATGGTGGTTTATTTAGCAGCTGCAAGCACTAAAAAGAATGGAATAATACGAAATGTATCGGATGAATGCGTGGGATCGTGCTCACTGGCTGATAAACAATAGCACACTGAGTGTTGGGCCGCTGTTGCTGTGCAGACGAGTTCGGGACGAATGACTATTACCGAGCTCACTGACGATCACAGAGCCAATATTTTGACGAAAAAACATTACAATTTCCGAATATTGCGAAATCCGACGACTACGATATCCAGGGGTCCACTGTGTAATTTTTCATTTATGTTAAATGAAATAAAATTTACCTATGAAATAAATTTTACCTATTTGTGCCGTATTTTACCTAAGTCGTGCTGAATAAGGAAAAACTTGTGATTTTGGTTTAAATAGCAATGCACTTCTTGCCAAATAAGGCAAGCGAAAATTCGTATATGCATTAATTTCTCAAAAATCATTCTGAACCTAACGAAAAAAATATATTTCGTTGTGTTTGTTATTAAATTATTGTAAATTTATTTAAAATATACGGTCCTGAGCTGCTTTGGGGATTAGTTTAGTGTGGAGGGTTACAAAACCATGGCTTGCTTCTGCAGTGTTTTGAAATTTGAGGTTAGTGTTGGATGAGGAGGTCCTACTTCTCCAGGAGGAAATTAGAAGGCTGAAGGTTCACCTCAATGGGTTTGGGAGTGAGTGTGAGGTGGATGGAGTGGGTGAGGGAAATGAGGCTGCCAGAAGTGAAGTGCAGTCTGTCACTCGCTGCGAGGTGGTTGAAGGTAGTGAGGATGAATAGGCTCCCAGCAGTGAGGAGCAGTCCAGCATCTGCTACAGGTGGCAAGTAGTTCCTAGTAATGGGAGGAGCATCAAAATAAAGTAAGTTAAGAGAGATGTGAAGGTAGGAAATCGCTTCTCTGTTCTTCAGGATGAGTGTACTTCAGTGGTTAGTGAAGGTAAAAGTACTACCTCCCCTGCTAATAGTGATGACTCACAGGTAAGATATACAGATCGTGCTTTCTGTAATAGGGATAAGGTGAGACAGTGTGTTTCCCTGGAGCTGGTGTTGGTGACATAGTCAACAGGTTAGATAATATCATGTCAGGTAATGGAAACAAGCCCATTACCTGTCTTGTGCTGGTGGAAATTATATCGAGAGGGGTAGGAGAGTAGAGCTGCTAGATAAGTACAGGTCAGATATAGATTTAATTAGGTCTAAGGGAGGGGTCCCAATTATATGTAGCATCTTGCCTAGAAGGGAAGTAGGCAATGAATGGATGTATAGGGCAACTGGTGTAAATTGCTGGCTAGACAGATACTGCAAGGAACTTGCAATCCCATTCATTGACAACTGGGACAACTTTTATGGTAAACATGATATGTATGAAAAGGATGGGGTGCATTTCTCTGGGGCAGGGGTGGTAACATTTGCCAACTTCATTGAGAGGGCCATTGCTGACTTGTCTAGGATTTTAAACTGATAGAAGATAGAGGTATGGGTGTGTGTGGGAAATAGTCAGGTTGCAGCACTAGGGTTGAAAACAGTAAATGTTTAAAAGAAATTATTCATCATAAAGTTACAAATAAAGACAAAGGAACTGGTCAGCACCAAAGGGAGACAGGAAAGGGCAGCGAGACTAACTCCCTTAAGGTTTACTATGTTAATAGTAGGAGTGTAAGAAATAAGATAGATGAACTAAGATTAATTGCAAGTGCAGGAAGCATAGATATTATTGATATAACAGAGACCTAGTTCAATCTGGAAGATAGAGAAATGCCTTCTGAATACCACATACAAAGCTATAAATTATTCTATATGGACAGGGTCAACAGGAAGGGTAGTGGAGTAGCGATGTATGTCAGAGATAATTCGACTTGTTGTGTTAGACAAGATATAAAATTAGAAGCGTCAGCCACCGAATCTGTGTGGATACAGCTTCTAGAGGGCCATGGAAAACTAATCTAGGGTGTGATTTACAGGCCCCCAAATCTTGATAGGAAATGCAGTAAACTTCTATGGGACGAAATTCATAAGGCATCTACATACAAAAATGACAGGAAATTTAGAATCAAGCGACTTTCTTGATATGATTCAGGATTGTTTTTGAAAACAGTTTGTGATAGCATAAGAACATAAGAAAGGAGGAACACTGCAGCAGGCCCGTTGGCCCATACTAGGCAGGTCCTTTACAAGCCATCCCACTAACAAAACATTTTCCCAACCCAATTTTCAATGATCCCCAAGAAATAAGCTCTGATAACTCTATCCACTCATTTGCAAGTCCCACTCAAATCCAACCCCTCCCACTCATACATTTATCCAACCTAAATTTGAAGCTACCTAAAGTCCTAGCCTCAATAACCCAACTAGGTAGACTGTTCCACTCATCAACTACCCTATTTCCAAACCAATACTTTCCTATGTGCTTTTTTAAATCTAAACTTGTTTAATTTAAATCCATTACTGCGGGTTCTCTCTTAGAGAGATATCCTCAAGACCTTATTTATATCCCCTTTATTAATACCCATCTTCCACTTACACACTTCGATCATGTCTCCCCTCATTCTTCTTCTAACAAATGAATGTAATTTAAGAGTCTTCAATCTTTTTTCATAGGGAAGATTTCTAGTGCTATGTATTAATTTAGTCATTCTACGCTGAATGTTTTCTAACGAATTTATATCCATTCTGTAATATGGAGACCAGAACTGAGCTGCATAATCTAGGTGAGGCCTTACTAGTGATGTATAAAGCTGCAGTATAACCTCTGGGCTTCTGTTGCTTACACTTCTTGATATAAATCCCAATAATCTATTTGCCTTATTACGTACGCTTAGGAATTGCTGTCTTGGTTTAAGGTTGCTACTCACCATAACCCCCAAGTCCTTTTCGCAATCTGTATGGCTAAGTTCTACATTATTTAACTTATAAGTGCTAGGGATATGGACACTCCCGAGCTTCAGAACCTTGCATTTATCTACATTGAACTGCATCTGCCACTTTTCTGACCAAGAATAGAGTTTGTCTAAATCCTCCTGAAGTTCCCTAACATCTACATTTGAATCAATTATCCAACCTATCTTTGTGTAATCGGCGAATTTGCTCATATCACTAGTAATACCCTCATCAAGGTCATTGATATATATTATAAACAACAACGGGCCTAAGACTGATCCCTGTGGTACGCCACTTGTTACAGATCCCCACTCGGATTTAACCCCATTTATGGACACTCTCTGCTTCCTGTCTGTGAGCCATGATTCGATCCACGAGAGCACTTTTCCCCCAATGCCATGAGCTGCCACTTTCTTTAACAGTCTTTGGTGCGGAACTTTATCAAAAGCCTTACTAAAATCTAAGTAAATAATATCAAATTCTTTATCGTGATCAACAGCCTCAAAAGTTTTACTGAAGAAAGTTAATAAATTAGTTAGACAAGAACGGCCTCTCGTGAATCCATGCTGAGTATCATTAATCAAGCTATGCTTATCGAGATGACTTCTTATAATCTCAGCTATAATTGACTCTAGTAATTTGCCCACAATTGAGGTCAGCCTTATTGGGCGGTAATTTGACGGTAACGACTTGTTCCCTGCTTTAAAAATAGGAATTACATTAGCCATCTTCCACATATCAGACACTACACCTGTTTGAAGAGATAAATTAAAAATATTAGTTAATGGTTCACAGTTCCATTTTGCATTCCTTAAGAACCCTTGAAAAAAGCTCATCAGGACCCGATGACTTATTTTGCTTCAGTCGGTCTATCTGCTTCACAACCATTTCACTAGTGACTGTGATGTTACATAATTTATCTTCTTCAGGCCCATTATAAAAATTAAATACTGGAATACTGTTAGCGTCTTCCTGTGTAAAAACCGAGAGAAAATAATTATTTAAAATTGAGCACATTTCATTCTCTTTGTCAGTAAGATGCCCAGAGTTATTTTTAAGGGGACCTATCTTATCTCTAACTTTTGTTCTATAGACCTGGAAAAAACTTTTTGGGTTAGTTTTCGAGTCCCTAGCAACTTTAATTTCACAGTCCCTTTTAGCTTTTCTTATCCCCTTTTTAATGTCCCTCTTAATGTCAACATACTGATTCATAAGATGACCCTCACCTCTTTTGATACGCCTATAAATTCCTTTCTTATGCCCTAGTAGATATTTGAGCCTATTATTCATCCATTTTGGGTTATTTTTATTTGATCTAATTTCTTTATACGGGATAAACGTTCTTTGAGCAGCATATATAGTGTTCAGAAAACTGTCATATTGATAGCTCTCTTCGTTACCCCAGTCAACAGATGATAAGTGTTCTCTAAGCCCATCGTAATCTGCTAAGCGAAAATCTGGGACTGTTACTGAGTTATCCCTACTATCGTACTTCCATTCAATGCTAAATGTAATTGATTTGTGGTCGCTAGCACCCAATTCCTCTGAAATTTCTAAATTATTAACAAGGGATTCATTGTTTGCCAGAACTAAGTCAAGAAGGTTATTTCCCCTTGTAGGTTCTGTCACAAACTGCTTTAAAAAACAATCCTGAACTACTTCTAAGAAGTCGTATGATTCTAAATTCCCAGTCAAGAAATTCCAATCAATATGACTAAAGTTAGTCTCCTAGAATTAATACATTATCGTGCCTTGTGGCCTTAACAATTTCCTCCCATAGTAGTCTCTCTTGGTCCCTATCTAAGTTTGGGGGACGGTATATCACACCTAAAATCAATTTTTCATGCCCCTCTGAAAATTCTATCCAAACAGACTCTGTATGTGTTACTTCAGACTTAATACCCGTTTTTATGCAACAGTTCAAGCGATCTCGGACATACAATGCCACCCCACCCCCCTTCCCGATACTTCTATCTACTTGAAACAATTTAAAACCCTGAATGTGACATTCCGCAGGCATGTCCCGACTTTTTGAATTAAACCACGTCTCAGTTAAGGCAAATACATCAATGTTACCTGCACTAGCAACTAATCTCAACTCATCCATCTTATTCCTAGCACTACGGCTATTAGCATAATAAACATTGAAAGACTCTCCTTTCTCTTTACCCTTCCTGCTTTTCTACTAAACCTATTACTGTCCTTATCGCCTAGTGTCACTGGCTTTTCAATATCTACCTCGTTCTGCTTATTACTAGTTCCCCTAGAACTCATAATATTACTACACTGGGACTTCACTGTTTTCCTGCCAAAACCCATACCACTAACTATTCCTAGTTTAAAGTCTTAACAGCTCCCTCCACTGCACTTGCCAGTGCCCCCACCCCAGACCTAGATAAGTGAGCCCCATCCCTGGCATACGTATCATTTCTGCCATAGAAGAGGTCCCAGTTGTCAATGAATGTTACCTGCTTGACTTGGTTTTTGCCAACAAGGAATCACTAATAAATAATCCTGAGGTTAATGATGAGCTTGAGGAAAGTGATCACAAATCACTCAGTTTTAATATGCCATCGAATTACCCTAATAATGGCAATCAAGTCTCTGCCCCTGACTTCCACTTGGTTGACTTCATAGGACTGAGAAACTACCTGGGTGGGCTGAACTGGAATGACCTGATTATGGGTCAGGCAGGTGGTGATGGTTGCTGATATGACGTTTCCCAGACAATTTATGTTCCGAATAGGGGAATCAGATCAAACAAAAATGATCCTAAATGGATAAATCATAGATTAAAACATCTCACTGGTCAAAAGAGAGGCATATATAGGCGAATCAAAAGAGGAGAAGGGCACTTGAGAAATCAATATATTCAGTTAAAGAGAGAAAAAGAAAAAAAGAATAAGAAAACCAGAGATTATGAGGCAACAGTCACTAGGGAATCGAAGACTAACCCAAAAGAATTCTTTCAGGTATACAGAAGTAAGATTAGGAACAAAGTAGGTCCACTCAAGAGTTACTCAGGTCAGCTCACCGACAGTGATAAGGAAATGTGTAGAATTTTTAACACTTACTTCCCCTAAGTTTTTACACAGGAAGATACTAGCGATACTCCAGAAATAATTATGTAGAACAGGACGATAAAAAGCTATACACGATTAGGGTCACAAGTGACATGGTCCTTAGACAAGAAGATAAATTAAAACCTAATAAATCCCCAGGCCCTGATGAACTGTACACAAGGGTTTTTAGAACCCTTGTGTACAGTTCATCAGGGCTTAGCAAACCTTTGGTTAATCTTTTCAACATATCACTACAACCTAGTATAGTGCCAGATTAGTGGAAAATGGCAAATGTGATACCTATTTTCAAAGCAGGCGACAGGTCCTTAGCTTCGAACTATAGACCAATAAGCCTAACCTCAATAGTGGGAAAATTTATGGAATCAATAATTGCCGAGGCAATTCGTGGCCATCTTGAAAGGAATAAATTGATTAATGAATCTCAGCAAGGTTTTAAAAAAAGGTGTTCCTGCCTTACGAATTTATTAACTTTTTTCACTAAGGTATTTGAGGAGGTAGATCATGGTAACGAATATGATATTGTGTCTAGGGCAATTGGTGTAAATTGCTGGCTAGACAGATACTGCAAGGAACTTGCAATCCCATTCATTGACAACTGGAACAACTTTTATGGCAAACATGATATGTATGCAAGGGATGGGGTACATCTCTCTGGGGCTGGGGTGGTAGCACTTGCAGACTCGATTGAGAAGGCCATTGGTGAAATGCCTATGATTTTAAACTGATGGAAGATAGAGGTATGGGTGTGTGTGGGAAACAAGCAGGTTGCAACACTAGGGTTGGAAACAGTAAATGTATAAAAGGCATTCAGCATGAAGTTATAAATAAAAACAATAGATCAGGTCAGCAAACAAAGGGGGACAGCAGAGGGCAGCAAGGGACTAGCTTCCTTAAGGTTTACTATACTAATAGCAGGAGTGTAAGAAATAAGATAGATGAGCAAAGATTAATTGCAAGTGCAGGAAACATAGATATTATTGCTATAACAGAGACCTGGCTCAATCTGAAAGATAGAGAGATGCCCTCTGAATGTCACATACAAGGCTATAAATTATTCCACACTGACAGGGTCATCAGGAAAAGTGGTGGAGTAGCGATGTATGTCAGAGACAATTTAAATTGTTGTGTTAGACAAGATATTAAATTAGAAGCGTCAGCCACTGAATCTGTTTGGTTACAGCTTCTCGAGGGCCGAGAAAAAACTAATTTTGGGTGTGATTTACAGGCCCCCAAATCTTGATAGGGAGTGCAGTAAACTTCTATGGGACGAAATTCGTAAGGCATCTACATACGAAAATGTTGTGCTAATGGGAGATTTCAACTATAGACAGATTGACTGGAGCAATTTGACAGGAAATTTAGAGTCAGGTGACTTTCTTGATACGATCCAGGATTGTTTTTAAAACAGTTTGTGACAGAGCCAACTAGGGGAAATAACCTCCTTGACTTGGTTCTTGCCAGTAGGGAAACACTAATTAATAATCTTGAGGTTAATGATGAGCTTGGGGAAAGTGATCACAAATCACTCAGTTTTAATATATCATGGAATTCCCCTAATAATGGCAATCAAGTCTCTGTCCCTGACTTCCGCTTGGCTGATTTCATAGGACTGAAAAATTACTTAGGTGGGCTGAACCGGAATGACCTGACTAAGGGTCAGGTAGGTGGCGATGGTTGCCAATATGACGCTTTCCAGGGCATAGTTCTAGCTGCTCAGTCAAATTATGTTCCAAATAGGGAAATCAGATCAAACAAAAATGATCCTAAATGGATGAACAATAGATTAAAATATCTAATTGGTCAAAAGAGAGGCATATATAGGCAAATCAAAAGAGGAGAGGGGCAATTAAGAAATCGATATATTCAGTTAAAGAGAGAAATAAAAAAAAGGAATTAGAAAAGCATAAAGAGATTATGAGGTTAAAGTTGCAAGAGATTCGAAGACTAACCCAAAAGGATTCTTTCAGGTATACAGAAGTAAGATCAGGGACAAGATAGGCCCACTCAAAAGTTCCTTGGGTCAGCTCACTGACAGTGATAAGGAAATGTGTAGAAGTTTTAACACATACTTCCTATCAGTTTTTACACAGGAGGATACCAGCGATATTCCAGAAATGATAAATTATGTGGAACAGGACGATAATAAACTGTGCACGATTAGGGTCACAAGTGACATGATCCTTAGGCAAATAGATAAATTAAAACCTAACAAATCCCCAGGCCCTGATGAACTGTATGCAAGGGTTCTAAAGGAATGTAAAGAGGAGCTTAGCAAACCTTTGGCTAATCTTTTCAACATATCACTACAAACTGGCATGGTGCCAGATAAGTGGAAAATGGCAAATGTGATACCTATTTTCAAAGCAGGTGACAGGTCTTTAGCTTCGAACTATAGACCAATAAGCCTAACCTCCATAGTGGGAAAATTTATGGAATCAATAATTGCCGAGGCAGTTCGTAGCCACCTTGAAAAGCATAAATTAATCAACGAATTTCAGCATGGTTTTACAAAGGGGCGTTCCTGCCTTACGAATTTATTAACTTTTTTCACTAAGGTATTTGAGGAGGTAGATCATGGTAATGAATATGATATTGTGTATATGGACTTCAGTAAGGCTTTTGACAGGGTCCCACATCAGAGACTATTGAGGAAAATTAAGGCACATGGAATAGAAGGAGAGTTTTTTTCCTGGATAGAGGCATGGTTGACAAATAGGCAGCAGAGAGTTTGCATAAATGGGGAGAAATCAGAGTGGGGAAGCGTCACGAGCGGTGTTCCACAGGGATCAGTGTTGGGCCCCCTGCTGATCACAATATACATAAACGACATAGATGAGGGCATAAAGAGCGACATCAGCAAGTTTGCCGATGACACCAAAATAGGCCGTCGAATTCATTCTGACCAGGACATTAGAGCACTCCAGGAAGATTTGAATAGACTGATGCAGTGGTCGAAGAGGTGGCAGATGCAGTTTAATATAGACAAATGCAAAGTTCTAAATGTTGGACAGGACAATAACCATGCCACATATAAACTAAATAATGTAGATCTTAATATTACGGATTGCGAAAAAGATTTAGGAGTTCTGGTTAGCAGTAATCTGAAACCAAGATAACAGTGCATAAGTGTTCGCAATAAAGCTAATAGAATCCTTGGCTTCATATCAAGAAGCATAAATAATAGGAGTCCTCAGGTTGTTCTTCATAAGAACATAAGAACATAAGAACGAAGGAACACTGCAGAAGGCCTACTGGCCCATGCGAGGCAGGTCCAAGTCTCCTACCGGCTTAAGCCAATGCACCCAACCTAGTCAGGTCAGGTCACATTGACTTAAGGGAGGAACACGGCAACCTACCTGTTAGCACAAGCTATCAGGTCTAACTCACACCCACCCACATCTACTCATGTATTTATCCAACCTATTTTTAAAGCTACACAACGTTCTGGCCTCTATAACGGTACTTGGGAGTTTGTTCCACTCATCCACAACTCTATTACCAAACCAGTACTTTCCTATATCCTTCCTGAATCTGAATTTTTCCAACTTAAAACCATTGCTGCGAGTCCTGTCTAGGCTAGATATTTTCAGCACACTATTTACATCCCCTTTATTTATTCCTGTCTTCCATTTATACACCTCAATCATATCCCCCCTAATTCTACGTCTTTCTAGTGAGTGCAGATTCAGGGCCCTTAGTCTATCCTCATAGGGAAGGTTTCTGATACATGGGATCAACTTTGTCATCCTCCTTTGTACATTTTCCAGAGCATTTATATACATTCTGTAATACGGTGACCAAAACTGTGCAGCATAATCTAAATGAGGGGGGATATGATTGAGGTGTATAAATGGAAGACAGGAATAAATAAAGGGGATGTAAATAGTGTGCTGAAAATATCTAGCCTAGACATTACTCGCAGCAATGGTTTTAAGTTAGTAAAATTCAGATTCAGGAAGGATATAGGAAAGTACTGGTTTGGTAATAGAGTTGTGGATGAGTGGAACAAACTCCCAAGTACAGTCCTAGAGGCCAGAACGTTGTGTAGCTTTAAAAATAGGTTGGATAAATTCATGAGTGGGTGTGGGTGGGTGTGAGTTGGACCTGATTAGCTTGTGCTACCAGGATGGTTGCCGTGTTCCTCCCTTAAGTCAAGGTGACCTGACCTGACTAGGATGGGTGCATTGGCTTAAGCCAGTAGGAGACTTGGATCTGCCTCGCATGGGCCAGTAGGCCTGCTTCAGTGTTCCTTCGTTCTTATGTTCTTATGTTCTTATATGGACGTCAGTAAGGCTTTTGATCGAGTCCCATATCAGAGACTATTGAGGAAAATTAAGGCATACGGAATAGGAGAAAAATTTTCCTGGATAAAGGCATGGTTGACAAATAGGTAGCAGAGAGTTTGCTTAAATAGGGAGAAATCAGACTGGGGGAGCGTCAAGAGCGGTGTTCCACAGGGGTCAGTGTTGGGCCCCTTGTTGTTCACAATCTACATAAATGATACAGATGAGGGAATAAATAGCGACATAAGCAAATTTGCTGATGCCACCAAAACAGGCAGTCGAATTCATTCTGATGAAGACATTATAAACTAAATAATGTAGATCTTAATAATACTGACTGTGAAAAGGAATTAGGAGTTCTGGTCAGCAGTAATCTAAAACCAAGACAACAGTGCATAAGTGTTCGCAATAAAGTGAACAGAATCCTTGGCTTCATTTCCAGAAGCATAAATAATAGGAGTCCTCAGGTTGTTCTTCAACTCTATATGTCCTTGGCTAGGCCTCATTTAAATTATGCTGCACAGTTTTGGTCTCTATATTACAGAATGGATATAAATGGAAAACATATATAGGAGGATGACAAAGTTGATCCCGTGTATCAGAAATCTTCCTTATGAGGATAGACTGAGGGCCCTGAATCTGCACTCTATAGAAAGGCGTAGAATTAGGGGGATATGACTGAGATGTATAAATGGAAAACAGGACTCGCAGCACTGGTTTTAAGTTGGAAAAGTTCAGATTCACGAAAGATATAGGAAAGTACTGGTTTGGTAGTAGATTTGTGGATGAGTGGAACAAACTCCCGAGTACCGTCATAGAAGCTAAAACGTTGTGTAGTTTTAAAAATAGGTTAGATAAATACATGAGTGGGTGTGGGTGGGTGTAAACTGGACTTGACTTGCTTGTGCTAATAGGTCTGATGCCGTGCTCCTTAAGTGAAAGTGACCTGACCTGACTAGGCTGGGTCATTGGCTTAAGCCGGTAGCATACTTGGACCTGCCTCGCACTGGCCAGTAGGCCTGCTGCAGTGTTCTTTCTTTCTTACGTTCTTCTAAAAAGGTTAGGTAAGTTTTCTAAGGTTCTCTTGGTACAAAATTATTAATTATTACACTAACATAAATCAATATAATATATATATCCTTAAACGTAAAAGAGAAAATTTTAGAAAGGACTTAATTTTCTATGAGTTCTTGCTAACTGACCAGTTTTTACCTATGGGGCACAACATATATATATATATATATATATATATATATATATATATATATATATATATATATATAATATAATATATATATATATATATATATATAGGTGTGTACGAATGGTATATGGTATATAATACCGACAAGATGAGAGTAAGACACATGTGCAACATCTGGGTATCTTTATTGTAGACGTTTCGCCATCCAGTGGCTTTATCAATACAAATTCTAGGACATAACTTGAAGACAGTAGAACTATGTACATAGTTCTACTGTCTTCAAGTTATGTCCTAGAATTTGTATTGATAAAGCCACTGGATGGGAAACGTCTACAATAAAGATACTCAGATGTTGCACATGTGTCTTACTCTCATATATAGGTGTATTTGCGGCAGGGCGAGAGCTGATCAATTCGGACTTCATGGTCTCGTGTGCCACACAGCAGAAGGGAAGTATGCCAGACATGAGGAGATCAATGACATAATAAAGAGAAGCCTCGCCACAGCCCGTTGCCCAGCTCAACGGGAACCCCAAGTACAGAGGTCTGATGGAAGTCAAAAGCGTCCTGATGGAGCCACTATGCTACCCTGGAAGGATGGAAAGCAGATTGCCTGGGACTACACCTGTGCTGCCACATTGGCAGACACCTACTTGCCATACTCTGTAGTGGAAGGGGGTGGAGCTGCCAGCCACAGGGAGACCCAGAAGATCCGAAAATATGAACACCTTCCCCCTTGCTATAACTTCATTCCAATAGGGTCGGAGACCCTTGGAGCATGGGGCAAGTGTGCTCTAAAGTTCCTCAAAGAGCTGGGTGAAAAGCTCATCATAGAAACCAAGGACCACAGGGCGACCAGCTTCCTCTTTCAGAGACTCAGTGTTGCGATCCAGAGAGGAAATGCCTGCAGCATTCTGGGCACGCGGCCCACTGCAGGGGAGCTGGACGAAGTATTCGAGATGTAGCTCTGAGTTACCTATGTTGTTTTACTTACTGATGTATTTTTGTGAATGTTTGGCCAATAAAATATATATAATATATATATATATAATATATATATATATATATATATATATATATATATATATATATAATATATAATCAATAACAACACTGCACTAGCCAAGGAGTCGAACCCATGCTGTTTTGGCTGCCTCATGGTGAGAGAAAATGCATGACGCTTTAGACCACTAGATCGCACAATTCTTAACAATGGTATATAAGCCTAACCTCCATAGTGGGAAAATTTATGGAATCAATAATTGCCGAGGCAGTTCGTAGCCACCTTGAAAAGCATAAATTAATCAACGAATCTCAGCATGGTTTTACAAAGGGGCGTTCCTGCCTTACGAATTTATTATTCTTGGGGAAGGTGAGGTGGAGATGGTGTTGGAGGAGGATGAGGTGGAGATGGTGTTGGGGAAGATGAGGTGGAGATGGTGTTGGGGAAGGTGAGATGGAGATGGTGTTGATGAAGATGAGGTGGAGATAGCGGTGGAGAAGCTGAGGTGGAAATAGTGTTGGGGAAGATGAGGTGGAGATGGTGTTGGGGAAGGTGAGGTGGAGGCCAGTTAGGTCTAATAATCACCTATGATCTATGCTTCCTCCCTCACCCTCCATCACACTACTCCCTCCTCCACCCTCCATCACACTACTCCCTCCTCCACCCTCCATCACACTACTTCCACCAACTTTCATCCACTCACCCACCACACTCCTCCCCCACAACCCACCTACCATCCCACGACCCTCCTCCCCAACCCACCTACCATCCCACCACCCTCCTCCCCCAACCCACCTACCATCCTACCACCCTCCTCCCCCAACCCACCTACCATCCCACCACCCTCCTCCCCCAATATATTCTCCACCCACCTGCCACACGACCTCTACACGAGGTCAACAGGATGGAGGTCAGTCAAGGTAGTGGATGCAGACGTCCCCTCCCCCTCCTTCTCCCCCACCCTCTACCTCCCATCCTCCCACCCACCAAACCACAGGAGCATGTTAAGCCAGAACCCCACCCACCCAGTGTCACCTCTCTCTAACCCCCCCTCTCTCTCTCTGTGGGATGCACAATAATCTAGTCACTACCATGCACAGGATGGATAATCTAGTCACTATCATGCACAGGATGGATAATCTAGTCACTACCATGCACAGGATGGATAATCTAGTCACTACCATGCACAGGATGGATAATCTAGTCACTACCATGCACAGGATGGATAATCTAGTCACTACCATGCATAGGATAGATAATCTAGTCACTACCATGCACAGGATGGATAATCTAGTCACTACCATGCACAGGATAGATAATCTAGTCACTACCATGCACAGGATGGATAATCTAGTCACTACTATGCACAGGGTGGATAATCTAGTCACTGTCATGCACAGGATGGATAATTTAGTCAATACCATGCACAGGATGGATAATTTAGTCACTACCATGCACAGGATGGATAATCTAGTCACTACCATGCACAGGGTGGATAATCTAGTCATCACCATGCACAGGATGGATAATCTAGTCACTACCATGCACAGGATAGATAATCTAGTCACTACCACGCACAGGATGGATAATCTAGTCACCACCATGCACAGGATGGATAATCTAGTCACCACCATGCACAGGATGGATAATCTAGTCACCACCATGCACAGGATGGATAATCTAGTCACCACCATGCACGGGATAGATAATCTAGTCACTACCATGCACAGGGTAGATAATCTAGTCAATACCATGTACAAGGTGGATAATCTAGTCACTACCATGCAGAGGATAGATAATCTAGTCAGCACGATGCACAGGTTGGATAATATAGTCACTATCATGCACAGGATAGATAATCTAGTCACCACCATGCAGAGGATGGATAATCTAGTCACTATCATGCACAGGATGGATAATCTAGTCACTATCATGCAAAGGATGGATAATCTAGTCACTATCATGCACAGGATGGATAATCTAGTCACTATCATGCACAGGATGGATAATCTAGTCACTATCATGCACAGGATGGATAATCTAGTCACTATCATGCACAGGATGGATAATCTAGTCACTATCATGCACAGGATGGATAATCTAGTCACTATCATGCACAGGGTGGATAATCTAGTCACTATCACGCACAGGATGGATAATCTAGTCACTATCATGCACAGGGTGGATAATCTAGTCACTATCACGCACAGGATGGATAATCTATTCACTATCATGCACAGGATGGATAATCTAGTCACTATCATGCACAGGATGGATAATCTATTCACTATCATGCACAGGGTGGATAATCTAGTCACTATCATGCACAGGATGGATAATCTAGTCACTATCATGCACAGGATGGATAATCTAGTCACTATCATGCACAGGATGGATAATCTAGTCACTATCATGCACAGGATGGATAATCTAGTCACTATCATGCACAGGATGGATAATCTAGTCACTATCATGCACAGGATGGATAATCTAGTCACTATCATGCACAGGATGGATAATCTAGTCACTATCACGCACAGGATGGATAATCTAGTCACTATCATGCACAGGATGGATAATCTAGTCACTATCATGCACAGGATGCTCCAGTGCTACATTAAAAAGTTGTATGCACCAAGGCTCGGTATTCACCCCACTTCACTCCCTCGTTGTCATATCCGACACAGACAGGACATTAACTATATCACTGTATCATCTTTTACAGGCGATACTAGAATCTTCATGAGAGTGTCAGCCATGGAAGACAGCAAGCCTCCAAGCCGATATCAACCAAGTTTTCCTTCCAGTGGACCACTGACAACAATATGATGTTCAATGAAAACTAATTTCGGTTACTAAGTTACCTAAGTCTTGAGGAAATAAAAACGGGACCAGAATACAAGTAAAACTCAAATGACTCAATAAAATGTAAGTCTATTGTGAGAGACCTGGGAGCGATAATGTCAGATCTCAGATTCTTGGAGCACATTTTTTATTGCAACTGCAAGGATAATTATAGCTGGATAGTTAGAACTTTCAAAACAAGATATACCAAGCGAACTCGTTCTCTCCAGGTCGGAATATTGTTGTGTACTGACGGACCCCTACAAGATAGATTAAATTGCATAACTGGAAAATACACAGAAAATCTTTAAAGCTCGTATAAACTCAGTCAAGCACCTTAATTAATGAGAACGCCTGTAATCCTCCGAACTATACTTCTCCGAATATAGACGAGAAAGATACATAATAATCTACACCTGCAAGATTCTGGAGGGATTGGTCCCAAATCTACACACCGAAATCAGTACACATGAATACAAGAGATTTGACAGAAAGTGCAGAATACTTCCAGTGAAAAGTAAGAGAAGCGATGAGTACACAGAGAGACCCCAATAAATGTAAAGGGACCACACTTCTTGAACACCCTCTGGCCACTGTCCCAGACCAGGCGTCCTAGTTACTGGCTTGATCGATCAGACTGTTGATACTCCCCAACCCACAGTCCAACATATGCACCACAGCCCAGCTGATCAGGAACTGATTTGAGAATTTTCTCTCGTTCCGTCTTGAAGACAGCCCAAGGTGTGTTCGTAATCTACCTTTTTACCACCGGCAGCGACTCCAGGTAATATAAGTGATTACTAATAGACTCCTGGCTAACTTCAAGAGGGAACTAGATAAATTCCTAACATCTGTTCCTGATCAGCCAGGCTGTGGTACATACGTTGGACTGTGGACCGAGGGTACCAACAGCCTGACCGATCAGGCCTGGTATGGGACAGGGCCGAGGACGCAGCGACTCCAGAAACTACCTACGGGTAATAAGGGTATATGGGCACGAGGGTATGTGATTTTGTTGAAATGGGTGATGGGAAATGTATTGTTGAAGACCATGGGTGTAGAACACTGCCTGGGACACGGTGGGTGATGGGGGGGGGGACACGGTGGGTGATGGGGAGGGGACACGGTGGGTGATGGGAACACACGGTGGGTGATGGGAACACATGGTGGGTGATGGGAACACACGGTGGGTGATGGGAACACACGGTGGGTGATGGGAACACGGTGGATGATGACTCAAGGGGTGTGTCAGTGATCCCAGCTCAGGTTCATGACCCTCACAGCTGTTGCCAAGTTAACCTCTCACCCCTCTCCCACACCAACCTCCCCTCCCTCTCCCACACCAACCCCCCCGTCCCTCTCCGTCCACTCCCTTCCCACACAGAACTACCCCTCCCCCGTACCCCTCCCTCCCTCCCTCCCTCCCCTCTCCCACTCCTTCTATGGACGGGTGAAGTCCTTGTCTATATTAATACAAGGTTAAGAAACTTATGGGATTTAATACCACTCCAGATTTTTAACACCACACCGGATTTTTAATATCCCTCGATATTTTTAATACTACTCCAGATTTTTAATACTATTCCATATTTTAAACACCGCCCCAGATTTCTAACACACTACAGATTTTAACACCACTCCAGATTTGAGACACCACTCCAGATTTTAAACACTACTCCAGATTTTAAACACCACTCCAGATTTTTAATACCCCTCCAGATTTTTTATACACACGTGAATCTGTGTTTACATGGAGTCAGTCAACAACTTTCTTGGTGTTACTGTATGGTTCATTTTCCAGACTTATTGTGGCACTGCTGTGGGACCGACCACCTCGAAGTTACCTCTTCACTACCTCTGTCTGTATTCGACTGAAGAAGCCTGTTGCGCAGGTGAAACGTCGCATGATGATAATTCAAGTACTGCACGTGTCTTGCTCATCCAGGATAACAAGTCTCGGGCACCATGGTATTAAGCCGCTTCATTTGACGTTTTTTTGGTATTATCCTAGCTAAATGTTGGGTTATCCTAGCTAAATGTTGGGTTATCCTAGCTAAATGTTGGGTTATCCTAGCTAAATGTTGGGTTATCCTAGCTAAATGTTGGGTTATCCTAGCTAAATGTTGGGTTATCCTAGTTAAATGTTGGGTTATCCTAGCTAAATGTTGGGTTATCCTAGCTAAATGTTGGGTTATCCTTGGTAACTGTTGAGTTATCCTAGGTAATTATTGGGTTATCCTAGGTAATTGTTGGGTTATCCTAGGTAATTGTTGGGTTATCCTAGGTAATTGTTGGGTTATCCTAGGTAATTGCTGGGTTATCCTTGGTGATTGATGGATTATCCTAGGTAATTGTTGGGTTATCCTTGGTGATTGTGTTATCCTTGGTGATTGTTGGGTTATCCTTGGTGATTGATGGGTTATCCTAGGTAATTGTTGGGTTATCCTAGGTAACTGGGATTATCCTAGGTAACTGATGGGTTATCCTAGGTAATTTTTGATATCCCAGGTAACCGTTACTGTGTAAGACAATTGTAATCATTCACAACTGAATAAAACTGTACCCAAATAACGTAACTTATATATACCTTTTACAGAGAGGATATATATATATATATATATATATATATATATATATATATATATATATATATATATATATATATATATATATATAAGAGAGAGAGAGAGAGAGAGAGAGAGAGAGAGAGAGAGAGAGAGAGAGAGAGAGGAGAGAGAGAGAGAGAGAGAGAGAGAGAGAGAGAGAGAGAGAGAGAGAGAGAGAGAGCAAGCAGCAAGCTCCTTCCTCAACATTTCAGAACTTGAAGTCCTACTTGAGTATCTGGGAGAGAAAAACTCATACATCGCATCTCACGAGGCTATTTTGTTTTTTCAGAGTGTAGAACGGTAAGGCAGAGTAATCCTGGCCAGAAGCTCGAGGGGAAAGTGGCAGCTCATCACATGAAGGGGTCACCAAGCATCCTACGTATGTTGTATTTGGTAAGAGAAATATACGAGTGGGAATGAGTGCGAGTAGAACCTGATTAGCATAAACCAGTGCACACTTTTTCCGTGGAAGTAGGTGACACGGGAATAACGATAGACAGTAGTAATAAATACAAACAACAATTAGAAGTCTAGTTAAGATGATTCGCCTGTACAACATGCTTTATCAAGTCTGGTATAGATTTAACACAGGCTGCTGTCCAGGTGAAATGTCTTGCTCAAGTTTCTGGCCGCTGCTGTGTCTCCACTACACCACTTTTCTTGCGTGTTGTTGCGGGGAGCAAGATGCTTGTTAGGTTGGAGAGCACCAGACACGTGTGTTTGGCTGGTGGAACATAAGATACATGTTATGTTGGCAGCATAAAATACGTGTATTATGGTGGAGACGACACAGGATGCGTATGATATGGTGGGGAGGACAAAAAATAGAAGTACTGTGGTAGGGAGGGACAAAAAATGCGTGTTATGACGGGGTGGAAAGAGGGTAGCGGTCGTTACACAATATATGTGTTGTGTTAGTGGGACACGTGATAGGTGTGTTGCGTTGGGGAGACTAGTATAGGTATATTGTGGTGGTGACGTCACAAGATAGGTGTAAATATAAGATAAGATAAGATAAGATTTCGTTCGGATTTTTAACCCCGGAGGGTTAGCCACCCAGGATAACCCAAGAAAGTCAGTGCGTCATCGAGGACTGTCTAACTTATTTCCATTGGGGTCCTTAATCTTGTCCCCCAGGATGCGACCCACACCAGTCGACTAACACCCAGGTACCTATTTGCTGCTAGGTGAACAGGACAACAGGTGTAAGGAAACGTGTCGAAATGTTTCCACCCGCCGGGAATCGAACCCGGGCCCTCCGTGTGTGAAGCGGGATTATTATTATTATTATTATTATAATCAAGGGGGAAGCGCTAAACCCGGAAGATTATACAGCGCCTGGGGGGGGGGATGTGGAAGGCATTCAGGCTTAATTCGGGGAACTGGAGCACAGATCCAATTCCCTAAATCAAGAGCCCCTCACCAACATCAAGGAACCTTCCTTAAGGGGTGTGAAGCGGGAGCTTTAGCCACCAGGCCACAGGATTGCAAACAAACCATACCACGGGCGGGGATAGAACCCGCGATCAGAGAGTCTCAAAACTCCAGACAGTCGCGTTAGCCACTGGACCAGCTAGCCACAATAAGATTCGTCCAACTAGGTATATTTCTACACCATAGGAAGGTTAGCACAGGCACCACTGTGACCACAAATGCAAGTTTTTACAGACGGGCGGGTTCTATCCCCGCCCGTGGTATGGTTTGTGTCTTATCTGCTTTAGTAATTCTGTAGGGAAAAACTACTGCTGATATGGATACATTTTATCATTGCTTTGGATGTCATGGTGGAACCGAGGATACATGTTGCAATACATTAATGCGAGAGGTGTGACAGGATTGTAGCAGTGATGTGAATGGACCCGTGGTGCACGTGAGCCGGGCTGGAGAGAAGCTTGATCAGCTCTGCGTGTCACTGCACACCTTGAGCCTTGCAGCTTTGCAACTTCAGCAAACATCAATATTATTTGGAATTTCGGTGAATTTTAGTGGGACGTAATGTAAAAATCTTATTTTTTTGTAAACAATGCTGATGGGAAACTTTGCTTTAATCTTTCTTGTCAGTCTCTTGCATTAGCGCATCCATTCAAACACCTGCTATAACGGAAACACCTGAAATTGCTCCCCTGAGCGCAGGCGGGACTACGAGAACAGAAAAGCTCTCAAAACAGGTAAACACTGTAATTTACTCTTAGAAATTAATTCATTGAAAAAATATGCATCTCCTTAGAACAAAGCAGCAAGTGTTAGGAAACTTGGAAAAAATCCAATATGATGTATGGTTTCAGATTTCGAAATTATATAGGAAAGCAATGATTTAAGAGGTATCGTGCTCGAGACACAGACACAGCAAATGAGACACAACAAAACGGAGCTTGAATTACCTACTACAGTGTAACTAGTGTTATACCTAGTGCTCCTTCCCTACCCAGAGAATGAATGATACATGTATGCATGCATATACGTATGTACCAAGAAAGACCATCTTTGCTGTGGAACATAAGTTTCTTCAAATATTATCTGATAAGTACGCTGTGATATCTACGAGGAATGTTACCTGTAAGAAAATTAGCAAGTGGTGTGTTGAGGGAGTGGGTCGAGGGGTTACTGAACCCCGGAAGCACTTGAGCGTACGTTCAACGTAAGGTTTCGCATTTTAGTTTTCACGAAGATTTAGAAATGCATTCGTGCTCACGGTAGGTATTAACGTGGTACGCAGAAATCATTCGCGGTCACGGTAGTTCAGATGGTCTTAGTACTCTATTAACAGGATTAACTCTTCCCCATGCTTACATACTGAATCTCACTCAAAGACAGTTGTAACTATAACTTGTGCAGCTCTTCACTTATTCTTCTGCTAGCAGGGATTTATTTTCTGGAAGCTGATATAAATACCACTTGTTTGTGGTTACAATAATATATATACTGCTTGTGGAGGCTAGTACACCAAACAGGGAGTAGAATGAAATTAGTTCTGAGGCAACCCACACCAGCGTATGCCCTCGCAACTTGAAGCAAGCCTAATTTGCTAGTCTCAAGTAGTTTGTAGGATTGTATGGTTCACTGGGTTAGAACGTCGTGAATTTTCGCTCAACATGAGGCGGACTAAAACAACTCGGGTTCGATCCTCCGGCTAGTCGCAGTGTTGTTATTGATTAAATACCACTTGTTCGTGGTTACAATAAAATATATACGTATATACATATTAACCTAACTACGGCGGGCCGGGGTTCGGCCCCACGACGCGTTGTCCCGCCTCGGGGGGCCGGTGCTTGTCACCTTGCCATCAGAGCCATCGATCCTATGAACGATGGCTCAGATGGTGGAGTGGCATGTGCGTTGTGTGATCTCTTGGGGCGGGACAGCGTGTCGTGGGGTCAGGTCCTGACCTGGCGCAGTCTCGTAAATGATTCAAAACCACTCGTTTCGTGGTCTCATTGAACCATTCATATATAGTCCTGTCTGACACAGCAACATCTTGGGATTTAATACAGGGATTTCTTCACTTGCCTAACCCTTGGGCACGACCTACTTCCACACTGGACAAATGTGATACCACCTACGACTGCTGCACCTCTCCTGCCTACAGTATATAAGCTACTTCTTCGTACATATGCTGCATACATTTCAAGATTGATGGACTGACTACATCGACTCAAGGAGGAAATTGTATGGTGATAACGACAATATGTGAAAAAAGACACTTATGTACAGCTCAGGACATTTATTAAAGGAAACGTTTCGCCACGAGTGACTTCTTTAGTCCTAATACAGAGAAAACTAAGAAAACGCGTATATATAGTGGCAGGAGTCAGGTGAAGTGTCGCGTGGGTAGAGGTGGTGGTACTAGTAGTAGAAGTAGTAGTAGTAGTAGTGGTAGTAGTAGTAGTAGTAGTAGTAGTAGTAGAACTACTACTAACAAGAGCAATATATTTTAGCCTAACCCAACTAAATATATTTTAGATTTGTTTACAATAATTTAATACTAAACAACCCCAGTGAAATATTTTTTTTTCGTTAGGTTCAGAATAATTTTGGCGAAATTATTGCATACACAAATTTTCACTTGTCCTATATGGCAAGATGAGCGTTGCTATTTAAGCCAAGATCGCAAGTTCTGCCTATTCGGCACGACATATATATATATATATATATATATATATATATATATATATATATATATATATATATATATATATATATATATATATATATATATATATATAGTCGTTCTAGCCCCTCTGATAGCAAAGGCAGTATACTTGACAACGTTTCGCTCACACCGTGGATTTTTTAGGTCACAAACAAATATGTGATGAATGGTTTGAAAAACCGACAAGTTGAAGATTGAGACACTTATGCAACATATGGGAATCTTTATTCAGGAAACGTTTCGCCACACAGTGGCTTCATCAGTCCAATACAAAGAGGAAGGCGTAAGGAGAGGAGGAGAATGAGGTAATCAGTCCCTCAACCTGGAGTCGATGTGTTCAGTCCATCAATCTTGTAGAATGTACAGCATAGGGCCGTAGACGTGGCTTATATACTGTAGTGAGGTGACGTGAAGCAGGTGGAGGCGGGGTCATAGTGGTACCATCCACTAGTCGAAGTAGGTCTTCGTCCAAAGGTTGAACAAGTGTAGAAGAGTTCTTTGTAACAAGATCCCATGATGCTGCAGTGTCTGACAGTTGTGATGAATGGTTTGAAAAACCGTGAACGCTACGTAAAGTGCGCTTCAATGTTCCTTATGTACGTGAACGCTACGTTAAGTGCGCTTCAATGTTCCTTATGTACGTGAACGCTACGTTAAGTGCGCTTCAATGTTCCTTATGTACGTGAACGCTACGTTAAGTGCGCTTCAATGTTCCTTATGTACGTGAACGCTACGTTAAGTGCGCTTCAATGTTCCTTATGTACGTGAACGCTACGTTAAGTGCGCTTCAATGTTCCTTATGTACGTGAACGCTACGTTAAGTGCGCTTCAATGTTCCTTATGTACGTGAACGCTACGTTAAGTGCGCTTCAATGTTCCTTATGTACGTGAACGCTACGTTAAGTGCGCTTCAATGTTCCTTATGTACGTGAACGCTACGTTAAGTGCGCTTCAATGTTCCTTATGTACGTGAACGCTACGTTAAGTGCGCTTCAATGTTCCTTATGTACGTGAACGCTACGTTAAGTGCGCTTCAATGTTCCTTATGTACGTGAACGCTACGTTAAGTGCGCTTCAATGTTCCTTATGTACGTGAACGCTACGTTAAGTGCGCTTCAATGTTCCTTATGTACGTGAACGCTACGTTAAGTGCGCTTCAATGTTCCTTATGTACGTGAACGCTACGTTAAGTGCGCTTCAATGTTCCTTATGTACGTGAACGCTACGTTAAGTGCGCTTCAATGTTCCTTATGTACGTGAACGCTACGTTAAGTGCGCTTCAATGTTCCTTATCTACGTGAACGCTACGTTAAGAGTGAAGTTCTGAAGTTATTATCATAGGGGAGTGCTAAACCCGTAGGATTATACAGCTCTTGTGGCGGAGGGGGTACTGGGAAGGCATTCAGAACATAGATCCAATTCCCCCGATCAAGAGCCACCCCCCCCTCACCAGCATCAAGGAACCTCCCTTGAGAGGTCGTGTTTAAGTTACCGGGAGGAGGAGGTGGTTGGCCGACACCCTGAGAAGTAACTTAAAATTCCCTGGGCCAGGCCTCCTGAATGACTCACAGAAGTTAGTGACCGTAACTCTCACAGGGAATTATTAAGGTATATAGACAGACTGGTAATAAATGACCATAATTTTTAAAGGGGTGGACCGGTAAGCCAGCGGAAGGCCTCGGTCAGATGACCAAAAGCTCCAAAGGCGGGTCATCATCTGACTAAGACCCGCGTCAGGAAACATTTGTCCTGTTTCCTGACGAACCTTACCTAACCTAACCTCTCACAGGGACTGTACTGTAACGTGGTGACAATATCTGGAGGTTACCTGGAGGTTATTCCGGGGATCAACGCCTCCGCGGCCCGGTCCACGACCAGGCCTCCCGATGGACCAGGGCCTGATCAACTAGGCTGTTACTGCTGGCCGCACGCAGTCCGACGTACGAGCCACAGCCCGGCTGATCCGGCACTGACTTTAGGTATCTGTCCAGCTCTCTCTTGAAGGCAGCCAGGGGTTTATTGGCAATTCCCCTAATGCTTGATGGGAGGCTGTTGAACAGTTTTGGGCCCCGGACACTTATGGTGTTTTCTCTTAGTGTACCAATGGCGCCCCTACTTTTTATTGGCGGCATTTTGCATCGCCTGCCCAGTCTTTTACTTTCGTAGGGAGTGATTTCTGTGTGCAGATTTGGGACCATTCCTTCCAAGATTTTCCAAGTGTAGATTATGATATATCTCTCCCTCCTGCGTTCCAACGAGTACAAGTCAAGTGCTTTCAAGCGTTCCCAGTAGTTAAGGTGCTTGACAGAACTTATACGTGCAGTAAAGGATCTCGCAGCGATGGATTCAAGACATATTCAATGTAGCTGTAAGTAGCATTAACGCCAAAGTTTTGACCACACAGTGTGAGGTGACATCTCATGGCAGAGATGTGAACTAACCCTCACAATAACAAGTGGGCGAAAAACTGACTGATTTGATAAACGACACTGACTGACACATGCTTGTTTAGACAGGTACACACCGCAGTGTTTTACTTTACAGAAAACGTGATTAGCGTTGCCTACCTGATGCTGAGGTGGTACCTACCTACCACCAACATTAATACATTATACATCAATGTCACATTGTATTTCCACCTAAGAGTGCTTACTGCATTTAAATAAATTCATAACATTTTAATACATCATTCTACTAAAATGTAATTAACAGTAATAATAAGTAAGTTATAAAAACCTAATGAAATCGTATATACATTGAAAATTTATATTAACCTATATTTAATGAATTTATATTAATGCAGTTCAAACCCCCCCCCCATACAACCATCTCCCCATTTCTCACCACTCTACACCTGGAAGATCCTGGAAGGACTGGTCCTTAATCTGCACACAGAAATCAGTCCCTACGAAAGCAAAAGACTGGGCAGGCGATGCAACACACACCCAGTGAAAAGTCCGGGGCCCAAGACTGTTCAACAGTCTCCCACCAGTAAAGAGACCCCTGGTTGTCTTCAAGAGGGAGCTGGACAGATATCTAAAGTCAGTGCCGGATCAGCCGGGCTGTGGTTCGTACGCTGTATTACGAGAGGCCAGCAGTAACAGCCTCGTTAATCAAGCCCTGATCCACCAGCAGGCCTGGTCATGGACCGGGCCGCAGGGGCGCTGTTCCCCGGAATACCCTCCAGGTAGACTACTCCAGGTAGACTCTCCATTCACCCCATACAACCATCCTCCCCACACCCACCACCGGCCCCACGACTATCACCACCACCACCCTCCAAAACCACTAAACAACGACACTCCAACAACTACCTCCACCCCAACAACAACCACTACCCCCACTTCTGCCACCATCACCACCACCCACCTACTACCTCATTCTGCTTCCACACTAACAGCCTCCCCCACGACTACTATCCCCCACAACAACTACCACCCTCAGCAACAACTACATCCCAAAGCTTTACAACCACCACCCCCACCACTACCACCAACATTACCACCACCACTACCACCACAACCACTACCACCACCACTATCACTACCACCACCACTGCCACCACCACCACACCTCTCCAAAAAATAGCTTCTCACAGGGCTGGTGCTAGTGACGTCTGGCCAACTCTGGAGCATAATTACCCAGGCTCGTGACCCTTTTTCTTAATAAACAGACAATCCTGGAGGCAGGAGGCTGCTAGGCCACACACGGCCAAGCACGCGGCTTTAAGATCTAAAATCAAATATACTAACAACCTGCCTACCGACCATCACATCTGCCTTTATATATTGAAGCCTTATGTGTATGTTTGTGTGTGTGTACTCACCTAATTGTACTCACCTAATTGTGGTTGCAGGGGTCGAGACTCAGCTCCTGGCCCCGCCTCTTCACTGATCGGTACTGGGTCCTCTCCCTCTCTGCTTCCTGAGCTTTGTCATATCTCTTCTTAAAACTATGTATGGTTCCTGCCTCCACTACTTCACTTGCTAGGCTATTCCACTTTCTGACGACTCTATGACTGAAGAAATACTTCCTAACGTCCCTGTGACTCGTCTGAGTCTTCAGCTTCCAATTGTGACCCCTTGTTTCTGTGTCCCCTCTCTGGAACATCCTGTCTCTGTCCACCTTGTCTATTCCCCACAGTATCTTGTATGTCGTTATCATGTCTCCCTTGACCCTTCTGTCTCCAGTGTCGTCAGTCCGATTTCCCTCAACCTTTCCTCGTACGACATTCCCCTGAGCTCTGGAACTAGCCTTGTTGCAAACCTTTGTACTTTCTCTAACTTCTTGACGTGCTTGACCAGGTGTGGGTTCCAGACTGGTGCTGCATACTCCAGTATGGGCCTAACATACACAGTGTACAGTGTCTTGAACGCTTCCTTATTAAGGAATCGGAACGCTATTCTCAGGTTTGCCAGGCGCCCATATGCTGCAGCCGTTATTTGGTTGATGTGTACCTCCGGTGACTTGCTCGGTGTTATGGTCACCCCAAGATCTTTCTCCCTGATTGCGGTCTGTAGTCTTTGTCCACCTAGCCTATACTCTGTCTGCGGTCTTCTTTGCCCCTCCCCAATCTTCATGACTTTGCATTTGGCATTTGAATTCGAGAAGCCAGTTTCTGGACCCCGCTTCCAGCCTGTCCAGGTCTCTTTGCAGTCCTGCCTCATCCTCATCCGATTTAATTCTTCTCATCAGCTTCACATCATCTTCGAATGGGGACACTTCAGAGTCTATACCTTCCATCATGTCGTTAGCATATATCAAAAATAGCACTGGTCCTAGAACTGACCCCTGTGGGACCCCGCTCGTCACAGGCGCCCACTGTGATACCTCTTCACGTACCATGACTCGTTGTTGCCTCCCTGTCAGGTATTCCCTGATCCATTGCAGTGCCCTCCCTGTTATATGCGCCTGATCCTCCAGCTTCTGCACTAATCTCTTGTGAGGAACTGTGCCAAAGGCCTTCCTGCAGTCCAGGAAAATGCAATCAACCCACCCCTCTCTCTCGTGTCTTACTTCTGTTACCTTGTCATAAAACTCCAGAAGGTTTGTGACACAGGATTTGCCTTCCATGAACCCATGCTGGTTTTCATTTATAATCTTGTTCCGTTCCAGGTGTTCCACCACTCTCCTCCTGATAATCTTCTCCATAACTTTGCATAATGTACAAGTGTGTGTGTGTGTGTGTGTGTGTGTGTGTGTGTGTGTGTACTCACCTAATTGTGATTGCAGAGGTCGATTCATAGTTCCTGGCTCCTGTATGTGTGTGTGAACATACAACTGTGACTGCAGAGTCGAGACTCAGCTTCTGGTCCCGCCACCTACTCCACTTTGATAGGCATAACTAAAACTGTATAATGAGTTTGCCTCCACCGCTGCCTCATCTAAGTCATTCCACTTTTCGACCAGCAGGAGACTAGAGAGATACTAGAGAGATAGTGGTCTTATTACTGCTCCTTGAGGAACCTCATTTGTCACTCACTTTCTGGTGTCTCAGCTGTTACTCTCCGCCTTCTCTCATTTAAGTATCCCTTGACACCTGGGACACTCTTTAACCCCTCCCTGTTCCTCTACTTTATGAACTAACCTCTGGTGTGACACTGTATCAAATGCTTTGCTGCAGTCAAAGAACGTGCAGTCCATCCATTCCTGTCTTTCTTATTTGACCTCTGTGTTTCACTCATAAAATTCAAGCAAATTCCTAACATATTATTTTCTATCCTAAATCCATGCTGATTTTGCGCAAGAATCTTCTCTCCAAGTGCCCCAAGAAATGTGGCACTGTGTCTGACAGTGCGTGGCAACTGTGCATGAACATGTGTAGCACTGTCAGTAAAGTGGCACTATTTCTGAGTGTGTGTCATAGAGGACGTCTGACAGTGAGAATATAAGACTGCGTGTGTGTGTGTGTGTGTGTGTGTTACTGACAGTGAGAATATAAAACTGTGTGTGTCTGACAGTAAGTGTGGCAGTGAATGTGTCAGTGTGTGTCAGTGAGTGACAAATTCTTCCCTCCCCCCGGGTTTTATATTTAGTAAACACAGCTGATGAGCGCTGCCACCTGCTGACTCCTATCAAGCTGAATCCCCTTTCCGCTGGTCCCTCCTGGAGGAGACGATGAAGGAAGCTGAGTTGAGGATACAAACAGTGGTAGCGCAGTTTTATCAACGCACCGGCCGTATCCCACCGAGGCAGGGTGACCCAAAAAGAAAAACCAAAGTTTTTATTTTTAAATTAGTTAGTACAATTAATGGTATTACAGCCTACACATGTTCAAAACAAAAATTAATTAATATGATACTTCCCAATAAGGTGTATGGTGTAGGAGGTAGGTTACTGAAAGCAGTGAAGAGTTTTTACGAGGATAGTGAGGCTCAAGTTAGAGTATGTAGGAAAGAGGGAGATTATTTCCCAGTAAAAGTAGGCCTTAGACAAGGATGTGTGATGTCACCGTGGTTGTTTAATATATTTATAGATAGGGTTGTAAGAGAAGTAAATGCGAGGGTCTTGGCAAGAGGCGTGGAGTTAAAAGATAAAGAATCACACATAAAGTGGGGGTTGTCACAGTTGCTCTTTGCTGATGACACTGTGCTCTTGGGAGATTCTGAAGAGAAGTTGCAGAAATTGGTGGGTGAATTTGGTAGGGTGTGCAAAAGAAGAAAATTAAAAGTGAATACAGGAAAGAGTAAGGTTTTGGGATAACAAAAAGATTAGGTGATGAAAGATTGGATATCAGATTGGAGGGAGAGAGTATGGAGGAGGTGAATGTATTCAGATATTTGGGAGTGCACGTGTCAGCGGATGGGTCTATGAAAGAGAGGTGAATCATAGAATTGATGGGGGAAAAGGGTGAGTGGTGCACTTAAGAGTCTGTGGAGACAAAGAACTTTGTCCTTGGAGGCAAAGAGGGGAATGTATGAGAGCATAGTTTTTACCAAAACTCTTATATGGGTGTGAAGCGTGGGTGATGAATGTTGCAGCGAGGAGAAGGCTGGAGGCATGGAGATGTCATGTCTGAGAGCAATGTGTGGTGTGAATATAATGCAGAGAATTCGTAGTTTGGAAGTTAGGAGGAGGTGCGGGATTACCAAAAATGTTGTCCATAGGGCTGAGGAAGGGTTGTTGAGGTGGTTCGGACATGTGGAGAGAATGGAGCGAAACAGAAATGACTTCAAGAGTGTATCATTCTGTAGTGAAGGAATGTGGGTAGGGGTCGGCCTAGCAAGGTTGGAGGGAGGGGTAAAGGAGGTTTTGTGTTCGAGAGGCTTGGACTCCAGCAGGCATGGTGAGCGTGTTTGATAGGAGTGATGGATACAAATGGTTTTTTTAATACTTGACGTGCTGTTGGAGTGGAGGCAAAGTAACATTTATGAAGGGGTTCAGGGAAACCGCAGGCCGGACTTTAGTCCTGAGACTGGGAATACATGCCTGCACTCTGAAGGAGGGTGTTAATGTTGCAGTTTAAAACTTTAGTTGTAAAAGCACCCTTCTGGCAAGACGTGATGGAGTGAATGATGGTGAAAGTTTTTCTTTTCCGGGCCACCCTGCCTTGGTGGGAATCGGCCAGTGTGATAATAATAAATAAATATTTTCTGGGGGTTATATTTTGTAATAAAAAATTCTAAAGTAGCAAAAAAGATTTTTCTTTCTTCTGTGAATTGTTGTGTTGTTTTTGTTGTTGTTTTTGTGTTGTTGTGGTTGGTGTTGTTGTTAGTGTTGATGGTGTTGGTTGTTGTGTTGTTTGGTGTTTTTTGTGATGTTGGTGATGTTGTTTGTTTGTTGTTGTTTGTGGTGTAGCTGTTGGTGTTTTGTTGTTGTTGTTGGTGTTGTTGGTGTTGTTGTTGTTGGTGTTGTTGGTGTTGTTGTTGTTGTTGTTTGGTTGTGGTGCTTTGTTGGTTGGTGTTTGTTGGTGTTTGTTGTTGTTGGTGTTGTAGTTTTAGTGTTTGTTGTTGGTGTTGTTGTTGTTGTTTGGTGTTGTTGTATTTTGTTGTTGGTGTTGTTTGTTGTTGTTGGTGTTGTTTGTTGTGATGTTGTTGTTAGTTGTTGTTGGTTGGTTGTTGTTGTTGTTGGTGTTGTTTGTTCTGGTTGTTGTTGTTGGTGTTGTTGGGTTGTTGTTGATGTGTTGTTAGTTGGTGTTGTTTTTGGGGGTGGGTTGTTGTTGTTGTTGTTGTTGGTGTTGTTGTTTGTTGTTGGTGTTGTATGAGGTGATGTTGGTGTTTTAGGTGTTGGTGTTTGTTGTGGTGTTGATGGTTGTTGTTGAGTTGTTGTTGTTGTTGTTGTTGTTGTTTGGTGGTGTTGTTGTTGTTATGTTTAGTGTTGTCGTTTGTTGCTGTTGTAGGTGTTAGTTGTTAGTGATGTGTAGTTGTTGGTGTTTTTTTGTGGTTGTAGTAAGTGTTGTTGTTAGTGTGTTGTTGTTGTAGGTGTTGTTGTTGGTTTTGTTGTTAGTGTTGGTTTGTTGTTGGAGTTGTTGTTGGTTGTTGTTGGTTGGTGTTGTATGTGTTGTTATTTGGTATTGTTGTTAGTGTTTTTGTTGTATGGTGTTGTTGATGTTGTTGTTGGTGTTGTTTGTTGTGTTGTTGTTGGTGTTGTATGTTAGTGTTAGTTGATGTTGTGTGTATGTATGTTGGAGATGTTGGTGTTGTTTTTTTTGTGTGGTGTTGTTTTTAGTTGTTGTTGTTTGTTGTTTTTGTTTGTTGTTGTGTTTTGATTGTTTGGTGTTGGTATGTTTGTGTTGGTTGTTGGTTTTTTGTTGGTGATTAGTTGGTGTTTGTTGTTGTTTTTGTTGTTGTTGTTGGTGTTTGTGTTGTTGTTTGTTGTTGGTTTTGTTGTTGGTGTTGTTGTGATGTTGTTGTTTGTGGGTGGTTTTGTTTATTAGTGTTGTTGTGGTGTCTTTTGTTGTATGTTGGTGATGTTGTTGTTGTTGGTGTTGGTTTGGTGTTGTTTGTTGGTGTTGTTGGTGTTGTGTGTTGTTGGTTGTTAGAACGTGTTGTTGTGGTGTTGTTGGTGTTGTTGTTGGTGTTGTTGTTGGGTTGTAGTTGTGAGTTTGAGTTGGTGTTGTTGTTGGTGTTGTTGTTGGTGCTGGTGTTTTGTGTTGGTGATGTTTGTTGTGTTGTTGTTGGAGGTGTGTTGTTGTGGTGTTGGTGTTGTTGTTGTTGGTGTTGTTTTGTTTGGTGAGTTGGTGTTGTTGTTGGTGTTGTTGTTGGTGGTTGTTGGTGGTGTTGTTGTGTTTCGTGTTTGATGGTGGTGTTGTTGTTGGTTGTATGTTGTTGGTGTTGTTGTTTGTTTGGTGGTGGTGTTTTGTTTGTTGTTGGTGTTGTTGCTGTTGGTGTTGTTTGTGTTGTTGTTGTTGTTAGTTGTGTTGGAGTGTTGTTGTTGTTGGTGTTTGTTGTTGTTGGTGTTGGTGTTGTTGCTGTTGGTGTTGTTGGTGATTGTTGTTGTTGTTGTTGGAGTGTTGATGGTGTTCGTTTGTTGTGGTGTTGTTGTTGTTGTTGTTGGTGGTGGTGTTGATGGTGTTGTTGTTGTTTTGTAGTTGTTTGGTGGTGGGTGTGGGGTTGAGTTGTTTTGTTGGTGTTGTGTGTGTTTTGGTGTTGTTGGTGTTTGCTGTTGTTGTTGGTGTTGTTTGTTGTTGGTGTTGTTGTTGTTGTTTTGGTGGTGTTGTTGTTGTTGTTGTTGGTGTTGTTGTTGTTGGTGATGTTGGTGTTGTTGTTGTTGTTGGTGTTGGTGTGTTGTTGTTGTTGTTGTTGGTGTTGTTGTTTTTGGTGTTTGTTGGTGTTGTTGTTGTTGGTGTTGCTTGTTGTTGTTGGTGGTGGTGTGTTGTTGTTGTGTTGTTTGGTGTTTTGCTGTTGGTGTTTTGTTGGTGTTGTTGTTGTTGGGTGTTTTTTGCTGTTGGTGTTGTTGGGAGTTGTTGTTGTTGGTGTAGGTGGTGTTGTTGGTGTTCGTGTGTTGGTGTGTTTTGTTGTTGTTGTTGGTGGTGGTGGTGTGTTGTTGGGTGTTGTTGGTGGTGTTTTTGGTGTTGTTGGTGTGTTGGTGGTTTTTGTTGTTGGGTTGTTGTTGGTGGGGTTGTTGTGTTGTTGTTGTTGGTTGTTGTTGGTGTTGTTGTTGTTGTTGGTGTTGTTGTTGTTGTTGTTGTTGGTGTTTTATGTTGGAGTTGTTGGTGGTTGTTGTTGGTTTTGTTGGTGTTGTTGTAGTGGTGTTGTTGTTGTGTTGTTGTTGTTATTGTGTGTTGTTGTTGTTGGTGTTGTGTGTTGTTTTTGTTGATGTTTGGTGTTGTAGTGTTGGTGTTGATTGGTGTTGTTTGTGTTGTTGTTGTTGTTGGTGTTTGTTGATGTTGTTTGTTGTTGTTGTTGTTGTTGTTTGTTGGTGTGTTTGGGTGTGTGATGGTGTTGGTGTTGTTGGTGTTGTTGTTGTTGTTTGTTTGTTGTTGTTGTCTTGATTTGTTGTTTGGTGTTGTTGTTGTTGTTGATGTTGGTGTTGTTGGGTGTTGGTGTTGTTTTGTAGTTGTTTGTTGGTGTTGTTGGTGTCGTTGATGTAGTTGGTATTGTTTGTCGTTGTTGTTGGTGTTGTTGTTGGTGTTTGTTTGTTGTTGATGTGATGTTGTTGTTATTGGTGTTTGTTGATTTTTATATGAAATTTTTTTTATATTTATTGGGGTGGTTGGGGGTGTGGGGGGGTGTGGGGGGGGGATGTATTGTTGTTGTTGGGTGTTGTTGGTGTTGTTGGTGTTGTTGTGTTGTTGGTTGATGTTGGTGTTGTTTTGTTTTGTTGTTGGTTGTTGTTGGTTTGTTGGATATGGTTTTTGGTGTTGTTGGTGGTTGTTGTTGTTGGTGTTGTGTTGTTGTTGTTGGTGTTGTTGGTGGTGAGTAGGTTGGTGGGTTGGTGTTGTTGTTGGTGTTGTTTTGGTTTAAGTTGGTGGTGTTGTTGTTGTTGTTGATGATTGTGTTTGGTGATGTTGGTGTTGGTTGGTGTTATGTGTTGTATTATGTTGGTGTTGTTGGTGGTGTTTTTTGTTGTTGGTGTTGTTGTTGTTTGGTGTTGTTGTTGTGTTGTTGTTGTATGTTGTTGTTGTTGTGGTGTGGTGTTTGTTTGTGTTGTTGTTGGTGGAGGTGTTGTTGTTGGTTTGTTTTGTTGGTGATGGTTGTTGTGTTGTATTGTGGAGTTGTTGTTGGTGTTGTGTTGATTGTTGGTGTTTGTAGTTGTTGTTGTTGTTGTTGTTGTTTGTTGGTGTTGTTGGTGGTGTTGTTGGTGGAGGTGTTTGTGGTGTGTGTTGTTGTTGGTGTTGTTTGTTTTGTTGTTGTTGTTGGGTATGTCGTTTTTGTTTTGTTGTTGTTGGTGTTGTTGTTGTTGTGTTGTTGTTGGTGTTGTTGTGTTGTTGGTGATGTTTGGTGTTTGTTGTGTTGTTGGTGTTGTTGGTGTTGGTGTTTGTTAGGTTTTGCTGTTGGTGTTGATGTGGTGTTGATTTGTTGTTAGTTGTAGTTTGGTGTTTGTTAGTTATATTGTTTTTGGTGTTGGTGTTGTTGGTTGTTTGTTGGTGTTGGGTGTATGTTGGTGTTGTTGGTTGTTGTTGGAGGTGTTGTTGAATGTGTTGTTGGAGTTGTTAGGTGTTTGGAGATTGTTGGTGTTGTTGTGTTGTTGGTGTTGGAGTAGTTGGTGTTGTTGTGTTGTTAGGTGTATGTTGTTGTGTTGTTTGGTGTGTTGTTTGTTGTTGGTGTAGTTGGTGTGGAGTTTGTTGGTTGTTGTTGTGTTGTTGGAGTTGGAGTTGTTGGTGTTGTTGGTGTCAGGGTGATAAGTCTGAGTAACTTGGGGATTTTCCATAAAATCTTCATTAATATTTAAAGAAGAGAAAGGCACAATATACCGAGACTGGAACAATACACAAACAACCAGCACATAGGAAAAAGAAGCTTGTGACGACGTTTCGGTCCCAGCAAGCCACAGCTGCCAGACACAAAACAAACACACTGTGAGTAGTCAATGTTACAAGTCGGATCGAAACGTAGTCACAAGGATTCCTTCTATGTGTGTGCGGTTTATCCGTGCAATAATCTTTCTTCGTGAGGATATATACAACGAAGGAATGTATTTAAGAGTATAAACCCTGAGAGTATACTCTAAACCCTGTTTTAGGGTATTATTACAATCAAAACCGAAACACTAAACTCACATGGTGTCACGCAGCTGTGAAGTCGATAGGCTTCAAACCCCAAATAACCAACCATCTTGCATCGCCTAACTCATACCAACAACTGGTTCACAGGCGACAGGCAACCTTACTGACCTTCGTACAGGCGACAGGCAACCTTACTGACTTTCGTACAGGCAACAGGCAACCTTTACGACCTTCGTCAGGCGACGCAACCTTCTGACCTTCTTTACAGGTGACATTCAACCCTACTGACTTTTCGTACAGGCGACAGGCAACCTCCATGACTTTCCGTATCAGGCGACAGGCAACCTTACTGACTTTCGTACAGGCGACAGGCAACCCTTACTGACTTTCCGTACAGGCGACAGTTCAACCTTACTGACCTTCGTACCGGCGCACGCAACCTTACTGACCTTCGTACAGGCGACAGGCAACCTTACTGACTTTCATACAGGCGACAGGCAACCTTACTGACCTTCGTACAGGCGACAGGCAACCTTACTGACCTTCGTACAGGCGACAGGCAACCTTACTGACTTTCGTACAGGCGACAGGCAACCTTACTGACCTTCGTACAGGCGACAGGCAACCTTACTGACTTTCGTACAGGCGACAGGCAACCTTACTGACTTTCGTACAGGCGTACAGCACATTACTGACCTTCGTACAGGCGATAACAGGCAACCTTACTGACTTTTCGTACAGGCGACAGGCAACCTTACTGACCTTCGTACAGGGGGCAGCAACCTTACTGACTTTCGTACAGGCCGAACAGGCAACTTACTGACTTTCGTACAGGCGACAGGCAACCTTACTGACCTTCGTACAGGCGACAGGCAACCTTACTGACTTTCGTACAGGCGAAGGCAGAACTTACTGACCCTTCGTACAGGCGACAGGCAAACCTTACAGTATTCGTACAGGCGACATGCAACCTTACTGACCTTCGTACAGGTGACAGGCAACCTTACTGACCTTCAGTAACAGCGACAGCAACCTTTACTGACCTTCGTACAGGTTACAGTACAACTTTATTTTTCCTTGACTAACCTTCGTACAGGCGACAGGCACCTTACTACCTTTCACAGCACAGGCAACTTTGCTGACATTCGAACAGTCTACAGGCAACCTTACTGACTTTCGTACAGGCGACAGGCAACCTTACTGACCTTCGTACAGGCGACAGGCAACCTTACTGACCTTCGTACAGGCGACAGGCAACCTTACTGACATTCGTACAGGCAACAGGAAACCGTACTGACCATCGTGTAGGCGACAGGCAACCTTACTGACCTTCGTACAGGCGACAGGCAACCTTACTGACCTTCGTACAGGTGACAGGCAACCTTACTGACCTTCGTACAGGCGACAGGCAACCTTACTGACCTTCGTACAGGTGACAGGCAACCTTACTGACTTTCGTACAGGTGACAGGCAACCTTACTGACCTTCGTACAGGCGACAGGCAACTTTGCTGACATTCGTACAGGCGACAGGCAAACCTTACTGGACTTTCGTAGTCAGGGCTACAGGCAACCCTTACTGCCCTTCGTACAGGCGACAGGCAACCTTACTGACCTCCGTACAGCGACGGCAACCTTACTGACCTCGGTACAGGTGACAGGCAACCTTACTACCTTCGTACAGGTGACAGGCACCTTACTGACCTTCGTACATTCGACAGCAACCTTACTGACCTTCGTACAGGCGACAGGCAACTTTGCTGACATTCGTACAGGCGACAGGCAACCTTACTGACTTTCGTACAGGCGACAGGCAACCTTACTGACCTTCGTACAGGCGACAGGCAACCTTACTGACCTTCGTACATCCGACCGGCACCGTACTGACCTTCGTACAGGCGACAGGCAACCTTACGCACCATCGTACAGGCGACCCAGGGGCAACCTTACTGACCTTCGTACAGGCGACAGGCAACCTTACTGACCTTCGTACAGGCGACAGGCAACCTTACTGACATTCGTACAGGCGACAGGCAACCTTACTGACCTTCGTACAGGCGACAGGCAACTTTGCTGACATTCGTACAGGCGACAGGCAACCTTACTGACCTTCGTGTAGACAATAAACTTTAAACCTGATAAAGTAAACTTTTCTTGTTCAAGATTATATACACCAGGTTACGTCTATCTTGGTGAAGGTAACACCCAGGTGTTACCTTCACCCCTAGTTTATGTTCCCGTCTGGTGGCGTGGCAGCCTTCGCCACCCTCGTGTATACGATAACCTTCACCTTCGTGTATACGATAACCTTCACCCTCGTGTATACGATAACCTTCACCCTCGTGTATACGATAACCTTCACCCTCGTGTATACGATAACCTTCACCCTCGTATATACGATAACCTTCACCCTCGTGTATACGATAACCTTCACCCTCGTGTATACGATAACCTTCACCCTCGATATACTATAACCTTCACCCTCTAGTATCATAACCTTCACCCTCGTGTATACGATAACCTTCACCCTCGTGTATACGATAACCTTCACCCTCGTGTATACGATAACATTCAACTCATCACCCTCGTGTATACGATAACCTTCAACTTATGACCCTCATGTATACGACAATCTTCAACTCATGACCCTCGTGAATATGATAACCTTCAACTTATGACCCTAGTGTACATGATAGGCTTCAACTCACGAATCGTGTATATGATAGGCTTCAACTCATGACTCGTGTACATGATAGGCTTCAACTCATGACTCGTGTATATGATAGGCTTCAACTCATGACCCTCGTGTATATGACAGGCTTCAACTCATGACTCTGGTGTATATGATAAACTTCAACTCATGACTCGTGTATATGATAGGCTTCAACTCATGACCCTCGTGTATATGATAGGCTTCAACTCATGACTCGTGTATATGACAGGCTTCAACTCATGACTCGTGTATATGACAGTCTTCAACTCATGACCCTCGTGTATATGATAGGCTTCAACTCATGACCCTCGTGTATATGATAGGCTTCAACTCATGACCCTCGTGTATATGATAGGCTTCAACTCATGGCTCGTGTATATGACAGGCTTCAACTCATGACTCGTGTATATGACAGTCTTCAACTCATGACCCTCGTGTATATGATAGGCTTCAACTCATGACCCTCGTGTATATGATAGGCTTCAACTCATGGCTCGTGTATATGACAGGCTTCAACTCATGACTCGTGTATATGACAGTCTTCAACTCATGACCTCCGGTATATGATAGGCTTCAACTCATGACCTCGTGTATATGATAGGCTTCAACTCATGGCTCGTGTATATGACAGGCTTCAACTCATGATCGTCTCGTGGTTATGACAGGCTTCAACTCATGGCTCGTGTATATGACAGGCTTCAATTCATGACTCTCGTGTATATGATAGGCTTCAACTCATGGCTCGTGTATATGACAGGCTTCAATTCATGACTCTCGTGTATATGACAGGCTTCAACTCATGGCTCGTGTATATGACAGCCTTCAATTACAGACATCTCGTGTATATGATAGGCTTCAACTCATGACTCGTGTATATGAAAAGGCTTCAATTCATGACCCCGTGTATATGACAGGCTTCAACTCATGACTCGTGTATATGATAGGCTTCAATTCATGACTCTCGTGTATATGACAGGCTTCAACTCATGGCTCGTGTATATGACAGGCTTCAACTCATGACTCTCGTGTATATGACAGGCTTCAACTCATTTGAACTTCTCGTGTATATGACAGGCTTCAACTATGACTCGTGTATATGATAGGCTTCAATTCATGACTCTCGTGTATATGATAGGCTTCAACTCATGGCTCGTGTATATGACAGGCTTCAACTCATGACTCTCGTGTATATGACAGGCTTCAACTCATGACTCGTGTATATGATAGGCTTCAACTCATGACTCTCGTTATATGACAGGCTTCAACTCATGACTCGTGTATATGATAGGCTTCAACTCATGACTCGTGTATATGATAGGCTTCAACTCATGACTCGTGTATATGATAGGCTTCAACTCATGACTCGTGTATATGATAGGCTTCAACTCATGACCCTCGTGTATATGAGAGGCTTCAACTTATGACTCGTGTACATGATAGGCTTCAACTCATGACCCTCGTGTATATGATAGGCTTCAACTTATGACTCGTGTACATGATAGGCTTCAACTCATGACCCTCGTGTATATGAGAGGCTTCAACTCAATCCTGTGTATATGAAGGCTTCAACTCATGCCTCGTGTATATGACAGGCTTCAACTCATGACCCTTGTGTATATGACAGGCATCAACTCATGACCCTCGTGTATATGATAGGCTTCAACTCATGACTCGTGTATATGATAGGCTTCAACTTATGACTCGTGTATATGAGAGGCTTCAACTCATGACTCGTGTATATGACAGGCTTCAACTCATGTCTCGTGTATATGACAGGCTTCAACTCATGACTCTCGTGTATATGACAGGCTTCAACTCATGACCCTTGTGTATATGACAGGCTTCAACTCATGACCCTCGTGTATATGACAGGCTTCAACTCATGACTCTCGTGTATATGACAGGCTTCAACTCATGACTCGTGTATATGACAGGCTTCAACTCATGTCCCTCGTGTATATGACAGGCTTCAACTCATGTCTCGTGTATATGACAGGCTTCAGCTCATGACTCTTGTGCATATGACAGACTTCAACTCATGTCTCGTGTATATGACAGGCTTCAACTCATGTCTCGTGTATATGATAGGCTTCAACTCATGTCTCGTGTATATGACAGGCTTCAACTCATGACTCTCGTGTATATGACAGGCTTCAACTTTATGATCTCGTGTATATGACAGGCTTCAACTCATGATCCTCGTGTATATGACAGGCTTCAACTCATGACTCTCGTGTATATGATAGGCTTCAACTCATGACCCTCGTGTATATGACAGGCTTCAACTCATGTCTCGTGTATATGACAGGCTTCAACTGATGACTCTTGTGTATATGACAGGCTTCAACTCATGTCTCGTGTATATGATAGGCTTCAACTCATGACTCGTGTATATGACAGGCTTCAACTCATGACTCGTGTATATGACAGGCTTCAATTCATGACTCTCGTGTATATGACAGGCTTCAACTCATGACCCTCGTGTATATGAGAGGCTTCAACTCATGACTCGTGTATATGATAGGCTTCAACTCATGACTCGTGCATATGATAGGCTTCAACTCATGTCTCGTGTATATGACAGGCTTCAACTCATGACTCTCGTGTATATGACAGGTTTCAACTCATAATCCTTGTGTATATGACAGGCTTCAACTCATGTCTCGTGTATATGACAGGCTTCAACTCATGTCTCGTGTATATGACAGGCTTCAGCTCATGACTCTTGTGCATATGACAGACTTCAACTCATGTCTCGTGTATATGACAGGCTTCAACTCATGTCTCGTGTATATGACAGGCTTCAACTCATGTCTCGTGTATATGACAGGCTTCAACTCATGACTCTCGTGTATATGACAGGCTTCAATTCATGACTCTCGTGTATATGACAGGCTTCAACTCATGATCCTCGTGTATATGAGAGGCTTCAACTCATGACTCTCGTGTATATGATAGGCTTCAACTCATGACCCTCGTGTATATGACAGGCTTCAATTCATGACTCTCGTGTATATGACAGGCTTCAACTTATGACCCTCTTGTATATGACAGGCTTCAATTCATGACTCTCGTGTATATGACAGGCTTTCAACTTTTTAAATGACCCTCTTGTATATGACAGGGTTCAACTCATGACCCCGTGTATATGAGGCTTCAACTCATGACCCTCGTGTATATGACAGGCTTCAACTCATGTATCGTGTATATGACAGGCTTCAGCTCATGTCTCGTGTATATGACAGGCTTCAACTCATGTCTCGTGTATATGACAGGCTTCAACTCATGACTCTCGTGTATATGACAGGCTTCAATTCATGACTCGTGTATATGACAGGCTTCAACTCATGACCCTCGTGTATATGAGAGGCTTCAACTCATGACCCTCGTGTATATGACAGGCTTCAACTCATGACCCTTGTGTATATGACAGGCTTCAACTCATGACCCTCGTGTATATGACAGGCTTCAATTCATGACTCGTGTATATGACAGGCTTCAACTCATGACCCTCGTGTATATGACAGGCTTCAATTCATGACTCTCGTGTATATGACAGGCTTCAACTCATGACCCTCGTTTTATATGACAGGCTTCAATTTAGACTCCTCGTGTATATGACAGGCTTCAACTTATGACCCTCTTGTATATGAGAGGCTTCAATTCATGACTCGTGTATATGATAGGCTTCAACTCATGACCCTCGTGTATATGACAGGCTTCAACTCATGTCTCGTGTATATGACAGGCTTCAACTCATGACTCGTGTATATGACAGGCTTCAACTCATGTCTCGTGTATATGACAGGCTTCAACTCATGTCTCGTGTATATGACATGCTTCATTTATGATATGTGTATATGACAGGCTCAACTCATGGACCCTCGTTATATGAGAGGCTTCACCCTACATGACCCTACGAGTAAGAAGACAGAGCTTTAATCATGAGAATGTGTAATATGACAGGCTTCAACTCAGACCCGTGAAATGACAGGGTCAAGAGAAGTGTAGATGAGAGAGCTAGAAAGAAGATGACCGATCGAGATAGAAGAGGCCTTCAACCCTGATGCACGTGTATATGACAGGTGCATCAACTCATGCCCTCGTGTATATAAGTACACTTCAACCCTATCACCGACCCAACACTGTATTTCATTCCTTTAATAAATTCACTGAATGTAAATCCTATCATTCGTCAGACTGCAGCACTGTACTCCATCAACGTCATCCCATCCCCAAAGGGAGTGTCTTCCCCCCTAAAGAAATGCAGAACCCAAGAAGTGAGAGAGATTAGAAGAATCCCACATCAGAGAGAGAAACCCCCCCAGAGATGAGAAGCAGAGAGATCATAGAGAGAGAGCAGAGAGAGAGACATAGGTTTGAGCAAGAAGAGATAGAGGAAACACTTTCACCGGGTTAAATTCATTCAGATGCCTCGACATTATACCACTGCAGTTGCTACAACAAACTACCTCGTTTATCCTTAGATGTGCAGAAGTATACAATACCACCAGAATGAATAACCTTCCCCTTATCCTTTCAGAGATTTGCAGGGCCTGTACAATCCATCAACCTTCAGAAACTTTACAAAATGCGTCACTCAGTCCTCAGACCTGCAGGTATGAGTTCACCGATCGTAGAACTGGGACACGGCTCAGACATCCTCTCACAACCCAAGCAGGACTGATTCCCACCTCCAGAACTGTAAATCCTCACTCATCCTTCAGAGTGCAAGGCACTGTACTTCCCACGCTCCAGAACTGGAACATCACTCTACTTCAAGTGCGGCACTGTACTCCCACCTCCAGAACTGTAATATCCCACTCATCCTTCGATACAGCCCTGACTTCCCACCTCCAAACGTAACTCCTCATCATTCTTAAGTGCAGGGACTGTACTTTCCATCTCCAGGCTGAGTTCAAGACTAATGGCCTTAGGGAGCAAAACAGATATAGTGTTAAAGCTCCTGGGGTTTCAGGGAAGATTTTATTTGGGGTTTCAGATGGTGCCCTCTGACAGAATAAACCCCTGAAGTTGTTATTACAACTTAATCAATTTTTTTATGTATATTTTCAAGAAATTTTACAAAAACCACAAAAAAAAGTTAAGACACATGTGCAACACGGGTTATCTTTATTTAGACGTTTTTTGCCATCCATGGGTTTATAATACAGATTCTGGGGCATAACTTTAAGACGTAGAACTATTAAAAAAAATGAGGTAATCATCCCCAGCCTTGGTTTGGTGTAAAAGAGCACCCTAGTCGTAAGATTCTGGGCACGGGCTCTATGACCACGGTGCTCTCTACACCAACTCTAAGGCTGAGGGACTGATTACCTCATCTTTTGTATATAGTTCTACTGTCTTCTAGTTATGTCCTAGAATCTGTATTGATAAAGTCATTGGATGGCGAAACATCACGTGTCTTAACTTTCTACATATGTATATAATTGATGATGTGAATATTCTTATATGTTGCAGTTGTGTGTTTGTTCTTGTGTGTAGCAGTTGTGTGTTTGTTCTTGTGTGTGGCAGATGTGTGTTTCTTCTTGTGTGTGGCAGTTGTGTTTGTTCATGTGTGTAGCAAGTATGAGCTTGTTCTTGTGTGAGGCAATGTGTATTTGTTCTTGTGTGTGGCAGTGAGTCTGTTCTTGTGTGTGGCAGTTGTGTTTGTTCTTGTGTGTGGCAGTTGTGTTTGTTATTGTGTGGCAGCTATGTTTGTTCTTATGTGGCAGCTATGTTTGTTCTTGTGTATGGCAGTTGTGTTTGTTCTTGTGTGGCAGCTATGTTTGTTCTTGTGCGTGGCAGTCTTGTTGCAAACCTTTGCACTTTCTCTAATTTCCTTACGTGCTTGGCTAGGTGTGGGTTCCAAACCGGTGCTGCATATTCCAATATAGGTCTAACGTACACGGTGTACAGGATCCTGAACGATTCCTTATTGAGATGTCGGAATGCTGTTCTGGGGTTTGCCAGGCGCCCATATGCTGCACCAGTTATCTGGTTGCTGTGCGCCTCAGGAGATGTGCCTGGTGTTATACTCACCCCAAGATCTTTTTCCTTGAGTGAGGTTTGTAGTCTCTGGCCCCCTAGACTGTAATCCGTCTGGCGTCTTCCTTTCCCTTCCCCAATCTTCCTGATTTTGCACTTGGTGGATTTGAACTCCAGGAGCCAATTGCTGGATCAGGCCTGCAGCCTGTCCAGATCCCTTTGTAGTTCTTCCTGGTCCTCGTCCGATTGAATTTTTCTCATCAACTTCACATCATCTGCAAACAGGGGCACTTCTAAGTCCATTCTTTCCATCATGTCGTTCACAAATACCAGAAACAGCACCGGTCCTAGGACTGACCCCTGTGGAACTCAGCTCGTCACAGGCGCCCACTCTGACACTTCGTTTCGTACCATGACTCACTGTAGTCTTCCTGACAGGTGTTCCCTGATCCATTGTAGTGCCTTCCCTGTTATCCCTGCTTGGTCCTCCAACTTTTGCGCTAATCAATTGTGTGGTACTGTGTCAAACACCTTTACAGTCCAAGAAAATGCAATCTACCCACCCCTCTCTCTCTTGTCTTACTGCCGTCACCCTGTCATAGAACTCCAGGACACAGGATTTCCCGTCCCTGAAACCGTGCTGGCTCTCGTTGTGTGTGTGTGTGTGTGTGTGTGTACCAACACCAGCATGGCGTTCTCATGTGTGGCAAACACCGACATGGTGTTTGTTTGTGCCCAGGAATTATGTACAATACTCCAGCCGGCTTGCTTTACTGCTCTCCGTGGCAAGCAACAAGAACATGGTGTTTGTTTGTACCCAAGAATCATGTACAATACTCCAGCCGGCTTGCTTTACTGCTCTTCATACACACTACATCCAACAGGCAACTCAAATTCCAATATTCTTTTTTGCGTCATATTTTGCCCATATTATTATTATCATTAGCTGGCCGTGCGCCGGCGCTGCGCCGTAAAAACTCAACATTGTGTTCGGAACTCGATGAAATTTTCGCTGTTGCAGATGATATCATGCAAAAATATGACTTCATTTAATAAAATAGGTTTAATATTAAGGAAAATGCGGTGCTAGGCCTGTACTTGACGTGCACGCTAGTTTGCTTGCTAGGCAAAAAGTGGGATCGATTGGAGCGCATGGTAGTGGTGGACGCATAAACTACATTGAATATACGACTATAAAGACTTATAATAATATAGCATTCGATACTGAACACTTCATTATGTTCTATGTGTTCAGAAAATACGATGCCAAGTTAATTATCATGAGACTGGCCAGGCAACGATCAGGTAGACAGTGTCTTGTGCTGCACCTCACCTGCTCTGACTATCATGTCTGGCCAGGCAACGATCAGGTAGACAGTGTCTTGTGCTGCACCTCACCTGCTCTGACTATCATGTCTGGCCAGGCAACGATCAGGTAGACAGTGTCTTGTGCTGCACCTCACCTGCTCTATCATGTCTGGCCAGGCAACGATCAGGTAGACAGCATCTTGTGCTGCACCTCACCTGCTTTGACTATCATGTCTGGCCAGGCAACGATCAGGTAGACAGCGTCTTGTGCTGCACCTCACCTGCTCTGACTATCATGTCTGGCCAGGCAACGATCAGGTAGACAGTGTCTTGTGCTACACCTCACCTGCTCTGACTATCATGTCTGGCCAGGCAACGATCAGGTAGACAGTGTCTTGTGCTGCACCTCACCTGCTCTATCATGTCTGGCCAGGCAACGATCAGGTAGACAGCGTCTTGTGCTCCACCTCACCTGCTTTGACTATCATGTCTGGCCAGGCAACGATCAGGTAGACAGCGTCTTGTGCTGCACCTCACCTGCTCTGACTATCATGTCTGGCCAGGCAACGATCAGGTAGACAGTGTCTTGTGCTGTACCTCACCTGCTCTATCATGTCTGGCCAGGCAACGATCAGGTAGACAGCGTCTTGTGCTGCACCTCACCTGCTTTGACTATCATGTCTGGCCAGGCAACGATCAGGTAGACAGCGTCTTGTGCTGCACCTCACCTGCTTTGACTATCATGTCTGGCCAGGCAACGATCAGGTAGACAGTGTCTTGTGCTCCACCTCACCTGCTTTGACTATCATGTCTGGCCAGGCAACGATCAGGTAGACAGCGTCTTGTGCTGCACCTCACTTGCTCTATCATGTCTGGCCAGGCAACGATCAGGTAGACAGCGTCTTGTGCTGCACCTCACTTGCTCTATCATGTCTGGCCAGGCAACGATCAGGTAGACAGTGTCTTGTGCTGCACCTCACCTGCTCTGACTATTATGTCTGGCCAGGCAACGATCATGTAGACAGTGTCTTGTGCTCCACCTCACCTGCTCTATCATGTCTGGACAGGCAACGATCAGGCAGTGTCTTGTGCTGCACCTCACCTGCTCTATCATGTCTGGCCAGGCAACGATCAGGTAGACAGTGTCTTGTGCTGCACCTCACCTGCTCTATTATGTCTGGCCAGGCAACGATCAGGCAGTGTCTTGTGCTCCACCTCACCTGCTCTATCATGTCTGGCCAGGTAACGATCAGGTAGACAGTGTCTTGTGCTGCACCTCACCTGCTCTGACTCATGTCTGGCCAGGCAACGATCAGGTAGACAGCGTCTTGTGCTACACCTCACCTGCTCTGACTATCATGTCTGGCCAGGCAACGATCAGGTAGACAGTGTCTTGTGCTGCACCTCACCTGCCCTGACTATCATGTCTGGCCAAGCAACGATCAGGTAGACAGTGTCTTGTGCTGCACCTCACCTGCTCTGACTATTATGTCTGGCCAGGCAACGATCATGCAGACAGTGTCTTGTGCTCCACCTCACCTGCTCTATCATGTCTGGACAGGCAACGATCAGACAGTGTCTTGTGCTGCACCTCACCTGCTCTATCATGTCTGGCCAGGCAACGATCAGGTAGACAGTGTCTTGTGCTGCACCTCACCTGCTCTGACTCATGTCTGGCCAGGCAACGATCAGGTAGACAGCGTCTTGTGCTACACCTCACCTGCTCTGACTATCATGTCTGGTCAGGCAACGATCAGGTAGACAGTGTCTTGTGCTGCACCTCACCTGCTCTGACTATCATGTCTGGCCAAGCAACGATCAGGTAGACAGTGTCTTGTGCTGCACCTCACCTGCTCTGACTATCATGTCTGGCCAAGCAACGATCAGGTAGACAGTGTCTTGTGCTGCACCTCACCTGCTCTATCATGTCTGGCCAGGCAACGATCAGGTAGACAGTGTCTTGTGCTGCACCTCACCTGATCTGATTATTATGTCTGGCCAGGCAACGATCATGTAGACAGTGTCTTGTGCTCTCCACCTCACCTGCTCTATCATGTCTGAGCCAGGCAACGATCAGGTAGACAGCGTCTTGTGCTGCACCTCACCTGCTCTATCATGTCTGCCAGGCAACGACCAGAGACAGTGTCTTGTGCTCCACCCTCACCTGACTGACTATCATGTCTGCAGGCAACGATCATGGACAGTGGTCTTGGTGCTCCACCTCACCTGAATCTAGTCATGTCGGACAGGGAACATTCCATGCAAGTGTCTTGTGCTGCACCTCACCTGCTCTATCATGTCTGGCTGGCAACGATCAGGTAGACAGTGTCTTGTGCTGCCCTCACCTGCCTCTATCATTCTGGCCAGGCAAACATCAGGCAGTGTCTTTTGCTCCACCTCACCTGCTCTATCATGCTGGGCCCGGCAACGATCAGGAGTGTCTTGTGCTCACCTCACCTGCTCTATCATTCTGGCCCGGCAACGTTTAGGTAGACATGTCTTGTGCTGCACCTCACCTGCTCTACATGTCTGGGCCCGGCAACGACCCGGTAGACAGTCTTGTGCTCCCCCTCACCTCTCTATCATGTCTGGCCAGGCAACGATCAGGTAGACAGGTCTTTTGCTGCACCCTCACCTGCCCCTATCATGTCTGCCAAGCAACGACCCGGTAGACCAGGGCCTTGTGCCCACCTCACCTGCTTTGACTACATGTCTGGCCAGCACGAAACAGGTAGACAGGTCTTGTGCTGCACCTCACTTTCTCTATCATGTCTGGCCAGGCAACGATTTAGGTAGACAGTGTCTTGTGCTGCACCTCACCTGATCTGACTATTATGTCTGGGCCCGGCAAAAGATCAGAGACAGTGTCTGTGCTCCACCTCACCTGCTCTATTTATGTCTGGCAGGCAACGATCAGGCAGTGTCTTTTGCTGCACCTCACCTGCTCTATCATGTCTAGCCAGGCAACGATCAGGTAGACAGTGTCTTGTGCTGCACCTCACCTGCTCTATCATGTCTGGCCAGGCAACGATCAGGCAGTGTCTTGTGCTCCACCTCACCTGCTCTATCATGTCTGGCCAGGCAACGATCAGGTAGACAGTGTCTTGTGCTGCACCTCACCTGCTCTGACTCATGTCTGGCCAGGCAACGATCAGGTAGACAGTGTCTTGTGCTGCACCTCACCTGCTCTGACTATCATGTCTGGCCAAGCAACGATCAGGTGGACAGTGTCTTGTGCTGCACCTCACCTGCTCTGTCACTATCATGTCTGGCCAAGCAACGATCAGGAAGACAGTGTCTTGTGCTGCACCTCACCTGCTCTATCATGTCTGGCCAGGCAACGATCAGGTAGACAGTGTCTTGTGCTGCACCTCACCTGCTCTGACTATCATGTCTGGCCAGGCAACGATCAGGTAGACAGTGTCTTGTGCTGCACCTCACCTACTCTGACTATCATGTCTGGCCAAGGAACGATCAGGTAGAGAGTGTCTTGTGCCTCACTTCACCTGCTCTGACAAACTGCAACCTTCACACTCACTCGCATAATCATGCACACTCACGCACCCCTTACACTCTCTGAGTCTCACACTCTAATACATACACTCACGCATATGCGCGCACGCACACACACACACACAAACACTCCTGGTGTATAGGCTCAGGGAACAGAGGCAGCAGACCTCTATGTGAATATGATACCTAACTGTTGTACACGTGTCATATCAAACCTCAATGAAGGAGAAAGCTGTAGGGGTGAGCATAAAGCCTAACATTTCACCAAAGATGTGGAAAAAGACACTTATGTACAATTCGGGACATTTATTAACCCTTAAACTGTCCAAACGTAGATCTACGTTCGCACGCGTCGCGCTCCAAACGTAGATCTACGTTCGATTTTACATTGTTTCTTATGTAAAAAAAAAAAAAACGTAGATCTACATTCGGAGCGCTCTGCGTGCAAACGTAGATCTACGTTTGGACAGTTTAAAGGAAACGTTTAATAAATGTCCTGAACTGGACATAAGGGTCTTTTTCCACATTTAACCAGACATATAGCAACAGAATTAACTCTGCAGCCAATGTTCGCCTGACATATCTAGAAGTGGTCTTCAGGAAGTTCAACAGTCTTTCTGGTCACTTTATATAACATATGTCCGGCTCATCTTGATAAATTAGACACATTTGGAACACCTGGGTATCTTTACTGAGGAAACGTTTCGCCATACAGTGGCTTCATCAGTCTTATACAAAGAAGAATGACGAAGATTAGAAGGAGTTTTGAGGTAATCAATCCCTCCAGGCTGAGGGCCTGATTATCTCAAGCTCTTTCTGATCTTCACCATTCTCCTTTGAATATAACTGATGAAGCCAGTGTGTGGAGAAACATTTCCTCAATATAGATACCCAAGTGTTCCACATGTGTCTAATTTATCAACTCGTCGGTTTTCCGAACCATTTATCAAGAGGCCCATTTTGTAGTATGTGACACCAGTATGGAACCCACATCTGGAGAAAGTGCAGAAGTGCTCAACACGGCTTGCTGCTGAGTTTAGGAGCATGAGCTACGAGACGTTGATGGAAATGTATCTAACGCCACTGGAGGACAAAAGAACCAGGGAAGATACAGGGAATTGATAGGGTTTGGAAATAGAGTAGTCGATGAGAGGAACAGGCTGTCTGGTAGTTATTGAAGAGGAGATGGATTTGAGTGGGTCTTGCACATAAGTTAATAGTAGTACCACTACTACTACTACTACTACTATTACCTCCACTAGTATTACAGCTACTACACCTCACTCGAAGCCTATATATACTCTCTGTGTCCATGTACTGTTTGTAATATGATTAATGATACTCAACATGGATTTACGAGGGGCCGTTCCTGCCTGACTAATTTACTAACTTTCTTCAGTAAAGCTTATGAGGGCGTTAATCACGATAAAGAATTCGATATTGTTTATTTTGATTTTAGTAAGGCTTTGATAGAGTACCACATCAGAGACTGTTAAAGAAAGTGGCAGCTCATGGCGCTGAGGGAGGAAAAAGTGCTGTCATGGATCGAGTCATGGCTCACCAATAAGAAACAGAGAGTGCGCATAAATGGGGTTAAATCTGAGTGGGGATCTGTAACAAGTGGCGTTCCAAACAATACATGGATACAGAGGGTATATATAGAGTGAGGTGTAATACTACTACTACTAATAATAATAATGTCTTGAGTATATCTCTCCAAAAGAGAACCCCAATAATGGATTCAAATTAGGCAAGTTTAGATTTAGATAGGATACAGGAAGGTACTGGTTTGAAAATGTGTATTCGTCGCTGAATGTTTTCTAACGAAATTATATCCATTCTGTAAAATGGAGACCAGAACTGAGCTGCGTAATCTAGGTGAGGCCTTATTAATGATGTATAAAGCTGTAGTATAACCTCTGGACTTCTGTTGCTTACGCTTCTTGATATAAATCCCAGTAATCTATTTGCCTTATTACGTACACTTAGGCATTGCTGTCTTGGTTTAAGGTTACTGCTCATCATAACCCCCAAGTCCTTGTCGCAATCTGTATGGCTACCACCTCTACCCAAGCGACACTTAACCTGACTCCTGCCACTATATATACTCGTTTTCTTAGTTTTCTCTGTATTAGGACTAAAAACGTCACTCGTGGCGAAACGTTTCCTTTAATAAATGTCCTGAACTGTACATAAGTGTCTTCTTTCAAATTTTGTCGGTATCACCATACCATTTCCTCACCATAATTAAGCTGAAGATTTAGACACATGTGCAACATCTGGGTATCTTTATTGTAGACGTTTCGCCATCCAATGGCTTTATCAATACAGATTCTAGGACATAATTTGCAGACAACAGAACTATAAAGTCATGTAGATGTCCTCTTGTCGATATTGTATACAATTCTTGTACAACTTGTCAGACACTGCAACATCATGGAATCTTGGTTCAGTCATCAGTGGTCAGTCGTCACGTGAGGTCACAGACCCTGAGCTGCTTTGGGGATTAGTGTGGACGGTTACAAAGCATGGCTTGCTTCTGCAGTGTTTTAAAAATTGAGGTTGGAGAGTTGAAGGAGGAGGTCTTGCTTCTCCAGGAGGAGATTAGGAGGCTGAAGGTCCACCTCAATGGGTCTGGGAGAGAGTGTGAGGTGGCTGGAGTTGTGGGGAATGAGGCTTCAAGTGAGGTGCAGTCTGTCTCTCGCTGTGAGGAGGCTGTAGTTGGGGAGGTAGCAACGGCTACCAGCAGTGAGGTGCAGTCCAGCACCTGCTACAAGTGGCGAGTGGTTCACAGTAATGGAAGGGCATCAGAGTAAGGAAAGTTAAGAGTGAAGATCTGAAGGTAGGAAATCGCTTCTCTGTTCTTCAGGATGAATGTACTTCAGTGGCCAGTGAAGGTAAGGGTACTACTGCCCCTGCTAATGGAGGTAAGCGCATTCTTGTGGTTGGTGACTCTCAGGTAAGATATATTGACCGTGCTTTTTGTAATAGGAATAAGAAGATGAGAGATAGAGTGTGCTTCCCTGGAGCTGGTGTTTGGGGACATTGTCAACAGGCTGGATAATATCATGTCAGGTAATGGGAACAAGCCCATTATCTGTCTCAGTGCTGGTGGAAATGATATTGGGAAGGGTAGGAGAGAAGAGCTGCTAGATAAGTACAGGTCAGCTATAGATTCCATTAAGTCTAAGGGAGGGATCCCAATCATATGTAGCATCTTGCCTAGAAGGGGAGTAGGAAATGAATGGTTGTCTAGGGCAATTGGTGTAAATTGCTGGCTAGACAGATACTGCAAGGAACTTGCAATCCCATTCATTGACAACTGGAACAACTTTTATGGCAAACATGATATGTATGCAAGGGATGGGGTACATCTCTCTGGGGCTGGGGTGGTAGCACTTGCAGACTCGATTGAGAAGGCCATTGGTGAAATGCCTATGATTTTAAACTGATGGAAGATAGAGGTATGGGTGTGTGTGGGAAACAAGCAGGTTGCAACACTTGGGTTGGAAACAGTAAATGTATAAAAGGCATTCAGCATGAAGTTATAAATAAAGACAATAGATCAGGTCAGCAAACAAGGGGGACAGCAGAGGGCAGCAAGGGACTAGCTCCCTTAAGGTTTTACTATACTAATAGCAGGAGTGTAAGAAATAAGATAGATGAGCTAAGATTAATTGCAAGTGCAGAAAACATAGATATTATTGCTATAACAGAGACCTGGCTCAATCTGAAAGATAGAGAGATGCCCTCTGAATGTCACATACAAGGCTATAAATTATTCCACACTGACAGGGTCAACAGGAAAGGTGGTGGAGTAGCGATGTATGTCAGAGACAATTTAAATTGTTGTGTTAGACAAGATATTAAATTAGAAGCGTCAGCCACTGAATCTGTTTGGTTACAGCTTCTCGAGGGCCGAGAAAAACTAATTTTGGGTGTGATTTACAGGGCCCCAAATCTTGATAGGGAGTGCAGTAAACTTCTATGGGATGAAATTCGTTAAGGCATCTACATACGAAAATGTTGTGCTAATGGGAGATTTCAACTATAGACAGATTGACTGGAGCAATTTGACAGGAAATTTAGAGTCAGGTGACTTTCTTGATACGATCCAGGATTGTTTTTTAAACAGTTTGTGACGGAGCCAACTAGGGAAATAACCTCCTTGACTTGGTTCTTGCCAGTAGGGAAACACTAATTAATAATCTTGAGGTTAATGATGAGCTTGGGGAAAGTGATCACAAATCACTCAGTTTTAATATATCATGGAATTCCCCTAATAATGGCAATCAAGTCTCCGTCCCTGACTTTCGCTTGGCTGATTTCATAGGACTGAAAAATTACTTAGGTGGGCTGAACTGGAATGACCTGACTAAGGGTCAGGTAGGTGGTGATGGTTGCCGATACGATGCTTTCCAGGCATAGTTCTAGCTGCTCAGTCAAATTATGTTCCAAATAGGGAAATCAGATCAAACAAAAATGATCCTAAATGGATGAACAATAGATTAAAATATCTGATTGGTCAAAAGAGAGGCATATATAGGCAAATCAAAAGAGGAGAGGGGCAATTGAGAAATCGATATATTCAGTTAAAGAGAGAAATAAAAAAGGGAATTAGAAAAGCAAAAAGAGATTATGAGGTTAAAGTTGCAAGAGAATCGAAGACTAACCCAAAAGGATTCTTTCAGGTATACAGAAGTAAGATCAGGGACAAGATAGGCCCACTCAAAAGTTCCTCGGGTACAGCTCACTGACCAGTGATAAGGAAATGTGTAGAATTTTTAACACATACTTCCTCTCAGTTTTTACACAGGAGGATACCAGCGATATTCCAGTAATGATAAATTATGTAGAACAGGACGATAATAAACTGTGCACTATTAGGGTCACAAGTGACATGGTCCTTAGGCAAATAGATAAATTAAAACCTAACAAATCCCCAGGCCCTGATGAACTGTATGCAAGGGTTCTAAAGGAATGTAAAGAGGAGCTTAGCACACCTTTGGCTAATCTTTTCAACATATCACTACAAACTGGCATGGTGCCAGATAAGTGGAAAATGCAAATGTGATACCTATTTTCAAAACAGGTGACAGGTCCTTAGCTTCGAACTATAGACCAATAAGCCTAACCTCCATAGTGGGAAAATTTATGGAATCAATAATTGCCGAGGCAGTTCGTAGCCACCTTGAAAAGCATAAATTAATCAACGAATCTCAGCATGGTTTTTACAAAGGGGCGTTCCTGCCTTACGAATTTATTAACTTTTTCACTAAGGTATTTGAGGAGGTAGATCATGGTAATGAATATGATATTGTGTATATGGACTTCAGTAAGGCTTTTGACAGGGTCCCACATCAGAGACTATTGAGGAAAATTAAAGCACATGGAATAGGAGGAGAAATTTTTTCCTGGATAGAGGCATGGTTGACAAATAGGCAGCAGAGAGTTTGCATAAATGGGGAGAAATCAGAGTGGGAAGTGTCACGAGCGGTGTTCCACAAGGGTCAGTGTTGGGCCCCCTGCTGTTCACAATCTACATAAACGACATAGATGAGGGCATAAAGAGCGACATCGGCAAGTTTGCCGATGACACCAAAATAGGCCGTCGAATTCATTCTGACGAGGACATTCGAGCACTCCAGGAAGATTTGAATAGACTGATGCAGTGGTCGGAGAAGTGGCAGATGCAGTTTAATATAGACAAATGCAAAGTTCTAAATGTTGGACAGGACAATAACCAAGCCACATATAAACTAAATAATGTAGATCTTAATATTTCGGATTGCGAAAAAGATTTAGGAGTTCTGGTTAGCAGTAATCTGAAACCAAGACAACAGTGCATAAGTGTTCGCAATAAAGCTAATAGAATCCTTGGCTTCATATCAAGAAGCATAAATAATAGGAGTCCTCAGGTTGTTCTTCAACTCTATACATCCTTGGTTAGGCCTCATTTAGATTATGCTGCACAGTTTTGGTCACCGTATTACAGAATGGATATAAATTCTCTGGAAAATGTACAAAGGGGGAGGGACAAAGTTGATCCCATGTATCAGAAACCTTCCCTTATGAGGATAGACTAAGGGCCCTGAAACTGCACTCTCTAGAAAGACGTAGAATTAGGGGGGATATGATTGAGGTGTATAAATGGAAGACAGGAATAAATAAAGGGGATGTAAATAGTGTGCTGAAAATATCTAGCCTAGACAGGACTCGCAGCAATGGTTTTAAGTTGGAAAAATTCAGATTCAGGAAGGATATAGGAAAGTACTGGTTTGGTAATAGAGTTGTGGATGAGTGGAACAAACTCCCAAGTACCGTTATAGAGGCCAGAACGTTGTGTAGTTTTTAAAAATATTTTGGATAAATACATGAGTAGATGTGGGTGGGTGTGAGTTAGACCTGATAGCTTGTGCTACCAGGTCGGTTGCCGTGTTCCTCCCTTAAGTCAATGTGACCTGACCTGACTAGGTTGGGTGCATTGGCTTAAGCCGGTAGGAGACTTGGACCTGCCTCGCATGGGCCAGTAGGCCTTCTGCAGTGTTCCTTCGTTCTTATGTTCTTATGTTCTTATCTACATGACTTTCTTCACGGCTCCTACAACAACTTACCCATCCCTTTGGGTATGACTTACTTCCACTGGGGAGTCCCGCCTACCAGTGACTATGCCCTCGTCTGCTACCCGTCCCCTTCCACCTGACGATTAGTACATGAGCGCCAGCCTCCTTGTCTCTGCTTCACCCCCCATCCTCCCTCCATATGATAGAAGCCGGTCCAGAGCGCAGTGTACCGCCATCCATCGGCTTCGTTTGGGCTTTCCCACAGCCAAGATGATGGTAGACAAGGCTGAGATGTGCCAGTAATGCCAGCACGTTGCACAACGCCCCCTAACACACTATCTTCTAGAGTGCGAAGTTACTGAGACACTCCGCAGGCAACTAGTACTGATATCCCCTCCCGAAGAGGACCCAGAGATGACTGCGGCCACACTAGTGTACCATGGAGTCAACGAACCAGACAAGTTGTTGCCCGTGATAACGACATATCCTCCTCCTCGCTAGTGTCCACAGTTAGGAGTTCATATGGTGTTGTCGATTATGAGATGCACCAAATGAACTGACCAGAAGAGTGCTTGAGCAGCATACGTCGCATCATTGTAGAAACCTTTCTCCCTCGGGAGCCAGAGACGGGTCATCGCAAGATTGAGACCCGTGCCAGGACTACGGTCTTGGCGAACATTATACATACATACGTCTCTGCTCCAGAATCTACACGACTACGGTGCTCTTCACACCAACTCCAAGGCTGAGGGACTGATTACCTCATCTTTTGTACATGGTTCTACTGTCTTCAAATTATGTCCTAAAATCTGTATTGATAAAGCCACTGGATGGCGAAACGTCTACAATAAAGATAACCAGATGTTGCATATGTGTCCAGATCTTCATCTTGTCGGTATTGTATACTATTCTTGTACATTATTAAGCTGGTAGGTGCTAGGGTTATGAACATTCACGAGCTTTAGAACTTTGCATTTATCTACATTGAAGTGCATCTGCCACTTCTCTGACCACGAACTGAGTTTGTCTAAATCCTCCTGAAGTTCCGTGACATCTATGTCTGAATCGATTATCCTACCTATTTTCGTGTCATCAGCGAATCTGCTTATATCACTGGCAATTCCCTCCTCAAGGTCATTTATATATATATATATTTTATATATATATATATATATATATATATAATAATATATATATATATATATATATATATATATATATATATATATATATATTATAAATATACTTTTAAATGCCGACGTAGAAAGGGAAGCGGTAATTTCATGCACTGGCCAGGGAGGTATACCATCTTTTAGGAGCGAAGAAGAACAGGATGTGAGTGTGGGGGAGGTACGTGAGGCATTACGTAGAATGAAAAGGGGGTAAAGCAGCTGGAACTGACGGGATCACGAGAGAAATGTTAAAAGCAGGGGGGGGATAAAGTGTTGGAGTGGTTGGTATTTTTGTTTAATAAATGTATGAAAGAGGGGAAGGTACCTAGAGATTGGCAGAGAGCATGTATAGTCCCATTATATAAAGGGAAGGGGGACAAAAGATATTGTAAAAATGATAGAGGAATACGTTTACTGAGTATACCAGGAAAAGTGTACGGTAGGGTTATAATTGAAAGAAATAGAGGTAAGACAGAATGTAAAATTGCGGATGAGCAAGGAGGTTTTAGAGTGGGTAGGGGATGTGTAGATCAGGTGTTTACATTGAAGCATATGTGTGAACAGTATTTAGATAAAGGTAGGGAAGTTTTCATTGCATTTATGGATTTAGAAAAGGCATATGATAGAGTGGATAGAGGAGCAATGTGGCAGATGTTGCAAGTATATGGAATAGGTGGTAAGTTACTAAATGCTGTAAAGAGTTTTTATGAGGATAGTGAGGCTCAGGTTAGGGTATGTAGAAGAGAGGGAGACTACTTCCCAGTAAAAGTAGGTCTTAGACAGGGATGTGTAATGTCACCATGGTTGTTTAATATATTTATAGATGGGGCTGTAAAAGAAGTAAATGCTAGGGTGTTTGGGAGAGGGGTGGAATTAAATTATGGGGAATCAAATACAAATTGGGAATTGACACAGTTGCTTTTTACTGATGATACTGTGCTCATGGGAGATTCTAAAGAAAAATTGCAAAGGTTAGTGGATGAGTTTGGGAGTGTGTGTAAAGGAAGAAAGTTGAAAGTGAACATAGAAAAGAGTAAGGTGATGAGGGTATCAAATGATTTAGATAAAGAAAAATTGGATAGCAAATTGGGGAGGAGTATGGAAGAAGTGAATGTTTTCAGACACTTTGGAGTTGACGTGTCGGCGGATGGATTTATGAAGGATGAGGTTAATCATAGAATTGATGAGGGAAAAAAGGTGAGTGGTGCATTGAGGTATATGCAGAGACAAAAAACGTTATCTATGGAGGCATAGAAGGGGATGTATGAAAGTATAGTAGTACCAACACTCTTATATGGGTGTGAAGCTTGGGTTGTGAATGCAGCAGCGAGGAGGCGGTTGGAGGCAGTGGAGATGTCCTGTCTAAGGGCAATGTGTGGTGAAGATATTATGCAGAAAATTCGGAGAGTGGAAATTAGGAGGTGTGGAGCTAATAAAAGTATTAGTCAGAGGGCTGAAGAGGGTTGTTGAGATGGTTTGGTCATTAAGAGAGAATGGATCAAAGTAGAATGACATGAAGAGCGACACAACATATCCCTCCAAACTGCTAATATCCCGAACCCCTCCTTTAGAGTGCAGGCATTGTACTTCCCATTTGAAGGACTCAACTCCGGCTATATAAAATAACCGGTTTCCCTGAATCCCTTCACTAAATATTACCCTGCTCACACTCCAACAGATCGTCAGGTCCCAAATACCATTCGTCTCCATTCACTCCTATTTAACAAGCTCACTCACGCTTGCTGGAAGTCCAAGCCCCTCGCCCACAAAACCTCCTTTACCCCCTCCCTCCAACCATTTCGAGGACGATCCCTACCCCGCCTTTCCCTACAGATTTATACGCTCTCCATGCCATTCTACTTTGACCCATTCTCTCTAAATGACCAAACTACCTCAACAACCCCTCTTCAGCCCTCTGACTAATACTTTTATTAACTCCACACCTTCTCCTAATTTCCACACTCCGAATTTTCTGCATATATTTACACCACACATTGCCCTTAGACAGGACATCTCCACTGCCTCCAACCGCCTCCTCGATGCAGCATTTACAACCCAAGCTTCACACCCATATAAGGTGTTAGTACCACTATACTTTCATACATTCCCTTCATTGCCTCTATAGATAACGTTCTTTAGAATCGCCCATAAGCACAGTATCATCAGCAAAAAGTAACTGTGTCACTTCCCATTTTGTATTTGATTCCCCATAATTTAATCCCACCCTCTCCCAAACACCCTAGCATTTACTTCTTTTACAACCCCATCTATAAATATATTAAACAACCATGGTGACATTACACATCCCTGTCTAAGACATACTTTTACCGGGAAGTAGTCTCCCTCTCTTCTACACACCCAAACCTGAGCCTCACTGTCCTCATAAAAACTCTTCACAGCATTTAGTAACTTACCACCTATTCCATATACTTGCAACATCTGCCACATTGCTCCTCTATCCACTCTATCATATGCCTTTTCTAAATCCATAAATGCAATAAAAACTTCCCTACCTTTATCTAAATACTGTTCACATATATGCTTCAATTTAAACACAAGATTTACACATCCCCTACCCACTCTGAAACCTCCTTGCTCATCCGCAATCCTACATTCTGTCTTACCTCTAATTCTTTCAATAATAACCCTACAGTACACTTTTCCTTGTATATTCAGTAAACTTATTCCTCTATAATTTTTACAATCTCTTTTGTCCCACTTCCCTTTATAAAAGGGACTATACATGCTCTCCGCCAATCCCTAGGTACCTTCCCCTCTTTCATACATTTATTAAACAAAAATACCAACCACTCCAACACTATATCATCCCCTGCTTTTAACATTTCTGTCATGATCCCGTCAGTTCCAGCTGCTTTACCCCCTTTCATTCTAGATAATGCCTCACGCACCTCCCCCACACTTACATCCTGCTCTTCTTCACTCCTAAAAGATGGTATACCTCCCTGGCCAGTGCATGAAATTACCGCCTCCCTTTCTTCGTCGACATTTAAAAGTTCCTCAAAGTATTTTCGCCATCTACCCAATACCTCCATCTCCCCATCTACTAATTCTCCTACTCTGTTTTTAACTGACAAATCCATTTGTTCCCTAGGCTTTCTTAACTTGTTTAACTCACTCCAAATTTTTTTCTTATTTTCATTAAAATTTCTTGACAGTGCCTCTCCCACTATCATCCGCTCTCCTTTTGCACTCTCTCACCACTCTCTTCACCTTTCTTTTACTCTCCATATACTCTACTCTTCTTATAACACTTCTGCTTTGTAAATACCTCTCATAAGCTACCTTTTTCTCTTTTATCACACCTTTTACTTCATCATTCCACCAATCACTCCTCTTTCCTCCTGCACCCACCCTCCTATAACCACAAACTTCTGCCCCACATTTTAATACTGCATTTTTAAAACTATTCTAACCCTCTTCAACCCCCCCACTACTCATCTTTGCACCAGCCCACCTTTCTGCCAATAGTTGCTTATATCTCACCCGAACTTCCTCCTCCTTTAGTTTATACATTTTCACCAACCTCTTGCTTGTTGTTGTCATTTTCCTCTTGTCCCATCTACCTCTTACTCTAACTGTAGCTACAACTAGATAATGATCCGATATATCAGTTGCCCCTCTATAAACGTGTACATCCTGGAGCCTACCCATCAACCTTTTATCCACCAATACATAATCTAACAAACTACTTTCATTACGTGCTATATCATACCTTGTATATTTATCCTCTTTTTCATTAAATATGTATTACTTATTACCAAACCTCTTTCTACACATAGCTCAATTAAAGGCTCCCCATTTTCATTTACCCCTGGCACCCCAAATTCATCTACTACTCCCTCCGCAACATTTTTACCCACTTTAGCATTGAAATCCCCAACCACAAGTACTCTCACACTTGGTTCAAAACTCCCCACACATTCACTCAACATTTCCCAAAATCTCTCTCTCTCCTCTATACTTCTCTCTTCCCCAAGTGCATATACGCTTACTATAACCCACTTCTCACATCCAACTTTTATTTTACTCCACATAATCCTTGAATTAATACATTTATACTCCCTCTTTTCCTGCCATAGTTTATCCTTCAACATTATTGCTACTCCTTCTTTAGCTCTAACTCTATTTGAAACACCTGACCTAATCCCATTTATTCTTCTCCACTGAAACTCACCCAACCCCTTCAGCTTTGTTTCACTTAAAGCCAGGACATCCAGCTTCTTCTCATTCATAACATCCACAGTCATCTCTTTCTTATCATTCGCACAAACATCCATGCACATTCAGACATCCCACTTTAAAAACTTTCTTCTTATTCTTCTTAGTAATTATTACAGGAAAAGGGGTTATTAGCCCATTGTTCCCGGCATTTTAGTTGACTTTTACAACACGCATGGCTTACGGAGGAAAGAGTCTTATTCCACTTCCAGATGGATATAAAAAGAAAAGTAATAAGAAACAAGAACTATTAAGATAAAATCTAAGAAAACTGAGATGAGTGTGTATAAATAAACGTGTACATGTACGTGTAGTGTGACCTAAGTGTAAGTAGAAGTAGCAAGACATACCTGTAATCTTGCATATTTATGAGACAGACAAAAGACACCAGCAATCCTACCATCATGTAAAACAATTACAGGCTTTCGTTTTACACTCACTTGGCAGGACGGTAGTACCCCCCTGGGTGGTTGCTGTCTACCAACCTACTACCTACATAAATATATATATATATATATATATATATATATATATATATATATAATATATATATATATATATATATATATATATAATGTATATATATATATTATATATATATATATATATATATATATATATATATATATAATATATATATATATATATATATATATATATGATGTATTTTTTTTTCAACAAACGGCCGCATCCCACCAAGGCAGTGTGGCCCAAAAAGAAAAACGAAAGTTTCTCTTTTTAAATTTAGTAATTTATACGAGAGAAGGGGTTACTAGCCCCTTGCTCCCGGCATTTTAGTCGCCTCTTACAACACGCATGGCTTACGGAGGAAGAATTCTGTTCCACTTCCCCATGGAGATAAGAGGAAATAAACAAGAATAAGAACTAGAAAGAAAATAGAAGAAAACCCAGAGGGGTGTGTATATATATGCTTGTACATGTATGTGTAGTGTGACCTAAGTGTAAGTAGAAGTAGCAAGACATACCTGAAATCTTGCATGTTTATGAGACAGAAAAAAGGACACCAGCAATCCTACCATGTAAAACAATTACAGGCTTTCGTTTTACACTCACTTGGCAGGACGGTAGTACCTCCCTGGGCGGTTGCTGTCTACCAACCTACTACCTACAATATATATATATATATATATATATATATATATATATATATATATATATATATATATATATATATATATATATATATATAATATATATATATAATGTATTGCGTACTCTCGCAGGGAATCTTCGTACTCTCGCACGCAATTTTCGTACTCTCGCAGGCAATCTTCGTACTCTCGCACGTAATCTTCGTACTCTCGCAGGCAATCTTCGTACTCTCGCACGCAATCTTCGTACTCTCGCAGACAATCTTCGTACTCTCGCACGCAATCTTCGTACTCTCGCAGGCAATCTTCGTACTCTCGCACGCAATCTTCGTACTCTCGCACGCAATCTTCGTACTCTCGCAAACAATCTTCGTACTCTCGCACGCAATCATCGTACTCTCGCACGGAATCATCGTACTCTCGCAGGCAATCTTCGTACTCTCGCAGGCAATCTTCGTACTCTCGCAGGCAATCTTCGTACTCTCGCACGCAATCTTCGTACTCTCGCACGCAATCTTCGTACTCTCCCAGGCAATATTCGTACTCTCGCACGCAATCTTCGTACTCTCGCAGGCAATCTTCATACTCTCGCACGCAATCTTCGTACTCTCGCAGGCAATCTTCGTACTCTCGCACGCAATCTTCGTACTCTCGCAGACAATCTTCGTACTCTCGCACGCAATCTTCGTACTCTCGCAGGCAATCTTCGTACTCTCGCACGCAATCTTCGTACTCTCGCACGCAATCTTCGTACTCTCGCAAACAATCTTCGTACTCTCGCATGCAATCATCGTACTCTCGCACGGAATCATCGTACTCTCGCAGGCAATCTTCGTACTCTCGCAGGCAATCTTCGTACTCTCGCACGCAATCTTCGTACTCTCGCACGCAATCTTCGTACTCTCGCACGCAATCTTCGTACTCTCGCACGCAATCTTCGTACTCTCCCAGGCAATATTCGTACTCTCGCACGCAATCTTCGTACTCTCGCAGGCAATCTTCATACTCTCGCACGCAATCTTCGTACTCTCGCACGCAATCTTCGTACTCTCGCACGCAATCTTCGTACTCTCGCAGGCAATCTTCATACTCTCGCACGCAATCTTCGTACTCTCGCACGCAATCTTCGTACTCTCGCACGCAATCTTCGTACTCTCGCACACTCACCCTCTATTTTAAGACAAGAATTTCTCTGGCAGGAACTGACGCGTTTTCCTGCCCTGAAACGGGAGGAAAACATAACTTGTCTCCCAACAGCATTTCTGTGATTCATTACTCAGTTTACAACGTTCTCAGCTCACACACTGAGGGACCGGGGATCGATCCCGGCACAGGTGAAACGTTGGATATGTTTCCTTACATTTGCTGCTCCTCCTCTCCCCATGTAAACCTAGTACTATGTTCTAGGGGGGGAGAGGTGTTAGTCGCCTGTTTTGGGTTGCATCCTGGGGAAGACTGAATGACTACAATGGGAATAAGACTGGCTTATCCTTGGGGTTAACCCTGGGTTATCCTGGGGGGGGATTAACCTAAGAACACAATGCTTCACTAAGAACACAATGCTTCACTAAGAACACAATGCTTCACTAAGAACACAATGCTTCACTAAGAACACAATGCTTCACTAATAACAACAGAGCGACAGGTAATAGGCAGATATTGCATAATCTTGCTGATATGTCACCCACTGTTATCTTTTACTGGAAACTGATGTGCGAAGACTCGTTTACTGTGCTCAAACACTTGAGTTGAGATGTGATCTCTGTAAAAAAAAAAAACTGTATCCAATTCCAGTTGTCGGCTACACTAAAGTTCCTAAGTCTACACTACGTGGCATGTTGCATATGAACTTATTATTGGTGACATTCATAGCATAGTGGTGGTGCTGCTTGCTTCCATATATAAATATAATATATATATATATATATATATATATATATATATATATATATATATATATATATATATATATATATATATATATATATATATATATATATATATATATTTATATATATATAGGTCACGCCGAATAAGTAAAACATGCAATTTTCTTGCTGAGTAGGGCAAGATAGGGTGGCCCGAAAAAGAAAAATTTCCATCCTTCACTCCATCACTGTCTTGCCAGAGAGGTGCTTTACACTACAGTTATAAAACTGCAACATTAACACCCCTCCTTCAGAGTGCAGACACTGTACTTCCCATCTCCAGGACTCGAATGCAGCCTGCCGCTTATCCTGAATCCCTTCATAAATATTACCCTGCTCACACTCCAACAGCACGTCAAGTCCTAAAAACCATTTGTTTCCATTTGCTCCTATCTAACATGCTCACGCATGCTTGCTGGAAGTCCAAGCCCCTCGCACACAAAACCTCCTTTACCCCCTCCCTTCAACTTTTCCTAGGCCGACCTCTATCCCGCCTTCCCTCCACTATAGATTTATACACTCGAAGTCATTCTATTTTGTTCCATTCTCTCTACACGTCCAAAGCCCCTCAGCAACCCTTCCTCAGCCCTCTGGATAACAGTTTTGGTAATCCCGCACCTCCTCTTAATTTCCAAACCACGAATTCTCTACATTATATTCACACTACACATTGCCCTCAGTCATATTTCCACTGCCTCCAGGCTTCTCCTTGTTGCAACATTCACCACCCATGCTTTGCACCCATATAAGAGTGTTGGTATAACTATACTATCATACATTCCCCTCTTTGCTTCCATGGACAAAGTTCTTTGTCTCCACAGACTCCTCAGTGCACCATTCACATTTTTCCCCTCGTCAATTCTATGATTCACCACATCTTTCATAGACCTATCTGCTGACACGTCCACTCCTAAATATCTGAAAACATTCCCCTCCTCCATATTCTCTCCCTCCAATCTGACATCCAATCTTTCGTTACCTATTTTTTTTGTTATCCTCACCACCACCTTACCCTTTTCTATATTCACTTTTAATTTTCTTCTTTTACATACCTTACAAAACTCATCCACCAACCTCTGCAACTTCTCTTCAAAATCTCCCAAAAGCACAGTGTCATCAGCAAAGAGCAACTGTGACAACTCCCACTTTGTGTTTGATTCTTTATCTTTTAACCCCACACCTCTTGCCAACACCCGAGCATTCACTTCTCTTACAACCCCATCTATAAATATACTGAACAACCATGGTGACATCACACATCCTTGTATAAGCCCTACTTTTACTGGAAAATAATATCTCTCTCCTACATACTCTAACCTGAGCCTCACTATCCTCGTAAAAACTTTTCACCACTTTCAATAACCTACCTCCTATTCTATACATTTGCAACATCTGCCACATTGCCCCCCTATCCTATCCACCCTGTCATACGTCTTTTCCAAATCCATAAATGCCACAAAGTCTCTTTATTCTTATCTAAATACTGTTCACCTATATGTTTCACTGTAAACACTTGGTCTACACACCCCCTACCCTTCCTAAAGCCTCCTTGTTCATCTGCCATTCTACTCTCCGTCTTACTCTTAATTCTTTCAATAATAACTCTACCATACACTTTACCAGGTATACTCAACAGACTTATTCCCCTATAATTTTTGCACTTTTTTATCCCATTTGCCTTTATACAAAGGAACTATGCATGCTCTCTGCCAATCCCTAGGTACCTTATCCTCTTCCATACATTTATTAAATGAAAGCACCAACCACTCCAGAACTATATCCCCACCTGCTTTTAACACTTCTATCTTTATCCCACCAATCCCAGTTGCCTTACCCCCTTTCATTCTACCCACTGCCTCACGAACTTCCCCCACACTCACAACTAGCTCCTCCTCACTCCTACAAGATGTTATTCCTCCTTGCCCTATACACGAAATCACAGCTTCCCTATCTTCATCAACATTTAACAATTCCTCAAAATATTCCCTCCATCTTCCTGATACCTCTAACTCTCCATTTAATAACCCTCCTCTTCTATTTTTAACTCCAAAACTTTTTCTTATTTTCAAATTAATTTGTTGATAACATCACACCCACTCTCTCATTTGCTCTCTTTTTTACATGGTTTCACCACTCTCTTAACCTCTCTTTTCCTCTCCATATACTCCTCCCTCCTTGCATCACTTCTACTTTGTAAAAACCTCTCATATGCCAACCTCTTCTCTCTTACTAATGTCTTTTCATCATTCCCTTCTTCCCTCCCGCACCCACTTTCCTGTAACATAAGCTTTTGCTTAACACTCTAACACTACATTCTTAAATGTACCCCATACATCTTCATATCCATTGTCTATATTCTTACTAGCCCATCTATACTCCAATGGTTGTTTATATCTTAAACTAACTGCCTCCTCCTTTAGCTTATAAACCTTCACCTCTTTCTTACCTGCTGCTTCCATTTTCCTTGTATCCCATCTACCTTTTACTCTCACTGTAGCTACAATTAAAAAGTGATCTGATATATCTGTGGCCCCTCTATAAACACGTACATCTTAAAGTCTATCCAACAGTCTTTTATCTATCAATACGAAGTCCAACAAACTACTGTCATTATGCCCTACATCATATCTTGTATACTTATTTATCCTCTTTTTCTTAAAATATGTATTACGTATAACCAAACTCCATTCTATACAAAGTTCAAAGGGCCTCCATTATCATTTACACCTGGCACCCCAGACTTACCTACCACACCCTCTTTAAATATTTCTCCTACTTTAGCATTTAGGTCCCTTACCACAATTACACTCTTACTTGGTTCAAAAGTTCCTACACACTCTCTTAACATCTCCCAAAATCTCTCTCTCTCCTTTACACTCCTCTCTTCTCCAGGTGCATACATACTTATTATGACCTACTTTTCGTATCCAACCCTTATTTGAATCCACGTAATCCTTGAATATATACATTTATATTCCCTCTTCTCCTTCCATAACTGATCCTTCAACATTATTGCCACCTCTTCCTTAGCTCAAATATTCCTGACTTAATCCCATTTATTTCTCCCCACTGAAACTCACCTACCACCTTCAGCTTTGTTTTGCTCAGAGCTACGACATCCAACTTCTTTTCATTCACAACATTAGCAATCATCTCTTTCTTATCATCCGCACTACATCCACGACGCACATTCAAGCATCCCAGTTTTATAAAGTTTTTCTTCTACTCTTGTTTAGTACGTATTTTCTAATCGAGAAGGGGTTACTAGCCCATTGCTTCCGGCATTTTAACCACCTCATACGACACGCATAGTTTACATTTCTCCATTTTCACATAGAGAATAGAGGAAATAAAGAAGAACAAGAATGATCAAGAAAAAAGAAAAACCTAAATGTGTGTATGTATATATATGCATGTGCATGCCTGTGTAGTGTGACCTAAATGTAAGGAGAAGTAGCAAGATATACCTGTTATCCAGTGTGTTTATGAGACAGAAAAAAGAACATGTGTGTATGCAGTAATTACGCAAAAATTATTCTGAATCTTACGAAAAAAACATATTTCATTTTGTTTGTTTATTATTAAATTATTGTAAAATTATATAAAACATATTTAGTTGGACTAGGCTAAATTAAATTCCACTTGATATAACAAGATTAGGTAAGTTTTCTAAGGTTCTTTTGGTATAAAATTATTAATTTTTCCTTTAACATAAATTAAAGAAAAACATATATCTTTAAATTTATAAGAGAAAATTTTAGAATGAACTTAATTTTTAAATGAGTTCTTGCTAATTGACCAGTTTTACCTATTTGGCACAACATATTTATATATATGCAAACAATCGCAGACAAGCGATGTTAATGCAAGACAAGCCACGGGGGATAGAATCTTCAGCTAAAGTACTTTCACACTTCTCAGTGCATCATCAGGAGCTATGCAATGTTACAAGGCAGCAACTGAATAATTGAGGGTAAGTTTTGTCACAGAGTAGCGTAGTGCGGGTTGACACCAGTCACAGTCTCTCTGAATATGAGGCAACTGCCTGTGTGCCACCCACCCTACGACCCTCCCCGTCCTCATCCCCAAATGGGGCAGGAGACGGCCTTTGGGTTTTCAGCAGTCAAGGAGTAGGAAATCAGAAAATACAATAGCCAGCCCCACACTTCTTTTAGTCGTCTGGAACAGGTCATGTGACTTCAGAAAATACGTTTCACAGTGGATAATATACATATGGATTATTGTTATTATCTGTAACCCCTTAATTGATAAAAGAAAACATATGAATGTATTCTTTGTTCATTTAAAAACAATATTCTGGGGTTCTGGAATGTTCGCCGGGGTATTCAACAGTATCTTTCCATATATTCCTATATCCTCCTAAATATATTCCTAAATATTATCTACCAGTCTTCTCAGTATAGATTAATATGCCTTATGTGGGTATCTTCTATTCCTATCTGATAATATTTCTATGACCTAATTTTCTTTTTTGAATATCCTTTAATACCACTATCTATGCTATCACTTAATCTTGTGTACCTGTCCACGTATAGTACAGTGACAGCTAAACGGGTTATATAGTATGCTACCATTTACGACAGAGTAGCTCATATGAGTTTGGTGCGTAGACACTGGTCGAGCGTCACCAACTACCCTTACCCTTTTAAGTGTAAGCGTGGCCGGGGAGACATCCGCACTACGCTACTCTGAGAACTCTCTCCCTGATTTCGTGGCTTTCTTGCAACATTGCATAGCTCCTGATGACGCACGGAGAAGTGTGAAAGTACTTAAGCCAAAGACTTCCACCCCCAGTGGCTTGTCTTGCATAGTTAAGATCGCCCGTCTGCGATTGTAACGCTCTTCTTGCCGAATAAGGCAAGCAAAAATTTGTGTATGCAATAATTTAGCAAAAAATTATTTTGAACCTAACGAAAAAAAATTATGTCATTGTGTTTGTTTATTATTAAATTATTGTAAACTTATCTAAAATATATGTAGTTGGATTAAGCTAAATTAAATTGCACTTGTTATAATAAGGTTTGTTAAGTTTTCAAATTTCTTTTGGTACAAAAGTATTAATTTTTACATTAACATAAATGAAAAATATATCTCTAAACGTATAAGACAGAATTTTTGAAAGGATTAAATTTTAAATGAGTTCTTGCTAATTGACCAGTTTTACCTATTCAGCACGATAATATATATATATATATATATATATATATATATATATATATATATATATATATATATATATATATATATATATATATATATATATTTATTATCACACTGGCCATCATTCACTCCATCACTGTCTTGCCAGAAGGGTGCTTTACACTTCAGTTTTTAAACTGCAACATTAACACACACACACACACACACACACACACACACACACACACACACACACACACACACACACACACACACACACACACACACACACATATATATATATATATATATATATATATATATATATATATATATATGTCGTGCCGAATAGGCAGAACTTGCGATCTTGGCTTAAATAGCAACGCTCATCTTGCCATATAGGACAAGTGAAAATTTGTGTATGCAATAATTTCGCCAAAATCATTCTGAACCTAACGAAAAAAATTTATTTCCCTGTGTTTGTTTAGTATTAAATTATTGTAAACAAAACTAAAATATATTTAGTTTGGTTAGGCTAAAATAAATTGTTCTTGTTATAATAAGGTTAGGTAAGTTTTCCAAGTTCCTTTTGGTGCAAAATTATAAATTTTTACATTAATATTAATGAAAAAAATATATCTTTAAACGTATAAGAGAAAATTTTAGAATGGACTTAATTTTAAATGAGTTCTTGCTAATTGACCAGTTTTACATATTCGGCACGACATATATATATATATTATATATATATATATATATATATATATATATATATATATATATATATATATATATATATATATATATATATATATATATATAATCGAACATTTTAAGGACTTGCCAACTTCAAGTAGCCATCAAGGATGGTTTTTGCCAAATACGCCAAGCTTATAAGCTTATAATCATTGTTGTTATATCTACGTAAATCAGTCTAAGCATCACGAAATTAATATATACGTTAGGCAGCATGAAGCAATATTAGGTTATATAAATTTGAGCACGACAAAAAATACATTCCGTGTATATTCACCTTATTTACACACACACAACACACACACACACACACACACACACACACACACACACACACACACACACACACACACACCACACGCACTCACACACACACACACACACACACACACACACACACACACACACACACACACACACACACACACACACACACACACACACACACACACACACACACATGGTACGTGGCGAGGTGTCAGAGTGGGCACCTGTGACCAGCGGGGTCCCGCAGGGGTCAGTCCTAGGACCAGTGCTGTTTCTGGTATTTGTGAACGACATGACGGAAGGAATAGACTCTGAGGTGTCCCTGTTTGCAGATGACGTGAAGTTGATGAGAAGAATTCACTCGATCGAAGACCAGGCAGAACTACAAAGGGATCTGGACAGGCTGCAGACCTGGTCCAGCAATTGGCTCCTGGAGTTCAATCCCACCAAGTGCAAAGTCATGAAGATTGGGGAAGGGCAAAGAAGGCCGCAGACGGAGTACAGTCTAGGGGGTCAGAGACTACAAACCTCACTCAAGGAAAAAGATCTTGGGGTGAGTATAACACCAGGCACATCTCCTGAAGCGCACATCAACCAAATAACTGCTGCAGCATATGGGTGCCTAGCAAACCTCAGAACAGCATTCCGACATCTTAATAAGGAATCATTCAGGACCCTGTACACCGTGTACGTTAGGCCCATATTGGAGTATGCGGCACCAGTTTGGAACCCACACCTAGCCAAGCACGTGAAGAAACTAGAGAAAGTGCAAAGGTTTGCAAAAAGACTAGTCCCAGAGCTAAGAGGTATGTCCTACGAGGAGAGGTTAAGGGAAATCAACCTGACGACACTGGAGGACAGGAGAGATAGGGGGACATGATAACGACATACAAAATACTGAGAGGAATTGACAAGGTGGACAAAGACAGGATGTTCCAGAGATTGGACACAGTAACAAGGGGACACAGTTGGAAGCTGAAGACACAGATGAATCACAGGGATGTTAGGAAGTATTTCTTCAGCCACAGAGTAGTCAGTAAGTGGAATAGTTTGGGAAGCGATGTAGTGGAGGCAGGATCCATACATAGCTTTAAGCAGAGGTATGATAAAGCTCACGGCTCAGGGGAGTGACCTAGTAGCGATCAGTGAAGAGGCGGGGCCAGGAGCTCGGACTCGACACCCGCAACCTCAACTAGGTGAGTACAACTAGGTGAGTACACACACACACACACACACACCACACACACACACACACACACACACACACACACACACACACACACACACACACACACACAACACACATATATATATATATATACATATATATATATATATATATATATATATATATATATATATAATATATATATATATATATTATTTATTTATTTATTTATTTATTTATTTATTTATTTTAACAAGTCGGGTGACCCAAAAAGAAAGAAAATTTCCAGAAAGAAAATACTTTCATCATTCAACACTTTCACTTCACTCACACATAATCACTTGTTTTTGCAGAGGTGCTCAGAATACAACAGTTTACAAGTATATACGTATAAAAATACACAATATATCCCTCCAAACTGCCAATATCCCAAACCCCTCCTTTAGATCGCAGGCATTGTAATTCCCATTTCCAGGACTCAAGTCCGGTAATACAAAATAACCAGTTTCTCTGAATCCCTTCACTAAATATTACCCTGCTCACACTCCAACAGCTCGTCAGGTCCCAAATACCATTCGTCTCCATTCACTCCTATATAACAAGCTCACGCACACTTGCTGAAAGTCCAAGCCCCTCGCCCACAACACCTCCTTTACCCCCTCCCTCCAACCTTTTCGAGGACGACCCCTACCCCGCCTTCCTTCCCCTGCAGATTTATACGCTCTCCATGTCATTCTACTTTGATCCATTCTCTCTAAATGACCAAACCACCTCAACAAACCCTCTTCAGCCCTCTGACTAATATTTTTATTAACTCCACACCTTCTCCTAATTTCCACACTCCGAATTTTCTGCATAATATTTACACCACACATTGCCCTTAGACAGGGCATCTCCACTGCCTCCAACCGCCTCCTCGCTGCAGCATTTACAACCCAAGCTTCACACCCATATAAGAGCGTTGGTACTACTAAACTTTCATACATTCCCTTCCTTGCCTCCATAGATAACATTTTTTGCCTCCTCATATACCTCAATGCACCACTCACCTTTTTTTCCTTTATCCATTCTATGATTAACCTCATCCTTCATAAATCCATCCGCTGACACGTCAACTCCCAAATATCTGAAAACATTCACTTCTTCCATACTCCTCCTCCCCAATTTTATATCCAATTTTTCTTTATCTAAATCATTTGATACCCTCATCACCTTACTCTTTTCTATGTTCACTTTCAACTTTCTACCTTTACACACACTCCCAAATTCGTCCACTAACCTCTGCAATTTTTCTTAAGAATCACCCATAAGCACAGCATCATCAGCAAAAAGTAACTATGTCACTTACCATTTTGTATTTAATTCCCCATAATTTAATCCCACCCCTCTCCCGAACACCCTAGCATTTACTTCTTTTACAACCCCATCTATAAATATATTAAACAACCATGGTGACATTACACATCCCTGTCTAAAACCTACTTTTACCGGGAAGTAGTCTCCCTCTCTTCTGCACACTCTAACCTAAGCCTCACTATCCTCTTAAAAACTCTTTACAGCATTTAGTAACTTACCACCTATTCCATATACTTGCAACATCTGCCACATTGCTCTCCTATCCACTCTATCATATGCATTTTCTAAATCCATAAATGCAATAAAAACTTCCCTACCTTTATCTAAATACTGTTCAAATATGCTTCAATGTAAACACTTGATCTACACATCCCCTACCCACTCTAAAACCTCCTTTCTCATCCGCAATTTTACATTGTCTTACATCTAATTCTTTCAATAATAACCCTACCGTACACTTTTCCTGGTAAACTCAGTAAACTTTTATTTTTTTTTATTATCACACTGGCCGATTCCCACCAAGGCAGGGTGGCCCGAAAAAGAAAAACTTTCACCATCATTCACTCCATCACTGTCTTGCCAGAAGGGTGCTTTACACTACAGTTTTTAAACTGCAACATTAACACCCCTCCTTCAGAGTGCAGGCACTGTACTTCCCATCTCCAGGACTCAAGTCCGGCCTGCCGGTTTCCCTGAACCCCTTCATAAATGTTACTTTGCTCACACTCCAACAGCACGTCAAGTATTAAAAACCATTTGTCTCCATTCACTCCTACCAAACACGCTCACGCATGCCTGCTGGAAGTCCAAGCCCCTCGCACACAAAACCTCCTTTACCCCCTCCCTCCAACCTTTCCTAGGCCGACCCCTACCCCGCCTTCCTTCCACTACAGACAGATACACTCTTGAAGTTATTCTGTTTCGCTCCATTCTCTCCACATGTCCGAACCACCTCAACAACCCTTCCTCAGCCCTCTGGACAACAGTTTTTGGTAATCCCGCACCTCCTCCTAACTTCCAAACTACGAATTCTCTGCATTATATTCACACCACACATTGCCCTCAGACATGACATCTCCACTGCCTCCAGCCTTCTCCTCGCTGCAACATTCATCACCCATGCTTCACACCCATATAAGAGCGTTGGTAAAACTATACTCTCATACATTCCCCTCTTTGCCTCCAAGGACAAAGTTCTTTGTCTCCACAGACTCCTAAGTGCACCACTCACCCTTTTCCCCTCATCAATTCTATGATTCACCTCATCTTTCATAGACCCATCCGCTGACACATCCACTCCCAAATATCTGAATACATTCACCTCCTCCATACTCTCTCCCTCCAATCTGATATCCAATCTTTCATCACCTAATTTTTTTTTGTTATCCTCATAACCTTACTCTTTCCTGTATTCACTTTCAATTTTCTTCTTTTGCACACCCTACCAAATTCATCCACCAATCTCTGCAACTTCTCTTCAGAATCTCCCAAGAGCACAGTGTCATTAGCAAAGAGCAACTGTGACAACTCCCACTTTATGTGTGATTCTTTATCTTTTAACTCCACGCCTCTTGCCAAGACCCTCGCATTTACTTCTCTTACAACCCCATCTATAAACTTATTCCTCTATAATTTTTACAATCTCTTTTGTCCCCCTTCCCTTTATATAAGGGGACTATACATGCTCTCTGCCAATCCCTAGGTACCTTCCACTCTTTCATACATTTATTAAACAAAAATACCAACCACTCCAACACTATATCCCCCCCTGCTTTTAACATTTCTGTCATGATCCCGTCGGTTCCAGCTGCTTTAAATCCTTTCATTCTAGGTAATGCCTCACGCACCTCCCCCACACTTACATCCTGCTCTTCTTCACTCCTAAAAGATGGTATACCTCCCTGGCCAGTGCAAGAAATTACCGCCTCCCTTTCTTCGTCGACATTTAAAAGTTTCTCAAAATATTCTCGCCATCTACCCAATACCTCCATCTCCCCATCTACTAACTCCGCTACTCTGTTTTTAACTGACAAATCCATTTGTTCCCTAGGCTTTCTTAACTTGTTTAACTCACTCCAATTGTTTTTCTTATTTTCATTAAAATTTCTTGACAGTGCCTCTCCCACTCTATCATCCACTCTCCTTTTGCACTCTCTCACCACTCTCTTCACCTTTCTTTTACTCTCCATATACTCTACTCTTCTTATAACACTTCTGCTTTGTAAATACCTCTCATAAGCTACCTTTTTCTCTTTTATCACACCCTTTACTTCATCATTCCACCAATCACTCCTCTTTCCTCCTGCACCCACCCTCCTATAACCACAAACTTCTGCCCCAAATTCTAATACTGCATTTTTAAAACTATTCCAACCCTCTTCAACCCCTCCTCACTACTCATACTTGCACCAGCTTACCTTTCTGCCATTAGTTGCTTATATTTCACCCGAACTTCCTCCTCCTTTAGTTTATACACTTTCACCTCCCTCTTACTTGTTGTTGCCATTTTCCTCTTGTCCCATCTACCTCTTACTCTAACTGTAGCTACAACTAAATAATGATCCGATATATCAGTTGCCCTTAATAAACGTGTACATCCTGGAGCCTACCCATCAACCTTTTATCCACCAATACATAATCTAACAAACTACTTTCATTACATGATATATCATACCTTGTATATTTATCCTCTTTTTCATAAAATATGTATTACTTATTACCAAACCTCTTTCTACATATAGCTCAATTAAAGGCTCCCCATTTTCATTTACCCCTGGCACCCCAAATTCATCTACTACTCCCTCCGCAACATTTTTACCCACTTTAGCATTGAAATCCCCAACCACAAGTACTCTCACACTTGGTTCAAAACTCCCCACACATTCACTCAACATTTCCCAAAATCTCTCTCTCTCCTCTATACTTCTCTCTTCCCCAAGTGCATATACGCTTACTATAACCCACTTCTCACATCCAACTTTTATTTTACTCCACATAATCCTTGAATTAATACATTTATACTCCCTCTTTTCCTGCCATAGTTTATCCTTCAACATTATTGCTACTCCTTCTTTAGCTCTAACTCTATTTGAAACACCTGACCTAATCCCATTTATTCCTCTCCACTGAAACTCTCCCACCCCCTTCAGCTTTGTTTCACTTAAAGCCAGGACATCCAGCTTCTTCTCATTCATAACATCCACAATCATCTCTTTCTTATCATTTGCAAAACTTCAACGCACATTCAGACTTCCCACTTTGACAATTTTCTTCTTCCTATTATTTTTAGTAATTATTACAGGAAAAGGGGTTACTAGCCCATTCTTCCCGGCATTTTATTTGATTTTTACAACACCCATGGCTTACGGAGGAAAGATTCTTATTCCACTTCCCCATATATATAAAAGGAAAAGTAATAAGACCAAGGACTATTAAGATAAAATCAAAGAAAACTCAGATGAGTGTGTATAAATAAACGTGTACATGTATGTGTAGTGTGACCTAAGTGTAAGTAGAAGTAGCAAGACGTACCTGTAGTCTTGCATATTTATGAGACAGACAAAAGACATCAGCAATCCTACCATCATGTAAAACAATTACAGGATTTCGTTTTACACTCACTTGGCAGGACGGTAGTACCTCCCTGTCTACCAACCTAATATACATTATTATGATATATATATATTATTCATTTATATATATAAATAGGAAGTAATGACCAGAATTTAAAGTAAAATGCAATAGAAAACTCAGATAGTGTGTTAAAAACTGTACATGTATGTGTTTGACCTAAGTTTAATAAAGTACAAGACGTACTTAGTCTTGCATAATTTATGAACAGACAAAAGACATCAGCAATCCTACCATCTGTAAACAATACAGGAATCGTTTACACTCATGCAGGACGGAGATCCTTCTACCAAGCCTAATATTATAAAATATATTATATATATATATATATAATATAAATATATATTTTATATATACATATATATTATATATATATATAAGTCGGCGAATACGTAATGGTCAATTAGCAAAAACTTTTTTAAATTATTCGTCAGATTCAAAATGATTTTTGTAAAATTATTGCACACAAATTTTCGCTTGCCTTAGTCGGCAAGAAGAGCGTTGCTATTTAAGCCAAGATCGCAAGTCGGCACGACATATATAATATATATATATATATATATATATATATATATATATATATATATATATATATAGTATATATTAATAATAGTTTTAAGACAATTTATGATAAAGCTGCTGGAGCAGGGTGAGGGAGGACCCAGTAGCGATCAGTGAAGAGGCGGGGCCAGTTGCTAAGTCCCGACCCCTGCAACCACAATTAGGTGAGTACACACTCATGCGTCGCTTAATGATGAGAATATGTTCTCAGAAATGCGTCTTCAGGCGATATCATCGTTGTGTGATCATCATAGTGTACTTAACACAAACCTAGATGGTATAGCCTACTACACACCTACGCTATATGGTTTTTCTTTTTCATCATAGATTTGCTTGTAAGTAGATAATGCACCATGAACATTCCTCCCTATTAATAAACAACTTTTGGTGTTGGGATCCACGTTTTCAAACTTTTTTAAGGAGCTTGTTGAGGTCTGCGAAGCTTCTGATAAATCCTTCACTGTGAAGTTTCTCTCGGGGTTCTTCTTTTTCTTCTCCTGCAGGAGCCATGGTGAACAAAACAACGCGAGATTAACTCATACACAAAGGAAAATGTTACTATTAAGAGATATTGTAAACACGAGATGTGCGAGGCTACTGCTGGCGTAACACTGTATACTGTTTTATAATAAACCTTTTTTTATAATTAGAAAGAGTACACTCTGGAATAACCATAAAAAGTATAGTACAATAAATACATAAACCAGTAGAATAGTTGTGTATCATTATCAAGACATGTACTGTACATACTTGGCAGTGCAGTAGGTTTGTATACACCACCGTCGTATATGCGGTCCGTCGTTGATCGAAACATCGTTATGCGATGCATGGCTGTATATACATACACGTGTGTGTAACATATACCGTATACCAAACTAACCCTATGCCTTTTCTTCATCACTAACGTTCACAATGATGTAAAACTAAGAGACGAAATCTATATACCATATGAGATTCAAAGTGGGTTTTGCAGATCCAGGTTTTTGCTCCATGATGTATTGGTCACACAGGTTATAACATATTATTATTGTTGTTATTATTATTATTATTATTATTATTATTATTATTATTATTATTATTATTATAAAATTCACTGAGAAAAGGTAAACCTAGTGAATATAAGAATCAAGGAGCACAACACTGCCCACACTAGGCAGGTCCTATTCACACTCAAGCATTAGGATCGTAAGAACAAAGAAGCACTGTCATAGGCCTACTGGCGCCTGCAAATGAGCTTACTGGCCTGGAAACTAGCCAGGCACCAGTTCGACTTGTGTGTGAACAGCGTCTGGTTCTCAGAGTGAACCCCATCACGAACCGCATCACGGACCCCCAGCACACACGACCAATTTTTATTTCACAGTTGAGCTGAACAAGAGGGAGTGATAGAATATCAATGAAGCACGTCCCATGTGTCTTCCGGCGGCGGCTGCCACCTCCCACTCCCCCTCCCCCGCCCCCTTCTCCTCCCCCTTCAATTAACATGACAAGCCAGGTTTAACACGATTGTTATTATATTTATAGAGAAGCGCTTAATCCGCAAGGGGGGTTATAGGACGAGTGGTTCCAGTTGGTTGAATCAAGAACCCCTGACCGGCATCATGGCGACAACTTTCCTCTGAAGGTAAGCAAGAATGTTATTCTTGTTTGCTACGATTTCTCTAATTATTGTCAGTGTTATTCATTATTCATATACTTCTTGTATTATTATCAGTATTATTCACTGCTGCTGCAGAAGTTATGTTTCTGTTATAGTTCTTGTCAATGTTATTCGTTGTTGTGGAGAACCGACAAGTTGATAAGTTAGACACATGTGCAATACTTGGGTATCTTCATTGTGGAAACGTTTCGCCACACAATGGTTTCATCAGTCCAATACAAAGAAGAATGGTGAAGATCAGGAGTTTGAGGTAATGTCCCTAAATTAGACACATGTGCAACCTCATACTCTGATCTTCACCGTTCTTCTTTGCATTGGACTGATGAAGCCCCTGTGTAACACAACGTTATTTGTTGTTACTGTTGAGATTAAGACACATGTGCAACATCTGGGTATCTTTATTGTAGACGTTTCGCCATCCAGTGGCTTTATCAATACAAATTCTAGGACATAACTTGAAGACAGTAGAACTATGTACAGAAGATGAGGTAATCAGTCCCTCAACCTAGGAGTAGGTGCGAAGAGCACCATAGTCGTGGAGATTCTGAAGCAGAAGAAAGAATCCTGGCGCTTATATAGTAACGTCAGGTGTAGCAGACGAGGGCATATTCACTGGTAGGCGGGATTCCCCAGTGGAAGTAGGTCCTTCCCAAAGAGATGGGTTAGTTGTAGTAGTAGTTGTCGTAGTCGTGAAGGTTATGTACATGTCCTCAGAATTAAGATTCCATGAACTTCTCCAGGCCGAGGGACTGACAACCTCAAACTCCTTTCTTCTGCTTCAGAATCTCCACGACTATGGTGCTGTTCGCACCTACTCCTAGGTTGAGGGACTGATTACCTCAACTTCTGTACATAGTTCTACTGTCTTCAAGTTATGTCCTAGAATTTGTATTGATAAAGCCACTGGATGGCGAAACGTCTACAATAAAGATACCCAGATGTTGCACATGTGTCTTAATCTCATCTTGTCGGTATTATATACCATTCGTACACAACGTTGTTACTGTTGCTTGCAGTGACCTTGTTACCTACCTAGAGTTTGTTCCAAGGGTCACAACCCCTCGCAGCCGGGTCCCAGACCAGGCCTCCCGGTGGATGACCAGATTAACCAGGCTGTTAGTAAAGTAAAAGGACACAAGTGCAACTAATGTGACATTTTTTATTGTGGCAACGTTTCGCTCTCCAGGTGCTTTGTCAAGCCGACAAGCTTGACAAAGCTCCTGGAGAGCGAAACGTTGCCACAATAAAAAAAAGTCACATTAGTTGTACTTGTGTCCTTTTACTGTTTTACATATTGTCGGTAATTCTACCAACATTATTACAGGCTGTTAGGTAAGACACATATGCAACAGTTAGACAACTTTATTCCGAAACGTTTCGCGTACACAGTAGGCTTCTTCAGTCGAATACAGAAAATAGGCAGGAACAGTAGAGATGTGAAGACGATGTAATCAGTCCATCACCCTTGTAGTCGTAGAATTTGAGGTTGTCAGTCCCTCGGCCTGGAGAAGTTCAGTTCCATAGTCAGGAACTATCTGAAGATCAAGCGACAGTGCGGAGACTTAAATACTGTCGGAGAGAGGTGCAGAGTAGTAGTAGTAGTCAGTGAGAATAGTCCTCTGAAGAGGTCATGTCCCTCTAGATCTAACATCACTTGAAAAGCTTGTCCAAGGTGTTTTCTTAACCAATGCCAGTGTTGCAGTTTGGTTGACAAGATGAACATTCAAAATGGATACAGTACCGACAGGTTGTTAGGTAAGACACATATGCAACATTAGACAACTTTATCGAAACGTTCGCCTCACGTAGCTTCTTCAGCGAATACAGAAAATAGGCAGGAACAGTAGAGATGTGAAGACGATGTAATCACCATCACCCTTGTAGTCGTAGATTTGAGGTGTCAGTCCCTCGGCCTGGAGAAGTTCAGTTCCATAGTCAGGAACTATCTGAAGATCAAGCGACAGTGCGGAGACTTAAATACTGTCGGAGGGAAGGTTGCAGATTAGTAATATAGTAGTGAGAATGTAACCACTGAAAGGTCATGTCCCTCTCAGATCTAACACTTCTCACTTGAAAAGCTTGTCCAAGGTGTTTTCTGTACCAAGATGCCATGTTTGCAGTGTCTGACAAGATGAACATCAAAATGGTATACAATACCGACAGGTTGTTAGGTAAGACACATATGCAACAGTTAGACAACTTTATTCCGAAACGTTTCGCCTACACAGTAGGCTTCTTCAGTCGCCTACTGTGTAGGCGAAACGTTTCGGAATAAAGTTGTCTAACTGTTGCATATGTGTCTTACCTAACAACCTGTCGGTATTGTATACCATTTTGATGTTCATCTTGTCAGACACTGCAACACATGGCATCTTGGTACAGAAAACACCTTGGACAAGCTTTTCAAGTGAGAAGTGTTAGATCTGAGAGGGACATGACCTTTCAGTGGTTACATTCTCACTACTACTACTACTACTCTGCACCTCTCCTTCCGACAGTATTTAAGTCTCCGCACTGTCGCTTGATCTTCAGATAGTTCCTGACTATGGAACTGAACTTCTCCAGGCCGAGGGACTGACAACCTCAAATTCTACGACTACAAGGGTGATGGACTGATTACATCGTCTTCACATCTCTACTGTTCCTGCCTATTTTCTGTATTCGACTGAAGAAGCCTACTGTGTAGGCGAAACGTTTCGGAATAAAGTTGTCTAACTGTTGCATATGTGTCTTACCTAACAACCTGTCGGTATTGTATACCATTTTGATGTTCATTATTACAGGCTGTTAGTGTTAGCCGTACACCAGCATCAGCACCATAGCCCGGCTGATCAGGGACTGATTTGGGAAAAGTTGTCCAATTCCTTCTTGAAGACAGTCAGGGGATTGCTGGTAATCCCCCTTATGTATGAAAAGAAGACACTGAAAAGTCTTGGTCTCGTCACACTTACTGAGTCTTCCCTTAGTGTACTCACTGCATCACTGTTGTTCACTGGGATATTTTGCACAGTCTGCCAAGCCTCCTATTTTCATGGGGAACGATCTGCGTGAGCAAATTTGGGACTAATCCTCCTAGAATTTTCCAGATGTAGCTTGTAGTGTATCTCTATCGCCTACGTTCCAAATGGTACAGATCGAGGGACTCCAAAAGCTCCCAGTAATTTAGGTTCTGAACTGAATCTGTGGGAGCAGTGAAGGTTCTCTGTACATTTTCCAGGTCTGCAATTGCCTGCCTTGAACGGAGAGGTTAACAGTACAGCAGTATTCCAATCTAGAGAGAACAGATGATTTGAAGAGCATCATTATTTGCTTGGCATCCCTTGTTTAGAAGAATCTATTTAACCAGCCTATCGTCTTCCTTACTGCTGTGACAGTGACTGTTGTGATCCTTGAAGGTGAGATCTGACATGTGATAAATGGTTTAGAAAATCGACAAGTTATCTCAATAAAGATTCCCAAATGTTTCACAAGTGTCTTAGTATTTGAGATCTGGCATAATCACTCCCAGGTCTCTCACATTAGTCTTGCACTCTACCATGTGATTCAAGTTTGTTTTATACTCCGTTCCAGTCTATATTTCCTCAATCTTTCCACAACGGACTTACTGAAATTTCTCAAGAACATTGATGTTTGATAAGTTATAGTATTTATACTCTTACAGATGCAGTAGCAATCATAGGAGAGAAATGGCATAAAATACTGATACGGCACATAAAGGCATACTGTATAATGCGATCCTTTATTGGCAACGTTTCGCCTACTTAGTGGGCTTTATCAGGTCACAAACAGACCTCTATCCGTCACTTGATAAAGCCCACTTTGTGGGTGAAACACTGCCACTAAACAGTAGTAATTATTGTTGACATTGACGCAGTAAGTGAAGTACAGAAACACCAAGTAAGCTGAAGTAGCAGTAATTATAGTGGCAGCAATCGTAGTAGCTATATCCCCTTCTTAAGAGAGACTACATCAGCCTGTTTCCACTGGTTCTACTCCTTCCTTCAGTTCCCAGGAGACATATGTCGCCAGGATATTTTGCCCGCCCGCGGGCGGGCGGGCAGGCAGGCGGGCAGGCGGGGGGGCGGGCAGGCGGGCAGGCGGGCTGGCGGGCAGGCAGGCAGGCAGGCAGGCAGGCAGGCAGGTAGGCGGGCGGGCGGGCGGGCGGGCGGCGGGCGGGCGGGCAGGCAGGCGGGCGTGTTTGTTGAAGGCGCCAGCAGTGAGGATAATGACAAGTCTGTGTTGTCATTTAATCAGAAAGCTGAGGGAGCAGCAGCAGCAGCAGCAGCAGCAGCAAGAGACGGTGTGACGTCACGCCCACCCAGCCCAACACACCCACCTTCCTTTGTTGATACTGGTGTTTCCCTGCTCATGATCCCCAATTATTAGCTCGCTCGTACCCTCCCTCCCATCCATCTCTAACTCTCTTCCCCTATATCTCTCTCTACATATACCTCTCTCTCTCTCTCTCTCTCTTCCACCTTTTCCTCCCACCTCAATACCAAGGTTTTTTTTTTTACAGGGTTAGCTAAGAGTTCATATCGTTATTTACATAACGATCTGTTCCCTACCTCAGCTCATTTAAAAACCGTTACAAGTATTATTTATTAAATCTGTGAAGTATACAAATAGGGAACAGGATGAAGTTGCAGCCAGATGTGGCGAGGAATTTGATTTGTTGTGCGAACATGTTCCAGAGACAAGTCATTCGAAGAATGAATGATTGCAGATGAAGTGGTGCTCTTAAGGTAAAGCCAGAGTGTAGCTGCTGTTTGCTGCCCGTCTTGTGATGCAGAAGGTCTTCTCGCTGTCCCTGAAGTGAAGCCAAGTATGGAACCTTGATCCTTGACAACATTGACCTCGAACATCTCTCCAGTGTTGAAGGTGCGATTGAAATGGCAGGGCCATTCAGGCCAGGTCCAGGTGAGAGATACGTCGCCTTGCAAGGTTTTCTATTATATCCAGAATTAGTAAATGAGACTAGGGGCAGGCAATCCAAGAAGGTGGTTCATACTCAAGGTTAAGTTCACTTGTGTTTTACCTAATGTTCCCAGCCTCTACTGTCAAGCAGGTACGAAATACACCTTAGTGGTGTTAACTTCTTGGCTGCATTACTTGAAGGATTTACCCCGTGACTTTTCAAATATATTTTGGATTCATATTATTTTACTCCTAGGATATCCACTTCACTGCCGGGCTGCAACTCTCTAACCACATTCTAACCACAGCTCCATGTTGTCTAAAGACAATTATCGTTTGTTTTCTCAGCAGCAAAGGCAACCTGCCATCATTTTTTCCCTGCTGACATTGCTGTAAGCTTGTAATTCATGTACCTAAGAGCAGCTGACACTTCCTCCCTTGCACATATAAATGTTAGAGTACAGTCATCCGTATGTGCATGGGATTTCAGAATGAGGTAAAGTCAGTCACCGCAATAAACATTCCATATTATTATTATTATTATTATTATAATCAAAAAGAAGCGCCAAACATTCCATAACAATGAACCAAACACACTTCCTTGTGGAACATTGGCACCGACTGAGTGTCACGTAGACTCTGACCCATTTACAACTGAACATTAAAATGGTATAAAATACCGACAGGTTGTTAGGTAAGACACATATGCAACAGTTAGGTATCTTTATTTCGAAACGTTTCGCCTACACAGTAGGCTTCTTCAGTCGAGTACAGAAAAGTTGATAGAAGCAGAAGAGACTTGAAGACGATGTAATCAGTCCATCACCCTTAAAGTTTTGAGGTGGTCAGTCCCTCAGTCTAGAGAAGAGCATTGTTTCATAGTCTGAAACAATATGGAGTTGAAGTGACAGGATGGAGCCTCATATAGAAGCCTACTGTGTAGGCGAAACGTTTCGAAATAAAGATACCTAACTGTTGCATGTGTCTTACCTAACAACCTGTCGGTATTTTATACCATTTTAATGTTCAATCTGTCAGACACTGCAACACAAGGGTATCTTGGTACAGACCTGCAATCAACTTCGACAACCTCTACTAGTGAGAACGGCTGGATTTGAGAGGGACCTGACCTCCCAACATCTGCATTCTTCTACTAGTGACCTACGTCTCACCTCCTGGCGCTATATAAGGCTCCATCCTGTCACTTCAACTCCATATTGTTTCAGACTATGAAACAATGCTCTTCTCTAGACTGAGGGACTGATCACCTCAAAACTTTAAGGGTGATGGACTGATTACATCGTCTTCAAGTCTCTTCTGCTTCTATCAACTTTTCTGTACTCGACTGAAGAAGCCTACTGTGTAGGCGAAACGTTTCGAAATAAAGATACCTAACTGTTGCATATGTGTCTTACCATTTAGAACTGCTCTAAGAGATCTATTCTAGAAGATAGTCACTAAGGCGTAATGCAGAGCAGATTCAAAGTGCCTGCAGTTTTGCTAAGAGTCTCCAGTGCCATACTTGGTCGAAGACACCATCAATGTCCAGTGCTACTAAACAGCTGATCTTGGAGTCATCCAGTGATTGGTACCATATAGTTGAGAGTTTTTTTTTTTAAGTCAGACAGAGAGCGACCTTTTCTGAAGCTATGTCACAAAGAAGCGAGTAATAGTAAAAAATGCTGTCATATACCATGACAGTACCGTCTGAAGAATTTTGCCAGTAATAAGTGACACTGGTCTGTTGTTGATGAATTATCACTCGACTCTTCTTTTTGTAAATAGGGACTACCCATACTCTGTGATTGGCAGAATTAACAGATGAGACACGATGTTAGCTGGTCAACATATCTACTCAGAAATCTCGGGATCACTTTATCTGGGGATTTAAGGAGTTATACTTCGTTCTGTCTAAGTGCCATCTTTGACAACTTATGACACAGTTCCAGTGGCTAGCAACGGAGGTTTTCCCTAACTGAATCAGGGACTTGGAGAAATCAGAATGGGGGCACGTCACAAGCAGTGTTTCACAGGGGTCAGTGTTGGGCCCCTTGTTGTTCACAATCTACATAAACGACATTGATGAGGGAACAAATAGCGACATAAGCAAATTGGCTGATGACACCAAAATAGGCCGTCCAGTTCAGTCTAATGAGGACATTAGAGCGCTCCAAGATCATTTGAATGTACTGATGCAGTGATAGGAGAAGTGGCAGATGCAGTTTAATACAGACAAATGCAAAGTTCTTAATGTTGGACAGGAAAATAACCATGCCACATATAAACTAAATGTAGATCTTAATATTACGGATTGCAAAAAGGATTTAGGAGTTCTGGTTAGCAGTAATCTGAAACCAAGACAACAGTGCATAAGTGTTCGCAATAAAGTTAACAATCCTTGGCTTCATATCAAGAAGTATAAATAATAGAAGTCCTCAGGTTGTTCTTCAGCTCTGTATGTCCTTGGTTAGGCCTCATTTAGATTATGCTGCGCAGTTTTGATCACCGTATTACAGAATGGATATAAATGCTCTGGAAAACGTACAAAGGAGGATGACAGTTGATCTCATGTATCAGAAATCATCCCTATGACGATAGACTGAGGGCCCTGAATCTGCACTCCCTAGAAAGGCGTAGAATTAGGGAATGATATGATAGAGGTGTATAAATGGAAAACAGGAATGAATAAAGGGGATGTAAATAACGTGCTAAAAATATCTAACATAGACAGGACTCGCAGCAATGGTTTTAAATTGGAAAAATTCAGATTCAGGAAGGATATAGAAAAGCACTGGTTTGGTAATAGAGTTGTGGATGAGTGGAACAAACTCCCGAGTACCGTCATAGAAGCTAAGACGTTGTGTAGTTTTAAATATAGGTTGGATAAATACATGAGTGGGTGTGGGTGGGTGTGAGTTGGACCTGACTAGCCTGTGCTACTAGGTCAGATGCCATGCTCGTTCCTTAAGTGACTGTGACCTGACCTGACTAGGTCAAGGCATTGGCTTAAGCCGGTGGGAGAATTGGACCTGCCTCGCATGGGCCAGTAATCCTGCTGCAGCGTTCCTTCTTTATGTTCTTATGTTCTTATCTTGGCAGCAAAATGTTCATCCAGTAGGTCAGCCTTTTTCTGGTTCCATTAGCTCCATCATGTCGATTTAGAAGTGGAATGGTTTCTTCTGGTGAATATCCTTGTCGGTCATTGACTAAGGACCACCAGTTTTTGGGGCCCATTCTTATTGATGCCAGTTTTTTTTTTTTTTTTTTTTGTCTAGAGATGGTCCAGTTTTGGACATTCCATATATATATATATATTTTTTTTTTTGGTGTTGTATTAAATGTGAAAATTTCAGGCCTTGTAAACAGTATCGACATTAGTTAAGCATCCTGTGTCACTTGTAGGATTCTTCTGGATATTACAATGGTTTGAAGATAATTTAACGATTTTAGAACCCATAAAGCAATTCCCTTTGATGAAATATCTTGATAGCAAGCTTACAATATACACCAGTGGAACATAATTATTGAACATTTGAAGGGAGTTCTTGAGGCTCTTCAAATCTGTCCTGGTATGATGTCAAGGTCGTTTCTGGTAAATATGTCACAGAGTAATGACTGTCTTTCAAGTTACTGAGATGAACCACTGTGGCATGCGAAAAGTACGTAACCTTCATTCGGCGCATGTACACACCCTCATTGACAGGCTATCTCCCCCAACCAGCGAACCAGGGGCTAAGGGTTGACGATGGGGCCCCGTCGTTCAATCAGTACCCAGGTTCCAGCCAATGAGAAGATGGTTTTGGGAATCGCAGAGGGGATGTGGGTACCACTCACCCGTCTGCCCTTGTCATTACCATTCTAGTTCTGGTTGAAACACGGTCTGCTCTCTAGTGACTTCTATTCTGCCTTGCTTACCGTGGAGTGCGCTAATACCTATTGTTGTACATAGTGTATATAGTGTACATACGTCTGTTCTAAATTGGTGAAGGATAATGTCAAAATTTTTTCCTCTGTGTTTATTTTACTCCCTTTACACCCAGGATAACAGGCCTTTGGGACTCCTGGGTTGTAATAACCACCTAGCTACAAGTCTCTTTCTGTCTTACATGTTAAGTGACAGCATTTAGAACAGACATTTAAGATATACCTAACCTCCTGTTTTTCTGGCTTCTTGTAGTGTTTTCCACTTACGCTGCGATAACTTTTTTTGAATAACCAGATACTGAATTTAATTTTTCGATTTTGCGGTGCGAATTCATTAAAAACATTCGTGAGATTGCAAATAAAATTATGCACAGAGAGATAGTAGAGTAGTAAGCGGACATTACACAGGTTACTGCTGGGGTGTACGACCGAGCAAGATATATAGCTATAGCCTTCACGCAGTGATTACTTAATATCTCTTGTATTAATATTGGTAGAATTACCGACAATATGTTAAGTAAAAGGACACAAATACAACTAATGTGACATTTTATTGTGGCAACGTTTCGGTCTCCAGGAGTTTTATCAAGCCGTTACAAACAATACATGGACACAGAGGGTATATATATGCTTAGAGTGAGGTGTAATACTAGTGGTAGTAGTAGTAGTAATATTAGTAGTGATACAATATGGTAGAACAATCAACTTGCACATGAGTAAAAGATTATAACTTGGGTAGTATTGTTTGTAACGGCTTGATAAAGCTCCTGGAGAGCGAAACGTTGCCACAATAAAGTGTCACATTAGTTGCATTTGTGTCCTTTTACTTAACATCTCTTGTTTGACTGTTATCCCGTCACTTGCGCCTCAGTGACACTAGTGACACGAACCACCATGCGTTATGCACTCAGTCCATCAATCTTGATGGACTGACCACATCGACTCAAGGTTGAGGGACTGATTACCTCATTCTCCTCCTGGTCTTCAAGTTTCTCCTTTGTATGGACTGATGAAGCCACTGTGTGGCGAAACGTTTCCTCAATAAATATACCCAAGAGTTGCACATGTGTCTAATTTATCAACATGTCAGTTCTCTGAACCATTTATCTACATGATATATAATACTTTTTTCAGGAGGAAATTAGATCACTATCTCCTCTCAGTGCCTGATCAACTAGGCTGTGATGGATATGTGAGCCAGCGGGCCGGCAATGACAGCAACCAGGATGACCAATCAGCAGAAAAGTCTGACACTAGACAGGGCAACGAGGGTAGAAAGAACTCTCGAAAACCGTCACAGGTATAAGAACATAAGAAAGAAAGAACACTACAGCAGGCCTACTGGATCATGCGAGGCAGGTCCAAGTCTCCTACCGGCTTAAGCCAATGTCCCAGCCTAGTCAGGCCAGGTCACATTCACTTAAGGAAGGAACACAGCAACTGACCTAGTAGCACAAGCTAATCAGGTCCAACTCACACCCACCCACACCCACTCATGTATTTATCCAACCTATTTTTAAAACTACACAACGTTTCAGCCTCTATAACTGTACTCAGGAGTTTGTTCCACTCATCCACAACTCTATTACCAAACCATTGCTTTCCTATATCCTTCCTGAATCTGAATTTTTCCAACTTAAAACCATTGCTGCGAGTCTTGTCTAGGCTAGATATTTTTAGCACGCTATTTACATCCCCTTTATTTATTCCTGTCTTCCATTTATTCACCTCAATCATATCCCCCCTAATTCTACGTCTTTCTAGAGAGTGCAGATTCAGGGCCCTCAGTCTATCCTCATAGGGAAGATTTCTGATACATGGGATCATCTTTGTCATCCTCCTTTGTACGTCTTCCAAAGCATTTATATCCATTCTGTAATACGGTGACCAAAACTGTGCAGCATAATCTAAATGAGGCCTAACCAAGGACATATAGAGTTGAAGAACAACCTGAGGACTCTTATTATTTATGCTTCATGATATGAAGCCAAGGATTCTGTTCGCTTTATTGCGAGCACTAATGCACTGTTGTCTTGGTTTCAGATTACTGCTAACCAGAACTCCCAAATCCTTTTCGCAATCAGTGGTATTAAGGTCTACATTATTTAGTTTATATGTGGCATGGTTATTTTCCTGTCCAATGTTTAAAACTTTGCATTTGTCTATATTAAATTGCATCTGCCACTTCTCCGACCACTGCATCAGTCTATTCAAATCTTCATGGAGTGCTCGAATGTCCTTGTCAGAATGAATTCGACGGCCTATTTTGGAGTCATCGGCAAACTTGCTTATGTCGCTCTTTATGCCCTCATCTGTGTCGTTTATGTAGATTGTGAACAACAGGGGGCCCAACACTGACAACACAAGTGATGGCAATAGGCTGGAAAGAGGCACACATAAGATCTTTTTTTTCCCCTTGACTAGCCGTATACTCACACAGTTCATAACTTAATATTTTTATATCAAACGTTTCAACAATGGTTGCAATTCGAATCAATGTGACTTTACTGACTACTCTCCAACTCTTACTCTCTATCTCACTTTCCATCTCTGTGCCTCTGACACTCTCTCTCCTCACTTAGCCTCATAATCGCCGCTATTACACTCCAACCGTACTTGTCGTAACAAATGCGACTCTCAACAAGAGTGGAGTTCCCAAGACTTAAACAAACTCTCCCAGAGGACCTGAAAGGCGCTCAGCTATGAGCAAGATGGTGGTGGAGCTGAGGAAGGACAGAACACTTCACAACACTGTAGCCTTGAGAGGGAAGGACAGAACACTTCACAAGACTGTAAGGACAGAACACTTCACAAGACTGTAGCCTTGAGAGGGAGGACAGAACACTTCACAACACTGAAGCCTTAAGCGCATTGGGAAAAGAAAGAAGATAATCAGGTCAGATCTCATTAAATGGGAGATAGTTCCATTTCCCTGGATGAAAAACACTTGAACCGCATCAAGGCATCCACTCGGTGTTGCGCAAACACAACAAATCATCCACTGACTTAAGAATACACGGGGATACCAAGACTAAGGTACTACGTGGGGGATACCAACACTAAGGTACTACGTGGGGGATACCAACACTAAGGTACTACGTGTGGGATATCAACACTAAGGTACAACGTGGGGGATACCAATACTTAGGTACTACGTGGGAAATGCCAACACTAAGGTACTAAGTGGGGGATATCGATATCAACACTAAGGTACAACTTGGGGGATATCAACACTAAGGTACTTCGTGGGGGATATCATCAACACTAAGGTACTAAGTGGGGATATCAAAACTAAGGTACTACGTGGGGGATATCAATACTAAGGTACAAACAACGTGAGGGATATCAGCAATAAGGCACAACGTGGGGGATATCAACAAAAAAGTACAACGTGGGGATACCAACACTAAGGTACTACGTGGGGGATATCAACACTAAGGTACTAAGTGGGGGATATCAACACTAAAGTACTAAGTGGGGGATATCAACACTAAGGTACTAAGTGGGGGATATCAACACTAAAGTACTAAGTGGGGGATATCAACACTAAAGTACTAAGTGGGGATATCAACACTAAAGTACTAAGTGGGGGATATCAACACTAAGGTACTACGTGGGGGATATCAACACTAAGGTACTAAAGTGGGGATATCAACACTAAAGTACTAAGTGGGGGATACCAACACTAAGGTACTACGTGGGGGATATCAACACTAAGGTACTAAGTGGGGGATATCAACACTAAAGTACTAAGTGGGGGATATCAACACTAAAGTACTAAGTGGGGATATCAACACTAAAGTACTAAGTGGGGGATATCAACACTAAGGTACTACGTGGGGGATATCAACAAAAAAGTACAACGTGGGGATACCAACACTAAGGTACTACGTGGGAGATATCAACACTAAGGTACTACGTGGGAGATATCAACACTAAGGTACAACGTGGGAGATACCAGCATAAGGTTACTGTGGTCCAACACTAAGGTACAACGTGGGAGATACCAGCACTAAGGTACTACGTGTGGGATACCAACACTAAGGTACTACGTGGGAGATACCAACACTAAGGTACTACGTGTGGGATACCAACACTAAGGTACTACGTGGGAGATACCAACACTAAGGTTCAACGTGGGAGATACCAACACTAAGGTTCAACGTGGGAGATACCAACACTAAGGTTCAACGTGGGAGATACCGAAGCTGCCAGATGTAAATCACTCGTTTATGTCACTTTGTTACTGTCATTTATTTAACTGTATGTAAATAAAGGTTAATCTATGCTAACCTGACCTAGAGTAACAAATTTGTACTTCTGAGGTTGCAAGGATTGAGAATAATAATAATAATAATAATAATAATAATAATAATAATAATAATAATAATAATAATAATTGGAAGCATTATCCTGTGAGGGTTCATAGAATGTCTCGGGAATCGGAAGTTATTAGGTTAGATACAAGAGAGAAGAGGACAGTTCGGCTGTGACTTGCAGAGGCGGCGGCGGTGGAGGAGGCGAAGGCGGTGGCGACGGCTGCGGCGACGGCGTCATCTATGACTTAAGACGGTGGCTACGCTGAGTGGTGGATGTAATTTACGGAGACTGTGCCGGGGAGGACCGGCAGGAGACGGGCAGCTCACCAACACACCTCCCAGACACGTGTAATACAATAAATGCATTGCCAGGAACAGCAGTTACCGCGGGGAAACATGACTCAACACTGACTTCTTACAATACATCTCTGACTTGTGATGGTGAGACCAAGCCTCTGCGCTACACACACACACACACACACACACACACACACACACACCACACACACACACACACACACACACACACACACACACACACACACACACACACACAAAACTGTAGCCGTGATAAATGAGCTGACTAGAGTAAAATCAGTCATGGAACTGTGAAGATAAGATTTCTTGTGGCTCTATCGAGCCCTGCACTCAACGCCAAAACATTGAGCGCCTCATGCAAAATATAAGTGCAGGGTTCAACAGGGTCAAAGGAAATCTTATCTTCACAGCTCCATGACTGCTTTTACTCTAGTCTGCTTTGTTATTTCAGGGCTGTGGTTCGTGCACTGGAGTGCGTGCGGCCAGCAGTAACACCCTCATTGATCAGGCTATGATCCACTAGGCGGCCTCGTCTAGGACCGGACCACGGGAAGAATCCTTCAGGTGCTCTAGAGTCCCTGTGGAGGGCCTGGTGCTGTCGTTAGGTGATGAACTACCAAAATTCAATCCTCTAAATATTAAATAGTCACTGATTTGATTAGGCTTTGATTTTTTTTAAATATAAGGCCAAATGGATGAGATCTGTTGATGATGCAATACGTCTCTGGACATGCGGTAAAGACATTAAAAAAATTCTGCTTAGACTTGACAATTTAATTACTACCATTAAATTTACCATTGAAAATGAAGTAGATGGTGCTATCCCCCCTATTTTGTTATTATATACATACAGAAGAGACCAAGGAAACCTACCACTGTGTGCTCACATATTCATTAATATTATAATTATCGAAAGCATGCACAAGAGTGTTTTTATTTCAACGTTCTCGCATGCATTGTCGGTATACGAGAACAGTCCAGAGTTTCATGGTACCGTGGTTCACAGAATTTTTTAAATTGTTGCAAGAATTCAATATTCACACAGTTGGACTCAGGAGGCTGTAACCAACCCAGCCGCTGGCAACAACAATCAACACACTGGCAGCAGTCAGCACCCTGGTAGCAACAATCAACAAAGTAAAAGCAGGCATCAAAACACTACAAGAAACACAGTGGAAGCAACAATCTACACACACGAAACAGTGGAAGCAACAATCAGCACTACTAGCAACAATCAACACACTGGTGACAATAAACAAACAGTAACAATCAACACACTGGTAGCAACAAGCAACAAACTGAGAGCAACTAGTTTGTTGATTGTTGTTATACACTGGTAGCAACAATCAACACACTAGTTGCAACAATCAACACACTGGTACCAACAATCAACATGCTACAAACAAGCAAAACAGTGGAAGCACGAATCAACACTACAATCAACAAGCAACACAGTGGAAGCAACAATCAATACAAACAACAATCAGCACACTGAGAGCAACACTTCATACACTGGAAGCAACAATTATCACACTACAATCAACATACTGGTACCAACAAGCAACAGTGAAAGAAACAATTTACACACTGGAAGTAACAATTAACATTACAATCGACACATTGGTAGCAACAATCAACACAATGGTAGCAACAATCAACACAATGGTAGCAGCAATCAACACAATGGTAGCAACACTCAACACACTGGTAGCAACAATCAACACAGTGGTAGCAACATCAACACTTGTAGCAAGAATCAACACATGTAGTAACACGTTAGAATAAACAGTCTCATTGGAAACAATCACACTAACAACACATCAGTAACAACAATCAGGTGCAATAATTACATCAATAACAATAATCAACAGACTTGCAGCATCAACACCCTGGCATGAACAATCAATATATGGAAGCAACAATAAAAAAACTGGCAGCATCAACACTGCAACAGTGATAACAATCAACACAGTGCAACTCCGATAAACAATCAACACAGTGCAACACTGATAACAATCAACAGTGCAACACTGACAACAATCAACAGTGGTAGCAACAATCAAATCACTGGTAGCAACAATCTATATACTGGAAGACACAATCATTACACTGATAGAAACACTAATCACAATGGTAATGACAATCACACTAGTTACAACAATTAACATATCAGTAACAACTAATACACTGGCAGCAACAATCACCACAATGGTAACAGCAATCAACAGTGGAAGAAACAGTGGTCACAGTAGCAACAATCAACACAGTAACAACAATCAAGAAACCTCAAGGAACAATCACACACCAGTAGCAACAATCAACACACCAGTAGTAACAACATTCGGGTAGGAACAATTAACATTAAAAGCAAGTCACACCAGTGTCATTCGAAGCAACAATCATCCCAGGTGCCCATGAAAGGAATTATCATCACAGATGCCACTCTGGGTAACAATCATCACAGGTACCACTGGAAGCAATAATCATAGCATGCACAAGTGGAAGCAACAATCATCACAGGTGTCACTGGAAGCATCAATCATCACATGCTACTGGAAGCAACAATAATCACAGGTGCCAATGGCAGCAACAATCATCACAGGTACCACTGGAAACAACAATCAACACATACTACTGGAAGCTACAATCATCATAGGTGCCAATGAAAGCAACAATCATTGCAGGTACCACTGGAAGTAACAATCACAGATGCTACTGGAAGCAACAATCATCACAGGTGCCAATGGAAGCAACAATCATCACATGTACCACTGAAGCAACAATCATCACGGGTACCACTGGAAGCAACAATCATCACAGGTGCCAATGTAAGCAACAATCATCACAGGTACCACTAGAAGCAACAATCATCACAGTTGCTACTGGAAGCAACAATCATCACAGATGCTACTGGAAGCAACAATCATCACAGATGCTACTGGAAGCAACAATCATCACAGATGCTACTGGAAGCACAATCATCACAGGTGCCACTGGAAGCAACAATTATCACGTGTCACTGGAAGCAACAATCATCACCAATCATCACGTGCCACTGGAAGCAACAATCATCACAGGTCCCAATGGAAACAACAATCATCACACGTGCCAATGGAATCAACAATCATCACAGGTGCCACTGGAAGCATCAATCATCACAGGTGCTACTGGAAGCAACAATCACAAGTGCCACTGGAAGCAACCATTACAGGTGCCACTGGAAGCAACAATCATTAATGTGAAAACAATCATTACATATCACTGAAGCAACAATTACCTCAAATGTCACTGAAAGAATAATCGTCACAATGAAAATCACAAGTGCAACTGGAAGCAACTATCATTACGTATCTGAAGGCTATAATCACCAGTCACTGGAAGCAACAATCACAGGTACCACTGAAAGCAAGTCACCACAGGTACCACTGGAAGAATCATTACTGGAAGCAATTTTTAACACTGGAAACAACAATCACGGGTCACTAAAAGGTACAATCGTCACCGATGCTGCTGGAAGCAACATTCAACATTGAAAGCAATAATCATCGCACTGGAAACAACAATCATTACAGGTACCACTGGAAGCAACAATCATCGCAGGTACCACTGGAAGCAACAATCATTACAGGTACCACTGGAAGCAACAATCATCACAGGTGCCACTGGAAGCAACAATCATCACAGGTACCACTGGAAGCAACAATCACAGGTACCACAGGAAGCAACAATCGTCACAGGTATCATTGGAAGAATCATCACAGGCACCACTGAAAGAATCACCACAGGTACCACTGGAAGCAACAATCACTACAGGTACCACTGGAAGCAACAATTATCACAGGTACTACTGGAAGCAATAATCATCACAGTTACCACTGGAAGCAAATCATCATAGATACCACTGGAAGCAAGAATCATAGGTGCCACTGGAAGCAAGAATCATCACGGGCGCCAATGGAAACAACAATCATCACAGGTGCAACTGGAAGCAACAATCATCACAGGTACCACTGGAAGCAATAATCACCACACTGGAAGCAACATTCAGCATTGGAAGCAAGAATCATCACAGGCGTCACTGGAAGCAACAATCATCACAGGTGCCACAGGAAGCAACATTGTGTTGGCATGGTGAGTGAAGGTGCCAGAGAGGGTAGGTAGTGGCACTAAAAAGTGTGACGGAGCGGCAGAAGGAGGTGACGTACCTCTGCCGTAGCCCTGCGTGTGCTTGGCGAAGCTGTTGACCACAGCGTCCACTGCCTCCTTCAGGATGGTCTTGGCTCGCTGGTCGTGGACGCCGGACGTGGCTGAGGGCGGCCTCTGTCCACCCGCGCCGCCCGCGGCCCCGCCCTTGCTCTTGCCACCACCGCCACCGCCACCACCACCGTGCACCAGGGAGGCGGGCGGCCGTGCCGACTGCATGCGACTGCTCATGGTGGCCGCCGGGTCGAGTGTTGCAGCAAGCAAGCAGCAGCCAGCTAAGACACTGCAGGCAGGGCGGGCCGCCGGCTCACTCACCGCCACAGACCAGAGAGGACTGACTGAGCTCCTCGTTCCACGTCAACCCTTTATATGCGGTCACAATTAGTTGCGCTCATGGAGGTGCGGGAGCGAGTGTGAGCGGCCTCCTGCACCCAGACGCATCCTCACGACGTGACGAGCGCGGCGGGCGGCACCATACTACTCTTCAGCTGGCGCCGCGGCCCGCCCACCATCCTCCTCCGCCTGGACAACTAGTTCCCAGCTTCAATCTTAACTTGTAGTCTCTGTTTCTCTTCACCCTGCCTCACCGGATGCCCCCCAGTGTGCGCCGGATTCATACAGGTAGCGTAAAACTGCTTCGGAAAAGAATAAAAGGTGGTAGACGAAGAAAAACCAGAGGTTGGTGTTCCAGTGGTGACCTGGGGGCCCAAGTGTCGCGCATGGATACCGGTGGTGCTGCCACCTCCCGGCGGCTGGCTCAACCATCCATGATGAGTTATGAGTGTGGCAGATCAGACGAGGGGCGGTCGCGGATCGGCCGTCGCATCGTCACACGCCGCTACCGCTCACACACGACGTCTCTGCTCATATAAACAGATTCCTAAACACCGCAGTTCCTTTCCCACCCAACCTGCTTCGCCGAAGGACTAAGGCGAGGTGCAGAGCAAAATCTGGACAGAAGGAGAGAGAAACACAAGACAACGACTTCCAGCCAAACGAGCAAGTGACAACATCACAGAACCAACACAACCAGAGTGACAACACACTACAGCTCGTGCAGTCATTGGGAGGAGAAGAAACCTCTAAGTAAACTGCACGTATCCTGAAGAAGAAGAGGTGCGGAGTGGGTGGGCGGGAGAGTGGTGCCGACGGGGGTGGTGACCACAACAAAGGCTAGGATGAGCCGCACAAAGAAGACTGCTCACTGCAAGCACGCTGCCACCTCCCCCACACACACCTCTAGTTTCCCTCTTCACACAAACATTCTGCCTCGCCGCACAACACCTCTCACACATCACTGCTGGCGGTGACATGAGTGTGAGGTGTAGCGGAAATGAGGTAAGTTTCCCGATGTACCTGCCCTACCTCACCCATTCCTGCCCGACCTCACCCATCCCTGTCCGACCTCACCCATCCCTGCTCGACCAGGTATACACAATACCTTTATTGGCTACAGGAGCCAAGCTTCCTGCCCATACAGCTAGGAAGGTGGTGGCTTGCACCCTGCTTTGACCTGTCCTGCCTTGCCATGCCACAATCACCACCACCACCCTGAACTGCCACAATCACCACCACCCTGCCACAAGCATCACCGCCCTGCCACAAGCACCACCATCCTGTCACAGGCACCACCCTGCCACAAGCACCATCACCTTGCCATTCCACAAGCACCATCACCTTGCCATTCAACAAGCACCACCACCTTGCCATTCCACAAGCACCACCATCACCATGCCATGCCAGGAACACCACCCTGGCACAAGCACCACCACCTTGCCATGCCACAAGCACCATCACCATGCCATGCCAGAAACACCACCCTGCCACAAGCACCACCATCACCCTGTCTTGCCACAAACACCACCGCGCCACAGGCACCACCTCAAACACCACCACAGGCTAAATCACCACCAGCACTACCACAAGATAAACCACCACTAGCACCACCACACCACCACCACAAGCAGCATTACAGGCTAAACCACAAGCACCATCACAAACTAAAACACCACAAGCATCACAGGCTAAACCACCACAAACATCACCACAGGCTGAACCACCACTAGCACCACCACAGGTTAAACTACCACTAGCACCACCACAGGTTAAACCACCACACAAGCATCACCACAGGCTAAACTACCACTAGCACCAGCACAGGGTGAACCACCACAGACTAAACCATCACTGGCACCACCACAGGTTAAACCACCACTAGCACCACCACAGGCTAAATCATCACTAGCACCAGCACAGACTAAACCATCACTAGCACCACCACATGCTAAACCACTACAAACATCACCACAGGCTAAACCACCGCAGGTTAAACCACCACGAGCACCACGACAGACTAAACCGTCACCGGCACCACCACAGGTTAAACCACCACTAGCACCACCACAGGCTAAACCATCACTAGGAGCACCACATACTAAACCATCACTAGCACCACCACAGGCTAAGCCACGACAAAACATCACCACAGGCTAAACCACCACTAGCGCCACCACAGGTTAAAACACCACGAGCACCACCACAGATTGAGCCACCACAAGCATCACCATAGGCTAAACCACAGGCTAAACCACCACAAGCATCACCACAGGCCAAACCACCACTAGCACCACGACAGGCTGAGCTACCACTAGCACCGCCACAAGCTGAGCCACCACTAGCACCACCACAAGCTGAGCCACCACTAGCACTTCCACAGGCTGAGCCACCACTAGCACCATCACAGGCTGAACCACCACTAGCACTACCACAGGCTGAGCCACCACTAGCACCACCACCACAGGCTGAGCCACCATTAGCACCTCCACAGGCTGAGCCACCACTAGCACCACCACAGGCTGAGCCACCACTAGCACCACCACAGGCTGAGCCACCACTAGCACCACCACAGGCTGAGCCACCACTAGCACCACCACAGGCTGAGCCACCACTAGCACCACCACAGGTTGAGCCACCACAGACCCAGCCACCCTCCAGATTTCAACGCGCAGGTAACAACCTATCTTCATCTGCGGACGTAATAGTGTCATTGAATGCAGACAAGGAACTTGGCAAGGGTTGCCTGCTGCTCCCACAGCCGTCTGCCACTGCTGCCCGCCTCCACTCACCCCCTACCCCTCTCACACACCCTCCCTCTCTCACACCCTCCCTCCCTCCCTCTCACACCCTCCCCTCTGTCACCCCCTCTTACACCCCTCTTCACACCCTCCCCTCTCATCCCTCTCACACCCTTCCCCTCTGTCACCCCTCTCTTACACCCCTCTCTCTCTCTCTCTCTCTCTCTCTCTCTCTCTCTCTCTCTCTCTCTCTCTTAACCACTCTCCCTCTCTCAATCCCCCCTCTCTCTACCCCTCTCTTAACACCCTCTCTCTCTCTCTTGTATCCCCCCTCTCTCTCTCTTTAACCACTCTCCCTCTCTCAATACCCCTCTCTCACACTCATCCTTACCATCTATCACACCCTCACTCATCCTATCACACACTCTCACAGACTCCTCAACTATCACACGCTCACTCTCGCACGCCCTCAAGTGACGAACAATTCTTTACCCTTATTTCAGTATTGTTCACTTATTAATGAAACACTTGGTCCACACATCTTATGTTTTTCCTAAATCATCCTTGTTCCTCTGCAATTCTGTTTTCTTTCTTACCCCTAACTCTTTCAACAACTATTGTACTGTACACTTTACTAATACTTCACAAGCTTATTTCTAACATGGTTCTTACACTTTCTCTCCTGTCCCATTTTCCATTATACGGAGGAATAGTGCATGTTGTCTACCAGTCCTGAATAAACACACCAACTGCTCCATCCTACAGTATATCCCCACGCGCTGTTAACATCTGCCTTTAATATCATGTTTCCCAGCTGCTTTACCCCCATTCATTCTACCCATTGTCTCGGGCACTTCACCCACATTCCCCTCTGGCTCTTCTCTGCATCTACCAGACATTATACCTCCCTCTTCATGGTAGGATCCCGCTGCTTTCATTCCTTTTATCAACATTTAACAACTCAAAATATGCTCTCCGGCTTTCCTAAGTCCCCTCCCCATCTAACACCTTAACGCTGTCATTTTCAACTGGTGAGTCTATTTGCTCCCCAGGGTTTCTCAACTTATTAATGTTTCTCCAAAACTATTTTTAATTTTCAGCAAATTTGTTGCTACTCTTATTGCCGCTCCCTCGCCACTCGTTTTGCCTCACATTTTCTCTCCATATAATCATATTCTTATGTTTATTCTTCTCCCGTATCAACCTCTTGACGTCATCCTCCCCTCAAGGAAGGTTCCTTGACGCTGGTAAGGGGCTCTTGATCTGGGGAATTGGATCTGTGCTCCAGTTCTCTGAATTAAGCCTGAATACCTTCCACATCCCTTCCCCCACAGGCGCTGTTTAATTCTACGGGTTTAGCGCTTCCCCCTTGATAATAATAATAATTTGCGTCATCCTTCCACCAGTCATTCTTCGTCACACTTGCACCCACCCTTTTACATCCACACACTATAGCAGTGTTCTTAATTCTACTTCATCCCTCTTGGACCCTCTCATTATCTGTATGTTCTCTCTCTCTCTCTCTCTCTCTCTCTCTCTCTCTCTCTCTCTCTAATATATATATATATATATATATATATATATATATATATATATATATATATATATATATATATATATATATGCAAAACAACACACTCTGAAAGAATAAGAAATTCCAAGCGCTTTCGTGAATACTCACATTATCAAGGAACTATAGTTCCTTGATAATGTGAGTATTCACGGAAAGCGCTTGGAATTTCTTTATTCTTTCAGAGTGGTTGTTTTGCATATTTTGAAATCACCTGTTACTGTGATCTATTGCATATATATATATAAATAATTTTATAAATATATATATATATATATTATATATTAATATTATATATATATATAATATAATATATATATATGCAAAACAATCGCAGGACGGGCGATCTTAACAATGCAAGCTAAGCCCCGGGGGGTGGAAATCTTAAGCTCCAGTACTTTCACACTTCTCATTGCATCATCAGGGGCTGTGCAATATTAAGGAAAGGCAGCAACAGGAGAAGTAGGGTAAGTTTTCAGAGTATGGTAGTGAGAATGGTAGTGTGGAGGCCCCATACTCTAAAGATTTCCACCCCCCGGTGGCTTGTCTTTCACACACACACACATATATATATATATATTATAATAATATATATATATAAAATATATATATATATAATATATATATATATATATATATATTATATATATATGTCGTGCCGAATATGTAAAACTGGTCAATTAGCAAGAACTCATTTAAAATTAAGTCTTCTCTAAAATTTTCTCTTATACGTTTAAAGATATATTTTTTTCATTAATGTTGATGTAAAAATTTATAATTTTGCACCAAAAGGAACTTAGAAAACTTACCTAACCTTATTATAACAAAAACAATTATTTTAGCCTAACCCAACGAAATATATTTTAGATTTGTTTACAATAATTTAATACTAAATAAACACAGTGAAATATATTTTTTTCGTTAGGTTCAGAATGATTTTGGCGAAATTATTGCATACACAAATTTTCCCTTGTCCTATATGGCAAGATGAGCGTTGCTATTTAAGCCCAAAATGGCAAGTTCTGCCTATTCGGCACGACATTATATATATAAAAAATATATATTTTATTAATATATATATATATGTCGTGCCGAATATGTAAAACTGGTCAATTAGCAAGAACTCATTTAAAATTAAGTCCTTTCTAAAATTTTCTCTTATACGTTTGAAGATATATTTTTTTCATTAATGTTGATGTAAAAATTTATAATTTTGCACCAAAGGAACTTAGAAAACTTTACCTAACCTTATTATAACAAGCGCAAATTTATTTTAGCCTAACCCAACTAAATATATTTTAGATTTGTTTACAATAATTTAATACTAAACAAACACAGTGAAATATATTTTTTTCGTTAGGTTCAGAATGATTATGGCGAAATTATTGCATACACAAATTTTCACTTGTCCTATATGGCAAGATGAGCGTTGCTATTTAAGCCAAGATCGCAAGTTCTGCCTATTCGACATACTATATATAATATATATATATATATATATATATATATATATATATATATATATATATATTCAACACACCGGCCTTGGTGGGATACGGCCGGTTTGTCGAAAAAAAAAAGAAAAATATATATACAGCATATTTTTTTTAAGGTACCACCTCTAGAACTGGACTGGGGACCCTCATCTTCAGAGAAGACAATAGACGTACCTAAGGGAAAACTCAAGGTTCTTCCCGGGCTGTTTGAATATTTTCTTCTCCTACTACCCCGCTATGTTTAAGCTACATGTGAACTTTATTAATAGACAGAATACATTGATAGAAAACACAAACATGAATACATTGGTGCAATATATCAAAGGTTATGATTCTTCTCCAGCTCCTCCGAAGCTGGATGCGAGCCCCGTATGCAGCAAGCATTTTCCCTCTGGATGGCCACGCTGAGGCCCTGGAACATGAAAGTGGCTGCCCTTGGGTCCCTGGTGGTGTCGATGAGTCTGGAACCCAGTTCTTTAAGGAAACATGTGGCATTTTTTCCTCATGATCTCAGGGTCTCTGAACCCACTGGGACAAATTGATATTGTTTGTGAAGGCTTACTCAGCCCTGTAAGATCTTAAGTAGGTCTTACCAAGGCTGGCTCCTCCTTAGGAAAATTAATGAATAGAAAAAGAATAATGACATACAGATATGAACACTTTATTGTTATAATTGAAAATATAAAACATTTAAATATGAACTTTTATCCTACGTGAAAGAGAAATGAAAAATGAAATATAAAAATGATATTTGAATTCAACGCTAATATGTACAGTTAGACTGGGTGTCTGGATGTAGGCGTTGCTGAGGATGTGGGGGGGAGGGGGTAGTCACAGCTGTTGAGTGACAACCCAACGACTAGTTCGTCAGTGTCTCCAGCCTTGAATAATCCATCAAGATGATAGGAACGCAGGTCTTTCACCACTGCAAAGATGAGGGTAGTTGCCTGGGGTTGACTACACTTCAGGTATGCAGACAAAAAGGTGACATCCCAGAACTCATGTGAAGTTCGTCTCCTTCAACACTGTTTCTGTGGTTGCCAGATGACCCAAGCTGACATTCCAAGAATCGTGTTGGGATCTGTGAGTCAAGTGATTATCCATTTGGTCAGAGCCCCACATGTCACCTTTCTGGGTGGAAAAAGGGGAAGGGGGATAGCGGGACCTAGAAATTGACCCTACCTTAACAAGCAGACTGGCAATCAAACCATCGTCACCATATACTCGCTCGCTACTCCTATCTGTTGAACTTTTCCCTCACACTCCCCCATACCAAGACTTATAGTCAAGGAGTATAAGAAGAATAGGTGAGGAAAAAGTTCTAACCCGGGAAAGTCGCGACTGACTGTCACAACTTAACCAGTCAGAGAAATAATTGGATGAATCATTGATATACACAATATGGAACTTAAAAGCTTGGAGTGCCAATGTCCACCTCAAGAGGCGACTGATGGTTCCCTTAAAAATTTCTAGGTATATCAAAGGTTTGTGAGCCATCTATAAAATGAATTCTTTTCCCAGTAAATAAAATTTAAGTTTGGAGATACCCCACACAAGGCAAACATTCCTTTTCTATGGTGGAGCGTCTCGTTTCTGCAGGAAGAAGTTTCCAGCTTAGGAAGCCTACAGGAAAGGGTGTATCATCATGATACTGTAATAACACTGCACCTAGGCCGGTATTGGAGGCATCAGTTCTTAAACAAAACGGCTTATTAATATCTGGAATGTTAAGTATAGGGTCTTCAGAGATGTTCTTAAGTTCATTAAACTTTTCTCGAGCTACGTCGGAAAGTTCAAGAGGTTCCTTCACAGACTTTTTAAGTAGTCGGATAAGATGCCTGTAAGATTTGTAATTTGGGGATAAACCGTGCATAAAAACTTTACAGAACCAAGAAAGCTATACATGAACTTCTTGGTCTTGGGGAATTAAACTCTAATAAAGCTTTGATCTTACTGGGGAGAGGTTGCAAAGAGTTATTAGAAAGAATCAATCCGAGATATCTAATTTTGTTATACCCAAGGAAGCATTTCTTCGGCTTGGCAGTGAGGCATGTGAGCGTAACCTACGTAAAACTGATGTTAATGTTTGGATATGCTTGCCCCACGTGGATGTCATTACGTAAATGTTATCAAAATAAACTGAAACATTTGGCATATTACCCAAGACCTTTCTCATCAGTCTCACGTAGGTAGCACAGGCAGTTACCAAACCGAAGGGCATAGTTCTATACTGCATCAGTCCTTGGTGGGTAGGAAAAGCGGTGTACTGCTTAGAAGAAGGATCTAACATTACTTGATGATATGCTTGTGCAATATCAATCTCTGAAAGAAAGAAGAATCATAAAATTTGTGTAGATCGCTATTTATTAAGGGCATAGGCTCAGTATCCCACCGAGTTATAGCATTAAGTCCTCTGAAGTCAATAGCAAGTCTATATGAATTGTCTTCCTTCTTAACCATGACTACTGGTGAGCAATATGCAGATACCGAAGGTTCAATGATCTTTAGTTTTAATAATCTGTCTACTTCTCGGTCAAATGCATCCCTAAGGTGAACTGGAACTGGGTATAATTTCCGTTTGATAGGATTGTCCGTGACTAAGTCAATTTTATGGACTACCGTGGAGGTGACACCTGGAATATCAGTAAAACCATCTGAGAATTTACCCACACATTGAAGTAGTTCATGTTTCTTATGGTCATCCAAAGACTCATTGATATTAATGTTCGTCGCACCTGAGTGGTCAAGAGTCACCAAGTCATGTAGTTCTCTGTCATAGTCTACGTTAGAGGTGTCAATTACGCACACCTTACACTCCTCAGTTGTATTATCAAGTTTCTGTGGAAAAACTAAATCAAAGTCATTCAGACAGTTAACCGAATTTCTTCGGTAATATTTCTTAAGAATGTTGATATGATAAAGCTTAGGTTTTCCCCTGACTTCTATGGAGTAAACAACCTTCCCACAAATTTTCAATACCTTATACAGACCTTTCCATGCTACTAATAATTTATTTGACTTTATTGGTAAAAGTACCAGAACCTCATCCCCTACTTCAAACTTCTCCTCTGACTTTTGGTATCAAAACAGGTTTTGCACTGGTCCATTGATAAGCTTAAGTTTTTCGAAACTATGTCAGAGGTCTCCTCAAGTTTGGATCTAAGGTCAAAGAGAAACTGATAAGAAGACTGAACCTCAGCATTTTCCTCCTCATTAGTCCATAAGTCATGAAGGATGGACAATGGACCTTTGGCCTGTCTACCATAGAGAAGTTCAAAAGGTGAAAACCGCAAAGAGTCACTGGGAACTTCCCTCATGGCAAACAAAGCACAGGATAGGTAACGATGCCACTCCTTAGGTTTAAGGGAGCAAAGTTTCCTTAAAATGGACTTGAGAACTGAATGCTGGCGCTCAATCCTCCCATTACAGCTGGGATGATATGATGCTGTGAAGAGAGGCTTCACTCCCAGAAGTTGGTAGAGATGTTGCATTAATTCAGATGTGAATTGTGTCCCACGGTCAGACAAAATTCCTATAGGGATGCCAACTCTGGAGAAGATGGACAAAAAGGCTTCAGCCACCTCTGTAGTAGTTATGGATTTTAAGGGTACGGCTTCAGGGAAACTCGAAGCATAATCAATTAATGTTAAAATATATCTATGTCCCCCAGATGAAAGTGGTGATAAAGGACCAACGATGTCAATAGCTACTCTTTCAAACGGTACCGTAAAGATTGGCATTTTGACCATAGGTACTCGCCGGGTACCTCGGGAGGATGACAGTTGGCAAACTTTACATGATCTACAATATGTAGTGATATCTGAGGACATTTTGGGCCAAAAATAGGTTTCCCTAATTTTATTCAAGGTTTTACGGTGTGAGAAATGTCCAGCCACTGGCAGGTCATGAGCCATTTTAAGAACAGTCTCTCTGCATTGACTTGGAACAACTAAGATGGAATAATCTATCTCGTCTGAATTTAATTTGAATACCGATTTATATAAGATGCCTCTAATATATTCAAATTTAAATGAAAAGTTTTTCCTTTGGATAACTTGATTTTTTGCTAGCTGCATTATGGCAATTCTGAAGAGAAGGGCAATTACGTTGTAAATTGACAAAGGAGTCCTTAGATATATCTAAAGGCTTAAAGTCAGGGAAAATCAAAGGATGGACAGTAGGAGAAGCCCTAGTCAAGACATTTATAGTATCGGAGGTGATATCCTCACTTTCATCTAACAAGTGAACCGGTGATCCTACTACCTCGCTTTCGAGAGTAGTATCACTGGTTTCTAACCCCACATGAATATCACGAGACATTGCCTCATCTGAACTGTCGAGGGGCTTTTCTGACTTCACAGGAAGAGGAGCTGAAAAACTTATGTCCATCTTTGGTGATGAAAGGTCAACCTCAGAAGGAAGCATGGCACCTTTTGCATTACCTATTAGTATGGCTAGTACGGCTTCGGACCAACCTGTGAACCATTTAGACCTAATGTAACAATGGATGGTAGGAAAAGTGTCTGTACGGCCCAAGTAGTCTGAAAGGATAGCAGAGGCATGAGTTTCTCTAAGATTAGGGAACAGCTTATCAGAAATGACTATACATGTGCATCCAGTGTCTCGTAAAATGGTAGATACATTAATTCCATTAACTGTTCCCGAACAGAAGAGTGCTTGGTCATTACAGTCTGTAAAACATCTTCCAACTTTTTGCACTTTCTTAGAAGGAAATCGGAACGTTTATGTCCCTTAACACTACATAAATGGCAAACCGGAATAAAAGACGTCAGTTTACTTTCCACTAGAGGCTTTGATTTCTTAAGATCTGTTGAACCCTTGCCCTTAGGGTTTGATCCCTTTAGGTCTTTATAGGAATTGTGAGCCTCAGCATACAAGTCAGCGGCCTCAGCAACTTCCTCAGCTTTAAACAGGTTACGTTCTCTAATGAATGTTCGTATCTGGTGGGGAAGAGCTGTCAGGAACTGGTCAGCAACCATGGGAAATCTCTAAGAGATTCATAAACTGTGATCAATTCCTGACTCTCTATCCAAAATCGAACAAACGAAAGAGAGGGCACCTGTAATTGCTGAAAGTTTTGGCCATACTGTAAGGTGGCATAAACCCGAATCTTTCTATAGGAAATTTTTTGGTCTTTTGGTATGCTTTAAGGATTGCTTTCTTAAGTAGGTTTATAATTACAAATGATATCCTGCGACAAAGTTGCTAGACATTCAAAGCAGTACGGAAAATAATATATCTAACTGGTAGCCCAGGTTTTCAGCTGGCCAAATTTACAGAGGGTAGCGGTATTTTCGAACCTGATAATGTATGAAGTTATGTCTTACCCTCTGTGAAGGAGGTAAATTTAGGTGTTGCACTATGTGCACTAGCTGTATGATGTTCAATTCTCCTTCCTCTAATTCTGTCGTGAAAAAATTAACTTTTTATTTTCTAATTCAAGGCGAGCTTTCTACCCCATGGTCTTTTTTCCCCCTTTTCTTAACTCTTTTTTTTCTAGCTTTTTCAAGTTCTCTTCTTTTGCTCTTTCCTTAAGTTCTCTTAATTTGCTTGTTCCCTTTCGTACTTTAGCTCCTCTCCGATCAAAATTATCATGCTCCTTTTTTTTTCTCTCTCTCTTTCTAACTGTCTATCTTGGTTTCCTTTCAAATTTTATCTTCCCCCTTTTTCCCTTTTCTTTTTGATTCTCTTCTTTTCTCCTTTTTCTCCTCTTCTTTCTTTCTAACTGTCTTGGTTTTCTCTTTCAATTCTCTCTCTCTCCTTTTTCTCCTTTCTCTTTCTATTCTTTCTCTTTCAATTCTTTCCTGGATCTTAGCGCTAATGAAAGCTTCTAATTTTTTCCCCGTTATTCCAAACTTACTCCCAGTGTTCATCCAAAACTGGTATTCCTCCATGCTTGCAAGAATAACTTAAGCTACCAGGGGAAAATGAAACGGATATAACAAAGAAAATGGAAGGTTCAATTCCTGCTCTGCTCAAACTGTAAATAAATCGGAGGGTTTGATCCCTTCTTCAATTAAACAGTATGTATGAAAAATAACGGAGGGTTCTATGCCGGATCCGAACAAACAGTAAGTTGAATGGGGTCCCTTGACCATCCAATCTTCTCACCAACAAATCAAGAGTGTCCTACAACAGTTCTCTTGATATAATAAACAGAGCTCAACGAAACAATTTGTCACTGGAAAATCTCGGGTCCCTAGAGTCTATTCCTCCAAATCGCTTCAAGCTCAAAAACATAGATGACAGAATTAACTAGTATATCCTGCCTTGACTTACAATAAATTGAGACTGTAACAATCACCAAATCTTTTAAATACCTGTACTGTAGTCCTACCATAGAGAATGATTACTCATGGCTGGTGGTAACCGTCTGTGGTATGCAGCATTGAAGTTCCAATGGTAGATTCGAGATGGAGTCGAATCTTGATTCAGTCGAGTGATCCTGGCAAGGTCGCCACTTGTGAAGGCTTACCCTGTAAGATCTTAAGTAGGTCTTACCAAGGCTGACTCCTCAGGAAAATTAATGAATAGAAAAAGAATAATAACATACAAATATAAACACTTTACTGTTATAATTGAAAATATAAAGCATTTAAATATGAACTTTTATCCTACATGAAAGAGAAATGAAAAATGAAATATAAAAATGATATTTGAATTCTATGCTAATATGTACAGCTAGACTGGGGTGTCTGGTTGATGTTGAAACTGCGCATTGTAGAAATTGTAGCCGTTGCTGATGATGTGGGGGGGGGGTCACAGCTGTTGAGTGACAACCCAACGACTAGTTTGTCAGTGTCTCCAGCCTTGAATAATCCGTCAAGATGATAGGAACGCAGGTCTTTCATCACTGCAAAGATGAGGGGTAGTTGCCTGGGGTTGGCTACACTTCAGGTATGTAGATAAAAAGGTGACATCCCAGAACTCACGTGAAGTTCGTCTCCTTCAACACTGTTTCTATGGTTGCCAGATGACCCAAGCTGACATTCCAACAGTTGTGTTGGGAGCTGTAAGTCAAGTGATTATCCATTTGGCCGGAGCCCCACACATCACCTTTCTGGGTGGAAAAAGGGGAAGAAGACAGCGGCACCTAGACACTGACCCTACCTTAACAAGCAGACTGGCAATCAAACTATCGTCACCATATACTCGCTCGCTACTCCTATCTGTTGAACTTTTCCCTCACGTTGTTGGCTTATGTCCCTGTGTTTGCCGATCTTGTACTCCTCCCTGTGGTCAGCAGCTCTTCCCTGTCGCCTGACACTGTGATGGATATAGGTGTCCGCCAGTGTGGACACACAGGTATAGTCCCATGCTAAGAGCTTGCCATTCTTCCAAGGATAGGTGGTGATCCCATTGGGGCAGTTTGCTGAATTGTGGGTATTGTTGGCTGCTAGTGATCGAGGCTCGCTCTCAGCTGGGCATCCAGCTGTAGCAAGGGTTCTCTTTTTGATGTCGTTGACCTCATTGTGTCTTGCATGCCAGCCCTTGGTTTTGGAACAGTTAAGACCATGTAGACCATATTGGTCAGCTTGCACATTGCTGCAAATACACGTATATTCTGTGTGAATTGGAGCAGCAAGGTGCAGAGCCACTGCAATATGGAGGGTCTTAGGGTCGAGGCGCGTTCCCATTGCCGATATGGGAACTGTTTGGAGGAAGCTCCCGGAGTGAGGTGCGCTCACAGCCTGGAGATGGCAGTCTCCCTGTCTGATGTTGCAGTCCTGAGCATGTTGGCAAGCACCTTTTCAGCGATGGGGCCATCCCAGCTTGACAGTTTGTAAGCCAGTGCTGCACTAGGGTTTGGTGCTGGAGCAGCAAGAGTCTCACATTCAGTGATGGCACTGTATTCCTGTATTCCTGCTGAGTCACTGAGGTTTTCAGGAAGAATTTGTCTTATTAACTCGTTTGATGCTATGGAAGAGGATAGGAAAGCTGGTAGAACAATCTGGGAGGATCTGCGTATTCCCAGCCCCCCCAAGCCTGACCGGAAGTGAGGCTTGCAACCACTGTCCATCTTCAAGGAAAAGATTCAATACACTCTAACATGGTCTTAAGGAGAGAGTCATATTCTTCGAGTTTGTGACTGCTGAAGGCTGGGGAGCATCTCAGAAACTAGATAAGTTTTGGGATTGACAGGCACCTGGTGAGTAGGTAGAAGGCATCATGTGTATCAGTGTCTTTCATCCTGCCTTCCATCGTCCGGAGGTCTGAGATTTTTTTTCTAGGATCAGATCGATGGCATTGGACCCAAGAGCAGCGTCAAGGAGAATGCTATTGGCTGGAACAATGGCTCGTACTCCTGGTAAAACAGCAATATTCAGTAATATATATATAAAAAAATATTATATAATATATATATAAATTTGTGTGTGTGTGTGTGTGTGGTGTGTGGGGGTGTGGTGTGTTTGGTGTGTGGTGTGTGTGTGTGTGCGTGTGTGTGTGGTGTGTGTGTGTGTGTGTGGTGTTTGTGTGTGGTGTGGTTTGTGTGTGTGTGTGTGTGTGTGTGTGGTGTGTTGTGCCCGTGTTGTGTTTTGGGGTGTGTGATGTGTGTGTGTGTGTGTGTGTGGTGTGTGTGTGTGGTTTGTGTGTGTGTGTGTGTGTGTGGTTTGTGTGTGTGTGTTGTTGGGGTGTGGGGTGTTGGGCTGACTTATTTTGGCAAACAAGGAAACCCCCTTTATAATTAGAAATTACTGAGGGAAATTGGGACAAGCGACCACAAATCAAATTTCTTTTAAATGTGCCCAGGAGATATCTCGGTGTTTTGCTAAACCCCCAGTTCTTTTCTTGATTTGAGGTTGCGTCTTTGGCCATCAAGCTATATGTGTCTGCGTCTTCTTTGCCCTCCCAATCTTCATGACTTGCATTTGGCAGGGTTAAATTCAAGGAGCCAGTTGCTGGACCAGGCTTGTAGCCTGTCCAGATCTCTTTGTAGTCCTGCCTGATCCCTCGTCCGATTCGATTCTTTCATTAACTTCACATCATCTGCAAACAAGGACACTTCTGGTCTATCCCTTCCGTTATGTCGTTCACGTATACCAAGAACAGCACAGTCCTAGGACTGCACCCTGTGGAACCCCGCTTGTCACATGGCGCCCACTCTGACACCTCGTCGCGTACCATGACCGTTGTTGCCTCCCTGTCAGATATTCTCTGATCCATTGCAGTACCTTTCCGTTATGTGGCCTGTCCTCTAGGTTCTTTGCAGTAACTCTTTGTGAGGAACTGTGTCGAAGGCCTTCTGCAGTCAAAAATACGAGTCGCATCCACCCCTCTCCTTCGGTCTTACTTCTGTCATCCTTAGTCATAAACTCTAGTATGGTTTAGGACAAGGATTTTCCTTCCTTTGAAACCAGCTGGGTTGTACTAATTGATACACTTGTTTCTTTTCAGGTGCCCCACACTCTCCTCCTGAGTGAATTCTTCTCATGACCATTGCATTACTAAACACGTTTATGCTGAACAGGTCTCGTATTGGTAAAAAGCACTAATGTCTGTCTCCCTTTATAAAATTGGATACATATTGCCATCTTCCATACCTCAGGAGTTGCCCAGTGTTCAATGATGTGTTGAAGATTTTGTTAATGGGCTACAATATCTCTGCTCCCTTTGTAAGGACCATGGAGAGATGTTGTCTGGTCCCACGCTTTGAGGTGTCAAGTTCGGTGCAGTTCTCACCGTCCTCTTGGTGTATGTGACCTCATCCAGCGTGTGTCTGTGTGTGTGTGTGTGTATATATATGTGTGTGTGTGTGTGTGTGTGTGTGTGTGTGGTGTGTGTGTGTGTGTGTGTGTGTGTGTGTGTTGTGTTGTGTGTGTGTGTGTGTGTGTGTGTGCTTTGACTTAGTTCTGACAAACAAGGAAACCCTTGTTAATAATTTAGAAATTACTGAGGAACTTGGCGCAAGCGACCACAAATCAATTACCTTCAGCAATGAATGGAAGTATGATAGTAGGAACAACTCAGTAACGGTCCCAGATTTTCGCTTAGCAGATTGCAATGAGCTTAGAGAATGCCTATCATCTCTGGACTGGGTTAACGAAGAGAGCTATCAATATGACAGTTTTTCTAACACTATACATGCTGTCCAAAGAACATTTATCCCATATAAAGAAATTAGATCGAATAGAAATGACCCAAATGGATGAATAATAAGTTTAAATGTCGTGTAGGGCAGATGAAAGGAATTTATAGGTGAATCACTCAAGAAGATACTAATAATGTCCCAATAATTAGGTTTTTTAGTAGGCCTGAAGAAGATAAATTATGTAATATCACAGTCACTAGCAAAACGGTTATCAAACAGATAGACCGTTTGAAGCAAAATAAATCGCCCGGTCCTGATGAGCTTTTTTCAAGGGTTCTTAGGGAGTGCAAAATGGAACTCTGTGAACATTTAACTAACATTTTTAATTTATCTCTTCAAACAGGTGTAGTGCCTGATATGTGGAAGATGGCTAATGTAATTCCTATTTTTAAATCAGGGGACAAGTCGTTACCGTCAAATTACCGCCCAATAAGCCTAACCTCAATTGTAGGCAAATTACTAGAGTCAAATACAGCTGATAATATAAGAAGCTATATCAAGAGGCATAATTTGATTAATGATACTCAACAAGGATTCACCAGAGGCCGTTCCTGCCTAACTAATTTATTAACTTTCTTCAGTAAAGCTTTTGAGGCCGTTGTTCATGATAAAGAATTCGATATTGTTTATTTGGATTTTAGTAAGGCAGAGTACCACACCAGAGACTGTTAAAGAAAGTGGCTGCTCATGGTATTGGGGGAAAAGTGCTGTCATGGATCGAGTCATGGCTCACCAATAGGAAGCAGAGAGTGTGTATAAATGGGGTTAAATCTGAGTGGGGATCTGTAACAAGTGGCGTTCCGCAGGGATCGGTTTTAGGCCCGTTGTTGTTTATAATATATATAAATAACCTTGACGAGGGAATTACTAGTGATATAAGCAAATTCGCTGACAACACCAAGATAGGTAGGGTAATCGATTCAGACGTTGATGGCCTGAACTTCAGGAGGATTTAGACAAACTCAATTCCTGGCCAGAAAAGTGGCAGATGCAGTTCAATGTAGATAAATGTAAAGTTCTAAAGCTTGGAAATGTTCATAACCCAGCACCTACCAGCTTAATAATGTTGAACTTAGCACGTACAGAATGTGAAAAGGATTTGGGGTTATGGTAAGCAGCAACCTTAAACCAAAACAGCAATGCATAAGCGTACGTAATAAGACAAATAGATTACTGGGATTTATATCAAGAAGTATAAACAATAGAAGTCCAGCGGTTATACTTCAGCTTTATACATCATTAGTAAGGCCTCACCTAGATTATGCAGCTCAGTTCTGGTCTCCATTTTACAGTGGTGACCTGTACTTAGCTCTCTGAAGACTTGTCTGTGTGATTTCTGTGAATCCGAACCAAGATGTCCTCTCATGAGCAACTCTACCAGCAGCTAAAAGAGGAGCTTAGGGTTGCTAAGCTCGAGATACGGCGATTGACGGAGGAAAACAAGAGGATTCGTAGTAATCCTCCTGTTGTGAGTCCTCAGGCCAAGAGGGGAACCTGGTCAGTGGCTGGGCAACATGGGACAAAGCTGAAGATCAAGAAGACTGTTGGAGTGGCAGAAACAACAGAGAACCAGAAGACTACTGTGGAAACTTCCAACCCATTTTCAGTGCTACCCGACGAATGTGGGTTGCCTACTGGAAACGTCACAATGAGCACCAAGGAAGCATTGGCAGAGGAGAGTGAGTCGACACCTCTTGAAACCCCAATGACGACCATGGAGAATGTTACGATGAACTCCGCTTGTGAAGGTAAGAGCATTGTTTTAGTTGGGGACAGTCAGGTTAAATTTATGGATAGAACTTTTTGTCTTAGGGACAGGAAGAGGAGGCAGAGGGTATGTTTTTCTGGGGCTGGGTTGGAGGATATTGTTAGCCATCTAGATGATATCATGAAAGGTAATGGGAGCAATCCTATTAACTGCCTCAGTGTGGGAGACAACGGTGTTAGCAGACGTAGGAGTGAAGACCTGATTAGTAGGTATAGGACAGCAATAGAGATAATTAGGAAAATGGGTGGGAACCTTGTGATATGTGGCATTTTGCCCAGGAGACAAGTTGGAAATGAATGGTTGTCCAGGGCAATTGGTGTCAATTGCTGGCTGGACAAACTCTGTAAAAAAAATTCAGTAACATTCATAGACAACTGGGACCTCTTCTATGGCAGAAATGACACGTATGCCAGGGATGGGGTTCACTTATCTAGGTTTGGGGTGGGAGCACTGGCCAGTGCAGTGGAAGGAGCTCTTAGGTCTTTAAACTAGAAATATATAGTGGTATGGGTTTTTGTGAAAAATCAGTTAATTCTCAGTGTAGCGATAGTGTGAGTTTTAGGGAAACCAGTAATAGGCCGACTGAGGTAGAGTTATTGCCGAATATTGGAAACCCAGTGGTACTAGGTGACAAGGACAGTAACAGGTAGGAAAAGAAATCAGCAGGAAGAGGAAAGAGAAGAACATAAGAACATAAGAAAGAAGGAACACTGCAACAGGCCTGCTGACCCATGCAAAGCAGGTCCATGCCACCCCCGGCCTAGAACAATGACCACCTAGTCAGGTTACTTCCACTTAAGGAAGGAGCACGGCACCAGACCTGGTAGCCCAAGCTAGTCAGGTCCAACTCACACCCACCCACACTCACTCATGTATTTATCCAACCTATTTTTAAAATTACACAAGGTCTTAGCTTCTATGACGGTACTCGGGAGTTTGTTCCACTCATCTACAACTCTATTACCAAACCAGTGCTTTCCTATGTCCTACCTGACTCTGAACTTTTTTTCAATTTGAAACCATTGCCGCGAGTCCCGTCTTGGCTGGATATTTTCAGCACGTTATTTACATCCCATTTATTAATTCCTGTTTTCCATTTATACACCTCAATCATATCCCCCCTAATTCTACGCCTTTCGAGAGAGTGTAGATTCAGGGCCCTCAGTCTATCCTCATAGGGAAGATTTCTGATACATGGGATCAACTTTGTCATCCTCCTCTGTACGTTTTTCAGTGCATTTATATCCATTCTGTAATATGGTGACCAGAGCTGTACAGCATAATCTAAATGAGGCCTAACCAAGGACATATAGAGTTGAAGAACATCCTGAGGACTCCTATTATTTATGCTTCATGATATGAAGCCAAGGATTCTGTTAGCTTTATTGCGAACACTTATGCACTGTTGTCTTGGTTTCAGATTACTGCTAACCAGAACTCCTAAATTCTTTTCACAATCAGTAGTATTAAGATCTACACTATTCAGTTTATAAGTGTCATGGTTATTGTCCTGTCCAACATTTAGCACTTTACATTTGTCTATATTAAACTGCATCTGCCACTTCTCCGACCACTGCATCAGTCTATTCTAATCATCCTGGAGTGCACTAATGTCCTTATTAAAATGAATTGCACAGCCTAGTTTGGTGTCATCAGCAAATTTGCTTATGTCGCTATTTATTCCTTCATCTATATCGTTTATGTAAATTGTGAACAACAAGGAACCCAACACTGACCCCTGTGGAACACCGCTTGTGACATACCCTCATTCTGATTTCTCCCCATTTATGCAAACTCTTTGCTGCCTCTACCCACGAAAAATTTCTCCTCCTGTTCCGTGTGCCTTAAGTTTCCTCAAAAGTCTCTGATGTGGAACTCTATCGAAAGCCTTACTGAAGTCCATATACACAATATGATATTCATTACCATGATCTACCTCCTCAAACACTTTAGCAAAAAAAGTTAGTAAAGTCGTAAGACAGGAACGCCTCTTAGTAAAACCGTGTTGAGATTCATTTATCAATTTATGCCTATCAAGATGGCTACGAATTGCCTCGGCAATTATTGATTCCATAAATTTTCCCACTATGGAGGTAAGACTTATTGGTCTATAGTTCGAAGCTAAGGACCTGTCACCTGCCTTGTAAATAGGTATTACATTTGCCATTTTCCACTTACCAGGCACTATGCCAGTTTGTAGTGATATGGTGAAAAGATTAGCCGAAGGTTTGCAAAGTTCCTCATTGCATTCCTTTAAAACACTTGCAAACAATTCATCAGGGCCTGGGGATTTGTTAGGTTTTAATTTCTCTATTTGTCTGAGGACCATGTCACTAGTTAATGCAATCGTACTTAGTTTACTATTGTCCTGTTCTACATAATTTATTATTTCTGGAATTTTGCTAGTATCTTCCCGAGTAAAAACTGAGAGGAAGTAAGAATTGAAAATTTCACACATATCCCTATCACTGTCAGTGATCTGACCTGAGTTACTCTTAAGTGGGCCTATCTTGTCTCTAATCTTACTTCTGTATACCTGAAAGAACCTTTTGGGGTAGTCTTCGAATCCCTTGCGACCTTAGCCTCATAATCCCTTTTTGCTTTTCTTATTCCTTTTTTTATTTCTCTATTTAATTGAATATATTGATTTCTTAACTGCCCATCCTCTCTTTTGATACGCCTATATATTCCTCTCTTTTGACCAATGAGATGTTTTAATCTATTGTTCATTCATTTCGGATCATTTTTGTTAGATCTAATTTCCCTACTCGGAACATGTTGACTGAGCAGCTAGAACTATGCTCTGAAAAACTCATATTGGCAACCAACACCAGCTACCTGACCCATAGTCAGATCATCCCAATTTAGCCCACCCAGGTAATTTTTCAGTCCCATGAAATCAGCCAATCGAAAGTCTGGGACAGAGACTTGATTGAGGTTTGCTGGGTAATTCCATAATATATTGAAACTAAGTGATTTGTGATCACTTTCCCCAAGCTCATCATTAACCTCAAGATTATTAATTAGTGAATCTTTGTTGGCAAGAACCAAATCACGCAGATTGTTTCCTTTAGTTGGTTCTGTCACAAACTGTTTTAAAAAGTAATCCTGAACTGTATCAAGAAAGTCACTTGACTCAAGATTTCCCGTCAAATTGTTCCAATCAATTTGTCTAAAGTTAAAATCTCCCATTAACACAACATTTTCATATCTAGATGCTTTATGAATTTCGTCCCATAGCAGCTTACTGCACTCACTATTAAGGTTTGGGGGCCTATATATTACACCTAAAATTATTTTTCATACCCCTCGAGAAACTGTGGCCAAATAGATTATGTGTCCGATGTTTCTATTCTTATATCGTGTCTAACACAACAAGTTAAATTATCTCTGACATACATTGCCACTCCACCACCCTTCCTGTTGACCCTGTCAGTGTGGAACAGTTTATAACCCTTTATGCTGCATTCAGAAGGCATTTCTCTATCCTTCAAGTTGAATCAGGTCTCTGTTATAGCAATAATATCTATATTACCTGCACTTGCGAGTAATCTTAGCTCATCTATCTTATTTCTTAGACTCCTACTATTTGTATAGTAAACCTTAAAGGAGCTAGTCACTCATTGCCCTCTACTATCTTTGTTTTTGATTAGTTGCTTTGCCTTTATTAGGAACTTTATTTTGAATATTGTCCTTTAAACATATCCCTGAGGTATCCTGGTAATATCTGCTGTTTCCAACAATAACACTGCAGCCTGATTGTTTCCCACAAACACCCATACCTCTATAATCTATCAGTTTAAAATCCTAGATAAGTCATCAATTACCCCTTCAATCGAATTGGCTAATGCAACCACTTCAGCCCCAGAGAGATGAGCCCCATCCCTTGCATACATATCATGTTTGCCATAGAATTTGTCCCAGTTATCAATGAATGGGATTGCAAGTTCCTTGCAGTACCTGTTTAGCCAGCAATTTATACCAATTTCCCTAGACATTCATTCATTGCCCACTCCCCTCGTAGGCAAGATGCTACATATGATATGGAAACTTTTCTAGGGTGATTGCCTGTACGTACCTCAACATTACATGCATACGAGTAATCTCATTGGGAGACAACAACTATATTGTTTACCGTAGTCACCCCGTGTAGACATGTGAGAAAACTTAACCACCTCTGGTCACTGCAGGTGGCCCCTTCGACCTCACAATCTTATCCATATCTATCTGAGACCAGTATAAAATTGGATAGCATCCACAAGTACGGCGCTACTAATTAATTGTGGACTGTATAGATTATATTAGTTTAACTGAATGAAGGGGGGGGGGGGTAGGTTACACATGGATATATCCATCAAGGAAAAACACTTGTACATAATCCCACCACTTACCAGATATCCTCTGGTGGTCACTTGATGTAGCTGGATCACCCATAACCTATCCAATTACAACATACCTAACTGGCCAGTATCAGTCTGCTATAACTAGAAGGGTTACTTAACTGTGGGTGATTGATACTCTTTATTTCCTCCATTCACCATCTCATTTCGATGTCCTGCTACACCGACACGGTTCTTATTCCAGCAGGACGAGGTATCCGTTGGTTTGTCCCGGTTTAGAAGTCGTGACTCCATAAAAACTTCACTATCCTCGAGACAGGAACACGAGATAAACAGATGCTCACTCTGAGAACGGCGACTCATTTCACTTCACACATTCTCTTAACTTGGTGTTATTATCACTGATTACTTCTTAGCCCACCATACAGTTTAATGTCTCCTAATTATTATACACATTGGAGGCCACCCATTAAGATCTGAGACCGATGAGTGATGATTAAACCACGGGTATGTTAACCTGGGACACACTCCATGGCGACGCGCCAGTCACCCCGGTCCTACCATTATTCACTCATTTTACCACTTTATTACGGTGGTCCCGTAAATCACGTTCCCTCACTCTTCACCAGGAACAGTTACGACACTTCCTATTATGAAGTGAGGCCTATATTAATCCTTAGGCCGCAGTGAAAGCCAATTTCCTTGTCCCATGTTTTCACAGCCTCCTCACTACATTCAAAACACTCCCGCCGCCTCCATGCCCTGAGTCGACCTCCCCCATACATCCACGCAGGCGCAAAAGGGAACCCTGTTGGTTCTATTCAAAATACAATTTAGAACAACAGTAATGCATTAATCATGTATATTTACATTATATAAAAATATACAGTATAATTATGGGAATTTATTTTCCACATATGATAGGGATCCCTCGCTTAGACCTGACTACTTCTATGGCTGACCTGTATTTATCCAGTAGCTCCAGTCTCCTGCCCTTCCCAATGTCATTTTCACCAGCACTAAGACAGATAATGGGCTTGTTCCCATTACCTGACATAATATCCAACCTGCTGACTATGTCACCAACACCAGCTCCTGGGAGGCACACTCTCTGTCTGATTTTTCTATCTCTGTTACAAAAAGCACTGTCCATATATCTTACCTGAGAGTCTCCCACAATCAGAATATTCTTACCTTGCTTAGCAGGGGAGTCAGAGGTACCTTTAACCTCACTAGCCACTGAAGTACACTCGTCTTGGAGAACAGAGAATCGATTTCCTACCTTCACATCTTTATTAACCCTCCTTATCTTCCTTCTTCCTGAACTGTAAACCACTTGCCACTTAAAGCGGCTGCCACTCTCACTGGTGGTAAGCATTTCCTCCTTTCCAGCACCAGCTATCTCACACTCACTCTCAAACACATCTAGGCGAAGCTTCAGCCTCCTATTTTCCTCCTGAAGAAGTAGAACCTCCTTCTTCAACACTTTAACCTGAGATTCTAAAACACTACAACAAGCCATGGTGCTTGGTAACACTCCACACTAACACCCAGACAGCTCAGGACAGGTATGACCACACGTGATCACTGACTCGGTGCGAGAAATAAGATGAATGAATTGAGATTAGTTGCAAGTGCGAGTAACATTGATGTTTTTCATAGCTGAGACGTGGTTTAATATGAAAAATCGGGATATGCCTGCTGAACGTCACATTCAGAGTTTTAAATTGTTTCAAGTAAATAAAAGTATCGTAAGGGGGGTGGGGTGGCACTCTATGTCCGAGATCTTTTAAACTGTTGCATAAAAGCGGGTATAAAGTCTGAAATAAGAACATAAGAACATAAGAAAGAAGGAACACTGCAACAGGCCTGCTGGCCTATGCGAGGCAGGTCCAATTCTCCCACCAGCTTAAGCCAATGCCTTGACCTAGTGAGGTCAGACACGTCACTTAAGGGAGGAGCACTGCATCCGACCTACTAGCCCAACTCATGTATTTATCCAACCTATTTTTAAAGCTACACAACGTCTTAGCTTCTATGACGGTACTCGGGAGTTTGTTCCACTCATCCACAACTCTATTACCAAACCAGTGCTTTCCTATATTCTTCCTGAATCTGAATTTTTCCAGTTTAAAGCCATTGCTGCGAGTCCTGTCTATTTTAAATATTTTTAGCACGCTATTTACATCCCCTTTATTAATTCCTGTTTTCCATTTATACACTTCAATCATATCCCCCCTAATTCTACGCCTTTCTAGAGAGTGCAGATTCAGGGCCCTCAGTCTATCCTCATAGGGAAGATTTCTGATACATGGGATCAACTTTGTCATCCTCCTTTGTACGTTTTCCAGAGCATTGATATCCATTCTGTAATACGGTGACCAAAACTGTGCAGCATAATCTAAATGAGGCCTAACCAAGGATATATCGAGTTGAAGAACAACCTGAGGACTTCTATTATTTTGCTTCTTGCTGTGAAGCCAAGGATTCTGTTAGCTTTATTGCGATCACTAATGCACTGTTGTCTTGGTTTCAGATTACTGCTAACCAGAACTCCTAAATCCTTTTCGCAATCTGTAATATTAAAATCTACATTATTTACTTTATATGTCTCATGGTTATTTTTCTGTCCAGCATTTAGAACTTTTCATTTGTCTATATTAAACTGCATCTGCCACTTCTCTGACCACTGCATCAGTCTATTCAAATCATTATGGAGTGCACTAATGTTCTCATTAGAATGAATTGGACGGACTATTTTGGTGTCATCAGCAAGTTTGAATATGTCGCTATTTATTCCCCAAACTTAGATAGGGACCAAGGGAGACTGTATTGGGAGGAAATTGTTAAGGCCACAAGGCACGATAACGTAGTAATTCTAGGGGACTTTAAGTTCAGTCAGATTGATTGGAATTTTTTGACTGGGAATTTAGAATCTAACGACTTTTTAGAAGTAGTTCGGGATTGTTTTTTAAAGCAGTTTGTGACAGAACCTACAAGGGGAAATAACCTGCTTGACTTGGTTCTGGCAAACAGGGAAACCCTTGTTAATAATTTAGAAATTACAGAGGAACTCGGCGCAACCGACCATCTTCAGCATTGAATATTATAATTATAATTATTATAATAATCAAGGGGGTAGCGCTAAACCCGGAGGATTATACAGCACCTGGGGGGGGATGTGGAAGGCATTCAGGCTTAATTCGGGGAACTGGAGCACAGATCCAATTCCCTAAATCAAGAGCCCCTCACCAACATCAATTCAGCATTGAATAGCAGTATGATAAGAACATAAGAAGAACGAAGGAACACTGCAGAAGGCCTACTGGCCCATGCGAGGCAGGTCCAAGTCTCCTACCGGCTTAAGCCAATGCACCCAACCTAGTCAGGTCAGGTCACATTGACTTAAGGGAGGAAACACGGCAACCGACCTGGTAGCACAGCTATCAGGTCTAACTCACACCCACCCACATCCACTCATGTATTTATCCAACCTATTTTTAAAGCTACACAACGTTCTGGCCTCTATAACGGTACTTGGGAGTTTGTTCCACTCATCCCACAACTCTATTACCAAACCAGTACTTTCTATATCCTTCCTGAATCTGAATTTTTCCAACTTAAAACCATTGCTGCGAGTCCTGTCTAGGCTAGATATTTTCAGCACACTATTTACATCCCCTTTATTTATTCCTGTCTTCCATTTATACACCTCAATCATATCCCCCCTAATTCTACGTCTTTCTAGAGAGTGCAGATTCAGGGCCCTTAGTCTATCCTCATAGGGAAGGTTTCTGATACATGGGATCAACTTTGTCATCCTCCTTTGTACATTTTCCAGAGAATTTATATCCATTCTGTAATAAGGTGACCAAAACTGTGCAGCATAATCTAAATGAGGCCTAACCAAGGATGTATAGAGTTGAAGAACAACCTGAGGACTCCTATTATTTATGCTTCTTGATATGAAGCCAAGGATTCTATTAGCTTTATTGCGAACACTTATGCACTGTTGTCTTGGTTTCAGATTACTGCTAACCAGAACTCCTAAATCTTTTTCGCAATCCGTAATATTAAGATCTACATTATTTAGTTTATATGTGCTTTGATTATTGTCCTGTCCAACATTTAGAACTTTGCATTTGTCTATATTAAACTGCATCTGCCACTTCTCCGACCACTGCATCAGTCTATTCAAATCTTCCTGGAGTGCTCGAATGTCCCTCGTCAGAATGAATTCGACGGCCTATTTTGGTGTCATCGGCAAACTTGCCGATGTCGCTCTTTATGCCCTCATCTATGTCGTTTATGTAGATTGTGAACAGCAGGGGCCCAACACTGACCCCTGTGGAACACCGCTCGTGACACTTCCCCACTCTGATTTCTCCCATTTATGCAAACTCTCTGCTGCTATTTGTCAACCATGCCTCTATCCAGGAAAAAATTTCTCCTCCTATTCCATGTGCTTTAATTTTCCTCAATAGTCTCTGATGTGGGACCCTGTCAAAAGCCTTACTGAAGTCCATATACACAATATCATATTCATTACCATGATACTACCTCCCAAATACCTTAGTGAAAAAAGTTAATAAATTCGTAAGGCAGGAACGCCCCTTTGTAAAACCATGCTGAGATTCGTTGATTAATTTATGCTTTTCAAGGTGGCTACGAACTGCCTCGGCAATTATTGATTCCATAAATTTTCCCACTAATGGAGTTAGGCTTATTGGTCTATAGTTCGAAGCTAAGGACCTGTCACCTGTTTTGAAAATAGGTATCACATTTGCCATTTTCCACTTATCTGGCACCATGCCAGTTTGTAGTGATATGTTGAAAAGATTAGCCAAAGGTGTGCTAAGCTCCTCTTTACATTCCTTTAGAACCCTTGCATACAGTTCATCAGGGCCTGGGGATTTGTTAGGTTTTAATTTATCTATTTGCCTAAGGACCATGTCACTTGTGACCCTTTTGATGCACCTATAAATTCCTTTCTTCTGCTCTGAAAGATATTTGAGCCTATTATTCAGGAACAACTCAGTAACGGTACCAGATTTTCGCTTAGCAGATTACAATGGGTTTAGAGAACACTTATCATCTCTTGACTGGGGTAACGAAGAGAGCTATCAATATGACAGTTTTCTAAACACTATACAAGCTGCCCAAAGAACATTTATCCCATATAAAGACATTAGATCGAATAGAAATGACCCAAAATGGATGAATAATAGGCTCAAATATCTTTCAGAGCAGAAGAAAGGAATTTATAGGTGCATCAAAAGAGTTGAAGGTCATCTTATGAATCAATATATTGACATTAAGAGGGACATTAAAAAGATAATAAGAAAAACTAAACGGGACTACGAAATTAAAGTTGCTAGGGATTCGAAAACTAACCCAAAAGATTTTTTCAAGGTGTATAGAACAAAAGTTAGAGATAAGATAGGTCCTCTTAAAAATAGCCCTGGGCATCTTACTGACAAGGAGGATGAAATGTGCTCTATTTTTAATAATTATTTTCTCTCGGTTTTCACACAGGAAGACATTAACAATATCCCAGTAATTAACTTTTATAATGGGCCTGAAGAAGATAAATTATGTAATACCACAGTCACTAGCGAAATGGTTATGAAACAAATACACCGACTGAAACAAAATAAATCGCCGGGTCCAGATGAACTTTTTTCAAGAGTTCTTAAGGAATGCAGATTGGAACTCTGTGAACCATTAACTAATATTTTTAATTTATCTCTTCAAACAGGTGTAGTGTCTGATATGTGGAAGATGGCTAATGTAATTCTTATTTTTAAAACAGGGGACAAGTCGTTACCATCTAATTACCGCCTAGTATGCCTAACCTCAATTGTAGGCAAATTACTAGTCAGTTATAGCTGATATTATAAGAAGCCATCTTGATAAACATAATTTGATTAATGATATTCAGCATGGATTCACAAAGGGTAGCTCCTCTCTAACTAATTTATTAATTTTCTTCATTGAAGCTTTTGAGGCTGTTGATCATGATAAATAATTTAACGTTGTTTATTTAGATTTTAGTAAGGCTTTTGATGTAGTACCGCACCAGAGACTGGTAAAGAAAGTGGCAGCTCATGGCACTGGGGAAAAATTGCTGTCATGGATTGAGTCATGGCTCACCAATAGGAAGCAGAGAGTGCGCATAAATGGGGTTAAATCCGAGTGGAGATCTGTAACAAGTGGCGTTCCACAGGGATCAGTCTTGGGCCCATTGTTGTTTATAATTTATATCAAAGACCTGGATGAGGGAATTACTAATAATATGAGCAAATTCGGCGATGACACGAAGATAGGTAGGATAATTGATTCAAACGAAGATATCACGGAACTTCAGGAGGATTTAGACAAACTCAATTCCTGGTCAGAAAAGTGGCAGATGCAGTTCAATGTAGATAAATGCAAAGTTATGAAGTTCGGGAGTGTCCACAACCCTAGTACTTATAAGTTAAATAACGTAGAACTTAGCTATACAGATTGCGAAGAGGATTTAGGGTTATGGTAAGCAGCAACCTTAAACCAAGACAGCAATGCCTAAGCGTACGTAATAAGGCAAATAGATTACTAGGATTTATATCAAGAAGTGTAAGCAACAGAAGTCATTAGTCAGAAGTCATTAGTAAGGCCTCACATAGATTACGCAGCTCAGTTTTGGTCTCCATATTACAGAATGGATATAAATTCGTTAGAAAACATTAAGCGTAGAATGGCTAAATTAATGCATCTTCCGTACGAAGAAAGATTGAAGACTCTTAAACTATATGTACTTGTAAGACGAAGAATGAGCGCAGACATGATCGAAGTGTATAAGTGGAAGATGGGTATTAACAAAGTGGATATAAATAAGGTCTTGAGGATATCTCTCCAAGAGAGAGCCCGCAGTAATGGATTCAAATTAGATAAGTTTAGAATTAGAAAGGATATAGAAAGTACTGGGTTTGGTAATAGGGTAGTTTACCTAGTTTACCTAGAGAGGGTTTCGGGGGTCAACGCCCCCGCAGCCCGGTCTGAAATCAGACCTCATGGTGGATCAGGGTTTGATCAACCAGGCTGTTACTGCTGGCCGCACGTAAGCTGACGTACAAACCACAGCCCGGTTGGTCAGTGCCTTCTTGAAGACAGCCAGGGGTCTATTGATAATCCCCCTATGTATGCTGGGAGGCAGTTAAACAGTCTTGGGTCCCGGACACTTACTGTGTTGTCTCTCAATGTACTCGTGGCGCCCCTGCTTTTCATCAGGGGAATATTGCATCTCCTTCCGAGTCGTTTGCTTTCATAGGGAGTGATTTTCTTGTGCAGGTTCGGTGCCAATCCCTCCAGGACCTTCCAAGTGTATATTATCATGTATCTCTCTCGCCTGAGTTCGAGGGAATACAGATCAAGGACCTTCAACCGTTCCCAGTAATTTAGGTGCCTTATCGTACTTATGTGTGCCGTGAAAGTTGTTTGTACAGTCTCCAGGTCTACAATGTCGCCAGCCTTGAAGGGGGCCGTTAGTGTACAGCAGTATTCCAGCCTAGAGAGCACAAGCGATTTGAAGAGAATCATCATGGGCTTGGCGTCCCTAGTTTGAAGGCTCTCATTATCCATCCTATCATTTTCCTAGTGGATGAGGTAGATACAGTATTGTGGTCTTTGAAGGCAAGATTCTCTGACATTATCACTCCTAGGTCCCTCACATTACTTTTCAGCTCTATTGTATGGTTAGAATTTGTCGTATACCCTGATACATTTTTAATTTCTTCAAGTTTACTATATCTGAGTAATTGAAATTTCTCCTCGTTGAACTCCATATTGTTTTGAGTGGCCCATTCGAAGATTTGGTTGATGTCCGCTTGGAGTCTCGCGGTGTCTTCGATGGAGGTCATTGCCATGGTAATCCGGGTGTCATTCGCAAAGGAAGACACGGAGCTATGGCTTACATCTCTGTCTATGTCAGAAATGAGGATGAGGAATAGAATGGGAGTTAGTATTGTGCCTTGTGCAACAGAGCTTTTTTACCATGGCTGCCTCAGACTTTACTCTGTTTACTATTACTCTTTGTGTTCTATTTGTCAGGAAATTATAGATCCATCTACCAACTTTTCCCGTTATTCCTTTATCACGCATTTTGTGTGCTATTACACCATGGTCACACTTGTCGAAAGCTTTTGCAAAGTTTGTGTATACTACATCTGTATTTTGTTTATCCTCTACAGCAGTGGTTCCCAAACTTTTTCAGCTTGTTACCCAATTTAACATGCCACATAAAGCATGTTACCCCTTTCACAAAATGTTGTTATTATTGATATATATGGCTAAACGTGAACGTATACAGCCTCGCATACTCTGCTAATCCTAGCAAAACCATTGAAAACGTAAGAACCACACATACATTATATATAAAATTAATAATAGCTACAAATTCACAGTAACAGTGGGTAAATACTAACTATATACTGCACAGGGCAGTACACATACATACCAGCTTATGTCTACCTCGGCTGATGCTCACAGATAAACTGACAGTGTGAAATAGAGGCAGCCTCAGGGAAGTGAGTGACGCGTACTGGACAGGTCGATCTGGGCTACTGAGTGACTTTTGTCCTGAAGCATACTGTCAAAATACTTTTGGGTTTCCACACACTTAGCTATATATTTCTTCTTTTCTAATACTGTATATTAGTTTTTGATGTTTATTGTTATTTGGTTTAACTTTATTACTTACTTATAATAGGTTTACTTTACAACTTTATATACTAAGACAAAGTTAACAATAATCCTCATACCGGGTACCGCATTATTTTCTTGATTTTGATTCATCGGGTTATTCGCAAAAACCGTATCCTTACACCTTCTTGTCAAAATGGAAAACTGCATGGGGTAGAGTCCTTGAACAGACTTTTTGGCTACCTGGCTCTACAGCATCCAGGACCTTGTTGTGGTCCATAGCAGGGTTGGGCAGGACACACTGCTCTAAACCCGTTTACCCTGGTTTGTGTAATGATGGGTATCCAGGTGTTGGCGAACTTGCTCTTAGAACTCTCATAGATTTTTTATGGTTTAGGCTATCGGTCTGATAGTTCCATTGCTTTACAGCCACCTTTGTGGATGGGCGTTGTCTGTTGTTAATTGTGTTGTGTTGGGAGATCTGTTCTTCCCTCTCAAAAATGTTTATGAAGGGATATAGGGGGCTTCTTCTGATTCTTTGCAAAGCTTTACTCCATTTGAGTTGGGCATGGGTGTTTTAGGTGTGTGGGATGACTCCTTGTCCATCCTCCCTCTCCATAAATGCTTGAAGGCACGAATAAGGGTTCTTGCAATTCTTAAATGAACCGAGTTCATTTTGGGCCTAGCAGTTCATGGCAAGATTATTGCCTTTCAGAGTCTTGTGAGTTAAATAATGTCGACCCTTAGTCTGGGCAGTGGCTCGCTGAACACTGAGTCATATTGGGACTTTAGTATCTCACTCATTTCTTGGCTGTCATCTGTGTATGTCCCATCCCGCCTAAGCAGGGGCCCAATACTGGATGTTTTTTTTTTCTTAGATATGGCATAACAGAGGCTTTTAGTTCTTCCTGTGATTCTTGTCTCCTGTAAGATTCCTTCAGCTTAAGTTCGATATTTCCAATTTCATTGACTAGCGCCTTCCTTCGTATTTCAGATGTACTGGCCCCACTCAGCATCTCTGTGACTCTTCGCCTTTGTCTGTATAGGGAACGTCTCTCTCTTTCTAGTTTACATCTCTTTTTTCTTAATGGAATGTGTTTTGAGCAGATCTCAAGAACCATAGAATTCATTTTTTCAAGGCAAATGTTCAGATCTGTGTTGTTTAGGATATCTTCCCAGCTTGTTTCATTTAGGACATGGTTCACTTGATCCCATTGTATATTTTTGTTATTGAAATTGAATTTCGTGAAGAGACTTTCATGACTGCTAACATTTTGCTGGTCCGGAGCCCTGTGCATACATGTCTGTACCTCTATTATGTTGTGATCTGAGTGTATTGTCTTTGATACAGTTACATTACGTATCAGATCGTCATTGTTAGTGAAGATGAGGTCCAGCATATTTTCTAGTCTTGTAGGCTCTACTATTTGCTGGTTTAAGGTGAATTTGTTGCAGAGATTTAATAGTTCGTGTGTGTGTGAATTTTCATCTGAGCTGCCTCCCGGGGTGATCTCTGCTAAAACATTGTTTGCTATATTCCTCCATTTTAGGTGTCTCAAGTTGAACTCTCCTAGTAGTAAGATGTTTGTGGCAGGAGTTGGCAGATTTTCCAGAGAGTGGTCAATTTTCTCAAGCTGCTCCTGGAATTGTTGGGAAGTTGCATCTTGAGGCTTGTATACTATCACAATGACAAGGTTTTGGTTTTTTATCTTTACCGCCAAAACTTCAACTACATCGTTTGAGGTGTTTAGTAGTTCTGTGCAAATGAGCGACTGTGACATACAGGCCAACCCCCCCTTGTTGCCTGTTTAGTCTGACGCATCGGAATAGGTTATAACCTGGGATCCATATTTCTTTGTCATAGTGATCTTTAATGTGGGTCTCTGTGAATGCTGTAAACATTGCATTTGACTCTGTGAGCAATCCCTTGATATAAGGAATTTTGTTGATTTTTTAACGGCTTTAGACCCTGTAAGTTTGCAAAGACAAATGTCGTTGTATTGGTGAAATTTAGGGGGGTTTTATTTGCTGGCTCTAATATCTGTTGTTCTGGAGTAGAGGCCAATGTCCGTGCCTCTGCTCCAGAAGTGTTTTCAGTTGGTGTAAGATTATTGTCATTTCTTGCCAGAATTTTTTCCCTTCTGACCCTAAAAAACCTCTGTCCCTGGAGAGGTTGTGGCTCCTCTCTTTTGTTTCCCATAGTCTGGCTGGTCTGTGTCTTCTAGTTCCCTTTAGATGATGTGCCTGGCAGTATGCATTATAACATTTTCTTTTATGGATTGATGAGTGACATTTCTGGGTGAAATAAGTTACAGGAGGGGAAGTTGCACTCTCCTGTTGTCACGTGGGTGCGGCATTTTTTGGGATGGTCAAAGTGCATGTCCCACTTGTACCAGATATACCCTGCCTGCAGATACCCAAGGCATAGTATTTACATAGATTGTAATTCTGTTTGCTAGGATTTATTGTAGCTGCATTCGCTGCTGGTGCATTTATTTTTCCTTGTTCCTCCTTATCTTTCACCCCTGTATGGACATCAGTGCTTCCACCAGGTTTTGTTGGTAGTGTGTCGACACTATTTCCTGAGGCATGATCCCCTTTTGATCCATCTCCAGCAGTATCTCTATTTTGAACCTCTGTGGACTGAATAACGTTGTCTTCAGTGTCCTCCAGAGCAACACTAGTACCTTCACGACCGCTGTCTTCTTGGACATCACTAGAACCCTCTGGAGCACTATCCTCCAGGACAACACTAGCACCCTCAGCACTTTCCTCCAAGACAGCACTAGCACCCTCAGGAGCACTGTCCAAGACAGCCCCGTCCCTACCACCCATCTTATTTTCTCAGCTGTTATACCATGCTGACATGTCTTTCAAGAAGGATCTTTTATTGGTGTTTTTGTCTTTGAATATAGATGTAATTTTCTCATACAGCTGTATCTCGTTTGAGCAAACTCAAAAATATCTCTCTGAGTTTATGTCAAGTGTGGTCACTGGTTTAAAATCCCTACATATACCATGGGACCATTGATCACAGAGATTGCAAGCAATCCAAGCCTGTTTTTGTCCCTTACCCTTTCTGCATGGTTGTTGTCATCTTACAATACTTGACAACTCTCCTAGTTAGCTAGTCTATAATTCCTCGAAGTATTTAATTTTTTGTAACAGTTCTTCAGATTTGGCTTTATTTCCAAAGAAACCGTTTGAATCCGCCCGAATCCGGCGAATCCGGACGAATCCAGTTAGTGGATCACTGTATATTTTTTACTAATAATTACCTTAACAGTAGATCTGTCTATCTGTATTGTATCTATTTGTTGTAGTTACTGTTTGGGTGTTTGATGAGGGCACGTAAAGCCCCGTCAGTTAATGAAACCAGTCAGAGGATACCTTGTTATCAACGAATCCGTTTGAATCCGGTCATTGGATGAATCCGGGCAAATCCGGATTAGGCTCACTGGATGATTTTGGACTAGCTTATGAAAAGGACTACTGGAAAAATATTAAACAGAGTAATGTGTTCAGTTTGATACAGACAGTATAATCTGCATGTTTGGGCACCGGTCGATTCTGTAAATGAAGATTACTGGAGGAATAATGATTTTCATTGTGTATATTGTGACCGCTGCTAACTACAGGTCTACCACACACTGTATACGTCACTCCATCACAATTAGTACTACAACTATACACTGTTTATCATATTTCTACAAAACTGTACACTTTTCCTATTTCCTCGAGATTTTGCACCTCTTCGTATTTCAACAAATTATAGGTCCGGTACGCTAGTTGGCCAGCGTGGGAGGTTCTGACGACTGCTGGCAACTGTTTACAACATGAACCTGCCTCTTTAGGCCTAACACTTCAGTTTTAAATTTCACCTCATCATTTATTATCTATATACTAGGGTACCGCTGTGGTACACACTACAACACTATGAATAAACACTATTATCAGGGAGACTGTCTTTCCTCTGACGAAAAAGTTCTAATATTATTTTCACTGGCACACTAGGCCTAAAATTCCCCTCTGATAGTATGGTTATGCTGCCTTATTGTACACTGATTCCCCTTTTTTGACTCAGTAGATATTATATTCTGCTAGATTGGTTCCAAGTGCTGGAGGGATGTATCTTATAAGTACACTGGCGCAGTTTAAAGTTCTAGCACGCAAGAGAGACCGTGAAAAACACGAAAGAACACGGCGGAACTCCACACTTGATGAAAGTTAAGACACTTGTGCAACATCTGGTTATCTTTATTGTAGACGTTTCGCCATCCAGTGGCTTTATCAATACAGATTCTAGGACATAACTAGAAGACAGTAGAACTATATACAAAAAGATGAGGTGATCAGTCCCTCAGCCTTGGAATTAGTGTAGAGAGCACAGAGGTCGTAGAGATTCTGGAGCACAGGCAAGGGGACTGTCGCTTATATAGGCGTCAGTGGACAGAGACGTGTAGTAGACGAAGGCATAGTCACTGGTAGGCGGGATTACCCAGTGGAACTAGGTCCTTCCCAAAGGGATGGGTTAATTGTAGTAGCCGTGAAGAAAGTCACGTAGATGTCCTCTGAACCAAGAGTCCATGATGTTGCAGTGTCTGACAAGTTGTGCAAGAAAGATATACATTACTGACAAGATGAAAGTTAAGACACATTGTGCAACATCTGGTTATCTTTATTGTAGACGTTTCGCCATCCAGTGGCTTAATCAATACAGATTCTAGGACATAACTAGAAGACAGTAGAACTATATACTAAAGATGAGGTAATCAGTCTATCTACTAGGTAGACTGTTTCACTCAACTACCCTATTACCAAACCAGTACTTTCCTATATCCTTTCGAAATCTAAACTTATCTAATTTGAATCCATTATTGGTGGTTCTCTCTTGGAGAGATATCCTCAAGACCTTATTTATATCCTATTTGTTAATACCCATCTTCCACTTGTATACTTCGATCATGTCTCCGCTCATTCTTTGTCATACTTGTGAATGTAGTTTAAGAGTCTTCAATCTTTCTTCATGCGGAAGATTTCTAATGCTATGTATTAATTTAGTCATTCTATGCTGAATGTTTTCTAACGAATTTATATCCATTTTGTAATATGGAGACCAGAACTGAATTAGCTAGAGTGGTGACCTGTACTTAGCTCAGTGGTGACTTGTACTTACCTCAGTGGTGACCTGTACTTAGCTCAGTGAGGACGTGTCTAGTGTACTCTTCGTGGACCGAACCATGATGCCCTCCATTGAGCAACTTTACCAGCAGCTTAAGCTGCAGGTAAATTTGCTCAATGGAGAGCGTCTTGGTTCGGTCCACAGAGAGTACACTAGACACGTCCTCACTGAGCTAAGTACAGGTCACCACTGAGCTAAGTACAGGCCCAAAAGTTATTTTACAAGTAACAAGTCCAAAAGTTATTTTACAGCTCTATACACTCGCTAGTGAGGCCTCATTTGGATTATGCCGCTTAGTTTTGGTCTCCTTACTACAGGATGGATATAGACTTATTGGAAAACATACAAAAGAAGAATTACTAAAATGATTTACTGTATAAGGAATCTCCTGTATGAAGATAGACTTAGAGCCTTGAAACTCCACTCTCTGGAGAGACGTAGAATGAGGGGAGATATCTTATGCATCATATAGGAATCTTTATTGAAGAAACGTTTTGCCACACAGTGGATTCATCAGTCTTATACAAAGCAGGAAGGTATAAGGAGAGGATGAGTTTGAGGTGATCAGTCCCTCAGCCTGGAGTTGATGTGTTCAGTCCATCAATCTTGTAAGAAAGTACAGCACAGGGTCGTAGACGTGGCTTATATACTGTAGTCAGGTGAGGCGAAGCAGGAGGAGGCGGGGTCATAGTGGAACCATCCACTAGTCTAAGTAGGTCTTCGTCCAAAGAATGGACAAGTTTTGAAGAATTCTTTGTATCAAGTTCCCATGATGATGCAGTGTCTGACAAATTGATGAATGCACACACACTAGTGTGACTTTGTAAATGGTCCAAGTCGGACCGAAACGTCGTCGTAAGCTCCTCTCTTCTATGTGCGAGTTATTTGTGTATTGTTCCAGTCACGGTGTTGTGCCTTTTTGTTATTTATAAATTGATGAATGGTTTTGAAAACTTTATATAATCCACTTCTACGGCCCTATGCTCTACTTTCTACAAGATTGATGGACTGAACACATCGACTCCAGGCTGAGGGACTGATTATCTCAAACTCATCCTCTCAATATGCCTTCCTGCTTTGTATAAGACTGATGAAGCCACTGTGTGGCGGAACGTTTCTTCAGTAAAGATTCCCATATGTTGCATAAGTGTCTCGGTTCTTCAACTTGTCGGTTTTCAAAACCATTCTTCACATTAACGAGTGTGTTTAATGCGTCCATCCTTACTGGTGTTGTGCCAGAGATGTGGAAGATGGCTAATGTGGTTCCTATATTCAAATCAGGGACTAAGTCCATTCATTCAGTTTACCGTCCAATCAGCCTGGCGTCTATAGCAGGCAAATTATTGGAATCAGTTGTAGCTGACATTATTAGAAGTCACCTTGAAGAGCATAATTTGATTGATGAATCTGAGTATGGGTTCACGAGAGGTCGCTCCTGCCTGACAAATTTGCTGACGTTCTTCAATAGAACATTTGAGGCAGTAGACATTGATAAAGAATATGACGTTGTTTATTTGGATTTTAGTAAAGCCTTCGATAGAGTACCTCACAAGAGAGTCTTAAAAAAAGTGGCAGCTCATGGTATAGGAGGTAAAGTTCTAGCATGGATAGAGGCATGGCTTACCAACAGAAACAGAGAGTTTCCATTAATGGGGTCAAATCTGAATGGGGATTAGTCACTAGTGGCATTCCACAAGGATCAGTTTTAGGCCCTCTCTTGTTCATAATTTACATTAATGACCTTGATAAAGGGATTACTAGTAACATGAGCAAATTTGCTGATGATACAAAGAGAGGCCGTATGATTCATTCTGAGAAGGATAGCAATGAGCTCCAGGAGGATTTGGACAAATTAATGTCTTGGTTTAAAAAATGGCAGATGAAGTTCAATGTGGATAAGTGTAAGGTACTAGTCCTTGGTAATGAAAATAACCCTCGAAGCTATAAACTAGGTGAAGTAGAGCTTGATCATACAGAATGTGAAAAAGACTTGGGAGTCATGGTAAGCAGAAATCTAAAGACAAGACAGCAGTGCTTAGGTGTGCGCAACAAGGCCAACAGATTACTAGGATTTATCTCAAGTATAAATAACAAAGTCCAAAAGTTATTTTACAGCTCTATACATCACTAGTGAGGCCTCATTTAGATTATGCTGCTCAGTTTTGGTCCCCTTACTACAGGATGGATATAGACTGACTGGAGAACATACAGAGAAGAATGATTAAAATGGTTTACTGTGTAAGGAATCTCCACTCTCTGGATTGACGTAGAATGAGGGGAGATATCATCGAAGTGTATACTGTATATAAGCCACTGCTACGGCCCTGTGTTCTACTTTCTACAAGATTGATGGACTGAAAATATCGACTCCAGGCTGAGGGACTAATTATCTGAAACTCCTCCTCTACTTATACCTTCCTGCTTTGTATAAGACTGATGAAACCATTGTGTGGCGACACGTTTCTTCAATAAAGATTCCCATATGTTGCATAAGTGTCTCAGTTCTTCAACTTGTCGGTTTTCAAAACCATCCATCACAAGTTTTGTTCTATACACCTGGAAAAAACTTTTTGGGTTAGTCTTCGAATCCCTAGCAACTTTAATTTCATAGTCCCATTTAGCTTTTGTTATCCACTTTTTAACGTCCCTCTTAATGTCAATATGCTGATTCATAAGATGACTCTCACCTCTTTTGATACGCCTATAAATTCCTTTCTTCTGCCCTAAAAGGTATTTGAGCCTATTATTCATCCATTTTGAGTCATTTCTATTCGATCTAATGTCTTTATATGGGATAAATGTTCTTTGGGCAGCTTGTACAGTGTTCAGAAAGCTGTCATATTGATAGCTCTCTTTGTTATCCCCGTCCACAGATGATAAGTGTTCTCTAAGCCCATTGTAATCTGCTAAGTGAAAATCTGGGACTGTTACTGAGTTATACCTACTGTCATACTTTCATTCAATGCTAAAGGTAATTGATTTGTGGTCGCTTACGCCGAGTTCCTCTGAAATTTCTAAATTATTAACAAAGGATTCCTTGTTTGCCAGAACTAAGTCAAGCAGGTTATTTCCTCTTGTAGGTTCTGTCACAAACTGCTTCAAAAAACAATCCTGAACTACTTCTAAAAAGTCGTTAGATTCTGAATTCCCAGTCAAAAAATTCCAATCACTCTGATTAAAGTTAAAGTCCCCTAGAATTACAACGTTATCGTGCCTTGTGGCCCTAATAATTTTCTCCCACAGTAGTTTTCCTTGGTCTCTGTCCAAATTTGGGGGACAGTATATCACGTCTAAAATAATTTTTTCGTGCCCCTCTGAAAATTCTACCCAAACAGACTCAGTATGTGTTTCAGAGTTTATACTCATTTTTATGCAACAATTTAAACGATCACAGACATAAAGTACCACCCCCCTTACTGATACTTCTGTCTACTTGGAACAATTTAAACCCCTGAATGTGACATTCAGGAGGCATATTTGTATTTTTCATATTAAACCATGTCTCAGTCATGGCAAAAAAGTCAATGTTACCCGCACTTGCAACTAGTTTCAATTCGTCCATCTTATTTCTTACACTATGACTATTAGTATAATACATTTTCAGAAACCCTCCCTTCTCTTTTCTCTTCCTGCTGCTTTCTGCTCCTCCACTATGCCTGTTACTCTTCTTGTCACCTAATGCCACTGGCTTTCCTATATTCACCAATAACTCTACCTCATTCTTCCTACAACTGGTTTCCTTAAAACTCACACTATCGCTACACTCAGAATACATTGATTTTCCACAAAAACCCATACCACACTTTATTTCTAGTTTAAAGACATAACAGCTCCCTCCACTGCATTGGCCCATGCTCCCACCCTAAACCTAGATAAGTGAACCCCATCCCTGGCATACATGTCATTTCTGTCATAGAAGAGGTCCCAGTTGTCTATGAATTTTCCGCATTTTCCTTACAGTGTTTGTCCAGCCAGCAATTGACACCAATTGCCCTGGACAACGATATGTGGCAAAATGCCACATATCGCAGGGTTCCCACCCTTCTTCCTAATTATCTCTATTGCTGTCCTATACCTGCTAATCAGGTCTTCACTCCTACGTCTGCCAACATCGTTGCCTCCCACACTGAGGCAGATAATAGGATTGCTCCCATTACCCTTCATGATATCGGCTAACAGTATCCTCCATCCCAGCCCCAGGAAAACGTACCCTCTGCCTCCTCTTCTTGTCCCTAACACAAAAAATGCTATCCATAAATTTCACCTGTCTGTCTCCAACTAAAACAATGTTCTTATATTCAATGTAAGTGACGTTCTCGATGGTCTTCGTTGGGGTTTCAAGGGATGTTGACTCATCTTTCTCGTCCTTGGCGTTGTTCGTCGTCACCTTCCTCGTCATTGGAGTCGGGGATGAGATGAAAAGCTGTGAGCCTCCTGCTTGAAAGCTGGCTGCCTTGGATCAACGTCTTGCGTGAGCTAGGCGCCAAGGTATCGGACCATTGTAGCTAGGTTGGTAAAGCACTGCGTATGTTGTTCCAAGGTTCATAGGTTCGAGTCTCCTTCAGCTAGAGATCAGTGTTTGTGAATGTTTCGCCTGTTCTTGCGAATTCCTAGCATTGTTAAAATCTCTAGTAGGCTGATGCATGCAGGGGATGAGACGAAAAGTTGTAAGCCTTCTGCTTGAAAGCTGGCTGCCTTGGATCAACGTCTAGCGTGAGCTAGGCGCCAAGGTATTGGACCAGTGTAGCTAGGTTGGTAAAGCACTGCATACCTTGTTTCAAGGCTCGTAGGTTCGAGTCTCCTTCAGCATATAAAAATAACCTGTTTCCCTGAATCCCTTTACTAAATATTACCTGTTCACACTCAACAGCTCGTCAGGTTCCAAAAATCATTCGTCTCCTTTCACTCCTATCTAACACGCTCACGCACGCTTGCTGGAAGTCCAAGCCCCTCGCCCACAAAACCTCCTTTACCCCGTCCCTCCAACCTATTCGAGAACGACCCTTACCCCTCCTTCCTTTCCATACAGATTTATACGCTCTCCATGTCATTCTGCTTTGATCCATTCTCTCTAAATGACCAAACCACCTCAACAACCCATTTTCAGCCATTTGACTAATACTTTTATTAACTCCACACCTTCTCCCAATTTTCACACTTCGAATTCTCTGCATAATATCTACACCACACATTGCCCTTAGACAGGACATCTCCACTGCCTCCAACCGTCTCCTCGCTGCAGCATTTACAACCCAAGCTTCACACCCATATAAGAGTGTTGGTACTACTATACTTTCATACTTTCACTGTGATATCCAATTTTTCTTTATCTAAATCATTTGATACCCTCATCACCTTACTCTTATCTATGTTCGCTTTCAACTTTCTTACCTTCACACACCCTCCCAAACTCGTCCACTAACCTTGCAACTTTTCTTTAGAATCTCCCATAAGCACAGCATCATCAGCAAAAGTAACTGTGTCATCTCCCATTAATCCCACCCCTCTCCCCAACACCTAGCATTTACTTCTTTTACAACCCCATCTATATGTGTGTGTGTATGTACTCACATATTTGTGGTTGCAGGGGTCGAGATATAGCTCCTGGCCCGCATCTTCACTGATCGCTACTAGGTCCTCTCTCTCCTTGCTCCATGAGCTTTATCATACCTCGTTATAAAACTATGTATGGTTCCAGCCTCCACTACGTCACTTGCCAGACTATTCCACTTCCTGACTGCTCTATGACTAAAGAAATACTTCTTAACATGTCTTTGACTCATCTGGGTCTTTAATTTTCAATTGTGACCCCTTGTTCCTGTGTCCCATCTCTGGAACATCCTGTCTTTGTCCACCTTGCCAATTCCTAGCAGTATTTTGTATGTCGATATCTATCTCCCACAACATCTGTCCTACAGAAATGCCGTTCAGGGTCGATTTCCTTAACCCTTTCTTTGTAGGACATTCCCTTTACTTTGCGTGTGTGTGTGTTGTGTGTGTGTGTGTGTGTGTGTGTGGTGTGGGTGTGTGTGTGTGTGTTGTGTGTGTGGTTGGTGTGTGTGGTGTGTGGGTGTGTATGTGTGTGCATGTGTATGTGTGGTTGTGTGCATGTGTGTGCTGTGTGTGTGTGTGTGTGTGTGTGTGTGTGTGTGTGTGTGTGTGTGATGTGGTGCGTGTGGTGTGTGAGTGCGTGTGTGTGTGTGTGTGTGTGTGTTGTGTGTGTGTGTTGGGATCTTAGCGGAATTAGCCAGGAAAGTACTCTTGACTATGGTTCTGGCGGCCTCGTGTTGCGTGCTTCGTCCTGGAACATATTAATACCGATTACGTTGAGATCCATCAAAAATAATGAGGCACTGTGACCACTTCTAAGGGAATAGTGAGAGTCTGGTTTGCCGGGAGGTGGGAGAGCAAGAAAGAGAGAGTGACTATTCATCCTTCCTCCTCGGTGCACTGACAAGCTGTCCTCCGCTCAGATCGTTTCATTATTAAGGCCCCATGCGTAGCTTTTTTCTACATTCATGCGTAGGTAGGTTAGCACCCATGGAGTAGGTTTAGGCACCAGTTTGTAGGTTTCAGGCACCCATGCGTCGTTCGGCATCAGGACCGTTAGGTTCAGGCACCAAGCTTAGGTTTGGGTATCCATACACACGTTCAGCACTGATTAAACATTAGACAAACAACATAATATGGACTGACAACATAACTAGAAAGTGACAACATTATAATGTTTTATGCTAGGTAGTTAGAGGTGCTGATGGTTAAGTACTGCTGTTGCTACTGAGGTTACGTGTGATGCTGCTGGTGCTGATGGTTCAAGTATTGATTGCTGGTGCTGATGGTTTCCAAGTTACTGCTGCTGGTGCTGTGGTTCAAAAGTACTGCCTGCTGGTGTGATGGTTCAAGTACATGCTGTTGCTTTACTGATGGTTCAAGTGCTGCTGCCTGTGCTGATGGTTCAAGTATTGCTGCTGGTGTGATGTTCTAGTACTGGCTGCTGGTGCTGGTGGTTCAAGTTTTTTTTAAACTGCTGCTGGTGCTGATGTTCAAGTTACTGCTGCTGCTGCTGATGGTTCAAGTACTGTGCTGGTGCTGATGGTTCAAGTACTGCTGATCTGGTGTGATGGCTCAAGTACTGCTGTGCTGCTGATGGTTCAAGTACTGCTGCTGATGTGCTGATGGTCAAAGTACTGCTGCTGGTGCTGATGGTTCAAGTACTGCTCTGGTGCTGATGCTCAAGTACTGCATGCTGTGCTGATGGTTCAAGTACTGCTGCTGCTTGCTGATGGTTCAGTACTGCTGCTGGTGCTGATGGTTCAAGGTCATGCTGCTGCTGCTGATGTTCAAGTACTGCTGTGGTTGCTGATGTTCAAAGTACTGCTGCTGGTGCTGATGGTTCAAGTACTGCTGCGCGTGCTGAGGTTAAGTACTGCTGCTGCTCTGCTGATGGTTCAAGTACTGCTGCTGGTGCTGGGATGGTTTCAATACTGCTGCTGCTGCTGCTGATGGTTCAAGTACTGCTGCTTGGTGCTGATTGGTTTCAAATATTGCTGCCTGCCTGCTGATGGTTCAAGTTATGATACTGGTGCTGATGGTTCAAGTACTGCTGATGCTGCTGATGGTTCAAGTACTGCTGCTGGTGCTGACTGGTTCAAGTAACTGCTGCTGGTTGCTGATGGTTTTCAAGTACTGCTGCTGCTGCTGATGGTTCAAGTACTGCTGCTTCTGCTGATGGTTCAAGTACTGCTGCTGCTGCTGATGGTTCAAGTACTGCTGCTGGTGCTGATGGTTCAAAGTACTGCCTGGTGCTGATGGTTCAAGTACTGCTGCTGGTGCTGGGAATGGTTCAAGTACTGCTGCTGCTGCTGATGGTTCAAGTACTGCTGCTGCTGCTGATGGTTCAAGTACTGCTGCTGGTGCTGATGGTTCAAGTACTGCTGTTGCTTGATGGTGCTGATGGCCAAGGTACTGCTGTGCTGCTGCTGATGCGTTAAGTAATGCTGTGGTATGTGATGGTTTCAAGTACTGCTGCTGGTGCTGATGGTTCAAGTATTGCTGCTGCTGCTGATGTTCAAGACTGCTGCTTCTGCTGATGGTTCGGTACTGCCTTGCTGCTGTGATGGTTCAAGTAACTGCTGCTGGTGCTGAGGTTCAAACATATTGGCTGCTGCTGCTGATGGTTCAAGTACTGCTGCTGGTGCTGATGGTTCAAGTACTGCTGCTGCTGCTGATGGTTCAAGTACTGCTGCTGGTGCTGATGGTTCAAGTACTGCTGCTGGTGCTGATGGTTCAAGTACTGCTGCTTCTGCTGATGGTCAAGTACTGTGCTGCCTGCTGATGGTTCAAGTACTGCTGCTGGTGCTGATGGTTCAAGTACTGCTGCTGGTGCTGATGGTTCAAGTACTGCTGCTGGTGCTGATGGTTCAAGTACTGCTGCTGGTGCTGATGGTTCAAGTACTGCTGCTGGTGCTGATGGCTCAAGTACTGCTGCTGCTGCTGATGGTTCAAGTACTGCTGCTGGTGTGATGGTTCATAGTCGGCTGCTGTGTGCTGATGGTTCAAGTACTGCTGCTGCTGCTGATGGTTCAAGTACTGCTGCTGGTGCTGATGGTTCAAATACTGCTGGGGCTGCTGATGGTTTAAGTACTGCTGCTGGTGCTGATGGTTCAAAGAACCTGGCTGCTGTGCTGATGTTAAGTGCTGCTTGCTGGATGTTGATTGGTTCAAATACTGCTGCTGCTGCTGATGGTTCAAGTATGACTTGTGGTGCTGATTGTTTCAAGTACTGCTGCTGGTGCTGATGGTTCAAGTACTGCTGCTGGTGCTGATGGTTCAAGTACTGCTGCTGGTGCTGATGGTTCAAGTACTGCTGCTGCTGCTGATGGTTCAAGTACTGCTGCTGGTGCTGATGGTTCAAGTACTGCTGTTGCTACTGATGGTTCAAGTACTGCTGCTGGTGCTGATGGTTCAAGTACTGCTGCTGGTGCTGATGGTTCAAGTACTGCTGCTGGTGCTGATGGTTCAAGTACTGCTGTTGCTACTGATGGTTCAAGTACTGCTGCTGGTGCTGATGGTTCAAGTACTGCTGCTGGTGCTGATGCGTTCAAGTAACTGACTGCTGGTGCTGATGGTTAAGTACGGCTGTGGTGCTGATGGTTCAAGTACTGCTGCTGGTGCTGATGGTTCAAGTACTGCTGTTGCTACTGATGGTTCAAGTACTGCTGCCGGTGCTGATGGTTCAAGTACTGCTGTTGCTGCTGATGGTTCAAGTACTGCTGCTGCTGCTGATGGTTCAAGTACTGCTGCTGGTGCTGATGGTTCAAGTACTGCTGCTGGTGCTGATGGTTCAAGTACTGCTGCTGGTGCTGATGGTTCAAGTACTGCTGTTGCTACTGATGGTTCAAGTACTACTGCTGGTGCTGATAGTTCAAGTACTGCTGTTGCTACTGACGGTTCAAGTACTGCTGCTGGTGCTGATGGTTCAAGAACTGCTGTTGCTGCTGATGGTTCAAGCACTGCTGCTGGTGCTGATGGTTCAAGTACTGCTGTTGCTGCTGAGGTAAGTATGCTTCTGATGCTGATGGTTCAAGTACTGCTGTTGCTGCTGATGGTTCAATTACTGCTGCTGGTGCTGATGGTTCAAGTACTGCTGCTGGTGCTGATGGTTCAAGTACTGCTGCTGGTGCTGATGGTTCAAGATACTTGCTCTGCTGGTGTGATGGTTTCAAGTACTGCTGCTGGTGCTGGATGGTTAAGTACTGCTGCTGGTGCTGAGGTTTCAGTACTGCTGGCTGCTGGATGGTTCAAGTACTGCTGCTGGTGCTTGATGGTTCAAGTATGCTGTTGCTGCTGATGGTTCAAGATACTGCTGCTGCTGCTGTGGTTCAAGTACGCTGCTGGTGCTGATCGGTTCAATCTGCTGCTGGTGCTGATGGTTCAAGTATTGCTGTGGTGGCTGATGGTTCAGGTTACTGCTGCTGGTGCTGGATGTTCAAGTATGACTGCTGGTGCTGATGTTTCAAGTTACGGCTGATGGTGCTGATGGTTCAAGTACTGCTGCTGCTGATGATGGTTCAAGTATGCTGCTGGTGCTGATGGTTCAAGTACTCGTGCTGGTGCTTGATGATTCAAGTACTGCTGCTGGTGATGATGGTTCAAGTATGCTTGATGGTGACTGGATGGTTCAAGTACTGCTGTGCGTGTGATGTTCAAGTATGCTGTTGGGTGCTGATGGTCAAGTCTCTGCTTGCGTGCTGATGGTTTTCAAGTACTGCGGCCATGGTGTGATGGTTCAAGTACTGCTGCTGGTTGCTGAATGGTTTCAAGTACTGTGTTGGTGCTGATGGTTCAAGTAGCTGCTGCTGCTGAGGTTCAAGTACTGCTGTGGTGCTGATGGTTCAAGTACTGCTGTGGTGCTGATGTTCAAGTACATGCTGCTGGTGCTGATGGTTCAAGTATGCTGCTGGGTACTGATGGTTCAAGATATGCTGCTGGTTGCTGATGGTTTCAAGTTACTGCTGCTGGTGTGATGGTTCATGTACTGCTGCTGGTGCTGATGGTTCAAGTACTGCTGCTGGTGCTGATGGTTCAAGTACTGCTGCTGGTGCTGATGGTTCAAGTACTGCTGCTGCTGATGGTTCAAGTACTGCTGCTGGTGCTGATGGTTCAAGTACTGCTGTTGCTGCTGATGGTTCAAGTACTGCTGCTGCTGCTGATGGTTCAAGTACTGCTGCTGGTGCTGATGGTTCAAGTACTGCTGCTGGTGCTGATGGTTCAAGTACTGCTGCTGGTGCTGATGGTTCAAGTACTGCTGCTGGTGCTGATGGTTCAAGTACTGCTGCTGGTGCTGATGGTTCAAGTACTGCTGCTGGTGCTGATGGTTCAAGTACTGCTGCTGGTGCTGATGGTTCAAGTACTGCTGCTGGTGCTGATGGTTCAAGTACTGCTGCTGGTGCTGATGGTTCAAGTACTGCTGCTGGTGCTGATGGTTCAAGTACTGCTGTTGCTACTGATGGTTCAAGTACTGCTGTTGGTGCTGATGGTTCAAGTACTGCTGCTGGTGCTGATGGTTCAAGTACTGCTGTTGCTACTGATGGTTCAAGTACTGCTGTTGGTGCTGATGGTTCAAGTACTGCTGCTGGTGCTGATGGTTCAAGTACTACTGTTGCTACTGATGGTTCAAGTACTGCTGCTGGTGCTGATGGTTCAAGTACTGCTGCTGGTGCTGATGGTTCAAGTACTGCTGCTGGTGCTGATGGTTCAAGTACTGCTACTGCTGGTGCTGATGGTTCAAGTACTGCTGCTGCTGCTGATGGTTCAAGTACTGCTGCTGGTGCTGATGGTTTTCAAGTACTTCTGCTGTGCTGATGATTCAGAAGTACTGCTGCTGGTTGCGGGATGGTTCAAGTACTGCTGCTGGTGCTGATGGTTCAAGTACTGCTGCTGCTGCTGATGGTTCAAGTACTGCTGCTTCTGCTGATGGTTCAAGTACTGCTGCTGCTGCTGATGGTTCAAAGTACTGCTGACTGGTGCTGATGTTCAAATATTGCTGTGGCTGTGCGATGGTTTTTTTTCTTTTTTTTTTTTCAATTTTATTCAAGTACTGCTTGCTGGTGCTGATGGCCCCTCTCAAGTACATGCTGCTGTGCCTGTGATGGTTTCAAGTTTACCTGCTGCTCGCTGCTAGGGTGCTGATGGTTTTTTTTTTTTTCAAGTACAAAAATTCTAAGTACTGCTGCTGTGGCTGATGGTTCAAGTTACTGCTCTGCTTCTGCTGATGGTTCAAGTACTGCTGCTCTGCTGCTGATGGTTTTAAGTACTGCTGCTGGTTGCTGATGGTTCAAGTACTGCTGCTGGGTGCTGATGAGTTTTTTCAAGTGTACAAAAAGTATGCTGCTGGTGTCAGGTGGTCTTTTCAAGTCTTTTTTTCAATTTTCAAAAAAAAAAAAAGTACTGCTGCTGGTGGGTTCAAGTACTGCTGCTGGTGCTGATGGGCAAGTTGTGCTGGTGTGATGGTTCAAGTACTGCTGTTCTACTGATGGTTCAAGTACTGCCGCCGGGGCTGATGGGTTTAAGTATGTGTTTTCTGTATGGTTCAAGTAATGCTGCTGCAGCTGATGGGTTCAAGTACTGCGCTGGTGCTTGGTTTTAAACGCTGCTGGTGCTGATGGTTCAATACTGTGCTGGTGCTGATGGGTTTAATATGCTGTTGCTATGAGGGGTTTAAGTACTACTGTGGGGGCTGATGTTCAATACTGCTGTTCACGACGGTTTTAAGTACTGCTGCTGGGGCTGAGGTTCAAGAACTGCTGTGTCGATGGTTCAGCACTGCTGCTGGTGCGTGGTTCAAGTACGCTGTTGTGCTGATGGGTTTAAGTACTGCTTCTGAGCGATGGTTTAAGTACTGCTGTTGTGCTGATGGGTTTAATACTGCTGCGGTGCTGGGTTCAAGTACTGCTGCTGGGCTGATGGTTTTAAGACTGCGCTGGTGCGAGGTTCAAGTACTGCGCTGCTGGTCTGAAAGGTTCAAGTCTGCTGCTGGTGCGATGGTTAAGTACTGCTGCTGGGCGTGGTTCAAGTACTGCTGCTGCTGAGGTTCAAGTACTGCTGCTGGGGTGATGGGTTTAGTAGCTGTTTTTTTCTGATGGTTCAAGTACTGCTGCTGCTGCTGATGGTTCAATTTCTGTGCTGGTGCTGATGGTTAAGACTGCTGTGGTGCTGATGGGGCAAATATTGCTGGGTGTGATGGTTCAAGCTGCGCTGGTGCTGATGGTTCAAATACTGCTGCTGGTGCTGGGTTTTTAAAACTGCTGCTGGTGCTGGGTTTCAAGTACTGCGCTCTGCTGATGGGTTTAAGTTGCTGCTGGGGGATGGTTTAAGTACTGTGCTGGGGCGATGATTCAAGTACTGCTTGGGCTGATGGTTTAAGACTTGCTGGGCTGATGTTTAAGTACGCTGTGGTGCTGAGGTTTAAAATACGCTGTTGGGCTGAGGTTCAAGTCCGCTGTGGTGCTGAGTTCAAACTGCGCTGGTGCTGATGGTCAAGTACTGCTGTGGTGCTGATTGGGTTTAAGTACTGCTGTTGGTGCTGTGGTTCAAACTGCTGCTGCTGCTGTGGTTAAGACGCTCTGGTGTGATGGTTCAAGTACTGCTGTTGGTGGATGGTTCAAGTACTGCTGCGGTGCTGTGGGTTTAAGTATGCGCTGCGCGATGGTTCAAGACTGCTGCGGCTTTATGGTCAAGTACTTCTTTAGGTTTTGCTGCTTTTGGTTCAAGTACTCTGCTGGTGCTGATGGTTCAGTAGTCCTGGTGCTGATGGTTCAATACTGTGTTTTCTGATGGTTCAAATACGCGCTTGTGCTGAGGTTCAAGTATGTGTGGGGCTGATGGTTAAGTACTATGTTTTATGATGGTTCAATACTGGAGGTGCTGATGGTTCAATACCCTTTTTTTCCCGGGGGGTGCTGATGGTTCAAGTACTGCGTGGGGCTGATGGTTCAAGTACTGCTGCTTGCTGATGGGTTTAAGACTGCGCTGGTGCTGTGGTTCAAGACTGCTGCTGGGGTTTATGGTTCAAGTACTGCTGCTGTGCTATGGTTCAAGTACTGCTGCTTTTTGCTGAGGTTCAAGTACGCTGCTGGGCTGATGGTTCAAGTACGCTGTGGTTGTGGTTCAAGTACTGCTGCTCTGTGATGGGTTTAAGTACGCGCGGTGCTGATGGGTTTAAGTACTGCTGTTTTTGCTGATGGTTCAATACTCTGTGGGTGATGTTTCAAGTACTGCGTGGGCTGATGGTTCAAGAAAGGGGTGGGGCTGATGTTTAATAACCCGCGTGTGCGATGGTTTAAGTACGCTGCTGGGGGTGAGGTTCAAAATACTGCTGCGCTTTGGAGTTCAAGTACTGCTGGGTGGTGCTGAGGTTTAATATGCGCTGGGCTGAGGGTTAGTATGTGCTGGTGCGTGGTTCAAGTACTGCGCTGGTGCGATGGTTCAAGTCTGCTGCGGTGCTAGGGTTTAGTACTGTGCTGGTGCGATGGTTTAAGTCTGCTGTGTTTCTGAGGGGTTCAATACTGTGCTGGGGCTGATGGGTTTAAGTAAAATGCTGCTGGGCGTGGGCAAAATACTGTGTGTGCTGAGTTCAAGTACTGCTGCGGGCTGATGTTCAAGTATGCTGCGGTGCTGATGTTTTAAGTCTTTTCTGGGGGGCTAGGTTCAAGTACTGGCTGGGGCTATGGGTTTAAGTACGCTGCTGGTGCTGATGGTTTAATACTGCTTTTTGGGGGATGGTTCAAGTACTGCTGTTTGCTGATGGGTTTAAGTACTCTGCTGGGCTTGTTTTCCTGCTGGTTTTTCAATACCTGGGGGTTTGGTTGTTGTGTTTTTCAAGTACTGCTTTTCTGCTGATGGGTTTAAGTAGCTGCTGGTGCTGATGTTCAAGACTTTGGGGTTTCAGAGGTTCAAGTATGCTGTTTCTCTGATGGTTCAAGTACTGCTTGGTGGGTGATGGGTTTAATACGCTGCTGCTGCTGATGGTTCAAGTACTGCTGGGTGCTGATGTTTTAAGACTGGCTGTGCTGATGGGTTTAAGTACGCTGCTGGTGCGATGGTTCAAGTACTGCTGATGGTTCAAGTACTGCTGCTGGTGCTGATGGTTCAAGTACTGCTGCTGGTGCTGATGGTTCAAGTACTGCTGCTGGTGCTGATGGTTCAAGTACTGCTGCTGGTGGTGGTGGTGCTGATGGTTCAAGTACTGGTGCAGCTGCTGATGGTTCAAATACTGCTGCTGCTGCTTGTGGTGCTGATGGTTCAAGTACTGCTGCTGCTGTTGATGGTTCAAATACTGCTGCTGCTGCTGGTGGTGCTGATGGTTCAAGTACTGCTGCTGCTGTTGATGGTTCAAATACTGCTGCTGCTGCTGGTGGTGCTGATGGTTCAAGTACTGGTGCTGCTGTTGCTTGTGCTGATGGTTCAAGTACTGCTGCTTATGTTGATGGTTCAAGTACTGCTGCTGGTGCTGACGGTTCAAGTACTGCTGGTGGTGGTGCTACTGGTGGGGCGACTGCTTGTGGTGGTAGTGGGGCCAACGTCTTTGTGGGTGCATAACAAGCAAGCAAGCAACCTCCCTTTCCCCTTCCCTCCCCTCCTGAACTGTCCTTTCTCCAACCCCTCTCCCCCTTCAAGTAGACCCTCTGCAACACCCCATCAAATCTTCGCACTCTGACCTCCTCCCCCCCTTCAACTCGCCCCTTCATATGCATGGTTGTGCCCCCTTACCTCCCCCTCCTCTTGGTGCCAATCAGGTAATGACATGATGCAAAAACGTAACTCAGGTTGGCGGGCGGCAAAATCTATATAATCTTCAAGTCTGGGTAATGTTGTTGATGTGGGAAAGTGTTTTTGTAGTGTAGCCGACCAGATGAACTCTGTCTCACCGTGATCACCCGGGGCCAGCCACACGGCTCCGGCCCAGCCAGCCAGACAGCCAGCCAGTGTGGCAGCTCGCCAGCCAGTCAGCCAGTCAGCTAGTCAGCCAGTCAGCCAGTCAGCCAGTCAGCCAGTCAGCCAGTCAGCAAGTTTGCTAGTAAACCAGCAGGATAGTTGGCCAGCAGGCAAATTAGTCAGTCAGTTAGTCATCCAGTCAGCCAGTTAGTTACCCAGTCAACCAGTTAGTTACCTAATCAGTCGGTTAGTCACCCAGTCAGCCAGTTCGTCACCCAGTCAACCAGTTAGTTACCCAGTCAGCCAGTTAGTTACCTAGTCAGCTTTTTAGTAACCAAGTCAGCCAGTTAGGTACCCAGTCAGCCAGTTAGTTACCCATCATCCAGTTATTCACCCAGCCATCCAGTTAGTCACCCAATCAGCCAGTTAGTTACCCAGTCAGCCAGTTAGTTACGCAGTCAGCCAGTTAGTTACCCAGTCCTCCAGTTAGTCACCCAGTCAGCCAGTTAGATACCTAGTCAGCCAGTTACTTACCCAGTCAGCCAGTCAGTTACCCAGTCATCCAGTTAGTCATCCAGTCAGCCAGTTAGTCACCCAGTCAACCAGTATGTTACCCAGTCAGTCATTTGGTTACCCAGTCAACCAGTTAGTCACCCAGTCAGCCAGTTAGTCACCCATTCAGCCAGTTAGTCACCCAGTCAACCAGTTATTCACCGAATCATCCAGTTAGTCAGCCAGTTAATCACCCAGTCAGCCAGTTCGCTACATAGTAAGCCAGTTAGTCATCCAGTCAGCCAGTTAGTCACCGAGTCAGCCAACTTAGTAACCCAGTCAGCCAATTAGTCACCCAGTCAGTAAGTTAGTCACCCAGCCAGCCTGTTAGTCACCCAGTCAGCCAGTTAGTCATCCAATCAGCCAGTTATTGTCCAGTCAGCCAGTTAGTCACCCAATCAGCCAGTTAGCCACCCAATCAGCCAGTTAGTCGCCCAGTCAGCCAGTTAGTTACCCAGTCAGCCAGTTAGTCACAGCCAGTTAGCCACCCAATCAGCCAGTTAGTCGCCCAGTCAGCCAGCTAGTTACCCAGTCAGCCAGTTAGTTACCCAGTCAGCCAGTTAGTCACCCAGTCAGTCAGTTAGTCACCCAGTCAGCCAGTTAGTCACCGAGTCAGCCAGTTAGTAACCCAGTCTGCCATTTAGTTACCCAGTCAGTAAGTTAGTCACCCAGCCAGCCTGTTAGTCACCCAGTCAGCCAGTTAGTCATCCAATCAGCCAGTTATTGCCCAGTCAGCCAGTTAGTCACCCAATCAGCCAGTTAGCTACCCAATCAGCCAGTTAGTCGCCCAGTCAGCCAGCTAGTTAACCAGTCAGCCAGTTAGTTACCCAGTCAGCCAGTTAGTCACCCAGTCAGCCAGTTAGTCACCCAGTCAGCCAGTTAGTCACAGAGTCAGCCAGTTAGTAACCCAGTCTGCCAGTTAGTCACCCAGTCAGCCAGTTAGTCACCCAGTCAGCCAGTTAGTTACCCAGTCAGCCAGTTAGTCACCCAGTCAGCCAGTTAGTCAACCAGTCAGCCAGTTAGTCGCACAATCAGCCAGTTAGTTACAAAGTCAGCCAGTTAGTTAACCAGTAAGCCAGTTAGTTACCCAGTCAGCCAGTTAGCCATCCAGTCAGCCAGTTAGTCACCCAGTCAGTCAGTTAGTCACCCAGTCAGCCAGTTAGTAACCCAGCCAGCCAGTTAGTCATCCAGTCAGCCAGTTAGTCACCCAATCAGCCAGTTAGTTACCCAGTCAGCCAGTTAGTTAACCAAGTGAGCCAGCTAGTTAACCAGTCAGCCAGTTAGTCATCCAGTCAGCCAGTTAGTCACCCAATCAGCCAGCTAGTTACCCAGTCAGTCAGTTAGTCACCCAGTTAATCACCCAGTCAGCCAGTTAGTCATCGAGTCAGCCAGTTAATCGCACAGTCAGCCAGTTAGTTACAAAGTCAGTCAGTTAGTTAACCAGTAAGCCAGTTAGTTACCCAGTTAGCCAGTTAGTCACCCAATCAGTCAGTTAGTTACCCAGTAAGCCAGTTAGTCATCCAGTCAGCCAGTTAGTTACCCAGTAGGCCAGTTAGTTACCCAGTCAGCCAGTTAGTTACCCAGTCAGCCAGTTAGTCACCCAATCAGTCAGTTAATTACCCAGTCAGCCAGTTAGTTACCCAGTCAGCCAGTTAATCACCCAGTCAGCCAGTTAGTCACTAAATCAGTCAGTTAGTTACCCAGTCAGCCAGTTAGTCACCCAATCAATCAGTTAGTTAACCAGTCAGCCAGTTAGTCGCACAGTCAGCCAGTTAGTTACAAAGTCAGTCAATTAGTTAACCAGTAAGCCAGTTAGTTACCCAGTCAGCCAGTTAGTCACCCAATCAGTCAGTTAGTTACACAGTAAGCCAGTTAGTCATCCAGTCAGCCAGTTAGTTACCCAGTAGGCCAGTTAGTTACCCAGTCAGCCATTTAGTTACCCAGTCAGCCAGTTAGTCACCCAATCAGTCAGTTAATTACCCAGTCAGCCAGTTAGTTACCCAGTCAGCCAGTTAATCACCCAGTCAGCCAGTTAGTCACTAAATCAGTCAGGTAGTTACCCGTCAGCCAGTTAGTTAACCAGTCAGCCAGTTAGTCATCCAGTCAGCCAGTTAGTCACCCAATCAGCCAGTTAGTCACCCAGTCAGCCAGTTAGTTACCTAGTCTGCCAGTTAGTCAACCAGCCAGCCAGTTAGTTACTCAGTCAGCGAGTTAATCGCCCAGTCAGCCAGTTAGATACCCAGTCAGCTAGTTAGTTAACCAGTAAGTCAGGTAGTTAACCAGTCAGCTAGTTAGTCACCCAGTCAGCCAGTTAGTCACCCAGTCAGCCAGTTAGTTACCTAGTCAGCGAGTTAATCGCCCAGTCAGCCAGTTTGATACCCAGTCAGCCAGTTAGTTAACCAGTAAGCCAGGTAGTTAACCAGTCAGCCAGTTAGTCACCCAGTCAGCCAGTTAGTCACCCAGTCAGCCAGTTAGTTCCTAGTCAGCGAGTTAATCGCCCAGTCAGCCAGTTAGATACCCAGTCAGCCAGTTAGTTAACCAGTAAGCCAGTTAGTTAACCAGTCAGCCAATTAGTCACCCAGTTAGTTACCCAGTCAGCCAGTTAGTTACCCAGTCAGCCAGTTAGTCACCCAGTCAGCCGTTAGTCACCCAGCAGCCAGTTAGTCACCAGTCGAGCCCGTTAGTCGCCGAGTCAGCCGTTAGTAAACCCCCGTCGCCATTGTCACCCCCGTCGCCAGTTGTCACCCAGAGCCCGTTGTTACCAGTCAGCCAGTTATCACCCAGTCACAAGTTAGTCAAAAAGTAGCCAGTTAGCGCACAAACACCAGTTAGTTACAAATCACCAGTTAGTTAACCCCGAAGCCCCGTTAGTTCCCCCAAATC
>NC_069417.1:45027562-45092896 GCF_026875155.1 Cherax quadricarinatus
GTTTTTGGGCTACAGGTACTGGGGGGTCCCTGGGTACAGGTACTGGTGAGGCCCCCGGGGGTAAGGTATGGTGAGGCTTTTGGGCCTAGGCACTGGTGTAGTCCCCCGGCTTTAGGTACTGGTGAGGGGCCCCTTTTCTACAGGGAATGGGGGCCCTGGGCGCAGCCCCCCGGGGCCTTTCAGCGGCGAGGCCCCCTGGGCGAAAAACCCTTTTAGGCCTTCCCCCTGGCGGGGCCCCTTGGCGCAGCCCCTGGAGCCTTTACTGGGGGAGGCCCCCTTCCTGCAACCCCTGGTGGCCTTAGCGTGGAGGCCCTGGGTGCAGCCCCTAGCCTTCCGCTGGCGAAGTCCCCTGGGCTGCAGCCCTGGAGGCTTCACTGGGGAGGCCCCTGGATTGCAGGCTCTTAGGCCTTCAGCTGGTGGAGTCCCCTGGGCTCACCTCTGGAGGCTTCAGCTGGCGGGGTCCCTGGGCTGCAGCCCTGGAGCCTTCCAGTGGGCCCAGGCCCTGGGCTGCAGCCCTTGGAGGCCTTCCCGCTGGTGGAGGCCCTGGGTTTCAGCCTCTGGAGGCTTTCCCCTAGCAGAGGCCCCTGGGCTGCAGCCCCTGGAGGCTTTCCCCCTGGCGGGCCGAGGTTGCAGGCCCCGGGGCCTTCAGTGGTGGAAAGGCCCCTCTGCTGGACCCTGAGGGCTTCGAGCTGCGGAGGCCCCTGGAGGCTTTCCCCTGGCGGGGGCTTTTGGCTGCAGCCCCTGGAGGCCTTTCAGCTGGTGAAGGCGCCTGGGCTGCAGCCTCTGGAGGCCTTCCAGCTGGCGGAGTCCCCTGGGCTGCAGCCCCTGGAAGCCTTCCAGCTGGCCGAGGCCCCTGGGCTGCAGCCCTTGGAGGCCTTCCAGCTGGTGGAGGCCCCTGGGTTTCAGCCTCTGGAGGCCTTCCAGCTAGCAGAGGCCCCTGGGCTGCAGCCCCTGGAGGCTTTCCACCTGGCGGAGGCCCTGAGGTTGCAGCCCCTGGAGGCCTTCCAGTTGGTGGAGGCCCCTCTGCTGCAGACCCTGGAGGGCTTCGAGCTAGCGGAGGCCCCTGGAGGCCTTCCACCTGGCGGAGGCCTTTGGGCTGCAGCCCCTGGAGGCCTTTCAGCTGGTGAAGGCCCCTGGGCTGCAGCCCTCTGGAGGCCTTCCACCCGGCGGGGCCCCCCGGGCTGCAGCCCCTGGAAAGGGCCCTTTCCCCTGGTGGAGCCCTTGCTGTAGCCCCTGCGGCCCCTGGGCAGCCCTTGAGGGCCTTCCAGCTGGTGGAGGCCCCTGGGCTGCAGCCTCTGGAGGCCTTCCAGCTGGCGGAGGCCCCTGGCCTGCAGCCCCTGGAGGCCTTCCAAACTGGGTGGGGCCCTGGGCTTCGGCCCCTGGAGGTCTTCCAGTAGCGGAGGGCCCCCGGGCTTTCAGCCCCTTTAGGCCCTTTCCCGCTGGTGAGGCCCCCGGACTGAGCCTCTTGAGGCCTTCCACCTGGCGGAGGCCCTGGCCTGCAGCCCTGAGGCCTTCCAGCTGGTGGAGGCCCCTGGGCTTCGGCCCTGGAGGTCTTCCACTGGGGGAGGCCCCGGCTGCAGCCCCTGGAGGCCTTCCAGCTGGTGGAGGCCCCGACTGCAGCCTTTGAGGCCTTCCACCCGGCGGAGGCCCATGGGCTGGGAGCCCCTTTTGGCCTTCCAGCTGGTGGAGGCCACCTGCTGCAGCCCCTGGAGGCTTCCAGCTTGTGGAGGCGGCTGCAGCCCCTTTAGGCCTTCAGCTGGTGGAGGCCCCTGGACTGCAGCTTGAGGCCTTCACCTAGCGGAGGCCCATGGGCTGCAGCCCCTTGAAGCCTTCCAGCTAGCGGAGGCCCCTGGGCTGCAGCCCCTGGAGGTCCCTGGGCTGCAGCCCCTGGAGGTCCCTGGGCTGCAGCCCCTGGAGGTCCCTGGGCTGCAGCCCCTGGAGGTCCCTGGGCTGCAGCCCCTGGAGGTCCCTGGGCTGCAGCCCCTGGAGGTCCCTGGAGGTCCCTGGGCTGTAGCCCCTGGAGGTCCCTGGAGGTCCCTGGAGGTCCCTGGGCTGCAGCCCCTGGAGGTCCCTGGGCTGGCCGCACGGAAACTATATTTATTATGCCATAAAAAATGAGCTTCCCAAAACAATATTATTTTCCATCACTTAAATTTAATAGTATTATAATCAATTCTTCATACCTGTAATATTTCTGGCCCCCACCCAAAAACCGAAATTTTATATTGAAAAGGGCATTGTAACTTTCTTCTTTTCTTTTTGTGAACTAATTTTCCCTTTCATCCCTCCGACTGTTTTGAAAATCATTTGGTCAGAAAATCAGTCTTTTTTTTTTTACACATAATAATGTGTATAAAAATTAATTTCACGGGCTAAGAAGTGTTTTCCTACTTCAGCTTATTTCAAAACCCAGATCTATCTACGGTATATTACCCCATCCCCCCAGGATGCCACCCACAACAGTCGACTAACACTCAGGTACCTACTTACTGCTAGGTGAACAGGGAAATGTTTTTCTTTTTCTCGACAGATCTTTGTGGAATCATGATACAGAAAAGGCAGAAGTCCAGCTAACATATTTCACACAGTCCATATTACCAGCTGATGTACCGGGTACTCGGTTTAACTGCCCACCTAGAAGGCATCTTCTAAAGAAACTAATTTAGACATTTTTTTTTGTTCTTTTTTACTCAACATTTTTTTTTAAATATTTCGTGATGATATTTAAATGATATCTAATGATTTGATCCCATATATGTGTATTTTTCTCAAGACATAGAAAATACACTGTAAGTAGCTCTCTTCTGTTTTGCAAGACTGAGTACTTACAGTCACCCTTCATAAATAAATATTAAGAGTACAATCATCTGCATAGGTAAAAGGAATCTTGAATGAGGTAAAAAAAGGTCATCGGAGTAGATCCTTTTCTCAAGATGAGTTAAAAAAACGAGTGTTTTCCCTGCTGCCCCCGGCCATTCGAATCTTCGGTCCAGTAAAAGATCTTGAGGAACGTCAGGCAACAGAAAAGTCTGAATCATCTAAATGTATAAAACGAAGGAAGTTTTAGCAGTCTTCTTGAAGGATCAATTGTAGAATCTGTGAAAAACTACGTACCTACAAAGGGAAATATATTGATCACAACCTGTTCAGTCATGATTGCTGAATGAATTGGTCATCAGCGAGGCTCTGCTGAAGTTAATGGAAGGTCCTCAACGAGATTACTGAAGGAGCTCTTGCAAGGCCCTCAACAAAATTACCGAAGGAACTCTTGTAACGTTCTCTGCGAGACTACTGGCACAGCTGTTGCAAGGTCCTCAGCGAGACTACTGGTATAGTTCTAGTAAGGTCCTCAACGAGACTACTGGTATAGATCTTGTAAGGTCCTCAGCGAGACTACTGGTATAGTTCTTGTAAGGTCCTCAACGAGACTACTGGCATAGCTGTTGCAAAGTCCTCAACGAAACTACTGGTATAGTTCTTGTAAGGTCCTCAACGAGACTACTGGTATAGATCTTGTAAGGTCCTCAGCGAGACAACTGGTATAGTTCTTGTAAGGTCCTCAACGAGACTACTGGCATAGCTGTTGAAAATCCTCAACGAGACTACTGGTATAGCTCTTGTAAGGTCCTCAGCGAGACTACTGGTATAGTTCTTGTAAGGTCCTCAACGAGACTACTGGTATAGCTCTTGTAAGGTCCTCAGCGATAGTGGTATGGTTCTTGTAAGGTCCTCAACGAGACTACTGGTATAGCTCTTGTAAGGTCCTCAACGAGACTACTGGTACAGCTCTTGTAAGGTCCTCAACGAGACTACTGGTATAATTCTTGTAAGGTCCTCAACGAGACTACTGGTATAGCTCTTGTAAGATCCTCAACGAGACTACTGGTATAGCTCTTGTAAGGTCCTCAACGAGACTACTGGTATAGTTCTTGTAAGGTCCTCAACGAGACTACTGGTATAATTCTTGTAAGGTCCTCAACGAGACTACTGGTATAATTCTTGTAAGGTCCTCAACGAGACTACTGGTATAATTCTTGTAAGGTCCTCAGCGAGACTACTGGTATAATTCTTGTAAGGTACTCAGCGAGACTACTGGTATAATTCTTGTAAGGTCCTCAGCGAGACTACTGGTATAAATTCTTGTAAGGTCCTCAGCGAGACTACTGGTATAATTCTTGTAAGGTCCTCAGCGAGACTACTGGTATAATTCTTGTAAGGTCCTCAGCGAGACTACTGGTATAATTCTTGTAAGGTCCTCAGCGAGACTACTGGTATAATTCTTGTAAGGTCCTCAGCGAGACTACTGGTATAATTCTTGTAAGGTCCTCAGCGAGACTACTGGTATAATTCTTGTAAGGTCCTCAGCGAGACTACTGGTATAGCTCTTGGAGTTAACAAATGGTCCTCAACAAGGACCGACTGAAGAAATCTGATGAAGGAGCTCATAAAAAATTCTTCATCGAGTCTCACAATGAAACCTGACCCCCAAAAAATGTATAAACGAAACGATGTAAATGAGACACAGTCGAAGAAACTCCATTGAAGCCTAAATCAAGCAAATAAACCCTGAACGTGAAAATGCACTCTGCCAGTAGCTCAGGTACTGGACCATGCATTCTGCCAGTACCTCAGGTACTGGACCATGCACTCTGCCAGTACCTCAGGTACTGGACCATGCACTCTGCCAGTACCTCAGGTATTGAACAATGCACTCTGCCAGTACCTCAGGTACTGGACCATGCACTCTGCCAGTACCTCAGGTATTGAACAATGCACTCTGCCAGTACCTCAGGTACTGGACCATGCACTCTGCCAGTACCTCAGGTATTGAACAATGCACTCTGCCAGTACCTCAGGTACTGGACAATGTACTTTACCAGTACCTCAGGTACTGGACCATGCACACTACCAGTACCTCAGGTACCGGACCATACACTCTACCAGTACCTCAGGTACTAAACCATGCACTTCACCAGTACCTCAGATACCGGACTATGCACTCTACCAGTACCTCAGTACTAGACCATGCACTCTACCAGTACCTCAGGTACTGGGTCATTAACTCTGCCAGTACCTACAGGTACTGGACCATTCGCTCTACCAGTACCTCAGGTACTGGACCAGGCACTCTGCCAGTACCTCAGGTACTGGGTCATTAACTCTGCCAGTACCTACAGGTACTGGACCATTCGCTCTACCAGTACCTCAGGTACTGGACCAGGCACTCTGTCAGTAATTCATGTACTGGATCATTAACTCTGGCAGTACCTACAGGTACTGGACCATGCACTCTATCAGTACCTCAGGTACTGGACCATGCACTCTGCCAGTACCTCAGGTACTGGACCATTCACTCTACCAGTACCTCAGGTACTGGACCATGAACTCTGTCCGTACCTCAAATACTGGACCATTAACTCTGGCAGTACCTACAGGTACTGGACCATGCACTCTACCAGTACTTCAGGTACTGGACCATGCACACTACCAGTACCTCAGGTACCGGACCATACACTCTACCAGTACCTCAGGTACTGGACCATGAACTCTGTCCGTACCTCAAATACTGGATCATTAACTCTGGCAGTACCTACAGGTACTGGACCATGCACTCTATCAGTGCCTCAGATACCGGACCATGCACACTACCTGTACTTCAGGTACTGGATCATGCACTCTGTCAGTACCTCAAGTACTGGATCATTAACTCTGGCAGTACCTACAGGTAATGGACCATGCACTTTACCAGTACCTCAGGTACTGGACCATGCACTCTGTCAGTACCTCAAGTACTGGACCATTAACTCTGGCAGTACCTACAGGTACTGAACCATGCACTCTACCAGTACCTTAGGTACTGGACCATGCACACTACCAGTATCTCAGGTACTGAATCATGCACTCTACCAGCACCTCAGGTACTGGACCATGGACATACCAGTACTTCAGGTACCGGACCATGCACACTACCAGTACCTCAGGTACTGGACCATGCACTCTGTCAGTACCTCAAGTACTGGACCATTAACTCTGGCAGTACCTACAGGTACTGAACCATGCACTCTACCAGTACCTTAGGTACTGGACCATGCACACTACCAGTACCTCAGGTACTGGACCATGCACACTACCAGTACCTCAGGTACCGGACCATACACTCTACCAGTACCTCAGGTACTAAATCATGCACTTCACCAGTACCTCAGATACCGGACTATGCACTCTACCAGTACCTCAGTTACTAGACCATGCACTCTGCCAGTACCTCAGGTACTGGATCATTAACTCTGCCAGTACCTACAGGTACTGGACCATTCGCTCTACCAGTACCTCAGGTACTGGACCAGGCACTCTGTCAGTACCTCAAGTACTGGATCATTAACTCTGGCAGTACCTACAGGTACTGGACCATGCACTCTACCAGTACCTCAGGTACTGGACCACGCACTCTATCAGTACCTCAGGTACTGAATCATACACTTTACCAGTACCTCAGATACAGGACCATGCACTCTACCAGTATTTCGGGTACTGGACCATGCACTCTATCAGTACCTCAGGTACTGGACTATGCACTCTGCCAGTACCTCAGGTACTGGACCATTCACTCTACCAGTACCTCAGGTACTGGACCATGAACTCTGTCCGTACCTCAAATACTGGACCATTAACTCTGGTAGTGCCTACAGGTACTGAACCATGCACTCTACCAGTACTTCAGGTACTGGACCATGCACACTACCAGTACCTCAGGTACCTGGCCATACACTCTATCAGTACCTCAGGTACTGAATCATACACTTTACCAGTACCTCAGATACCGGACCATGCACACTACCAGTACTTCAGGTACTGGATCATGCACTCTGTCAGTACCTCAAGTACTGGGCCATTAACTATGGCAGTACCTACAGGTACTGGACCATGCACTTTACCGGTACCTCAGGTACTGGACCATGCACTCTGTCAGTACCTCAAGTACTGGACCATTATCTCTGGCAGTACCTACAGGTAATGGACCATGCACTTTACCAGTACCTCAGGTACTGGACCATGCACTCTACCAGTACCTCAGGTACTGGACCATGCACTCCAGTACCTCAGGTACTGGACCATGCACTCTGCCAGCACCTCAGGTAAGGAGGGTGGTATGAAGTATCAACTGCTGCTCACAACTACTGGAGGCCCACCGGAATCTGATGGATGCTCTTCAATTATACACCATTTAGAATGACATAAAGAGCAGCGGGGAGAGTCGTAACCGGGATCGAGTGGTCTTTACGGTCCGCCTTGGAGAATGAGGACTACACCAAAAAAACAAAAAATATGAAATGTATGCAAAAATCCCTCTCTTGCATGAAACACTTAAGCGATTCTTGAATTGTATAATACTGATTCTGTGTCCTGAGGAGGTAATACCGTAGTGGGGGATTATGAACGTCCAGGTGCTATACTGCCACTATCAGTGTTGTGTGTATGTGCAGGGACAGACAACGGATGATGATAACGACGAGGAGGAATAGTGCGCAGGAAGAGATTAAATAGGTAAAGAGGGAGAAAAGTGAGTTAAACACAAAAGGAGACAATTAGAAATAGGAGCAGAGAGACAGTCGGAGGAACAGAAAAGGCCAGGGATGCAGGCTAGTCCAGGGAGAGAAGGGTTGTCTAGACAGAGGGCCTTAATTAAGTAGGAAGATAAGAAGACAGAAAGCAAATAAGCAGGCAAGTAGACAGGCTGACAAGAAGAAAGAGGTGAAAGCCAGAGCAGTCAGGTTAAATATGGCAGACAGGCAAGCAGAGAGCGAAGCAGCCAGGCAAGCAGAGAGCGAAGCAGCCAGGCAAGCAGAGAGCGAAGCAGCCAGGCAAGCAGGCAGCCAAGAAGTCAAGCAAGGAAACGGACAAGCAAGGAGGGCAGGTAGTCAGGCAATCAGCAGCAGCAACAGGAGCAATAGCAGCGGAAAACAGGAGCATCAGCAACAGCAATCGAAGCAACAGCAGAAGCAGAAACAGCAGAGAATTGACAGGAGTTCATCGTCACATTGATTTACGAGCGAGGCTCGGCCCAGAGAGAACTCTCATGTTGAAGGAATACGTCACAGATGTATCGGCAGAACCCCTTCGCTTACTTCTCCCCTTCCTCCTAGGACCCCTTCCCTCCCACTCTGATTCCCCACCGACATCTCCTCACCCCTTCCCCACCCCTTTTACACCCCGAGGCTTCCTTCCAGGACAAATACTTCAACAAATATTTCCCCAATCACTGGCGCACCTCAACAAGTACTCATTAAGGTACTGGCCAAAATCAAGTACTCACCCAGTCACTGGCGCACCTGAACAAGTACGTCCCAGGTCACCAGCCCACTTCAAGTACTTCCACAGTCACCAGCAAACTTCAACAAGTACTTCCCCAGTCACTAGCCCACTTTAACAAGTACTTCCCCAGTCACCAGTCCACTTCAACAAGTACTTCCCCAGTCACCAGCCCACTTCAACAAGTACTTCCCAGTCACCAGTCCCTTCAACAAGTACTTCCCCAGTCACCAGTCCACTTCACAAGTACTTCCCCAGTCACCAGTCCACTTCAACAAGTACTTCCCCAGTCACCAGTCCACTTCAACAAGTACTTCCCCAGTCACCAGTCCACTTCAACAAGTACTTCCCCAGTCACCAGCCCACTTCAACAAGTACTTCCACAGTCACTAGCCCACTTTAACAAGTACTTCCCCAGTCACCAGTCCACTTCAACAAGTACTTCCCCAGTCACCAGTCCACTTCAACAAGTACTTCCCCAGTCACCAGTCCACTTCAACAAGTACTTCCCCAGTCACCAGCCAACTTCAACAAGTACTTCCCCAGTCACTAGCCCACTTTAAAAAGTACTTCCCCAGTCACTAGCCCACTTCAACAAGTACTTCCCCAGTCACTAGCCCACTTCAACAAGTACTTCCCCAGTCACCAGTCCACTTCAACAAGTACTTCCCCAGTCACTAGCCCACTTTAACAAGTACTTCCCCAGTCACTAGCCCACTTCAACAAGTACTTCCCAGTCCACTAGACACTTCAACAAGTACTTCCCCGTCACCAGTCCACTTCAGCAAGTACTTCCCCAGTCACAGTCCACTTCAACAAGTACTTCCCCAGTCACCAGTCCACTTCAGCAAGTACTTCCCCAGTCACCAGTCCACTTCAGCAAGTACTTCCCCAGTCACCAGTCCACTTCAGCAAGTACTTCCCCAGTCACCAGTCCACTTCAACAAGTACTTCCCCAGTCACCAGTCCACTTCAACAAGTACTTCCCCAGTCACCAGTCCACTTCAACAAGTACTTCCCCAGTCACCAGCCCACTTCAACAAGTACTTCCCAGTCACCAGTCCACTTCAACAAGTACTTCCCCAGTCACTAGCCCACTTCAACAAGTACTTCCCCAGTCACTAGCCCACTTCAACAAGGACTTCCCCAGTCACCAGTCCACTTCAACAAGTACTTCCCAGTCACCAGTCCATTCAACAAGTACTTCCCCAGTCACCAGTCCACTTCAACAAGTACTTCCCCAGTCACCAGTCCACTTCAACAAGTACTTCCCCAGTCACTAGCCCACTTCAACAAGTACTTCCCATTCACCAGTCCACTTCAGCAAGTACTTCCCCAGTCCACCAGTCCACTTCAACAAGTACTTCCCCAGTCACCAGTCCACTTCAGCAAGTACTTCCCCAGTCACCAGTCCACTTCAGCAAGTACTTCCCCAGTCACCAGTCCACTTCAGCAAGTACTTCCAGTCACCAGTCCACTTCAACAGTACTTCCCCAGTCACCGCCACTTCAACAAGTACTTCCCCCAGTCACCAGTCCACTTCAACAAGTACTTCCCCAGTCACCAGTCCACTTCAACAAGTACTTCCCCAGTCACCAGTCCACTTCAACAAGTACTTCCCCAGTCACTAGCCCACTTCAACAAGTACTTCCCCAGTCACTAGCCCACTTCAGCAAGTACTTCCCCAGTCACCAGTCCACTTCAACAAGTACTTCCCCAGTCACTAGCCCACTTTAACAAGTACTTCCCCAGTCACTAGCCCACTTCAACAAGTACTTCCCCAGTCACTAGCAGACTTCAACAAGTACTTCCCCAGTCACCAGTCGACTTCAGCAAGTACTTCCCCAGTCACCAGTCCACTTCAACAAGTACTTCCCCAGTCACCAGTCCACTTCAGCAAGTACTTCCCCAGTCACCAGTCCACTTCAGCAAGTACTTCCCCAGTCACCAGTCCACTTCAGCAAGTACTTCCCCAGTCACCAGTCCACTTCAACAAGTACTTCCCCAGTCACCAGTCCACTTCAACAAGTACTTCCCAGTCACCAGTCCACTTCAACAAGTACTTCCCCAGTCACCAGTCCACTTCAACAAGTACTTCCCCAGTCACCAGTCCACTTCAACAAGTACTTCCCCAGTCACTAGCCAACTTCAACAAATACTTCCCCAGTCACTAGCCCACTTCAACAAGTACTTCCCCAGTCACCAGTCCACTTCAACAAGTACTTCCCCAGTCACCAGTCCACTTCAACAAAGTACTTCCCCAGTCACCGGGTCCACTTCAACAAGTACTTCCCCAGTCACCAGTCCACTTCAACAAGTACTTCCCCAGTCACTAGCCCACTTCAACAAGTACTTCCCCAGTCACCAGTCCACTTCAGCAAGTACTTCCCCAGTCACCAGTCCACTTCAACAAGTACTTCCCCAGTCACCAGTCCACTTCAGCAAGTACTTCCCCAGTCACCAGTCCACTTCAGCAAGTACTTCCCCAGTCACCAGTCCACTTCAGCAAGTACTTCCCAGTCACCAGTCCACTTCAACAAGTACTTCCCCAGTCACCAGTCCACTTCAACAAGTACTTCCCCAGTCACCAGTCCACTTCAACAAGTACTTCCCCAGTCACCAGTCCACTTCAACAAGTACTTCCCCAGTCACCAGTCCACTTCAACAAGTACTTCCCCAGTCACTAGCCCACTTCAACAAGTTCTTCCCCAGTCACTAGCCCACTTCAACAAGTACTTCCCCAGTCACCAGTCCACTTCAACAAGTACTTCCCCAGTCACTAGCCCACTTCAACAAGTACTTCCGCAGTCACCAGTCCACTTCAACAAGTACTTCCCCAGTCACCAGTCCACCTCAACAAGTACTTCCCAGTCACCAGTCCACTTCACAAGTACTTCCCCAGTCACCAGTCCACTTCAACAAGTACTTCCCCAGCCCACTAGCCCACTTCAACAAGTACTTCCCCAGTCACCATTTCCACTTCAACAAGTACTTCCCCACACCATCCACTTCAACAGTACTTCCCCAGTCACCAGTCCACTTCAACAAGTACTTCCCCAGTCACCAGTCCACTTCAACAAGTACTTCCCCGGTCACTAGCCCACTTCAACAAGTACTTCCCCAGTCACCAGTCCACTTCAACAAGTATTTCCCCCAGTCACCAGTCCACTTCAACAAGTACTTCCCCAGTCACTAGCCCACTTAAACAAGTACTTCCCCAGTCACCAGTCCACTTCAACAAGTACTTCCCCAGTCACCAGTCCACTTCAACAAGTACTTCCCCAGTCACCAGTCCACTTCAACAAGTACTTCCCCAGTCACCAGTCACTTCAACAAGTACTTCCCCAGTCACCAGTCCACTTCAACAAGTACTTCCCCAGTCACTAGCCCACTTCAACAAGTACTTCCCCAGTCACTAGCCCACTTCAACAAGTACTTCCCCAGTCACCAGTCCACTTCAACAAGTACTTCCCCGGTCACTAGCCCACTTCAACAAGTACTTCCCCAGTCACCAGTCCACTTCAACAAGTACTTCCCCAGTCACCAGTCCACTTCAACAAGTACTTCCCCAGTCACTAGCCCACTTCAACAAGTACTTCCCCAGTCACCAGTCCACTTCAACAAGTACTTCCCCAGTCACCAGTCCACTTCAACAAGTATTTCCCCCAGTCCCCAGTCCACTTCAACAAGTACTTCCCCAGTCACCAGTCCACTTCAACAAGTACTTCCCCAGTCACCAGTCCATTTCCCAACAAGTACTTCCCCAGTCACCAGTCCACTTCAACAAGTACTTCCCCAGTCACCAGTCCACTTCAACAAGTACTTCCCCAGTCACCAGTCCACTTCAACAAGTACTTCCCAGTACAAATATACTTGTATCTTTCTTTCCTTCTTTCAATTCCTCTTACGCATATAAATTGCAATATTAACTCAATGCTGGACCATGCACTCTACCAGTACCACAGGAGCTGGACCATGCACTCTGCCAGTACCACAGGTACTGGACCATGCACTCTGCCAGTACCACAGGTACTGAACCATGCACTCTGCCAGTACCACAGGTACTGGACCATGCACTCTGCCAGTACCACAGGTACTGGACCATGCACTCTGCCAGTACCACAGGTACTGAACCATGCACTCTGCCAGTACCACAGGTACTGGACCATGCACTCTGCCAGTACCACAGGTACTGGACCATGCACTCTGCCAGTACCACAGGTACTGGACCATGCACTCTGCCAGTACCACAGGTACTGGACCATGCACTCTGCCAGTACCACAGGTACTGAAACCATGCACTCTGCCAGTACCACAGGTACTGGACCATGCACTCTGCCAGTACCACAGGTACTGAACCATGCACTCTGCCAGTACCACAGGTACTGGACCATGCACTCTGCCAGTACCACAGGTACTGAACCATGCACTCTGCCAGTACCACAGGTACTGGACCATGCACTCTGCCAGTACCACAGGTACTGAACCATGCACTCTGCCAGTACCACAGGAAACTGGACCATGCACTCTGCCAGTACCACAGGTACTGAACCATGCACTCTGCCAGTACCACAGGTACTGAACCATGCACTCTGCAGTACCACAGGTACTGGACCATGCACTCTGCCAGTACCACAGGTACTGAACCATGCACTCTGCAGTACCACAGGTACTGGACCATGCACTCTGCCAGTACCACAGGTACTGAACCATGCACTCTGCCAGTACCACAGGTACTGGACCATGCACTCTGCCAGTACCACAGGTACTGAACCATGCATCTGCCAGTACCACAGGTACTGGACCATGCACTCTGCCAGTACCACAGGTACTGACCATGCACTCTGCCAGTACCACAGGTACTGGACCATGCACTCTGCCAGTACCACAGGTACTGAACCATGCACTCTGCCAGTACCACAGGTACTGGACCATGCACTCTGCCAGTACCACAGGTACTGGACCATGCACTCTGCCAGTACCACAGGTACTGAACCATGCACTCTGCCAGTACCACAGTACTGGACCATGCACTCTGCCAGTACGACAGGTACTGAACCATGCACTCTGCCAGTATCACAGGTACTGGACCAAATGCACTCTGCCAGTACCACAGGTACTGGACCATGCACTCTGCCAGTACCACAGGTACTGAACCATGCACTCTGCCAGTACCACAGGTACTGGACCATGCACTCTGCCAGTATCACAGGTACTGGACCATGCACTCTGCCAGTACCACAGGTACTGAACCATGCACTCTGCCAGTACCACAGGTACTGGACCATGCACTCTGCCCAGTATCACGGGTACTGGACCATGCACTCTGCCAGTACCACAGGTACTGAACCATGCACTCTGCCAGTACCACAGGTACTGGACCATGCACTCTGCCAGTACCACAGGTACTGGACCATGCACTCTGCCAGTATCACAGGTACTGGACCATGCACTCTGCCAGTACCACAGGTACTGAACCATGCACTCTGCCAGTACCACAGGTACTGGACCATGCACTCTGCCAGTACCACAGGTACTGGACATGCACTCTGCCAGTACCACAGGTATGAACCATGCACTCTGCCAGTACCACAGGTACTGGACCATGCACTCTGCCAGTACCACAGGTACTGAACCATGCACTCTGCCAGTACCACAGGTACTGGACCATGCACTCTGCCAGTACCACAGGTACTGAACCATGCACTCTGCCAGTACCACAGGTACTGGACCATGCACTCTGCCAGTACCACAGGTACTGGACCATGCACTCTGCCAGTACCACAGGTACTGAACCATGCACTCTGCCAGTACCACAGGTACTGGACCATGCACTCTTCCAGTACCACAGGTACTGGACCATGCACTCTGCCAGTAACACAGGTACTGAACCATGCACTCTGCCAGTACCACAGGTACTGGACCATGCACTCTGCCACTACCACAGGTACTGAACCATGCACTCTGCCAGTACCACAGGTACTGGACCATGCACTCTGCCAGTACCACAGGTACTGGGACCATGCACTCTGCCAGTCCCCACAGGTACTGAAACAATGCACCCTGCCAGTACCACAGGTACTGAACCATGCACTCTGCCAGTACCACAGGTACTGAACCATGCACTCTGCCAGTACCACAGGTACTGGACCATGCACTCTGCCAGTACCACAGGTACTGGACCATGCACTCTGCCAGTACCACAGGTACTGAACCATGCACCCTGCCAGTACCACAGGTACTGAAACCATGCACTCTGCCAGTACCACAGGTACTGAACCATGCACTCTGCCAGTACCACAGGTACTGGACCATGCACTCTGCCAGTACCACAGGTACTGGACCATGCACTCTGCCAGTACCTCAGGTACTGGACCATGCACACTGCCAGTACCACAGGTGCCGGACCATGCACTCTGCCAGTACCACAGGTTCTGGACGATGCACTCTGCCAGTACCACAGGTACTGGACCATGCACTCTGCCAGTACCACAGGTACTGGACCATGCACTCTGCGAGTACCACAGGTGCTGGACCATGCACCCTGCCAGTACCACAGGTACTGGACCATGCACTCTGCCAGTACCACAGGTACTGGACCATGCACTCTGCCAGTACCACAGGTACTGGACCATGCACTCTGCCAGTACCACAGGTGCTGGACCATGCACTCTGCCAGTACCACGGGTACTGGACCATGCACTCTGCCAGTACCACAGGTACTGAACCATGCCCCCCTGCCAGTACCACAGGTACTGGACCATGCACCCTGCCAGTACCACAGGTACTGGACCATGCACTCTGCCAGTACCACAGGTACTGGACCATGCACCCTGCCAGTACCACAGTACTGGGACCATGCACTCTGCCAGTACCACAGGTACTGGACCATGCACTCTGCCAGTACCACAGGTACTGGACCATGACTCTGCCAGTACCACAGGTGCTGGACCATGCACTCTGCCTGTACCACAGGTACTGAACCATGCACCCTGCCAGTACCACAGGTACTGGACCATGCACCCTGCCAGTACCACAGGTACTGGACCATGCACTCTGCCAGTACCACAGGTACTGAACCATGCACCCTGCCAGTACACAGGTACTGGGCCATGCACCCTGCCAGTACCACAGGTACGGACCATGCACTCTGCCAGTACCACAGGTACTGGACCATGCCCCCTGCCAGTACCACAGGTACTGGACCATGCACTCTGCCAGTACCACAGGTACTGGACCATGCACCCTGCCAGTACCACAGGTACTGGACCATGCACTCTGCCAGTACCACAGGTACTGGACCATGCACTCTGCCAGTACCACAGGTACTGGACCATGCACCCTGCCAGTACCACAGGTACTGGACCATGCACTCTGCCAGTACCACAGGTACTGGACCATGCACTCTGCCAGTACCACAGGTACTGGACCATGCACTCTGCCAGTACCACAGGTGCTGGACCATGCACTCTGCCAGTACCACAGGTACTGGACCATGCACTCTGCCAGTACCACAGGTACTGAACCATGCACCCTGCAAGTACCACAGGTACTGGACCATGCACCCTGCCAGTACCACAGGTACTGGACCATGCACTCTGCCAGTACCACAGGTACTGAACCATGCACCCTGCCAGTACCACATATGCTGGACCATGCACCCTGCCAGTACCACAGGTACTGGACCATGCACTCTGCCAGTACCACAGGTACTGGACCATGCCCCCTGCCAGTACCACAGGTACTGGACCATGCACTCTGCCAGTACCACAGGTACTGGACCATGCACTCTGCCAATACCACAGGTACTGGACCATGCACTCTGCCAGTACCACAGGTACTGAACCATGCACTCTACCAGTACCACAGGTACTGGACCATGCAATCTGCCAGTACTACAGGTACTGGACCATGCACTCTGCGAGTGCCACAGGTACTGGACCATGCACTCTGCCAGTACCACAGGTACTGGACCATGCACTCTGCCAGTGCCATAGGTACTGGACCATGCACTCTGCCAGTACCACAGGTACTGGACCATGCACTCTGCCAGTGCCATAGGTCCTGGACCATGCACTCTGCCAGTACCACAGGTACTGAACCATGCACTCTGCCAGTACCACAGGTACTGGACCATGCAATCTGCCAGTACTACAGGTACTGGACCATGCACTCTGCCAGTACCACAGGTACTGGACCATGCACTCTGCCAGTACCACAGGTACTGGACCATGCACTCTGCCAGTGCCATAGGTACTGGACCATGCACTCTGCCAGTACCACAGGTACTGGACCATGCACTCTGCCAGTACCACAGGTACTGGACCATGCACTCTGCCAGTACACAGGTACTGGACATGCACTCTGACAGTACCACAGGTACTGGACCATGCACTCTGCCAGTACCACAGTACTGGACTATGCACTCTGACAGTACCACAGGTACTGGACCATGCACTCTGACAGTACCACAGGTACTGGACCATGCACTCTGCCAGTACCACAGGTACTGGACCATGCACTCTGGCCAGTACCACAGGTACTGGACCATGCACTCTTGCCAGTACCACAGGTACTGGACCATGCACTCTGCCAGTATCACAGGTACTGGACCATGCACTCTGCCAGTACCACAGGTACTGGACCATGCACTCTGACAGTACCACAGGTACTGGACCATGCACTCTGACAGTACCACAGGTACTGGACCATGCACTCTGCCAGTACCACAGGTACTGGACCATGCACTCTGCCAGTACCACAGGTACTGGACCATGCACTCTGACAGTACCACAGGTAACTGGACCATGCACTCTGACAGTCCCACAGGTACTGGACCATGCACTCTGCCAGTACCACAGGTACTGGACCATGCACTCTGCCAGTACCACAGGTACTGGACTATGCACTCTGCCAGTACCACAGGTACTGGACTATGCACTCTGCCAGTACCAACAGGTACTGGACCATGCACTCTGCCAGTACCACAGGTACTGGACCATGCACTCTGCCAGTACCACAGGTACTGGACCATGCACTCTGCCAGTACCACAGGTACTGGACCATGCACTCTGCCAGTACCACGGGTTTGCTGGACCATGCACTCTGCAGTACCACAGGTACTGGACTATGCACTCTGCCAGTACCACAGGTACTGGACCATTCCTCTTGCCAGTACCACAGGTACTGGACCATGCACTCTGCCAGTACCACAGGTACTGGACCATGCACTCTGCCAGTATCACAGGTACTGGACTATGCACCCTGCCAGTACCACAGGTACTGGACCACAACTATAAGCAGAGAGTTAAGAATAAAAATAGTCTTCAATAAAACTTCTTTTAATTAAGCAGTTAATTAAATCACAAAACACAAAGCTAGTAAAATTATACCGTTATAGAGTTTGTTTGTGGCAAACACTGCACGTTCTGTCTCACCACCTTCCTACGTAATGAAATACTTTATTATACACACACCTTAAGTCGGACTTATATACAGATACTCCTTCAGTGTATAATATCTAGTGTTTAGAATAGATCAGTCAGTGTTACACGTGACTTCGAACCACAACATTGGCACAAATCGATGCGGGGGGGGGGGGTATGGGGTAGGGGGTAGGGGGAGTTATGGGGGAGTATAACCATCGAAGAGTTTATTAGTTTAATGGATATTTGACTCTATATATTTGTGTGGCAGCGGTACACAGAGCGACAATATAAGTGACATAATACACTAGAAGTTAACCCATAGTGGCCATATAAAATATAAATATACAAATATGTAATATTAATAATACGAAGACGTTCATTTTCAATTTACTTATTGAAGGTAATGAACACTATGTGAGATTGAAGGACATGAATGATAATACCTGAGGCAGAGTAGTAGATAATACCTGAGACAGAGTAGTAGATAATACCTGAGGCAGAGTAGTAGATAATACCTGAGACAGAGTAGTAGATAATACCTGAGACAGAGTAGTAGATAATACCTGAGACAGAGTAGTAGATAATACCTGAGACAGAGTAGTAGATAATACCTGAGGCAGAGTAGTAGATAATACCTGAGACAGAGTAGTAGATAATACCTGAGACAGAGTAGTAGATAATACTGAGGCAGAGTAGTAGATAATACCTGAGACAGAGTAGTAGATAATACCTGAGACAGAGTAGTAGATAATACCTGAGGCAGAGTAGTAGATAATACCTGAGACAGAGTAGTAGATAATACCTGAGGCAGAGTAGTAGATAATACCTGAGACAGAGTTTGTAGATAATACCTGAGACAGAGTAGTAGATAATACCTGAGACAAAAGTAGTAGATAATACCTGAGGGAGAGTAGTAGATAATACCCGAGACAGAGTAGTAGATAATACCTGAGGCAGAGTAGTAGATAATACCTGAGACAGAGTAGTAGATAATACCTGAGACAGAGTAGTAGATAATACCTGAGACAGAGTAGTAGATAATACCTGAGACAGAGTAGTAGATAATACCTGAGACAGAGTAGTAGATAATACCTGAGACAGAGTAGTAGATAATACCTGAGACAGAGTAGTAGATAATACCTGAGACAGAGTAGTAGATAATACCTGAGACAGAGTAGTAGATAATACCTGAGACGAGTAGTAGATAATACCTGAGGCAGAGTAGTAGATAATACCTGAGACAGAGTAGTAGATAATACCTGAGACACAGTAGTAGATAATACCTGAGGCAGAGTAGTAGATAATACCTGAGACAGAGTAGTAGATAATACCTGAGGCAGAGTAGTAGATAATACCTGAGGCAGAGTAGTAGATAATACCTGAGACAGAGTAGTAGATAATACCTGAGACAGAGTAGTAGATAATAACTGAGGCAGAGTAGTAGATAATACCTGAGACAGAGTAGTAGATAATACCTGAGGCAGAGTAGTAGATAATACCTGAGGCAGAGTAGTAGATAATACCTGAGACAGAGTAGTAGATAATACCTGAGACAGAGTAGTAGATAATACCTGAGACAGAGTAGTAGATAATACCTGAGACAGAGTAGTAGATAATACCTGAGACAGAGTAGTAGATAATACCTGAGGCAGAGTAGTAGATATTACCTGAGGCAGAGTAGTAGATAATACCTGAGACAGAGTAGTAGATAATAAACCTGAGACAGAGTAGTAGATAATACCTGAGGCAGAGTAGTAGATAATACCTGAGACAGAGTAGTAGATAATACCTGAGGCAGAGTAGTAGATAATACCTGAGGCAGAGTAGTAGATAATACCTGAGACAGAGTAGTAGATAATACCTGAGGCAGAGTAGTAGATAATACCTGAGGCAGAGTAGTAGATAATACCTGAGACAGAGTAGTAGATAATACCTGAGACAGAGTAGTAGATAATACCTGAGACAGAGTAGTAGATAATACCTGAGACAGAGTAGTAGATAATACCTGAGGCAGAGTAGTAGATAATACCTGAGACAGAGTAGTAGATAATACCTGAGGCAGAGTAGTAGATAATACCTGAGACAGAGTAGTAGATAATACCTGAGACAGAGTAGTAGATAATACCTGAGACAGAGTAGTAGATAATACCTGAGGCAGAGTAGTAGATAATACCTGAGACAGAGTAGTAGATAATACCTGAGGCAGAGTAGTAGATAATACCTGAGGCAGAGTAGTAGATAATACCTGAGGCAGAGTAGTAGATAATACCTGAGGCAGAGTAGTAGATAATACCTGAGACAGAGTAGTTTGATAATACCTGAGGCAGAGTAGTAGATAATACCTGAGGCAGAGTAGTAGATAATACCTGAGACAGAGTAGTAGATAATACCTGAGGCAGAGTAGTAGATAATACCTGAGACAGAGTAGTAGATAATACCTGAGGCAGAGTAGTAGATAATACCTGAGACAGAGTAGTAGATAATACCTGAGACAGAGTAGTAGATAATACCTGAGACAGAGTAGTAGATAATACCTGAGGCAGGGGTAGTAGATATTACCTGAGGCAGAGTAGTAGATAATACCTGAGGCAGAGTAGTAGATATTACCTGAGGCAGAGTAGTAGATAATACCTGAGACAGAGTAGTAGATAATACTGAGGCAGAGTAGTAGATAATAACCTGAGACAGAGGTAGTAGATAATACCTGAGGCAGAGTAGTAGATAATACCTGAGACAGAGTAGTAGATAATACCTGAGGGAGAGTAGTAGATATTACCTGAGGCAGAGTAGTAGATAATACCTGAGACAGAGTAGTAGATAATACCTGAGGCAGAGTAGTAGATAATACCTGAGACAGAGTAGTAGTATAATACCTGAGGCAGAGTAGTAGATAATACCCGAGGCAGAGTAGTAGATAATACCTGAGGCAGAGTAGTAGATAATACCTGAGACAGAGTAGTAGATAATACCTGAGGCAGAGTAGTAGATATTACCTGAGGCAGAGTAGTAGATAATACCTGAGACAGAAATAGTAGATAATACCTGAGGCAGAGTAGTAGATAATACCTGAGACAGAGTAATAGATAATACCTGAGGCAGAGTAGTAGATATTACCTGAGGCAGAGTAGTAGAATAATACCCGAGACAGAGTAGTAGATAATACCTGAGACAGAGTAGTAGATAATACCTGAAGCAGAGTAGTAGATAATACCTGAGACAGAGTAGTAGATAATACCTGAGGCAGAGTAGTAGATAATACCTGAGACAGAGTAGTAGATAATACCTGAGACAGAGTAGTAGATAATACCTGAGGCAGAGTAGTAGATAATACCTGAGGCAGAGTAGTAGATAATACCTGAGACAGAGTAGTAGATAATACCTGAGGCAGAGTAGTAGATAATACCTGAGACAGAGTAGTAGATAATACCTGAGACAGAGTAGTAGATAATACCTGAGGCAGAGTAGTAGATAATACCTGAGACAGAGTAGTAGATAATACCTGAGGCAGAGTAGTAGATAATACCTGAGACAGAGGGAGTAGATAATACCTGAGACAGAGTAGTAGATAATACCTGAGGCAGAGAGTAGATAATACCTGAGACAGAGTAGTAGATAATACCTGAGGCAGAGTAGTAGATAATACCTGAGACAGAGTAGTAGATAATACCTGAGACAGAGTAGTAGATAATACCTGAGACAGAGTAGTAGATAATACCTGAGGCAGAGTAGTAGATAATACCTGAGACAGAGTAGTAGATAATACCTGAGACAGAGTAGTAGATAATACCTGAGACAGAGTAGTAGATAATACCTGAGGCAGAGTAGTAGATAATACCTGAGACAGAGTAGTAGATAATACCTGAGGCAGAGTAGTAGATAATACCTGAGACAGAGTAGTAGATAATACCTGAGACAGAGTAGTAGATAATACCTGAGACAGAGTAGTAGATAATACCTGAGCAGAGTAGTAGATAATACCTGAGACAGAGTAGTAGATAATACCCGAGGCAGAGTAGTAGATAATACCTGAGACAGAGTAGTAGATAATACCTGAGGCAGAGTAGTAGATAATACCTGAGACAGAGTAGTAGATAATACCTGAGACAGAGTAGTAGATAATACCTGAGACAGAGTAGTAGATAATACCTGAGACAGAGTAGTAGATAATACCTGAGGCAGAGTAGTAGATAATACCTGAGACAGAGTAGTAGATAATACCTGAGACAGAGTAGTAGATAATACCTGAGACAGAGTAGTAGAGGAGCAACACCACATCCAGTGTATCCCTCTCAAGTGGGGCCCCACTCAAGTTGGGAGCCCCATCAAGATAGTCGAGCCATCATGTTGAGCCCAACAAGTGCGCTCAGGTTGAGCCTCTCATGCGTCGACAAGTAGAAGACAGTTTTCATGGGAGACAAAAAATGTGTCTTAATAAATGAAACACGTGTCTTGAAAGATAAAACACGTGTCTTGAGAGACTAAACACGTGTCTTGAAAGATAAAACACGTGTCTTGAGACACAAAACACTTGTCTTGAGACAAAACACGTGTCTTGAGAGACTAAACACGTGTCTTGAAAGATAAAACACGTGTCTTGAGACACAAAACACGTATCTTGAGACAAAACACGTGTCTTGAGAGACAAAACACGTGTCTTGAAAGATAAAACACGTGTCTTTAGAGACGAAACACGTGTCTTGAAAGATAAAACACGTGTCTTGAGAGACAAAACACGTGTCTTGGGAAACAACAATACACTTACAATACACGTGTCATGAACCTGTCAGGTTCATACGCTCCTGTATCTTGCACCACTGTTTGCTCTCCCTAACCTTCCCTCCCTCCCTCCTTCCTCCATCCCTTACCTAACCTTCCTCACCCTTCATCCCTCCCTTCCTTTCCCTCCACATTGCTCCTTCAGTACAAAGATGTCCTCTTTGTATCCAAACACAATTTAAGCTGAAGTCTATTTCTACACTCACTAATATATATATATTATATATATATATATATATATATATATATATATATATATATATATATATATATATATATATATATATATATATATAATATATATATATATATATATATATATAATATATTATTGTACCCACGAACAAGTGGTATTGATCACTAACAATACTGCGACTAGTCAAGGAGTCGAACCCATGCTGCTTTGGCCTGACTCATGGTGGGCGAAAACTCATGACGCCTTAATCCACGGGATCACACAATCCTTAAGAGTAGCGAATCCAGCACAACTCGAAGTTGTACCCGTTACCCAAGGACATATGGTAGTGTGGATGTCTCTAGGCTAATTTCATTCTACTTCCTGTTTGGTGTACTAGTACACCAAATTCAAAAAATTTAGAGATGGACGTGTCAGCAGAAATATGAGGTGAATCATAGAAGTGAAGGGGAAAAAGGTGAGTGGTTCACTTAGGAGTCTGGAGACAAACATTTTGTCTATGGAAGCAAAGAGGGGAATGTGAGTATAGTTAGTCCAACGCTCTTATATGGATGTGAACCATGGGTGATTAATGTTGTAACAAGGAGAAGGCTGGAGGCAGTGGAGATGTCATGTCTGAGGGCAATGTGTGGTGTGAATATAATGCAGAGATTTCATAGTTTGGAAATTAGGAGAAGGTGCACTATTACCAAAACTATTATCCAGAGGGCTGAGGAGAGTTTGTTGAGGTGGTTCGGACATTAGAGAGGGTGGAACGAGAGTATAAATCTGTAGAGGAGGAAAGGCGGGGTAGGGGTAGGGTTAGGAAGGTTGAAGGGAAGGGAAAAAGGAGGTTTTGTGTGCGAGGGGCTTGGAGCTTCCAGGAAGCATGCGTGAGCATGCTAGATAGCAGCGAATGGAGGCAAACGGTTTTTAAGACTAGACGTGCTGTTGGAGTGTGAGCAAAGTAACATTTATGAAGGGATTCAGGGAAACCGGCAGGCCGGACTTGAGTCCTGGAGATGGGAAGTACAGTGCCTGCACTCTGAAGGAGGGTGTTAATGTTGCAGTTTAAAAACTGTAGTGTAAAGCACCCTTCTGGCAAGACAGTGATGGAGTGAATGATGGTGAGAGTTTGTTTTTGGGCCACCCTGCCTAGGTGGGAAACTACAGATGTGTTCATCAAATAAAATATGTATGTATATATATATATAATATATATTATATATATATATATATATATATATATATATATATATATATAGTATATATATATAATATATATAAATAATGAGCTTTTATGAGTAAAAAAAAGTTTTTTTTTTTTTTTGATATTATTAGTTTATTAAGAAGGGTCATCTTGACTTTAAGCGTGTAAATTTATGTTGGTTATAAGCAGCGTCAACATCAACGAATAATTGTAGTAATAACACGCAACTTACGAAATTAGTAGCAGCAGTGGTGGTATTAGCAGCAGTGGTGGTATTAGTAGCAGTGGTGGTATTAGAGCAGGGGTATAGCAGCAGTGGTGGTATTAGTAGCAGTGGTGGTATAAGCAGTGTGGTATTAGTAGCAGTGGTGGTATTAGCAGCAGTGGTGGTATTAGCAGCAGTGGTGGTATTAGCAGCAGTGGTGGTATTAGTAGCAGTGGTGGTATTAGCAGCAGTGGTGGTATTAGTAGCAGTGGTGGTATTAGTAGCAGTGGTAGTATTAGTAGCAGTGGTGGTATAGTAGCAGTGGTGGTATTAGTAGCAGTGGTGGTATTAGTAGCAGTGGTGGTATTAGTAGCAGTGGTGGTATTAGTAGCAGTGGTGGTATTAGTAGCAGTGGTGGTATTAGTAGCAGTGGTGGTATTAGTAGCAGTGGTGGTATTAGTAGCAGTGGTGGTATTAGTAGCAGTGGTGGTATTAGTAGCAGTGGTGGTATTAGTAGCAGTGGTGGTATTAGTAGCAGTGGTGGTATTAGTAGCAGTGGTGGTATTAGTATGTTAGCAGTGGTGATTAGTAGCAGTGGTGTATTAGTAGCAGTGGTGGTATTAGTAGCATGTGGTGGTATTAGTAGCAGTGGTAGTATTAGTAGCAGTGGTGGTATTAGTAGCAGTGGTGGTATTAGTAGCAGTGGTAGTATTAGTAGCAGTGGTGGTATTAGTAGCAGTGGTAGTATTGTAGCAGTGGTGGTATTAGTAGCAGTGGTAGTATTAGTAGCAGTGGTAGTATTGAGCAGTAGAGTGTATTAGATAGCAGTGGTGGTATTAGTAGCAGTGGTGTGTAGTTATTGAGCAGTGGTGTATTAGTAGCAGTGGTGTATTAGTAGCAGTGGTAGTATTAGTAGCAGTGGTGTATTAGTAGCAGTGGTGTAGTATTATTAGTAGCAGTGGTAGTATTAGTAGCAGTGGTGATTAGTACGTGTAGTATAGCAGTGGTAGTATTAGTAGCAGTGGTGGTATTAGCAGTGGTATTTAGTGTATAGTAGCAGTGGTGTATTAGTAGCAGTGGTGTATTACGTAGCAGTGGTGTTATAGCAGTGGTGTATTAGTAGCAGTGGTAAGTATTAGTAGCAGTGGTGTATTAGAGCAGTGGTGGTATTAGCAGCAGTGGTGGTATTAGTAGCAGTGGTGGTATTAGTAGCAGTGGTGTATTAGTAGCAGTGGTGTATTAGTAGCAGTGGTGGTATTAGTAGCAGTGGTGTATTAGTAGCAGTGGGTATTAAAGTTTAGTAGCAGTGGTGGTATTAGTAGCAGTGGTGGATTACTTAGTTGACAGTGGTGGTATTAGTAGCAGTGGTGGTATTAGTAGCAGTGGTGGTATTAGGGGGATTAGAGCAGTGGTGGTATTAGTAGCAGTGGTAGGTATTAGTAGCAGTGGTAGTATTAGTAGCAGTGGTAGTATTAGTAGCAGTGGTAGTATTTGTAGCAGTGGTAGTATTAGTAGCAGTGGTGTATTTGTAGCATGACATTGTGTATTAGTAGCAGTGGTGTATTGAGCAGTGGTGGTATTAGTAGCAGTGGTAGTATTAGTAGCAGTGGTAGTATTAGTAGCAGTGGTAGTATTAGTAGCAGGTGGTAGTATTTGTAGCAGTGGTGTATTAGTAGCAGTGGTAGTATTAGAGCAGTGGTAGTATTAGTAGCAGTGGTAGTATTAGTAGCAGTGGTAGTATTGTAGCAGTGGTAGTATTAGTAGCAGTGGTAGTATTAGTAGCAGTGGTAGTATTTGTAGCAGTGGTAGTATTAGTAGCAGTGGTAGTATTTAGTAGCAGTGGTAGTATTAGTAGCAGTGGTAGTATTAGTAGCAGTGGTAGTATTAGTAGCAGTGGTGAGTATTGTAGCAGTGGTAGTATTGAAGCAGTGGTAGTATTGTAGCAGTGGATATAGTAGCAGTGGTAGTAGTAAGCAGTGGTAGTATGTAGCAGTAGGTAGTAGAGGTATTAGTAGCAGTGGTAGTATTAGTAGCAGTGGTAGTATTAGTAGCAGTGGTAGTATTAGTATGCATGTGGTAGTATTAGTAGCAGTGGTAGTATTGTAGCAGTGGTAGTATTAGTAGCAGTGGTAAGAGGATATTAGTAGCAGTGGTAGTATTAGTAGCAGTGGTAGTATTAGTAGCAGTGGTAGTATTAGTAGCAGTGGTTAGTAGTAGCAGTGTAGTAATAGCAGTGGTAGTATTAGTAGCAGTGGTAGTATTAGTAGCAGTGGTAGTATTGATTAGACAGTGGTAGTATTAGTAGCAGTGGTAGTATAGTAGCAGTGGAGTATTAGTAGCAGGTGGTAGTAGTACAGTTGGTAGATAGCACAGTGGTAGTATTGTAGCAGTGATATATTAGCAGTGTAGATTAGCAGTGGTAGTATTAGTAGCTGTTTTAAACAGTGGTAGTATTATGAGTGTGATGCACGTGGTGGTATTAGCAGCAGTGGTGTATAGTTAGCAGTGGTGGTATAGTAGCATGGTGGTATTAGTAGCAGTGGTAGTATTAGCAGCAGTGGTGGTATTAGTAGCAGTGGTAGTATTAGTAGCAGTGATAGTATTTGTAGCAGTAGTAGTATTAGTAGCAGTGGTAGTATTTGTAGCAGTGGTGTATTAGTGCATGGTAGTATAGATAGCATGGTAGTATTAGTAGCAGTGGTAGTATTAGTACAGTGGTAGTATTAGTAGCAGTGGTAGTATTCGTAGCAGTGGTAGTATTAGAAGCAGTGGTAGTATTTGTAGCAGTGGTAGTATTAGTAGCAGTGGTAGTATTAGCAGTGGTAGTATTAGTAGCAGTGGTAGTATTAGTAACAGTGGTAGTATTAGTAGCAGTGGTAGTATTAGTAGCAGTGGTAGTATTAGTAGCAGTGGTAGTATTTGTAGCAGTGGTAGTATTAGTAGCAGTGGTAGTATTAGTAGCAGTGGTAGTATTAGTAGCAGTGGTAGTATTAGTAGCAGTGGTAGTATTAGTAGCAGTGGTAGTATTAGTAGCAGTGGTAGTATTAGTAGCAGTGGTAGTATTAGTAGCAGTGGTAGTACTTGTAGCAGTGGTAGTATTAGTAGCAGTGGTAGTATTAGTAGCAGTGGTAGTATTAGTAGCGGTGGTAGTATTTGTAGCAATGGTAGTATTAGTAGCAGTGGTAGTTTTAGTAGCAGTGGTAGTATTAGTAGCAGTGGTAGTATTAGTAGCAGTGGTAGTTAGTAGCAGTGGTAGTTTAGTAGCAGTGGTAGTATAGTAGCAGTGTAGTATTAGTAGCAGTGTAGTATAGTAGCAGTGGTAGTATTAGTAGCAGTGGTAGTATTAGTAGCAGTGGGAGTATTAGTAGCAGTGGTAGTATTTGTAGCAGTGGTAGTATTAGTAGCAGTGGTAGAATTTGTAGCAGTGATAGTATAGTGCAGTGGTAGCTATGTAGCAGTGGTGGTATTAGTAGCAGTGGTAGTATTAGTAAGCAGTGGTAGTATTAGCAGTGGTAGTATTAGAACAGTGGTATATATAGTAGCAGTGGTAGTATTAGTAGCAGTGGTAGTATTAGTAGCAGTGGTAGTATTAGTAAGCAGTGGTAGTATTAGTAGCAGTGGTAGTATTAGTAGCAGTGGTAGTATTCGTAGCAGTGGTAGTATTAGTAGCAGTGGTAGTATTAGTAGCAGTGGTAGTATTAGTAGCAGTGGTAGTATTAGTAGCAGTGGTAGTATTTGTAGCAGTGGTAGCATTAGTAGCAGTGGTAGTATTAGTAGCAGTGGCAGTATTTGTAGTAGTGGCAGTGGTGGCAGGATAGTAGCAGTGATAGTAGTAGCAGTGAAAGTAGTAGCAGTGACAGTAGTAGCAGTGATAGTAGTAGCAGTGATAGTAGTAGCAGTGATAATAGTAGCAGCACTAGCAGTAGCAGGAGGGGCAGTATTAGTAGCAGTGGAAGTATTAGTAGCAGTGGTAGTATTAGCAGAAGTGGCAGTGGTGGCAGTATAAGCACTAGCAGTGTAGTAGGGCTATTAGAGCATTGGTAGTATTATTAACAGTGGTAGTATTAGTAGCAGTGGTAGTATTAGTAGCAGTGGTAGTATTATTAACAGTGGTAGTATTAGTAGCAGTGGTAGTATTAGTAGCAGTGGAGATATATTGTAGCAGTGTAGTATTAGTAGCAGTGGTAGTATTTAGTAGCAGTGGTAGGATTAGCATAGTGGCATGTGGCGTGATAGTAGTAGCAGTGATAGTATGCGGATAGTATAGCAACTAGCAGTAAAGAGGGTAGTATTGTAGCAGTGGTAGTATTAGTTGCAGTGGTAGTATTAGTAGCAGTGGGAGTATTAGTAGCAGTGGAGTATTTGTAGCAGTGGTAGTATTAGTAGCAGTGGTAGTATTAGTAGCAGTGTGTAGTATTAGTAGCAGTGGTAGTATTAGTAGCAGTGGTAGTATTAGTAGCAGTGGTAGTATTATAGCATGGTAGTATTAGTAGCAGTGGTAGTATTAGTAGCAGTGGTAGTATTAGTAGCAGTGGAGTATTAGTAGCTGTGGTAGTATTTGTAGCAGTGGTAGTATTAGTAGCAGTGGAGTAATTTGTAGGCAGTGTAGTATAGTAGCAGTGTAGTATTTGTAGCAGTGAAGTATTGTAGCAGTGGAGTATAGTAGCAGTGTAGTATTAGCAGTGGTAGTATTTAGTAGCAGTGGTCAGTATCAGTGGGGCAGTGTAGTATTTGGCAGTGGTGTATTGTAGCAGTGGTAGTATTTGTAGCAGTGGTAGTATTAGTAGCAGTGGTAGATTAGTAGCAGTGGTAGTATTAGTAGCAGTGGTAGGATTAGAGCAGTGGTAGTATTGTAGCAGTGGTATATTAGTAGCAGTGATATTAGTAGCAGTGTAGTATTAGTAGGTGTAGTATTATAGCAGTGGTAGATTGTAGCGGTAGTATTAGTAGCAGTGGTAGTATTAGTAGCAGTGGTAGTATTTGTAGTAGTGGTCAGTGGTGGCGTAGTAGCAGTGTAGTATGCATGAAGTATAGCAGTGACAGTAGAGCATGATGTAGTAGCAGTGATAGTATTAGCGCTAGCTAGCAAGATGGGCAGTATTTGTGGCAGTGTAGTGGTAGCAGTGGTATATAGTAGCAGTGTATATTAGTAGCAGTGGTAGCATTAGTAGCAGTGGTAGTATTAGTAGCAGTGGTAGGATTAGCAGTAGTGGCAGTGGTGACAGTGATAGTAGTAGCAGTGATAGTAGTAGTAACACTAGCAGTAGCAAGAGGGGCAGTATTAGTAGCAGTGGTAGTATTAGTAGCAGTGGTAGTATTTGTAGCAGTGGTAGTATTAGTAGCAGTGGTAGTATTAGTAGCAGTGGTAGTATTAGTAGCAGTGGTAGTATTTGTAGTAGTGGCAGTGGTGGCAGTATTAGTAGCAGTGGATAGTAGTACAGTGAAATATAGCAGTGACGTATAGCTATAGTAGTAGCAGTGATAGTAGTAGCAGTGATAAGTAGCAGCAGTAGAGTAGCAGGAGGGCAGTATTAGTAGCAGTGGTAGTATTAGTAGTAGTGGTAGTATTAGCAGAAGTGGCAGTGGTGGCAGTAGTAGCAGCACTAGCAGTGTAGAGGGCAGTATTAGAACATTGTAGTTTATTAACAGTGGTAGATATTAGTAGCAGTGGTAGTATAGTACAGTGAAGTGATATTATAACAGTGGTAGTATTAGTAGCAGTGGTAGTATTAGTAGCAGTGGTAGTATTAGTAGCAGTGGTAGTATTAGTAGCAGTGGTAGTATTAGTAGCAGTGGTAGGATTAGCAGTAGTGGCAGTGGTGGCAGTGATAGTAGTAGCAGTGATAGTAGTAGCAGTGATAGTAGTAGCAGCACTAGCAGTAGCAAGAGGGGCAGTATTAGTAGCAGTGGTAGTATTAGTAGCAGTGGTAGTATTAGTAGCAGTGGTAGTATTAGTAGCAGTGGTAGTATTAGTAGCAGTGGTAGTATTTGTAGTAGTAGTATTGTAGCAGTGGTAATTAGTAGCAGTGGTAGTATTTGTAGTAGTGGCAGTGGTGGCAGTAGTAGCAGTGATAGTAGTAGCAGTGAAAGTAGTAGCAGTGACAGTAGTACATAAGAACATAAGAACATAAGAAAGGAGGAATACTGCAGGAGGCCTGCTGGCCCATACTAGGCAGGTCCTTTACAATTCATCCCACTAACAAAACATTTGCCCAACCCAATTTTCAATGCCTCCCAAGAAATAAGCTGTGATGTGCAAGTCCCACTCAAATCCAACCCCTCCCACTCATGTACTTATCCAACCTAGATTTGAAACTACCCAAAGTCCCAGCCTCAATAACCCAACTAGGTAGACTGTTCCACTCATCAACTACCCTATTTCCAAACCAATACTTTCCTATGTCCTTTCTAAATCTAAACGTATCTAATTTAAATCCATTACTGCGGGTTCTCTCTTGGAGTGATATCCTCAAGACCCTATTAATATCCCCTTTATTAATACCTATCTTCCACTTATACACCTCGATCAGGTCTCCCCTCATTCTTCGTATAACAAGTGAATGTAACTTAAGAGTCTTCAATCTTTCTTCATAAGGAAGATTTCTAATGCTATGTATTAATTTAGTCATCCTACGCTGAATGTTTTCTAACGAATTTATGTCCATTTTGTAATACGGAGACCAGAACTGAGCTGCATAATCTAGGTGAGGCCTTACTAATGATGTATAAAGCTGCAGTATGACCTCTGGGGGCAGTATTAGTAGCAGTGGTAGTATTGGCAGCAGTGGTAGTATTAGTAGCAGTGGTAGTATTAGTAGTAGTGGTAGTATTAGTAGTAGTGGTAGTATCAGTAGTAGTGGCAGTGGTGGCAGTAGTAGCAGTGATAGTAGTAGCAGTGGTAGTATTAGTAGCAGTGGTAGTATTAGTAGCAGTGGTAGTATTAGTAGCAGTGGTAGTATCAGTAGTAGTGGCAGTGGTGGCAGTAGTAGCAGTGATAGTAGTAGCAGTGGTAGTATTAGTAGTAGTAATGATAGTAATAGCAGTGGTAGTATTAGTAGTAGCAGTTTTAGTATTAGTAGCAGCAGTGGTAGTATTAGTAGCAGTGGTAGTATTAGTAGCAGTGGCAGTATAAGTAGCAGTGGTGGTATCAGTAGCAATGGCAGTATTTCTAGTAGCAGTGGTGGTAGTAGCAGTGGTAGTATTAGTAGTAGCAGTGGTAGTATTAGTAGTAGCATTGGTGGTAGTAGTAGCAGTGGTAGTATTAGTAGTAGCAGTGGTAGTATTAGTATTAGTGGTATTGGTAGCAGTGATGATAGTAGTAACAGTGGTAATAGTAGTAGTAGCAGTGGTGATTGTAGTAGTAGTGGTAGTATTAGTAGTAGCAGTGGTAGTATTAGTGTCAGTGTTAGTAGTAGCAGTGATGATAGTAGTAACAGTGGTAGTAGTAGTAGTAGCAGTGGTGATTGTAGTAGTAGTGGTAGTATTAGGTAGCAGTGGTAGAATTAGTAGTAGCAGTGGTAATAGTTGCAGTGATAGTAGTAGTAGTAGTGGTAGTAATAGCAGTGGTAGTATTAGTAGTCGTGGTAGTATTAGTAGTGATAGTAGTAGCAGTGATAGTAATAGTAGTAATAGCAATGGTAGTAGTAGCAGAGGTAGTAGTAGCAATGGTAGTAGTATCAGTGGTATTATTATTAGTACCAGTGGTAGTAGTAGCAATAGTAGTAGTAACAATGGTAGTAGCAGTAGCAATAGTTGTATCAGCATCAATAGCACTAACTAGGAGTGTTACTAAGAGCACTACTGAGTGCTCTGGAACAAAGCAACAAGATGAGAGGGTTGGGCAAGTCTTCTACCACTTGACAAGAGGCGCCGGGGAGGAGGATGAGGAGGGAGCGAGGAAGGTGGTTAGTCAAGAGAGGAATGGTTTTACCTATGGAGGACTCATCTGATGGTACCATCTAAGGTTGGTTAAATAGGGTCAATGTTTTGCGCAAGGCAGTTTAAGAGTCTGCTCACTCTCGTGTGTGCTTCGTGTGGCCAATGAGTATGATTCCCGTAACCCTCAAAATGTGGGTAATTCCAAGGCGGAACCTACTCTGGCGAAGCCGTGTTCGTAATGTCGGCTGCTAGTCCTGACGCTGCCTCTCCACTGACCAAAGATGTGTTCGTATTCTCTGGAGCTACTCACTAACTGCCACAGCTCTGTTGCTCACTCTCCTTCCTCCCCAGCGCTTTTTGTTTTCTAAATCATCCTAGTATCTGAGGCAAAGACACAAATATTGAAAAGTAAGATGTATGTACAACACTTGGGTATATTGTTCTGAGAGAAAACAGTCATCAGGAACCTCGTCAATCCATCATTAGGCTGGTAAAGCCCTGCTGGGTAAAACGTTTCTTAGGATCATCAGGTATTGCACATGTGTCTTATTCTTCAACTTGTCGGCATTATACACCTTTGATCTAATGATACAAATCTTAGCTCTACAACATTCTTTCTAGACGGTGCTAGAATTGTACTGTGAGTGGCATCCACCTAGGAGAGGGCGAGCTGCGAGTGGCATCTACTAAGGAGAAGGTGAGCTGCGAGTGGCATCCACTGAGGAGAGGGCGAGCTGCGAGTGGCATCTACTAAGGAGAGGTGAGCTGCGAGTGGCATTCACAAAGGGGGGAGAGGGCGAGAGCTGCGAGTGGCATCCACAGAGGAGCGAGTGGGGAGGGGGAGGCGAGTGGCATTCACTGAGGAGAGGGCGAGCTGCGAGTGGCATCCACTGAGGAGAGGGCGAGCTGCGAGTGGCATCCACTGAGGAGAGGGCGAGCTGCGAGTGGCATCCACAGAGGAGAGGGCGAGCGGCGAGTGGCATCTACCGAGGAGAGTGCGAGCTGCGAGTGGCATCCACAGAGGAGAGGGCGAGCTGCGAGTGGCATCCACAGAGGAGAGGGCGAGCTGCGAGTGGCATCCACAGAGGAGAGGGCGAGCTGCGAGTGGCATCCAACGAGGAGAGGGCGAGCTGCGAGTGGCATCCACAGAGGAGAGGGCGAGCTGCGAGTGGCATCCACAGAGGAGGGGCGAGCTGCGAGTGGCATCCACAGAGGAGATGGCGAGCTGCGAGTTGCATCCACAGAGGAGGGGGCGAGCTGCGAGTGGCAACAGAAAGGGAGGGCGAGCTGCGAGTGGATTCCAAAGAGGAGAGGGCGAGCTGCGAGTGGATCCAAAGGGGGGGGAATGGGGGGCCGAGAGCGAGTGCATCCTCACAGAGAGGGCGAGCTGCGAGTGACATCCACTGAGAGAGGGCGAGCTGCGAGTGGCATCCACAGAGGAGAGGGCGAGCTGCGAGTGGCATCAACAGAAGGGAGGGCGAGCTGCGAGTGGCATCCACAGAGAGGGCGAGCTGCGAGTGACATCCACAGTGAGGGCGAGCTGCGAGTGGCATCCACAGAGGAGAGGGCGAGCTGCGAGTGGCATCCACAGAAGAGAGGGCGAGCTGCTAGTGGCATCCACAGAGAGGGCGAGCTGCGAGTGAGATCCACAAAGAGGGCGAGCTGCGAGTGACATCCACAGTGAGGGCGAGCTGCGAGTGGCATCCACAGAGGAGAGGGCGAGCTGCGAGTGGCATCCACAGAGACGGCGAGCTGCGAGTGACATCCACAGAGAGGGCGAGCTGCGAGTGGGCATCCAGAGGGGAGGGCGAGCTTGTCACGAGTGGCATCACAGAAGAGAGGGCGAGCTGCGGTGAATCCACAGAGATGGCGAGCTGCGAGTGAGCATCCACAGAGGGCGAGCTGCGAGTGGCATCACAAGAGGGGGCTGCGAGTGGCATCCACAGAGAGGGCGAGCTGCGAGTGAGATCCACAAAGAGGGCGAGCTGCGAGTGACATCCACAGAGAGGGCGAGCTGCGAGTGGCATCCACAGGAGAGGGCGAACTGCGAGTGGGCATCCACAGAGAGGCGAGCTGCGAGTGGCATCCACAGAGGGCGAGCTGCAAGTGACATCCAGAGAGGGCGAGCTACGAGTGGCATCCACAGAGAGGGCGAGCTGCGGGTGACATCCACAGAGATGGCGAGCTGCGAGTGACATCCACAGAGAGGGCGAGCTGCGAGTGGCATCCACAGAGGGCGAGCTGCAAGTGACATCCAGAGAGGGCGAGCTGCGAGTGACGTCCACAAAGAGCGAGAGCTGCGAGTGACATCCACAGAGAGGGCGAGATGCGAGTGACATCCACAGAGAGGGCGAACTGCGAGTGGCATCCACAGAGAGGGCGAGCTGCGAGTGGACATCCACAGGGGGGCGAGCTGCGAGTGACATCCAGAGAGGGCGAGCTACGATGCCCGAAAGGAGTGACATCCACAGAGAGGGCAAGCTGCGAGTGGCATCCACAGAGAGGGCGAGCTGTGAGTGACATCCACAGAGAGGCAAGCTGCGAGTGACATCCCACAGAGAGGGCGAGCTGCGAGTGCGTCCACCAAGAGGGAAACTGCGAGTGACATCCACAGAGAGGGCGAGCTGCGAGTGACATCCACAGAGAGGGCAAGCTGCGAGTGGCATCCACAGAGAGGGCGAGCTGCGAGTGACATCCACAGAGAGGGCGAGCTGCGAGTGACATCCACAGAGAGGGCAAGCTGCAAGTGACATCCACAGAGAGGGCGAGCTGCGAGTGGCATCCAAGAGAGGCGAGCTGTGAGTGACATCCACAGAGAGGGCAGCTGCGGTGACATCCAAGAGAGGGGAGTGCGAGTGACATCCACAGAGACGGCGAGCTGCGAGTGGCATCCTCAGAGAGGGCGAGCTGCGGTTGACCTCCAAAGAGAGGGCGAGCTGCGAGTGACATCCACAGAGAGGGCGAGCTGCGAGTGGCATCCACAGAGGGCGAGCTGCGAGTGACATCCACAGAGAGGGCGAGCTGCGAGTGACATCCACAGAGAGGGCGAGCTGCGAGTGACATCCACAGAGAGGGCGAGCTGCGAGTGACATCCGCAGAGAGGGCGAGCTGCGAGTGACATCCACAGAGAGGGCGAGCTGCGAGTGACATCCACAGAGAGGGCGAGCTGCGAGTGACATCCACAGAGAGGGCGAGCTGCGAGTGGCATCCACAGAGAGGGGGAGCTGCGAGTGACATCCACAGACAGGGCGAGCTGCGAGTGGCCTCCACAGAGAGGGCGAGCCGCGAGTGACATCCACAGAGAGGGCGAGCTGCGAGTGGCCTCCACAGAGAGGGCGAGCTGCGAGTGACATCCACAAAGAGGGAGAGCTGCGAGAGACATCCACAGAGAGGGCGAGCTGCGAGTGACATCCACAGAGAGGGCGAGCTGCGAGTGACATCCACAGAGAGGGCGAGCTGCGAGTGACATCCACAGAGAGGGCGAGCTGCGAGTGACATCCGCAGAGAGGGCGAGCTGCGAGTGACATCCACAGAGAGGGCGAGCTGCGAGTGACATCCGCAGAGAGGGCGAGCTGCGAGTGACATCCACAGAGAGGGCGAGCTGCGAGTGACATCCACAGAGAGGGCGAGCTGCGAGTGACATCCACAGAGAGGGCGAGCTGCGAGTGGCATCCACAGAGAGGGGGAGCTGCGAGTGACATCCACAGACAGGGCGAGCTGCGAGTGGCCTCCACAGAGAGGGCGAGCCGCGAGTGACATCCACAGAGAGGGCGAGCTGCGAGTGGCCTCCACAGAGAGGGCGAGCTGCGAGTGACATCCACAAAGAGGGAGAGCTGCGAGTGACATCCACAGAGAGGGCGAGCTGCGAGTGACATCCACAGAGAGAGCGAGTTGCGTGTGGCATCCACAGAGAGGGCGAGCTGCGAGTGGCATCCACAGAGAGGGCGAGCTGCGAGTGACATCCACAGAGAGGGCGAGCTGCGAGTGACATCCACACAGAGGGCGAGCTGCGAGTGACATCCACAGAGAGGGCGAGCTGCGAGTGACATCCACAGAGAGGGCGAGCTGCGAGTGGCATCCACAGAGGAGAGGGCGAACTGCGAGTGGCATCCACAGAGACGGCGAGCTGCGAGTGACATCCACAGAGAGGGCGAGCTGAGACTGACATCCACAGAGAGGGCGAGCTGCGAGTGGCATCCACAGAGAGGGCGAGCTGCGAGTGACATCCACAGAGAGGGCGAGCTGCGAGTGACATCCACAGAGAGGCCGAGACTGCGAGTGACATCCACAGAGAGGCGAGCTGCGAGTGAATCCCAAGAGGGCAAGCTGTGAGTGACATCCACAGAGAGGGCGAGCTGTGAGTGACATCCACAGAGAGGGCGAGCTGCGAGTGACATCCACAGAGAGGGCGAGCTGCGAGTGACATCCACAGAGAGGGCGAGCTGCGAGTGACATCCACAGAGAGGGCGAGCTGCGAGTGACATCCACGAGGAGGGCGAGCTGCGAGTGGCATCCACAGAGAGGGCGAGCTGCGAGTGGCATCCACAGAGGAGAGGGCGAACTGCGAGTGGCATCCACAGAGAGGGCGAGCTGCGAGTGGCATCCACAGAGGAGAGGGCGAGCGGCGAGTGGCATCTAACGAGGAGAGTGCGAGCTGCGAGTGGCATCCTCAGAGGAGAGGGCGAGCTGCGAGTGGCATCCACAGAGGAAAGGGCGAGCTGCGAGTGGCATCCACAGAGGAGGGGGCGAGCTGCGAGTGGCATCCACAGAGGAGTGGGCGAGCTGCGAGTGGCATCCTCAGAGGAGGGGGCGAGCTGCGAGTGGCATCCACAGAGGAGTGGGCGAGCTGCGAGTGGCATCCAAAGAGGAGAGGGCGAGCTGCGAGTGGCATCCACCGAGGAGAGGGCGAGCTGCGAGTGGATTCCAAAGAGGAGAGGGCGAGCTGCGAGTGGCATCCTCAGAGGAGAGGGCGAGCTGCGAGTGGCATCAACAGAGAGGGCGAGCGCGAGTGCATTCCACGAGAGGCGAGCTGCGAGTGGCATCCTCAGAGGAGGGGCGAGCTGCGAGTGGCATCCCCAAGAAAAGGGCGAGCTGCGAGTGACATCCACAGGAGGGGGAGCTGCGAGTGGCATCCACAGAGGAGTGGGCGAGCTGCGAGTGGCATCCTCAGAGGAGAGGGCGAGCTGCGAGTGGCATCCACAGAGAGGGCGAGCTGCGAGTGACATCCACAGAGAGGGCGAGCTGCGAGTGGCATCCACAGAGGAGAGGGCGAGCTGCGAGTGGCATCCACAGAGAGGGCGAGCTGCGAGTGGGCATCCACAGGAAGGGCGAGCTGCGAGTGCATCCAGAGGGAGGGCGAGTGCGAGTGGCATCCCCAGAGGAGGGCGAGCTGCGAGTGGCATCCACAGAGGAAAGGGCGAGCTGCGAGTGGCATCCACAGAGGAGAGGGCGAGCTGCGAGTGGCATCCACAGAGGAAAGGGCGAGCTGCGAGTGGCATCCACAGAGAGGGCGAGCTGCGAGTGGCATCCACAGAGAGGGCGAGCTGCGAGTGGCATCCACCAGAGGAGGGCGAGCTGCGAGTGGATCCACAGAGAAAAGGGCGAGCTGCGAGTGGCATCCACAGAGGAATGGGCGAGCTGCGAGTGGCATCCACTGAGGAAGGGGGAGCTGCGAGTGGCATCCACAGAGAAGGCGAGCTGCGAGTGGCATCCACTGAGGAGAGGGCGAGCTGCGAGTGGCATCCACTGAGGAGAGGGCGAGCTGCGAGTGACATCCACTGAGGAGAGGGCGAGCTGCGAGTGCATCCACGAGAGGGGCGAGCTGCGAGTGGCATCCACAGAGAGGGCGAGCTGCGAGTGACATCCACTGAGGAGAGGGCGAGCTGCGAGTGGCATCCACAGAGGAGGGCGAGCTGCGAGTGGCATCCACAGAGAGGGCGAGCTGCGAGTGACATCCACTGAGGAGAGGGCGAGCTGCGAGTGGCATCCACAGAAGGGAGGGCGAGCTGCGAGTGACATCCACTGTGAAAGGGGGAGCTGCGAGTGACATCCCCCAGAGGAGAGGGCGAGCTGCGAGTGGCATCCACAGAGAGACGGCGAGCTGCGAGTGCATCCACAGGAGAGGGCGAGCTGCGAGTGAGATCCACAAAGAGGGCGAGGGTGCGAGTGAGTGCATCCACAGGGGAGGGCGAGCTGCGAGTGACATCCACAGGAGAGGGCGAGCTGCGAGTGGCATCCACAGAGGAGAGGGCGAGCTGCGAGTGGCATCCACGAGAGCGGCGAGCTGCGAGTGGGCATCCAAGAGAGGCGAGCAGAGACGAGAGTGACATCCACAGAGAGGGCGAGCTGCGAGTGACATCCACAGAGAGGGCGAGCTGCGAGTGGCATCCACAGGAGGGGGAGCTGCAAGTGAATCCAAAAGAGGCCGAGCTACGAGTGGAAACCACAGAGGGCGAGCTGCGAGTGACATCCACAGAGAGGGCAAGCTGCGAGTGACATCCACAGAGGAGAGGGCGACTGCGAGTGCATCCACAGAGAGTGCGAGCTGCGAGTGACATCCCAGAGAGGGCGAGCTGGAGTGACGTCCACAAAGGGCGAGCTGCGAGTGACATCCACAGAGAGGGCGAGCTGCGAGTGACATCCACCTGAGGAGGGGCGACTGCGAGTGACATCCACAGAGAGGGCGAGTGCGAGACAATCACAGAGAGGCGAGCTGCGAGTGACATCCACAGAGAGGGCGAGCTGCGAGTGACATCCACAGAGAGGGCGAGCTGCGAGTGGCATCCACAGAGAGGGCGAGCTGCGAGTGACATCCACAGAGAGGGCGAGCTGCGAGTGACATCCACAGAGAGGGCGAGCTGCGAGTGACATCCACAGAGACGGCGAGCTGCGAGTGGCATCCTCAGAGAGGGCGAGCTGCGGTTGACCTCCACAGAGAGGGCGAGCTGCGAGTGACATCCACAGAGAGGGCGAGCTGCGAGTGGCATCCACAGAGGGCGAGCTGCGACTGACATCCACAGAGAGGGCGAGCTGTGAGTGACATCCACAGAGAGGGCGAGCTGCGAGTGAATCCACAGAGAGGGCGAGCTGCGAGTGACATCCGCAGAGAGGGCGAGCTGCGAGTGCATCACAGAGAGGGCGAGCTGCGGTGACTCCACAGAGAGGGCGAGCTGCGAGTGACATCCACAGAGAGAGCGATCTGCGAGTGGCATCCACAAGAGGGCGAGCTGCAGTGACATCCACAGAGAGGGCGAGCTGCGAGTGGACATCCACAGAGAGGGGGAGCTGCGAGTGACATCCCCAGAAGGGCGAGCTGCGAGTGACTCCACAGAGAGGGGGAGCCGCGAGTGACATCCACAGAGAGGGCGAGCTGCGAGTGACCATCCACAGAGAGGGCGAGCTGCGAGTGACATCCACAAAGAGCGGAGTGCTGCGAGTGACATCCACAGAGAGGGGCGAGTGCGAGTGACATCCACAGAGAGAGCGAGTTGCGAGTGGCATCCACAGAGAGGGCGAGCTGCGAGTGACATCCACAGAGAGGGCGAGCTGCGAGTGACTCACAGAGAGGGCGAGCTGCGAGTGACATCCACAGAGGGCGAGCTGCGAGTGACATCCACAGAGAGGGCGAGCTGCGAGTGACATCCACAGACGAGGGCGAGCTGCGAGTGGCATCCACAGAGGAGGGCGAACTGCGAGTTGGCATCCACAGAGACGGCGAGCTGCGAGTGGGCATCCACAGAGAGGGCGAGCTGAGATGACATCCACAGAGAGGGCGAGCTGCGAGTGACATCCACAGAGAGGGCGAGCTGCGAGTGGCATCCACAGAGGGCGAGCTGCGAGTGACATCCACAGAGAGGGCGAGCTGCGAGTGACATCCACAGAGGGCGAGCTGCGAGTGACATCCACAGAGAGGGCGAGCTGCGAATGACATCCACAGATGAGGGCGAGCTGTGAGTGACATCCACAGAGAGGGCGAGCTGTGAGTGACATCCACAGAGAGGGCGAGCTGCGAGTGACATCCACAGAGAGGGCGAGCTGCGAGTGACATCCACAGAGAGGGCGAGCTGCGAGTGACATCCACAGAGAGGGCGAGCTGCGAGTGGCATCCACAGAGAGGGCGAGCTGCGAGTGACATCCACAGAGAGGGCGAGCTGCGAGTGGCATCCACAGAGAGGGCGAGCTGCGAGTGACATCCACAGAGGGGGGCGAGCCCGCGAGTGACATCCACAGAGAGGGCGAGCTGCGAGTGGCATCCACCCGAGAGGGCGAGCTGCGAGTGACATCCACAGAGAGGGCGAGCTGCGAGTGGCATCCACAGAGGAAGGGCGGAACTGCGAGTGGCATCCACAGAGAGGGCGAGCTGCGAGTGGGCATCCACAGAGAGGGCGAGCTGCGAGTGACATCCACAGAGAGGGCGAGCTGCGAGTGACATCCACAGAGAGGGCGAGCTGCGAGTGACATCCACAGAGAGGGCGAGCTGCGAGTGGCATCCACAGAGGAGAGGGCGAACTGCGAGTGGCATCCAAGAGACGGCGAGCTGCGAGTGACATCCACAGAGAGGGCGAGCTGAGACTGGGCAAACCACAGAGAGGGCGAGCTGCGAGTGGCATCCACAGAGAGGGCGAGCTGCGAGTGACATCCAGAGAGAGGGCGAGCTGTGAGTGACATCCACAGAGAGGGCGAGCTGTGAGTGACATCCACAGAGAGGGCGAGCTGTGAGTGACATCCACAGAGAGGGCGAGCTGCGAGTGACATCCACAGAGAGGGCGAGCTGCGAGTGACATCCACAGAGAGGGCGAGCTGCGAGTAACATCCACAGAGAGGGCGAGCTGCGAGTGACATCCACAGAGAGGGCGAGCTGCGAGTAACATCCACAGAGAGGGCGAGCTGCGAGTGACATCCACAGAGAGGGCGAGCTGCGAGTGGCATCCACAGAGAGGGCGAGCTGCGAGTGACATCCACAGAGAGGGCGAGCTGCGAGTGGCATCCACAGAGAGGGCGAGCTGCGAGTGACATCCACGAGAGGGCGAGATGCGAGTGGGCATCCACAGAGAGGGCGAGCTGCGAGTGGCATCCACAGAGAGGGCGAGCTGCGAGTGACATCCACAGAGAGGGCGAGCTGCGAGTGGCATCCACAGAGGAGAGGGCGAACTGCGAGTGGCATCCACAGAAAGGGCGAGCTGCGAGTGACATCCACAGAGAGGGCGAGCTGCGAGTGACATCCACAGAGAGGGCGAGCTGCGAGTGACCTCCACAGAGAGGGCGAGCTGCGAGTGGCATCCACAGAGGAGAGGGCGAACTGCGAGTGGCATCCACAGAGACGGCGAGCTGCGAGTGACATCCACAGAGAGGGCGAGCTGAGACTGACATCCACAGAGAGGGCGAGCTGCGAGTGGCATCCACAGAGAGGGCGAGCTGCGAGTGACATCCACAGAGAGGGCGAGCTGTGAGTGACATCCACAGAGAGGGCGAGCTGTGAGTGACATCCACAGAGAGGGCGAGCTGTGAGTGACATCCACAGAGAGGGCGAGCTGCGAGTGACATCCACAGAGAGGGCGAGCTGCGAGTGACCTCCACAGAGAGGGCGAGCTGCGAGTAACATCCACAGAGAGGGCGAGCTGCGAGTGACATCCACAGAGAGGGCGAGCTGCGAGTGACATCCACAGAGAGGGCGAGCTGCGAGTGACATCCACAGAGAGGGCGAGCTGCGAGTGGCATCCACAGAGAGGGCGAGCTGCGAGTAACATCCACAGAGAGGGCGAGCTGCGAGTGACATCCACAGAGAGGGCGAGCTGCGAGCCTCACAGAGGACTGCAGGAAAAAGAGAGGACGAGCTCGAGTGAATCATAATAGGTTACCCCGGCGACTTGATGCGAGTGCTCCCAAATTTGGGCACCTCTGCGAGTGACATAAGCACAGAGTGGGCGAAACTTGGAGTAAATCACAAAAAAGTGGCGAGTGCGCTCCACAGGAGAACGAAAAATTTAGTGACATCCCAGAAAAGAAGAGGGAATGGTGCGAGTGCAGCAACAGAGAGGGAGGGTGCGAGTGGGGGCATCAAGGTGAGGGGAAGCTGGGAGTGACAGTCAGGTGAGGGCAGCTGGAGTGAGCATCCAAGTGGGGGGGAGCTTGCGAGGTGAATCAAAAGAGAGCGGTGTAGGTGAATTGAGGAGGGCTGGTGTGAGTGAATCACGTGAGGAAGATGGTGTAGTGAATGTCGAGTGAGGCAGCTTGGGAGTGAATACGTGAGGGCGAAGCTTTGGGGAGGGGAAGGTCCAGAGTGGGGAAACTTGCGAGTGAACCGTGTGAGTGAGGAAGCTGGTGTAGTGAAGGTTGTGAGTGAAAAGCTGGTGACTCGAACAGGTGTGATGAGGAAGCTTAGTGTAGGTGAAGGTTTGAGTGAAGGAAGCTTCGGTGGCAGTAAGGAGGAATGAGGAAGCTTGGTGAGGTGAAGGTGTGAGTAAGGAAGCTTTGGGGGAGGTGAAGGTGTGAGTGAGGAAGCTTGGTGGAGGTGAAGGTGTGAGTGAGGAAGCTTGGTGGAGGTGAAGGTGTGAGTGAGGAAGCTTGGTGTAGGTGAAGGTGTGAGTGAGGAAGCTTGTGGAGGTGAAGGTGTGAGTGAGGAAGCTTGGTGGAGGTGAAGGTGTGAGTGAGGAAGCTTGGTGGAGGTGAAGGTGTGAGTGAGGAAGCTTGTGGAGGTGAAGGTGTGAGTGAGGAAGCTTGGTGTAGGTGAAGGTGTGAGTGAGGAAGCTTGGTGTAGGTGAAGGTGTGAGTGAGGAAGCTTGGTGTAGGTGAAGGTGTGAGTGAGGAAGCTTGGTGTAGGTGAAGGTGTGAGTGAGGAAGCTTGGTGTAGGTGAAGGTGTGAGTGAGGAAGCTTGGTGGAGGTGAAGGAGTGAGTGAGGAAGGCTGGTGTAGGTGAAGGTGTAAGGAAAGCTTGGTGTAGGTGAAGGTGTAAGGAAGCTTGGTGTAGGTGAAGGTGTAAGGAAGCTTGGTGTAGGTGAAGGTGTGGGTGAGGAAGCTTGATGTAGGTGAAGGTGTGAGTAAGGAAGCTTGGTGTAGGTGAAGGTTGAAAAGGGGAAAATTGGTGTAGGTGAAGGGGTGGGTGAGGAAGCTTGATGTAGGTGAAGGTGTGAGTGAGGAAGCTTGGTGTAGGTGAAGGTGTGAGTAAGGAAGCTTGGTGTAGGTGAAGGTGTGAGTAAGGAAGCTTGGTGTAGGTGAAGGTGTAAGGAAGCTTGGTGTAGGTGAAGGTGTAAGGAAGCTTGGTGTAGGTGAAGGTGTAAGGAAGCTTGGTGTAGGTGAAGGTGTGGGTGAGGAAGCTTATGTAGGTGAATGGTGTTGTAAGGAAGCTTGGTGTAGGGAAGGTGGGAAGGAAGCTTGGTGGTAGGTGAAGGTGTGGTGATAAGCTTGATGTAGGTGAAAGGGGTGGTGAGGAAGCTTGGTGTAGGTGAAGGGTGGTAAGGGAAGCTTGTGTAGGTGAAGGGTGAGTAGGAAGGCTTTGGGGTTAGGTGAAGGGGGTAAGGAAGCTTGGGGTAGGTTGAAGTGTGAAGGAATGTTGAGAAGGTGAAGGTGTAAGAAGCTTGGGGTGGTGAGTTGTGGCGTGAGGGAGTGTGAAGGTGTGAGTAAAGGGGCTTGTGTAGGTGAAGGTGTAAGAAGCTTGGTGTAGGTGAAGGTGTTGGGAAGGCTTGGTTAGGTGAAGGGTGGGTGAGGAAGCTTGTAAGGTAGTGGAAAAAGGGGTGATGAAGGAAGCTTGGTGTAGGTGAAGGTGTGAGTAAGGAAGCTTGGTGTAGGTGAAGGGGTAAAGGAAGCTTGGTGTAGGTGAAGGGTAAGGAAGCTTGGTGTAGGTGAAGGTGTAAAGGAAGGCTTGGTGTAGGTGAAGGGGTAGTGGGAAGCTTGGGTAGGGAAGGTGTGAGTTTAAAGGAAGCTTGTGTAGGTGAAGTGTGGTAGAAGCTGGTGTAGGGGAAGGGGTGGTAAGGGGAAACTTGGTGTAGGTGAAGTTGTAAGAAGCTTGGTGTAGGGAAGGGGTAAAAGCTTGGTGGGGGAAAAGGGGTAAGGAAGCTTGAGTGTAGGGAAGGTGTGGTGAGGAAGCTTGGGGTAGGTGAAGGTGTGGGTAGGAAGCTTGGTAGTAGGTGAAGGTGGGGAGTAGGAAGGGTTGGTGTAGGTGAAGGTGTGTAAGGAAGCTTGGTGTAGGGGGAAGGTGTTAGTAAAGGGGCTTGGTGTAGGTGAAGGTGGTGAGGAAGCTTGTGGGTGGAAAGGTGTGGTGAGGAAGCTTGGTGTAGGAAGTGTGTGTGAGGAAGGCTTGGTGTAGGTGAAGGTGTGGGTGGGAAGGGTTGGTGGGAGGTTGAAGGGGTGTGAGTAAGGAAGCTTGGTGTAGGTGAAGTGTGGGGGTGAGGGAAGCTTGTGATGTGAAGGTGTGAGTAGGAAGCTTGGTGTAGGTGAAGTGGTGATGGAGGAAGCTTGGTGGAGGGAAGGTGTGAGTAAGGAAGCTTGGTGAGGTGAGGTGTAGGGAAGCTTGGTGTAGGTGTAAGGTGAGTAAGGAAAACTTGTGGGGAGTTGAAAGGTGGGTGGGGAGTAAGAAGCTTGTGGAGGTGAAGGTGTGGGAGGAAGCTTTGGGGGAGGTGAAGGGTGAGTAAAGGAAACTTGTGTGTAGGTGAAGGTGTTGGGTAAGGAAGCTTTGTGTAGGTGAAGGTGTGAGTGAGGAAGCTTGGTGTAGGTTGAAGGTGTGGGGGAGGAACCCTTGGTGTAGGTGAAGGTGTGGAGAGGAATTTGGTGTAGGTGAAGGTGTTTGGTTGAGTAAGGCTTTGGGGTAGGTGAAGGTGTAGTAAGGAAGCTTTGTGTTTAAGGTTGGAGGAAGCTTGGTGTAGGTGAAGGGGTGGGAAGGCTTTTGGGGTAGGTGAAGGTGTAGGAAGGAAGCTTGGTGTAGGTGAAGGTGTGGGTAGGAAGCTTGGTGTAGGTGAAGGTGTGAGTAGGAAGGCTTGTGGGTAGGTGAAGGTGTGAGTAGGAAGCTTGGTGTAGGTGAAAGGGTGTAAGGAAATTGGTTTTAGGTGAAGGGGGTAAGGAAGCTTTGGTGTAGGTGAAAAGGGGTAGGAAGCTTGTGGTAAGTAAGGTGTGGGTGAGGGAAGCTTGTGGGGAGGTGAAGGTTGAGTAAGGAAGCTAGGTGTAGGTGAAGGTGTAAGGGAAACTTGGTGAGGAAGGATGTGGTGGAACTTGGGAGGGGAAGGTGTTGGTGAAAGGAAGTTGGTGTAGGTGAAGGGTGTGAGTGGGAAGCTTAGGTGTTTGGTGAAGGATGTATAGGAAGCATGTGTAGGTAAGTGGAGTAGGAAGGTTGGTTATGGAAGGGGTGAGATGAAGGAAAAACTTGGTGTAGTGAGGTAAGGAGCTTGTTAGGTAAGGGTGAAGTAGTTGGTGTAGGTGAAGGGTGTGGGTGAGGAAGCTTGATGTAGGTGAAGGTGTGAGTAAGGAAGCTTGGTTAGGGAAGGTGTAAGGAAGCTTTTGAGTGAAGGTGAGTGAGGAAGCTTTTATAAAGGGGAGGTTTTGAGTGAAAGGAAAACTTGGTGTAGGGGAGGTGTGGTAAGGTAAGCTTGGTGTAGGTGAAGGTGTAGGGAAGGAAGCTTGGTGGTGTGAAGGTGTAAGGAAGCTTGTGAAGGTGAAGGTGTAGAAGGGTTGGTGTGAGGGGAGGAGGTAGAAGCTTGGTGTAGGTGAAGGTGTGGGAGAAAGCTTGAAGTTGTAGGAATTGAGTAAGGGAAACTTTGGGGTAGGGAAGGGTGAAGAGCTTTGGTTTTAGGTGAAGGTGTGGGTGAGGAAGCTTGGTTGTAGGTGAAGGTGTGAGTAAGGAAGCTTGGTGTAGGTGAAGGTGTAGAAGGAAGCTTGGTGTAGGTGAAGGGTGAGTAAAGGGAAACTTGGTGTAGGTGAAGGTGTGGGTGAGGAAGCTTGGTGTAGGTTTAAGGTGTGAGTAAGGAAGCTGGTGTAGGTGAAGTGGAGTAGGAAGTTGATGTAGGTGAAGGTTGATAAGGAAGCTGTAGTAAGGTTTAAGGTGTGAAATAAGGAAAGCTTGGTGAGGTGAAGGTGTGAGTGAGTGAAGCTTGTGTAGGTGAGGAAAAAAAGGAAGCTTGGTGTGGAGGTGAAGGTGTGGTGAGGGAAGCTTGGTGTAGGTTTAAGGGGTGAGTAAGGTTGGTGGATTGGTGTGGTGAGGAAGCTTGGTGGGTGAAGGTGTGGTGAGGAACTTGGGGTAGGTGAAGGGTGAGGGAAGGGAAGGGTTTGGTGTAGGTGAAGGTGTGAGTAAGGGAAGCTTGGTGAGGTGAGGTGTTGGTGAAGGAACTTTGGTGGAGGTGAAAGGGGTGAGTAAGGAAAGCTTGGTGTTTGGTGAAGGTGTGAGTGAAGAAGCTTGGTGTAGGTGAAGGTGTGGAAGGAAGCTTGGGTAGGTGAAGGAGAAGCTTGGTTGGTAGGTGAAGGTGGTATAAGGGTTGTGTTAAGGAAGGTGTAAGGAAGCTTGTGTGGAGGAAGGTGTGTGGAGGAAGCTTGAGAGGTAGGTGAAGGTGTGATAAGGGAAACTTGGTGTAGGTGAAGGTGTAGTAAGGAGGTTTAGGTGAAGTGTGGGGAGAAGCTGGATGAAGGTGTGAGGAGGAAGCTTTGTGTAGGTGAAAGGAAGTGGAGTAAGGAAGCTTTGGGTAGGTGAAGGGGTGTAAGGAAGCTTGGTGAGGTGAAGGTGTGGTATAGAAGTGGAAAGGTGAAGTGTAGGAAGGGAAGGGGGTAAGGAAGCTTGGTGTAGGGAATGGGTAGGAACTTGGTAGGTGAAGTTGTGTAGGAGCTTGTTAGTGAAGGTTTGTGGTGGAAGGATTGGGGTAGGTGAAGGTGTGAGAGGAAGTGGTGAGGGAGGTGGAGAAGGAACTGGGTAGGGAGGTGTAAGGAGCTGTGGTGAAGGTTAAGAAGCTTTGGGAGGTGAAGGTTAAGATTGGTGTAGGTGGGGAAGGTGGGGGGGTGAGGAAGCTTGATGAGGAAGTGTAGTAAGGAAGCTGGTGTGGTGAAGTGTAAGAAGCTTGGTGTAGGTGAGGTGTGGTAGAGCTTGATGTAGGGAAGGTTTAGTAGGAGCTGGGTAGGTTTGGTGTAAGGAGCTTGTGGTAGGAAGGTGTGAGTAAGGGCTTGGGTAGGGAGGTGGGGGTGAGGTGTGGTAGGGAAGGTGGGTAAAGGAAGCTGGTGTAGTGAGGTTTGGTGGGAGCTGATGGGGAAGGTTGAGAAGGAAGCTTGTGTAGGTGAAAGGTATTGAACTGGTGAGGTAAGGTGTGGTTAGGAGCTTGGAGGTGAAGGTGTTAGAAGCTTGGAGTGGAAAGGATGTGGGAAGCTTGTGTAGGTGAAGGTGTAAGGAGCTTGGTTTAGGTGAAGGTGTTAGGTTGGGAGAAGCTTGGTGGATGTGAAGGTGGGGAGGGAATTTGGTGGAGGTGAAGGTTAGTAAGGAACTTGGTGTGGTGAGGGTAAGGAAAGCTTGGTGAGGTGAAGGTGTGGTAGGAAGCTTGTGAGTGAAGGTGTGAGTAGGAAGCTTGGTGTGTGAGGGTGATAGGGTTGGTGTAGGTAAGTGTGAGTAAGGAAGCTTGTGTAGGTGAAGGTGTAAGAGCTTGTGTAGTGAAAGGGGTAAGAGCTTGGTTGTAGGAAGGGGTTTAAGGGAAGGAAGCTTGTGTAGTGAAGTGTGTAGGAAGCTGGTTGGTAAGGTTAGTAAGGAACTTGGTGTAGGTGAAGGTGTAAGGAAGCTTGGTGTAGGTGAAGGTGTGGGTTTAGGAAGCTTGATGTGGTGAAGGTTGTGAGTGAGGAAGCTTGGTGTAGGTGAAGGTGTGAGTGAGGAAGCTTGGTGTAGGTGAAGGTGTGAGTAAGGAAGCTTGGTGTAGGTGAAGGTGTGAGTAAGGAAGCTTGGTGTAGGTGAAGGTGTAAGGAAGCTTGGTGTAGGTGAAGGTGTAAGGAAGCTTGGTGTAGGTGAAGGTGTGGGTGAGGAAGCTTGATGTAGGTGAAGGTGTGAGTAAGGAAGCTTGGTGTAGGTGAAGGTGTAAGGAAGCTTGGTGTAGGTGAAGGTGTGGGTGAGGAAGCTTGATGTAGGTGAAGGTGGGGGAGTGAGGAAGCTTGGTGTAGGTGAAGGTGTGGGGGGGTAAAGGAAGCTTGGTGTAGGGGGAAGGTGTGAGTAAGGAAGCTTGGTGTAGGTGAAGGGTTGTAAGGAAGCTTTGTGTAGGTGAAGGTGTGAGTAAAGGGAAACTTTGGGGTAGGTGAAGGTGTGAGTTTAAAGGGAAACTTGGTGTAGGTGAAGGGTGTAAGGAAGCTTGGTGTAGGTGAAGGTGTTAGGAAGCTTGGTGTTAGGTGAAGGGTAAGGAAGCTTTGGTGTAGGTGGGAAAGGTGTGGGTGAGGAAGCTCGGTGTAGGTGAAGGTGTGGGTGAGGAAGCTTGGTGTAGGTGAAGGTGTGAGTAAGGAAGCTTGGTTTTAGGTGGAAAAGGTGTGAGTAAAGGAAAACTTGGTTAGGTGGAAGGTGTGAGTGAGGAAGCTTGGTGTAGGTGAAGGTGTGAGTGAGGAAGCTTCGTGGAGGTGAAGGTGTGGGTGAGGAAGCTTGGTGTAGGTGAAGGTGTGAGTGAGGAAGCTTGGTGTAGGTGAAGGTGTGGGTGAGGAAGCTTGGTGTAGGTGAAGGTGTGAGTAAGGAAGCTTGGTGTAGGTGAAGGTGTGAGTGAGGAAAACTTGGTGTAGGTGAAGGTGTGGAGTGAGGAAGCTTGGTGGTAGGTGAAAGTGTGAGTGAGGAAGCTTGGTGGAGGTGAAGGTGTGAGTAAGGAAGCTTGGTGGAGGTGAAGGAGTGAGTGAGGAAGCCTGGTGGAGGTGAAGGTGTGAGTGAGGAAGCTTGGTGTAGGGAAGGTGTGAGTAAAGGAAGCCTTGTTTGGGGGTGAAGGTGTGGTGAGGAGCTTGGTGGAGGTGAAGGGGTGTGGTGAGGAAACTTTGTGGAGGTGAAGGTGTGAGTAAGGAAGCTTTGGGGTAGGTGAAGGTGTGAGTAAGGAAGCTTGGTGGAGGTGAAGGTGTGAGTGAGGAAGCTTGGTGGAGGTGAAGGTGTGAGTAAGGAAGCTTGGTGTAGGTGAAGGTGTGAGTGAGGAAGCTTGGTGTAGGTTTAAGGTGTGAGTGAGGAAAGCTTGGGGTAGGTGAAGGGTGGGTTAGGGGCTTGGTGTAGGTGAAGGTGTGGTGAGGAAGCTTGGTGTAAAGGTGAAGGTGTGTGTAAGGAAGCTTGGTGTAGGTGAAGGTGGGAGTAAAGGGGAAAACTTGTGTGTAGGTGAAGGGTAAAGGAAGCTTGGTGTAGGTGAGGTGTAGGAAGCTTGGTGTATGGTTTAAGGTGTGGGGGAGGAAGCTTGGTGTAGGTTGGGAAGGTGTGAGTAAGGGAGGGTTGGTGTAGGTGAAGGTGTGAGTAAGGAAGCTTGGTGTAGGTGAAGGTGTGAGTAAGGAAGCTTGGTGTAGGTGAAGGTGTAAGGAAGCTTGGTGTAGGTGAAGGTGTAAGGAAGCTTGGTGTAGGTGAAGGTGTAAGGAAGCTTGGTGTAGGTGAAGGTGTGGGTGAGGAAGCTTTGGGGGTTTGGTGAAGGTATGAGGTAAGGAAGCTGGTGTAGGTGAAGGTGTAAGGAAGCTTGGTGTAGGTGAAGGTGTAAGGAAGCTTGGTGTAGGTGAAGGTGTGGGTGAGGAAGCTTGATGTAGGTGAAGGTGTGAGTGAGGAAGCTTGGTGTAGGTGAAGGAGTGAGTAAGGAAGCTTGGTGTAGGTGAAGGTGTGAGTAAGGAAGCTTGGTGTAGGTGAAGGTGTGAGTAAGGAAGCTTGGTGTAGGTGAAGGTGTAAGGAAGCTTGGTGTAGGTGAAGGTGTAAGGAAGCTTGGTGTAGGTGAAGGTGTGGGTGAGGAAGCTTGATGTAGGTGAAGGTGTGAGTAAGGAAGCTTGGTGTAGGTGAAGGTGTAAGGAAGCTTGGTGTAGGTGAAGGTGTGGGTGAGGAAGCTTGATGTAGGTGAAGGTGTGAGTGAGGAAGCTTGGTGTAGGTGAAGGTGTGAGTAAGGAAGCTTGGTGTAGGTGAAGGTGTGAGTAAGGAAGCTTGGTGTAGGTGAAGGTGTAAGGAAGCTTGGTGTAGGTGAAGGTGTAAGGAAGCTTGGTGTAGGTGAAGGTGTAAGGAAGCTTGGTGTAGGTGAAGGTGTGGGTGAGAAACTTGATGTAGGTGAAGTGTGAGTAAGGAAGCTTGGTGTAGGTGAAGGTGTAAGGAAGCTTGGTGTAGGTGAAGGTGTGGGTGAGGAAGCTTGATGTAGGTGAAGGTGTGAGTGAGGAAGCTTGGTGTAGGTGAAGGTGTGAGTAAGGAAGCTTGGTGTAGGTGAAGGTGTGAGTAAGGAAGCTTGGTGTAGGTGAAGGTGTAAGGAAGCTTGGTGTAGGTGAAGGGGTAAGGAAACTTGGTGTAGGTTTAAGGTGTAAGGAGCTTTGGGGTAGGTGAAAGTTTTGGGTGAGGAAGCTTGGGTTAGGTGAAATTGGTGGTAAGGAAAGCTTGGTGAGGGAAGGTGTAAGGAAGCTTTGGGTAGGTAAGTTGTTGGGTGAGGAAGCTTGATTTTAGGTGAAGGTGTGAGTGAGGAAAGCTTGGTGGAGGTGAAGGTGTGGGTGAGGAAAGCTTGGTTTAGGTGAAGTTTTGAGTAAGAAGCTTTGATAAAACGTGAAGGTGTGATGAGGAAGCTTGGTTAAGTAGGTGAAGGTATGTATGAGGAAGCTTTGGGGGAAGGTGAAGGTGTGAGTGAGGAAAGCTTGGTGTAGGTGAAAGGGGATGAGAAAAGTTTGGGAAGGTGAAGTGTGAGGAGGAAGTTGGTGTAGGTAAGGTGTGAGGAAGGATGATTAGCTTTCTGACACACACATAACTCGGCTACAACAAACTTACACAGAAGAAATCGTTATTTGGGAAAAAAAAAAACTCACCCTTTAAGCGAAATTAAATTAATAAGTCTTTTTTTATTTTGATTTTTTTTAAATAAATTACCCACAAAATTTTTTCTTTTAGGGGGAAAAACAATGTTTGCCTCACACCTGCAACACAAGTGTTTCACTCACACCCAAAACCCAATGTTGCACTCCACCCGAACACAAGGGTTACACTCACACCCGCAACAAAAGGTTACACTCACACCTGCAAACAATGTTACATCCACCTGCAAACCCAAGTGTTACACTCACACCTCAAACAATGTTACACTCACACCTCAACAAATGTTTCCACACCTGCAACACAAATGTTGACTCTCCCTGCAACACAAGTGTTGCACTCCCCCTGAACACAAGTGTTACACTCCAAACCGCAACACAATGTTACCTCCACCCGCAACACAAGGTTACACCAACCTGCAACACAAGTGTTCACTCACACCGCAACCAAGTGTTGCACTCACCCTGCAACCCCAAATGTTTTCATCCCCCTGCAACCAAGTGTTTCACTCACACCTGCAAAACAAGTGTTACACTCACACTGCAACACAAGTGTTACTCTCACACCTGCAACACAAGTGTTGCACTCTCACCTGCAACACAAGTGTTGCACTCACACCTGCAACACAAGTGTTACATTCACACCTGCAACACAAGTGTTACACTCACATCTGCAACACAAGTGTTGCACTCACACCTGCAACACAAGTGTTACACTCACATCTGCAACACAAGTGTTACACTCACACCTGCAACACAAGTGTTACACTCACACCTGCAACACAAGTGTTGCACTCACACCTGCAACACAAGTGTTACTCTCACACCTGCAACACAAGTGTTACTCTCACACCTGCAACACAAGTGTTACACTCACACCTGCAACACAAGTGTTACACTCACACCTGCAACACAAGTGTTACTCTCACACCTGCAACACAAGTGTTACACTCACACCTGCAACACAAGTGTTACACTCACACCTGCAACACAAGTGTTGCACTCACACCTGCAACACAAGTGTTGCACTCACACCTGCAACACAAGTGTTACACTCACACCTGCAACACAAGTGTTGCACTCACACCTGCAACACAAGTGTTACACTCACACCTGCAACACAAATGTTGCACTCACACCTGCAACACAAGTGTTGCACTCACACCTGCAACACAAGTGTTACATTCACACCTGCAACACAAGTGTTACACTCACATCTGCAACACAAGTGTTGCACTCACACCTGCAACACAAGTGTTACACTCACATCTGCAACACAAGTGTTACACTCACACCTGCAACACAAGTGTTACACTCACACCTGCAACACAAGTGTTGCACTCACACCTGCAACACAAGTGTTACTCTCACACCTGCAACACAAGTGTTACTCTCACACCTGCAACACAAGTGTTACACTCACACCTGCAACACAAGTGTTACACTCACACCTGCAACACAAGTGTTACTCTCACACCTGCAACACAAGTGTTACACTCACACCTGCAATACAAGTGTTACACTCACACTTGCAATGCAAGTGTTACACTGACACCTGCAACACAAGTGTTACTCTCACACCTGCAACAAGTGTTACACTCACACCTGCAACACAAGTGTTTCAATCACACCTGCAATACAAGTGTTACACTCACACCTGCAACACAAGTGTTACTCTCACACCTGTAACACAAGTGTTATACTCACACCTGCAACACAAGTGTTACACTCACACCTGCAACACAAAGTGTTACACTCACACCTGCAATACAAGTGTTACACTCACACCTGCAACACAAGTGTTACTCTCACACCTGCAACACAAGTGTTACTCTCACACCTGCAAACAACAAGTCTTACACTCACACCTGCAACACAAGTCTTACACTCACACCTGCAACACAAGTGTTACACTCACACCTGCAACACAAGTGTTACTCTCACACCTGCAACACAAGTGTTACTCTCACACCTGCAACACAAGTCTTACACTCACACCTGCAACACAAGTGTTACACTCACACCTGCAACACAAGTGTTACACTCACACCTGCAACACAAAATGTTGCACTACACTGCAACACGGTTGCACTTTTAACCTGAACACAAATGTTTCCCACACCCAGGGGGGAGGGAAACTTTGTAGGTGAATGTGGGTAAGGAAATTGGGTAGGGGAAGGTGAAAGGAAGCTTGGTGTAGGTTTAAGGTGTAAGGAAGCTTGGTGTAGAGTGAAGGTGTAAAGGGAAGCTTGGTGTAGGTGAAGGTTGTAAGGAAGCTTGGTGTAGGTGAAGGTGTGAGTGAGGAAGCTTGGGGGTAGGTGAAGGTGTGAGAAGGAAGCTTGGTGTAGGTGAAGGTGTGAGTAAGGAAGCTTTGGGGTAGGGGAAGGTGTTTAGTAAGGAAGCTTGGGTAGGTGAAGGTGTAAGGAAGCTTGGTGTAGGTGAAGGTGTAAGGAAGCTTGGTGTAGGTGAAGGTGTAAGGAAGCTTGGTGTAGGTGAAGGTGTGGGTGAGGAAGCTTGGTGTAGGTGAAGGTGTGGGTGAGGAAGCTTGGTGTAGGTGAAGGTGTGAGTAAGGAAGCTTGGTGTAGGTGAAGGTGTGAGTAAGGAAGCTTGGTGTAGGTGAAGGTGTGAGTGAGGAAGCTTGGTGTAGGTGAAGGTGTGAGTGAGGAAGCTTCGTGGAGGTGAAGGTGTGGGTGAGGAAGCTTGGTGTAGGTGAAGGTGTGAGTGAGGAAGCTTGGTGTAGGTGAAGGTGTGGGTGAGGAAGCTTGGTGTAGGTGAAGGTGTGAGTAAGGAAGCTTGGTGTAGGTGAAGGTGTGAGTGAGGAAGCTTGGTGTAGGTGAAGGTGTGAGTGAGGAAGCTTGGTGTAGGTGAAAGTGTGAGTGAGGAAGCTTGGTGGAGGTGAAGGTGTGAGTAAGGAAGCTTGGTGGAGGGAAGGAGTGGGGTGAGGAAGCCTGGTGAGGTTTAAAGGGGTGAGTGAGGAAGCTTGGTGAGGTGAAGGTGTGAGTAAAGGGAAACCTTGGTGGAGGTGAAGGTGTGAGGAGGAAGCTTGGTGGGGTGAAGGTGTGAGTGAGGAAACTTGGTGGAGGTGAAGGTGTGAGTAGGAAGCCTGGTGGAGGTGAAGGTGTGAGTGAAGGAAAAACTTGGTGTAGGTGAAGGTGTTTAGTAAGGAAGCTTGGTGGAGGTGAAGGTGTGGTGGGGAAACTTGGTGTAGGTGAGGTGTGGGGTGAGGAAACTTGGTGGGGAGGTGAAGGTGTGAGTAAGGAAGCTTGGTGTAGGTGAAGGTGTGAGTAGGAAGCTTGGTTGAAAAGGTGTAGAAGGTAGGGGAAGGTGAGGAAGCTTGGTGTAGGTGAAGGTGTGGGTAGGAAGCTTGGTGTAGGTGAAGGTGTGGTAAGGAAGCTTGGTTTTAGGTGAAGGTGTGAAGTAGGAAGCTTGGGTTGTAGGTGAAGGTGTGAGTAAGGAAACTTGGTGTAGGTGAAGGTGGTAAGGGGAAGCTTGGTGTAGGTGAAGGGTGTAAGGAAGCTTTGTGTAGGTGAAGGTGTGGGTGAGGAAGCTTGGTGTAGGTGAAGGGGTTTAGTAAGGAAGCTTGGTTGGTGAGGGTGGGAAGGGTGTGGGGAGTAAGGAAGCTTGGTGTAGGTGAAGGTTTTTGGGTAAGGAAGCTTGGTGTAGGTGAAGGTGTAAGGAAGCTTGGTGTAGGTGAAGGTGTAAGGAAGCTTGGTGTAGGTGAAGGTGTGGGTGAGGAAGCTTGGTGTAGGTGAAGGTATGAGTAAGGAAGCTTGGTGTAGGTGAAGGTGTAAGGAAGCTTGGTGTAGGTGAAGGTGTAAGGAAGCTTGGTGTAGGTGAAGGTGTTGGTGAGGAAGTTTGTGTAGGGATAAGGGGTGGGGAGGTGAAAGGGAGAAGCTTGGGGTGTAGGTGAAGGAAATTTAGTTAAGGATTTAGTTGGTGGGGTAGGTGAAGGTTTTGGTAAGGGAAGCTTGGTGTAGGTGAAGGTGTGAGTAGGAAGCTTGGTGTAGTAGTGAAGGTGGTAAGGATTTAAAGGGCTATGGTGTAGGTGAAGGTGTAAGGAAGCTTGGTGTAGGTGAAGGTGTGGGTGAGGAAGCTTGATGTAAGGTGAAGGTGATGTGAGTAAGGAAGCTTGGTGTAGGTGAAGGTGTAAGGAAGCTTGGTGTAGGTGAAGGTGTGGGTGAGGAAGCTTGATGTAGGTGAAGGTGTGAGTGAGGAAGCTTTGGGGTAGGTGAAGGTGTAGTAAGGAAGCTTGGGTAGGTGAAGGGTGAGTAGGAAGCTTGGGTAGGTGAAGGTGTAAGGAAGCTTGGTGTAGGTGAAGGTGTAAGGAAGCTTGGTGTAGGTGAAGGTTGTAAGGAAGCTTGGTGTTGGTGAAGGTGTGGGGAGGGAAACTTTATGTAGGTGAAGGTGGAAGGAAGCTTGGTGTAGGTGAAGGTGTAAGGAAGCTTGGTGTAGGTGAAGGTGTGGGTGAGGAAGTTGATGTAGGTGAAGGTGGGGAGTAGGAAGCTTGGTGTAGGTGAAGGTTGTAAGGAAGCTTGGTGTAGGTTTAAGGTTTTGGGTGAGGAAGCTTGATGTAGGTAAGGTGTGAGTGAGGAAGCTTGGTGTAGGTGAAGGTGTGAGTAAAGGAAGCTTGGTTGTAGGTGAAGGTGTGGTAAGGAAAGCTTGGTGTAGGTGAAGGTGTAAGGAAGCTTGGTGTAGGTGAAGGTTGAAGGAAGCTTGGTTGAGGTGAAGGTGTTAGGAAGCTTGGTGTAGGTGGAAGGTGTAAGAAGCTTGGTGTAGGTGAAAGGTGGGAAGGAAGTTAATGTAGGTGAAGATGTGAGTAAGGAAGCTTGTTTAGGGAAGGTTAAGAAACTTGGTTAGGTGAAGGTGTGGTAGGAGCTTGTTGTAGGATGAAGGTGTTTGATGTTGAGGAACTTGGTGTAGTGAGTTGTTATAAGGAAGCTGGTTTTAGGGAAGGTTGTGGGAAGGAAGTTGGTGTAGTGAAGGTGTAAGGAAGCTTGGTGTAGTTTAAGGTGTAAGGAAGCTTGGTGTAGGTGAAGGTGTAAGGAAACTTGGTGATTGAAGGTGTGGGTGAGGAAGCTTGATGTAGGTGAAGGGGTGAGTAAGGAAGCTTGGTGTAGGTTTAAGGTGTAAAGGGGCTTGTGTAGGTGAAGGTGTGGTGGAAGCTTGATGTAGGTGAAGGTGTGAGTGAGGAAGCCTTTGGGGAGGTAGGTGGGGGGGGAGTAGGAAACTTGGTTAGGTGAAGGTGTGAGTAAGGAAGCTTGGTGTAGGTGAAGTGTCGAGAAGCTTTGTGAGGTGAAGGGGTGAGTAAGGAAGCTGGTGTAGGTGAAGTGTGAGTAAGGAAGCTTGGTGTAGGTGAAGGATGTAGGAAGTTGGTGTAGGTGAAGTGTAAGGAAGCTTGGTGTAGGTGAAGGGTGTAAGGAAGCTTGGTGTAGTAATGAAGGGGGGTGAGAAGCTCGGTGTAGGTGAAGGTGTGAGTGAGGAAGATGGGGTAGGTGAAGGTGTGGTAAAGGAAGCTTGGTTGTAGGTGAAGGTGTGAGTAGGAAGCTTGGTGTAGGTGAAGGTGTGAGTGAGGAAACTTGGTGTAGGTTTAAAGGGGTGAGTGAGGAAGCTTCGTGAGGTGAAGGTGTGGTTTAAGGAAGCTTGGTGAGGTGAAGGGTGAATGAGGAACTTTGGGGTAGGTGAAGGTGTGGTAGGAGCTTGGTGTAGGTGAAGGTGTGGTAAGGAAGCTTGGGGAGGTGAAGGTGTGAGTGAGGAAGCTTGGTGTAGGTGAAGGTGTGGAAATGAGAAGCTTGTGGGAGGTGAAAGTGTGGTGAGGAAGCTTGGTGGAGGTGAAGGTGTGAGTAAGGAAGCTTGGTGAGGTGAGGTGAGTAAAGGGAAATGGTGGAAGGGGAAGGTGTGGTGAAGGTGAACCCTTTGGGGTAGGAAGGTGGCTGAGGAAGCTTGGTTTAGGTGAAGGTGTGAGTAGGAAAACTTGGTTGAGGTGAAGGTGTGGTAGAAACTTGTGAGGTGAAGTGTGAGTAAGGAAGCTTTGGGGTAGGTGAAGGTGTGAAATAAGGAGTTGGTGGAGGTGAAGGGGTGAGTGAGGAAGCTTGGTGAGGTGAAGGTTGAGTAAGGAAGCTTGGTGTAGGTGAAGGTGTTAAGGAAGCTTGGTGTAGGTGAAGTGTAAGGACGCTTGGTGTAGGTGAAGGTGTGGGTGAGGAAGCTTGTGTAGGGAAGGTGTTTGGGGGAGGAAGCTTGGTGAGGTTGAAGGGTTGTGTAAGGAAGCTTGGTGTAGGTAAAGGTGTGAGTAAAGGAGCTTGTGTGTTTGGTGAAGGTGTAAGGAAACTTGGTGTAGGTGAGGTGTAAGGAAGCTTGGGTAGGTGAAGGTGGGGAGGAAGCTTGTGTGTAGGTGAAGGTGGAGTAGGAGCTTGTGTAGGTGAAAGGTGGAGTAAGGGAAACTTGGTGTAGGTGAAGGTTGTAAGGAAGTTGGTGTAGTGAAGGTGTGGAAGCTTGTGTAGTGAAGTGTAAGGAAGTTGGTGTAGGTGAAGGTGTAAGGAAAGCTTGGTGTAAGTGAAGGGGTGGTAGGAAAACTTGGTAGGTGAAGGTGTAAGGAAGCTTTGGTGTAGGTGAAGGTGAAGGAAGCTGGTGTAGGTGAAGTGTAAGGAGCTTTGTAGGTGAAGGTGTGGGTGAGGAAGCTTGATTAGGGTTTAAGGTGTGAAATAGGAAGCTTGGTGTAGGTGAAGGTGGGAAGGAAGCTTGTGTAGGTGAAAGGTTGGTAAGGAGCTTATGTAGGGAAGGGGAGTAAGGAGTTGGTGTAAAGGGAAAGGGGTAAGGAAGCTGGTGTAGGTGAAGGTGTAAGGAAGCTTGGGTAGGTGAAGGTGTGGTAGGAGCTTGTGTAGGTGAATGTGGGAAGAAGTTTGGGGTAGTGAAGGTGTAAGGAAGCTTGGTGTAGGTGAAGGTGTGGTGAGAAGCTGATGTAGGTGATTGGGGAAAGCCTGGGTAGGTGAAGGTTGATTAAAGGGAAACTTGGTGTAAGTGAAGGTTGTGGAAGGAAGCTTTTGTAGGAGTAGAAGGTTGGGGAGTGAAAGGGAAACTTGGTGAGGTGAAGGTGTAAAGGGAAACTTTTGTAGGTGAAGGTGTGGTAGGAAGCATTGGTGAAGGGGTGTAGAGCTTTTGATGTGAAAGGGAAGCTTGTGTAGGTGAAGGTGTGGTGGGAAGCTTGTGTAAAGGGAAGGTGTTTAGTGAGGAACCTTTGGGGTTAGGTGAAAATGTGAAAAATTGTGTAGGAAGGTGTGAGTAAAAGTTTGTATCAAGTTAAGGAAGTGGTTATGAAAAAACATTTGTAAGGAAATGTTTAAAAAGCTTGTTATGAATTTTTAAACTTGATTTTAACATTGTTAAGGAAGGGTGAAAAAGGTTGCTAAAACTTTTGTGGGAATTGGGTGAAAGTTTTTGTAAGCCAAAGTGAAGTAACCTTTGGGAGGTGAATTTGAAAGGGAAAATTGTTTTTAATGGAAAACGGTTTCACTAATTGAAGAAAATTTTTAACTAATGAAAAAAGTGGTACTTATGAAAGTTTGTATATGCAAGGGGTGATAACGAAAGTTGGGGTTTTAATGAAAAGTTGGGTTTTAATGTGAAAAGTTGGTTAATAATGTATGTACAATAGCACCGCCCCAATTGTTGACCACACTAACCGGTTTCAACTCACACGAAAAAATGTTATTTGAAAAAAAAACTCACCCTTTAACAAATTATTAAGAAAAGTCTTGTTATTTTAAAAAGTTTTTTAAACAATTAATTAAACCGAAAAATTTTTACCTTCACTGAAACAAGTGTTGCACTCACACCCGCAACACAAGTGTTACACTCACACCTCAACACAAGTGTTTTCACTCACACCTGCAACACAAGTGTTACACTCACACCTGCAACAAAGTGTTACACTCACACCTGCAAACAAGTGTTACACTCCACCTGCAAACACAAGTGTTACAACTCACACCTGCAACACAAGTGTTACACTCACACCTGCAACACAAGTGTTACTCTCACACCTGCAACACAAGTGTTGACTCTACACCTGCCAACACAAGTGTTGCACTCACACCTGCAACACAAGTGTTAACTCCAAAACCTGCAACCCCAAAGTGTTACCTCACACCTGCAAACAAGTGTTACACTCACACCTGCAACACAAGTGTTCACTCACACCTGCAACACAAGTGTACACTCACACCTGCAAAACAAGTGTACACTCACACTGCAACACAAATGTACACTCCACACCTGCAACACAAGTGTTACATCACATGCAACACAAGTGTTACCTCAACTGCCCAAAACAAGTGTTGCCTTCACCTGCAACACAAGGGGTTGCACTCAACCGGCACACAGGTTACCCTCACACCGCAAACACAAGTGTTACCTCAATCGCAACACAAGTGTTGCACTACACCTGCAACACAAGTGTTTACACTCATTTTGCAAACACAAGTGTTACACTCACACCTGCAAAACAAGTGTTACACTCAACCCGCAAAACAAGTGTTCACTCACACCTGCAACACAGTGTTCTTACTTTCCCGCAACACAAATGTTTACCTCACACCTGCAACTCAAGTGTTACATCACACTGCAACCAAGTGTTCACTACAACCCGCAACACAAGTGTTTCTCTCACACCTGCAAACAAGTGTTACACTCACACCTGCAACACAAGTGTTTCACTCACACCTGCAAACAAGTGTTCACTCACACCTGCAACACAAGTGTTGCACTCACACCTGAAACAAGTGTTAACTACACCTGCAACACAAGTGTTCACTCACCACCTGCACACAAGTGTTACACTCACACCTGCAAACAAATGTTCCTCACACCTGCAATCAAGTGTTCCTCACACCTGCAAAAACAAGTGTTACTTCACACCCGCAACACAAGTGTTACACTCACACTGCAACACAAGTGTTCACTCACACCTTTCAACCACAAGTGTTACACTTCACAATTCCCTGCAACACAAGTGTTACCTCACACTGCAAAACAAGTGTACACTCACACCTGCAACACAAGTGTTGCACTCAAAACCCTGCAACACAAGTGTTACTCTCACCCCTGCAACACAGTGTTACCTACACCTGCAACACAAGTGTTCACTCACACTGCACAAAGTGTTACACTCACCCTGCAACACCAAGTGTTACTCTCACACTGCAACACGTGTTACACCACACCTGCAATACAAAAAAGTTACATCACATGCAAACAGTGTTCACTGACACCTGCAAAAAGGTTACTCTCCACCTGAACAAGTGTTACACTCACACTGCAACACAAGTGTTCATCACACCTGCAAACAAAGTGTTCATCATCTGCCCAAAACAAGGGGTTAACCACACCTGAACACAAGTTGTTTAAACCACACCTGCAACACAAGTGTTAACTCCACCTGCAACACAAAGTGTTACCTCACACTGCATACAAGTGGGACCTCCACACCTGCAACACAAAGTGTTACTCTCCAACCTGCAACACAAGTGTTACTACTCACACCTGCAAACAACAAGTCTTACTCTCACACCTGCAAACCAAGCTTACACCACACTGCAACACAAGTGTTACACTCACACTTTCAAACAAGTGTTACCTACACCTGCAACACCCAAATGTTACTCTCCAACTGCAAACAAAATTTAAATCACACCCGCACACAAGTGTTCACTCACACTGCAACACAGTGTTACACTACACCTGCAACACAAGTGTTTTCCTACCTGAACACAAGGTTAAATCACACCTGCAAACAAATGTTTTCCTTTACACCTGCAACACAAAATGTTCCCACCCTGCAAACAAATGTTTCACTCACCTGCAACACAAGGTTTTACTCCACACCCGCAAAACAAAATGGACCACACCCGCAACACAAGGGTTTTCATTTACACCTGCAACCCAAAATTTCACTCACATCGCAACAAAGTGTTACTCACCCTGCAACACAAGTTTCACTACACTGCAACACAGTGTTTCCTCACACCTGCAAACAAGTGTTCCTCACCCTGCAAAAACAAGTGTTCATCAACTGCAAAACAAAGGTTACTCTCACACCTGCAACAAAGTGTTTTCACACCCGCAACAAGTGTTAACCTCCACCCGCAAACAGGTTTCCTCACCCTGCAAAAAAAAAAGTTTACTCTCACACCTGCAACACAAGTGTTCCTCACACCTGCAATACAAGTTTTCCTACAATTTCAACAAGTGTTTCCCACACCCGCAAACCCAAGTGTTTTTTCTACACCTGCAACAAGTGTTCCTCAACCCGCAAACACAGTGTTTTCTCCACCCGAATAAACAGGTTACCTCCCCAACACAAATGTTCCTCACCCTGAACAAAAGTGTTTTCTCACACCTGGCAAAAAAGTGTTACTCACATGCAAACAAAGGTTTAAACCCACCTGCAAAAGTGTTAACCACCTGCAAAAGTGTTACTTAAAACACAAGTGTTCCTAACCGGCCCCAAGCTTACCCCCCTGCCCACCAAACCCCCACCTGCAAACAAGTGTTCTTCCCCGCAACACAAGTTTTACTCCACCGAAAAAAAGTTTTATTTTCAATGAATACAGGTTCTTCCACCGAAAAAGTGTTAACTCCCCCTAACCAATTTTTACTTTTTCAAAATTCAACACAAAGGTTTTCTCACCCTGCAATCGTGTTATTCCAAACCCGCAAACAAAGGGTTTGACCCGAAAACCCAAGTTCCCCCTTAATGCACCAAGTGTTGTCTCAACCCCAATACAGTTTTACTCCCCCTGAAAAGTTTTTTCCAAGTACAAGGTTCTCTAAACCCTCAAAAAGTGTTCTTTACATTAAACAAATTATTACACCTGAAGGATAAAGTGTTATCTTGCATCTTCCCAAAAAATTTGATCAACTAAAAATCCTTCCCCTGCAATAAGTGGTTCTAAAGAACAAACGGTTACTCTCATCAAAACAATTTTACCCCGCAAATTTAAGTGTTGACGTTTTTTTTCCCAAAATTTCCGTAGGGGCCTTTTTTGTCTTTCCGACTAGGGCGGGGGGCCCCTCGGTGGTTTAATGGCGATATTAAACTTTGGGTGGCCCGCGTGAACTTTACACTACAACCTAGTATCGGGGTTTTGGGAAATTTGTGAGTTTTTTTGGGGGGCGCATGGAATCCCTTTTTTCTGAAGGAAATGTGAAGATGGGCCCCTTTTAAATATTTTATTTTTCCAGTTATACTCACCCTGGAGGTTCCCTGCACCCTGCCAACCTTGTTTCTAAAAGAATTTTTCGGGAAATTTTAAAAAAATCAACTGTATCTTCCAGGTTTTTATTGTTTTTTTTGTCAGCTGTAAAAAACAGTTCGAGGGACTTTCGTCTCTAGTAAATTTGGGCTTTAAGGTTTATTGAGTTACGAATTTCTTACTTTTTTAGTTTGTAATTTGCCGCATTTGGGGGGTTAAAACCTAATTGTATTCCAGGGAACGAGTGCCTGAAGGTTCACATTGGGCCCTTTTTCCCCCAAAAGAGTTTTCCCCCAAAAATTTTCCTTGCGTTTCAAAATAAATTTTTGGTTCTTAAACATCCAATTTCGGTTTACTTTCCTGGTCTTCCATTTAATTTCTCTCCAGGGACATGAAAATTTTTTGTTGTCGTGCCCCCTGGAAGACTTGGTCGATATTAGCTTGGAGGTTCGCTGTGTCTTCTATGGATGCCACTTACATACAGATTCTAGTATCGTCCGTTTATGTCAGAAATAAGAATGAGAAAGAGCAGTGGGGCGCCTTGGGTAACACAATTATTTTTTACCTTGGTAACCCCGATTTCACTTTGTTTACTCTTACCATTTGGGTTCTGTTAGGAAGTTAAATATCCATCTGCCCAACTTTCCAGTTACTCCTTTTGCACACATTTTGTAAGCAATTACCTCATGATCACACTTACTAAAAGACTTGTAAAATCTCTGAATATGCACCTTCGTTATAAACCATACCATGCAATCGTGTCATTACGATTTCGTGAGTCATCTTCGTTATAGTTTGTCTTCCATTGTAGCCAAGACCATGTCATAAAGACCAGACAAATACGAGAGGCAGGACCTACCTGTTCTGAGCTTATGCTGGCTTGGGTCATGACACTGCTGTAATGGTATGTGACTGGCAATCTTGCTTCTTAAAACCCTTTCAAAGATCGTGATAATATGTGACATCAGCGATATCGGTGTTAATCGCACACCTGAAGGATATAAGCTGGGATACCAGAGGTTTCAAAACAAGAGACACTAGCCACATGTACTGCCGCTCTTCAAGGCACTAGCCACATGTACCGCCGCTCTTCAAGGCACTAGCCACATGTACTGCCGCTCTTCAAGGCACTAGCCACATGTACTGCCGCTCTTCAAGGCACTAGCCACATGTACTGCCGCTCTTCAAGACACTAGCCACATGTACTGCCGCTCTTCAAGACACTAGCCACATGTACTGCCGCTCTTCAAGACACTAGTCACATGTACTGCCGCTCTTCAAGACACTAGTCACATGTACTGCCGCTCTTCAAGACACTAGTCACATGTACCGCCGCTCTTCAAGACACTAGTCACATGTACTGCCGCTCTTCAAGACACTAGTCACATGTACCGCCGCTCTTCAAGGCACTAGTCACATGTACTGCCGCTCTTCAAGACACTAGTCACATGTACCGCCGCTCTTCAAGGCACTAGTCACATGTACTGCCGCTCTTCAAGGCACTAGTCACATGTACCGCCGCTCTTCAAGACACTAGCCACATGTACTGCCGCTCTTCAAGACACTAGTCACATGTACTGCCTCTCTTCAAGGCACTAGTCACATGTACTGCCGCTCTTCAAGACACTAGTCACATGTACCGCCGTCTTCAAGACACTAGCATGTACCGCGCTCTCAAGACACTAGCACATGTACTGCCGCTCTTTTAAAACACTAGTCACATGTACGCCGCTCTTCAAGAATAGTCACATGTACTGCCGCTCTTCAAGACACTAGTCACATGTACTGCCGCTCTTCAAGACACTAGTCACATGTACTGCCGCTCTTCAAGACACTAGTCACATGTACCGCCGCTCTTCAAGACACTAGTCACATGTACTGCCGCTCTTCAAGGCACTAGTCACATGTACTGCCGCTCTTCAAGACACTAGCCACATGTACTGCCGCTCTTCAAGACACTAGTCACATGTACTGCCGCTCTTCAAGACACTAGCCACATGTACTGCCGCTCTTCAAGACACTAGTCACTTTTCTGCGCTCTTCAAGAACTAGCCACATGTACTGCGCTCTTTGCCCCCTAGTCACAGTACTGCCGCTCTTCAAAAACACAGTCACATGTACGCCGCTTCAAAGGCATAGTAATGTACTGCCGTCTTCAAGGACTTAAAATTTTTTTTACCGCCCCTCTTCAAGACACTACACCTGTACTGCGTCTTCAAAAACACTAGCCACATGTATGCCGCTCTTTAAGACATAGCCCATGTACTGCCCCTCTTCAAGGCATAGTCAAATGTTGCCGCTCTTCAAAGGGATAGTCACATGTACCGCCGCTCTTCAAACATAGTCACATTACTGCCGCTTTCAGCACTGCAATGTTCTGCCGCTCTTCAAGACACTAGTACTGTACCGCGCTCTTCAAAAACTGCCACTGTACTGCGTCTTAAGACCAGTACGTACCGCCGCTCTTCAAGACAATAGCACATGTACTGCCGTCTTTTAAGACACTAGTCATGTACTGCCGTCTTCAAAACATTTGTCCATTTACTGCCGCTCTTCAAGACATAGTCCTGTACTGCGCTTTCAAGACAAAGTCACTGTACCCCGTCTTCAAGCCTAGTCAGTATGCGCTCTTCAAGCACAGTCAATGTACTGCCGCTCTTCAAGCACTAGTCCATGTATGCCCCTCTTTAAGAACTAGCCACAGTACCCCCGCTTTCAAGACATATCCAAAAGTAGCCGCTCTTCAAGGGCATAGTCACATGTCTGCCGTCTTCAACATAGTCAAATTTTCGCCGCTCTTCAAGCCTGTCCAATGTACCGCCCCTTTCAAGGACACTGTCACATGTACTGCCGTTTCAAGAACTAGTACATGTACGCGCTCTTCAAAACACTAGCACATGTAGCGCTCTTCAGACCCCTAGCCCCTTTTCTGCCCCTTTAAAAGGGCCCAGTCTGTACTGCGCTTTCAAACACTGTCACTGTACGGCGCTTTCAAGGCATTGCAAATGTACTGCCGCCCTTTAAGCACTGCACTGTACTGCCCCTTTCAAGGCATGTCACTGTTGCGCTCTTCAAGGCCCAAACCTGTACTGCCGCTCTTCAAGCCTAGCAATGTACCCGCCGTCTTCAAAACACTTGCAAGTACCGCCGCTCTTCAAACAAAACAAAAGTCCCGG
>NC_069417.1:45093396-45122611 GCF_026875155.1 Cherax quadricarinatus
CCCCCCCTGGGATACGGCTGTTCCTCCCACCCCAAAAACCTGGAATCACAGACGTCCTCTTGTCCCCCCTCCCCCACCTGGAGATCCGGACTGTCCATGCCCACCTTACCCACCGGGGATTTTACGAGTTTCCTCCTGCCCCACCCACTGGGAAATCCGAGCGTCCCGTCCCCCCTCCACCCACTGGAGATCACGAGACTGTCCTTTGTCCCCTCCCCCACCGGAGATCACGGACTCCCCTGCCCCCTCCACCCATTTGGGATCACGAACTTTTTCATGTCCACCCCCACCCCCTGGAGATCACGAGACTTTCTCTGTCCACCCCCCCCCTTGGAGTTTCCGGACAGCCCTCTTTCCACCCTCCCCCCACCTGGAGATCACGAGACTTCCTTGTCACCTCCTACCCACCTGGAGTTTCACGGACTTCCTGCCCTCACCCACTTGGAGATCACGAGGACTATCCCCCTGTCCACCTCCACCCCACCTGGAGATCACGAGACTTCCTCTTTGTCACCTCCACCACCTGGAGATCACGAGACTTTTCCTGTTCACCTCCACCCACCTGGAGATCACGAGACTGCCTCATGTACCTCCACCCACCTGGGATCACGAGACTGCCCCTCATGTCCCCCTCCCCCCACCTGGAGATCACGAGACTGTCCTCATGTCCACCCCCCACCACCTGGAGATCACGAGACTGTCCTCTTGTTCAACTCCACCCACCTGGAGATCACGAGACTGTCCTCATGTCCACCTCCACCCACCTGGAGATCACGAGACTGTCCTCCTGTCCACCTCCACCTTTATGGGTCACTAGACTATCCTCTGTCCACCTCCCCACCTGGAGATCACGAGACTGTCCTCTTGTCCACCTCCACCCACCTGGAGATCACGTGACTGTCCTCCTGTCCACCTCCAAAAACCTGGAGATCACGAGACTGTCCTCCTGTCCACCTCCATCCACCTGGAGATCACGAGACTGTCCTCATGTCCACTTCCACCTACCTGGAGATCACGTGACTGTCCTCCTGCCCACCTCCAAAAACCTGGAGATCACGAGACTGTCCCCCTTTTCACCTCCACCCCTTTTGGAGATCACGAGACTGTCCTCATGCCCCACCTCTACCCACTGGAGTTTACGAGACTGTCCTCCTGTCACCACCCACCTGGAGTCACTAGACTGTCCTCATGTCCACCACCACCCACCTGGAGATCACTAGACTGTCCTCATGTCCCCCTCCACCCCTGGGATCACGAGCTGTTCCTCCTGTCCACCTCTGCCCACCTGGAGGATCACTAGACTGTCTCTGTCCCCCCCTCCACCCCCTGGGATCACGAGACTGTCTTCATGTCCACTCATAAGGTTTGTGACCGTGTCTTGCGTGCTAAGTGGTCCAAGGGTGCCCTTGATTCTAGGGTGCCCTTGTTTCTAGTGCTTCTAGGGTGCCCTTGTTTCTAGTGCTTCTAGGGTGCCCTTGCGTTTGTGCTTCAAGATGCACTTGCGTCATGTACAGTTTATTGAGGCAGAGAAGCTGCTGAAGATTGTTGATGGAGGGAGCAGAGCTGGAGGGTGTAGAGCTGGAGGGTGTAGAGCTGGAGGGTGTAGAGCTGGAGGGTGTAGAGCTGGAGGGTGTAGAGCTGGAGGGTGTAGAGCTGGAGGGTGTAGAGCTGGAGGGTGTAGAGCTGGAGGGTGTAGTACTGGAGAGCGTAGAGCTGGAGGAAGGTAGAGTTATAGGGTGTAGCACTAGAAGGTGTAGTACTGGAGGGTGTAGAGCTGGAGGGTATAGAACTAGAGAGGGTAGAGGTGTACCTTACCCTCTGTGTACTAGAGTAAGTGTATCATGCAGGTACACTTACTCTAGTACACTTACCTACATGGTAAGTGTACTAGAGTAAGTGTACCTCCATGATAGTGTACTAGAGGGTGTGTATCTGCATGGTAAGTGTACAAGTCAATGTACCTGCATGGTAAGTGTACCAAAGTGAGTGTACCTGCATGGTAAGTGTGCCAGAGTGAGTGTACCTGCATGGTAAGTGTACCAGAGTGAGTGTACCTGCATGATAAGTGTACCAGAGTGAGTGTACCTGCATGATAAGTGTACCAGAGTGTATCTGCATAGTAAGTGTACCAGAGTGAGTGTACCTGCATGATAAGTGTAGCAGAGTATATCTGCATGGTAAGTGTACCAGAGTGAGTGTACCTGCATGATAAGTGTACCAGAGTGTACCTGCATGGTAAGTGTACCAGAGTGAGTGTACCTGCATGATAAGTGTACCAGAGTGTATCTGCATGGTAAGTGTACCAGAGTGAGTGTACCTGCATGTTAAGTGTACCAGAGTGAGTGTATCTGCATGGTAAGTGTACCAGAGTGAGTGTCCCTGCATGGTAAGTGTACCAGAGTGAGTGTATCTGCATGGTAAGTGTACCAGAGTGAGTGTACCTGCATGGTAAGTGTACCAGAGTGAGTGTACCTGCGTAGTAAGTGTACCAGAGTGAGTGTCCCTGCATGGTAAGTGTACCAGAGTGAGTGTATGAGTGTATCTGCATGGTAAGTGTACCAGAGTGAGTGTACCTGCATGGTAAGTGTACCAGAGTGAGTGTATCTGCATGGTAAGTGTACCAGAGTGAGTGTATCTGCATGGTAAGTGTACCAGAGTGAGTGTACCTGCGTAGTAAGTGTACTGAAGAGAATGCAGCTGCTTTACAATAGAGGAAGTGTAGTTCTCTGGTAAGAGTGATGGTGTGTGGGCACAATATGTGGGCTGTAAGGGTGATGGTGTGTGGGCACAATATGTGGGCTGTAAGAGTGATGGTGTGTGGGCACAATATGTGGGCTGAAAGAGTGTTGGTTGTGTGGGCACAATATGTGGGCTGTAAGAGTGATGGTGTGTGGGCACAATATGTGGGCTGTAAGAGTGATGGTGTGTGGGCACAATATGTGGGCTGTAAGAGTGATGGTGTGTGGGCACAATATGTGGGCTGTAAGAGTGATGGTGTGTGGGCACAATATGTGGGCTGTAAGAGTGATGGTGTGTGGGCACAATATGTGGGCTGTAAGAGTGATGGTGTGTGGGCAAAATATGTGGGCTGAAAGAGTGATGGTGTTGGGCAAAATATGTGGGCGTAAAGTGATGGGGGTTTGGGCACAATAGTGGGCTGTAAGGTGATGGGTGTGGGCAAATTGTGGGCTGTAAGGTGAGGTGTGTGGGAAAAAATTGTGGGCTGAAAAGGTGTGGTGTGGGGACAATAGTAGGCTATAAGAGTGTGGTGTGTGGCACAATATGTGGGCTGAAAGAGTGATGGTGTGGGGCCCACAAATGTGGGCTGTAAGAGTGATGGTTTGTGGGGGCACAATATGGGGTGAAAGAGTGATGGTGTGTGGGCAAAATAGGGGTGTAAGAGTGATGGTGTGGGGCCCAAAAATATGTGGGCGGGAAAGGGGGGATGGTGTGTTTGCAAAATTGGGGCTGTGGTGAGGGTGTGTGGGCACAATATGTGGCGTAAGAGGGGTGGTGTGGGGGACGATGCGGGGCTTGTAAGGTGATGGGGTGGGGCACGTATGCGGGGCTGGTGGTGATGGTTGTTTTTGGGCACAGTATGGGGGTTTGTTAAGAGTGATGGTGTGGGGGCACAGTTGGGGGGGGCTTGTAAGAGTGTGGTGTGTGGGACAGTAGCGGGGCTGGTAAGAGGATGGTGTGTGGGACAGTTTGTGGGTTGTAAGGTGATGGTGTTGGGCACAGTATGCGGGGTGGAAAGGGTGATGGTGTTGGGCACGTATGGGGGTGTAAGAGTGATGGTGTGTGGGCAAGCATGCGGGGCTGGAAAGAGTGAGGGTGTGTGGGCACAGTATGGGTGTAAGAGTGATGGTGTGTGGGCACGCATGGGGGTGGTAAGGTGATGGTGTGGGGGCACAGTATGCAGGCTGTAATAGTGATGGTTGTGTGGGCACGCATGGGGTTAGTAAGAGTGATGGTGTGTGGGCACAGATGCGGGGTGGTAAAAGGATGGTGTGTGGGCCCCCAGTATGCAGGCTGTAAGAGTGATGGTTGTGGGCCAGCATGGGGGGGTAAGAGGTGTTTGTGGGCCACAGTATAAGGCGTAAAAAGTGATGGTGTGTTGGGCACGCAGCGGGGTGGAAAAGAGTGAGGGTTGTGTGGGCACAGTAGCGGCTGAAAGGTGAGGGGTGGGGGGGCACAGCATGCGGGGTGGTAAGAGTGATGGTGTGTGGGCCACAGTATGCGGGGCTGGTAAGAGAGTGGTGTGTGGGCAGAGTATGCGGGCTGGAAAGAGAGATGGGTGTGGGCACAGCATGCGGCTGGTAAGAGTGATGGTGTGGGGCCAGTATGCGGGGCTGGAAAGAGTGGAGGTGTGTGGGCCAGTATGCGGGCTGGTAAGAGTGATGGTTTTTTGTTGGAACAGCAGGCTGGTAAGAGGATGGTGTGTGGGCACAGTATGCGGGCTGGTAAGAGTGATGGGTTGGGACAGTATGCGGGAGGTAAGAGGATGGTGTGTGGGACAGTATGCGGGGTGGTAAGAGTGGGGTGTGTGGGCACAGTAGCGGGTGGAAAGGTGATGGTGTGTGGGTACATTTTTGCAGACTGAAAGGTGATGGTGTGGGGCACAGATGCGGGGCTAGTAGGTGAGGGTGTGGGGGCCAGCAGCGGGTGGTGGGAGTGAAGTGTTAGGCAAAGTATGCGGGCTGGTAAGAGAGTGGTGTGGGGGCACAGCAGCGGGCTGGAAGAGTGATGGTGTGTAGGCCAGTTGCGGGGGGAAAGAGAGATGGTGTGGGGGGCCAGAGTATGCGGGCTGGTAAGAGAGATGGTGTGTGGGCAGAGTACGGGCTTGAAAGAGTGAGGTGGGGGGTACTCAGCGGGCTGTAAGTGTGGGGTTTTGGGCAGATTTTGCGGGTGGTAAGAGAGATGGTGTGTGGGTACAGCGAGACGTAGAGTGATGGTGTGTGGGCCAGCATGCGGGGCTGGTAAGAGGATGGGTGTGGGCACAGCATGCGGGTGGAAAGAGAGATGGGTTTGGGGCGAGTATGGGGCGGGTAAGGTGATGGTGTGTGGGCCAGCTGCGGGGCTGGTAAAAGTGGTGTGTGGGCGGGAGTATGCGGGCTTGTAAGGTGTGGTGTGGGGGACAGCATCGGGGGGAAGAGTGATGGTGTGGGCACAGTATGCGGGTAATAAGAGTGATGGTGTGTGGGCCAGAGCGGGGCTGGTAAGGTGATGGTGTGTGGGCACGTATGCGGGCTGTATAACAGAGGTGTATTTTAAAATGTGGAAAACTGTAAACTTACTTAGTCCCTTTTTTGGGGGTTTGTTTAAAAGTATTTTGTAATAGAAAAATTTGGTGTTTTTGGACGGCCGGGGGGACACGATGACCCTGATATAAAACTCAGGTAGAAAACAGGAAAGGCCCTAATCTGCATCAATCCTCGACAGACCAGTGTGACCCCTGGTCCCATGGGACGATGTCAGCGATGTCATCAGGAGATATGTCTGTGACCAGCAGAAAGGGACAGGCTCCACTGCGTGCCCTCTGTGCCCCCCCTCGCAAGCATCCAGATGAAGGGTCGCCATGCTACCCTGGAAGAATGCAAGCAGATAGTGGTGGGGGCTACGTATGGGCTTCCACTTGTGGGCATTTCCTTACCCGACTTAAGGTATCTGAAGGTGGTGGCGCGGTAGCTGCTGGGAGACCCAGACGCATAACTTGCGGCTGGGGTCCCAGTAGTCTCTGACCTCGCTTTATGTGTAAAATATACAGGTAAGCCTGGATGGCATAATGTTTTTCCCCAAAAACATGGAGACAGACCCAAGATGTATACTAAGCTTTTGTTTTGCAACGCTTCGCCCTGATTAAGCTTACACAGAGCAAAACGTTGTATCAGTAAAAAGCGGGTTTCTGCAAATTGTCTTTGTTTCACACGAACACGTATGATTCTTGAGACTTACTTGGTAGATTGGTTTGGAAAAACAAGGACCAAGAGCCACGTAGTTGAGTGTTAAAACAACCCAGACAAAATAAGAAAAAGTCCGGTAGTTCCAGTATCTAAAAATTGCTAATAAACAGGATTTTCCCCTTTCGGGAAAATTGCTGAAAACATGATACCCAACAGGTCCCCCCGTAGCCATCCGCCCCCCCAACCTTAGTACTACTACTACAAACTACTACTACTACTACTACTACTACTACTACAAATACACTACTACTATACCCCTATTTTTACTGCTATACACTACAAATACAACTACTATTTATACACTATACTACTACTACAAAACCACCACTACTACTCCCAACTACTTCCCCCCCCCCCCCCCCAACCCCACCCCCGACATTTCACCGCCCTCTCCTCACTATATTTTCGCGTTTTTTTAGTTTTCCTGTTTAGGACTAAAAACATTTCCCCTTTGGTGGGGGAAAATTTTTCCTTTTAAAAAATATCCGGAATTTTACTAAAAGGGGTTTTTTTCCCACAAAAATCAAATTCTTTCAGGATATAGATTTTTTTCTATTTCCCGTATTGATTTTTAAAAAATATGTAGAGGCAGAATTTCGAAAAAATTTTTACGAAAGGTTTAGGGCCGAGAATTTTTTAAATTTAAAATAAGTTTATTTTTTCTGTGCGTCGGAAAAGTTTGGGGTCTTGAAATTTTAAAGGCATTTTCACAGTGTTTTGTAAAGCTTGGTTAAAGGTTCAACGGGAAGGAAAAAGGAAATTTGTGGGGAATAAAGGGTTTCAGAAAACCCGAAAAAGTTGAAAAATTTAGACGCATGGAAAACCACTTGGGTTTTTTAAAAGGAGGAAACTTTTTCCCCACAAGTGACACACAACACACACCGCACACATAGCCTTGTGTGGGGAAACTTTTTTCCTCTTTAAAAAACCCCAAGTGTTGCACATGTGCTAATTTATCGCCAGGGTAATGTTTAACTTCTCAGAGTGGGGCCCCAAAAACTGGTCCCTGTATCTCGAAATCGTAAAAAACCCCCTTTGTAGAAAAACCCCACGGTATGGGGGAGGATTAAAATTCGCGGCAAAAAAGTTTTTTAAAACATAGGCCAGCGGTAAGCCATTGGGCCAGGGGGCTACGATAAGATTCACCCAAACCCCCTCAAAGCCGTATGATGACAGCTTTGAGGAAAACTGGAGCTAAGTTCATCATTTGCCCGCTGGCGGGAGATTCATCTGTAAAAACTTGATTTGGGTAACAGGGGCCCCCATGGAAACCCTCATATGGTGTATAAAAAAACCCTATTTGGGGTTTGAATCTTTTTTAGCCGGGCTGGTCCAGTGTTTAGCGCAGCCCGGATTTTTACCCCCCCCCCCAAATTCCCGCGGTTCAAATCCCCCGTACCGTGGTTTGTTTCTGGCCCCTGTATTGGGAATTCGTGGTTCTTTTGGGGGAACTACATGGGAGAGAAGGGGGTTATTTTTTTCCCAACCCCCCCCCCCCCCAGTAAAATTTTTGTTCCCCTTGGTGGAATGAATGAAGTCAGTGCGGGAACTGTTCCCGTTTTCCCCCTGGGATGTGTTGTTTATGGTTTGTGTTGGTGTTTTTTGGTGCCATCTGTCACTTAGGGGCCTCGTTCCCTGAAAATTGGTAAAAAAATATGTCACGGGGAAAGATTAAGACACATGTGCAACAGGGGGGTTTCTTTTTTGAGGGAAAACGTTTCCCCTACACAGAAAGGCTTCTTCAGTCAAACAAAAAAGGGAAAGTATTGGGGCCCCTGAAGGGGGTTAAAATGTTATAATGTATATTCCCGTTCATTTTAATTTTTTATTGTTATATTTGCGATATTAGCAAAAATCATAAATATTTTTGCTTTATATTATTTTTTGACTTAGTTATATTATTGGGTAGGTTTATAATTTTTAAATATATTATTCGGCTCTAGTTCAGGGGTTAATTGCTGATGGCCTTGTCTAACTACTGAAATTATCGCTTGTCTTTTTGTTGCCGGCTTCTCTGTAGTTGCGGGCAGCAGCAGTCCACGGAGATCACTTTGTTTCAGGGGGGTGATAACCCCCTCACCTGGGCGAGTCCGCCTGGCCTGCGCCTTTTTTGGTTTTGTTGGCCCTTTGTTTCCCAAACAAGGACGTCCCTCTCCAGCTCCCCTTTGCTGGCCCTTGTTGGAAGGTGGGCTCTGTTGTTTTCTTGTTGTTGGTTCTGTGTAACTCTTTTCACAAAATAGGGCCAAAGATTTAGTGATTTTGGGGCGTTGTACTGAGGTTGTGGTTCATAGCCACTTGAGAAACTCAGGTCCTGAGCTGTAGCTTCGGCCCAATTTGTATGGTATTGTGTACGGGCCAGTCGGGGTTTTTTTAATGCTGAATTGATTCAGTAGTTTTGGGGGTTTGTAAACTTTTGTGGAGGATCTGCATATGGTCCCTACTTAGTGTCGTTTTAAAATTCCTTTTTCCTGATTCTGTGCCCTGTTGCTTTTTATATTGCTGTTGGTTTTCCCCAGTCGTTTTTTATTAAAGCAAATCTGTTCTGTTTTCCCAGGTTGGTAAAGGGTTTAGTTGTGAGGACTTTTAGTCAGTCATTGTAAGCTAGTGGGAGTCGTGGGGACATAGCAAAAACTACTTAGAGCCTTCCCCCCAAACCCCCCCAAAATTATTGTATATTTTTGGGTATTATGTTTTTAAAATGCTAACAATGTACCAGACGGTATTTAAAAACCCCATAAAGATGTTTATGTCCCTTTCCCAGCACATTTTACTACGGGTACACGAGAAAGTTGGGAAAATTGTATCCTATTTATATTAAATTTGTTTATTAAAATTTTTACTTTGATCTTATATCCCCTGGGAAAATTTATTGTTATTAATAAACTTTTTTAAATTTTAATTTCTTTAGTTAGAAACCTACCGTTGTAATCCTGAAGCACTTTTGAATTTTTACTAAATTCAAAAGGAAAATTTGGGACCGGGGTACTAAACTATTTTGTTAAAAAAACCCCCAGTAACGGGGCGGGATGTAGAAGGGCGTCCTTTCTGTATTCACTGGAGATTTTCTATGTTTTTAGATTCGCGTTTTTTGTAACAGGGAGTAGTAAATGAAATAAGAAAATTTGTAATCGTCCATAAACCTTTGAGAAAAAGTATTTGAGGTGGTCAGTCCTCAGCTGGAAAAAGAGTTCAGTTTTCCCATTCGTTAAGGCCCGGGAGCGGGAACTCTTCTCCAGGTGAGGGACTCCCACCTAAAAATCCCTTTTTCTAAAAGGTTGGGGACTGTTTTTCCATCTTTATTTTTTTACTACTCCCTCCCTCTGTATTTGACTGAAGAGCCTATGTGTAGGCAAAACGTTTCATCAATAAAGATCCCCAACTGCGGGCACATGTGTCTTAATCTTTCACTTAGAGCTCGTTGAAAAACTGTTCCCCCTTCTTCGCCCTTTTTTTTTTCCTTCTCTTCAGGATATTGCAGTTTGTTTAAAGAAGTTCCTCTTCTTTGTCCTCATCGCCCCCGACCCGTGGGGACAAACTGCGCAGACGTTTCCTTTTTGAGTTTGTTTTGCGCAGTTTCCCGGATTGGAGCTCCCCCTTTAGCTTTGGGTTTAGGGGGAAAAACTTTATTTTCTCCAACATGGCGCTAAATACCCGAAGAAAAATTTAAAACTGTCTGTTTGAGATGATCCGTGGTGCTGCACAGGACCCAAAATGGATTTATTTTTACCAGCGATCATTCGCATACCTATGGTATAGCAAATGGGAGATATGGGGGTTGTCGCATTAAAGGAATGACAAAAATTTCGTTAAGATGACTTTCCTGCAAAGTTTTACGGGGCCCCGGGGTGGTCGAAAAGTACAGGGCCCATCATAAGGTTAATACGCTCTGTCGGGTGAGACTTATGATGTTTTCTCGACATACACCTGGGGTAAAAAATAAGGAATTTCCCTTTTTTGAGGCAAACTAAATTTGTATTACCAGTAAAACTGCGTACTTAGGGGGAGGGGTTCCCCGTAGCCACACCCAGGGGAGGGGCAACGGGGACCGAAATGGGGTTTGCGCGGGAAAAGGCGCGTATCATTTAAAAATGACTTTTCGGCACCTTTTTCCCTTCATATATTGTTTTAAAAAGAATTAAGGACTAAAGTCTTGAAAACGTTGGGGGGCAAAAACGTGTGTCGGTTTTGTGGGTCAATGACCACATGGGGCGCAGTGTGAGAAACGAAGTGGGTACCCCCCAAAACAGAAACGGAAAAAAACCAGGCAGCAACAGCAACAGCACCCCCCCCCCGCCCCCCCCCCCCAGCAACAGCACCCAAGGGGACGGGTTGGCGATGAGGGGAAAACAGTCTCTTGCTACACCCCCCCAAAAAGGGTTTGTCATGGAGTGGGATTTTAGACAAAAAAAAGGAGCTTGAATCGCCAGTTGTAAGGGCTACAAGGAAAAATCTCAGTCTTTGGGGACTCCCATAGGTTTTTGAGGGGAAAACTCCCTTAATATGGGTGAAAAAAGTGGGGGCCCGTTTTTGGGTTTAAAGGCGTTGGATGATTTTGTTGAGGAATGGGGTCCTAGTAGGGGGGAAAAACCGGCTCATTTTGGGGGAAAAGGCTGTGAATGATGGTAGGGCAGAAGAGGGACGGTTTTGTCGACGAGAGAGCTAAGGATTGAAGGGCATGCAGTAGGGGTGGAGGGCATCGGGGAAGGTGCTTCAGATGTCAAAATGCAGGGGGGAGGAGGGACACGAAAAAAAGGGACTGCAGCTTTCATCGGATTCTAAATGATGTGTAATCCTCCCAACCCCCGGGGGAAAAAGTTTTGGGGTGGGGGTTACAAAAGGAGGGAATGGTGAAAACCAAGGATAAAGGAATGAAAAGGTGATTCCCAAAAAAAGGGGGGGAGGGCCCAGAGGTGTTGAAAACAAAATGGGGTTTAAAGCCCAATGCCGGGGAAAAAAGGGAAAAAAACCCATTTTTTGAATTTCAAGTGTTTTACTAAAAATTTTAAACGGGTGAGAGTGAGGGGAGTTTAAAGGGGTTTTTTAATGAGTTTTGGTGCGACTTGGCGGGGAAATGTGGTATTTTACGGAAAAAATTTTTTGGCCCGGGTTAGGATTTGGGTTATTTTGGTTTAAAATGTGTACTTGGAAATGCGACACTTTTGGGAAAGGGGGGGTTTGCCTTTTTGGGAAAAAGGGGAAACTAGCCCGTTTATAGTAAAGGGGGTAGTGAAGGGGGGAGGGGAGGGAAATTGGGGGGAAAGGGGAATTTGGGGGGTGGGGTTTCCCCAATTAGTTTAGTATGTGTAAATGGCCCGGTGAGGGTGACTTTTGGTTTTTAAAACTAAATTTGTTCGGGACGTCCCGGGGTTTTTCTTTTTTTTTTACGTGGTTTACCGAAGGGTTTGCAATAATAGGCGGAGTTTGGGAAATTGCGTGATTTTTTCATAAAGATGGGGACCCAGAGGGGGGCCGGGGTGTTGTTTGGGTATATTGGGGGATATATTGCCGGGGGGGGGGTTAAAAGGATTTTGTTGGGGGGGGGGGGGGGATGGAAAGGGGAAAAACCTTCATTAAAGAGGTTATGCGGCGGGGGTTGGCCAAATTGTACTTTGCCTTGTGGGGGTTCCCTGGGGGGGTGGAGGTAAATTGATGTTTTTTTTTCGGATCATGGGAGGAGTTTTTAATAGATGGGGATATTGGGGTGTGCCTCGGAGGGGTCCTTCTTTTTGGAAATTAAATTTTAAAGTTTTTTTAAAGGGAAAGGGATAGTCTTTTGTCTTTTGGACATATGGGGGGATCGTTTGGGGGTTTAGAAGAAACCAGGGGAGGGGTGCCAGGGTTTAAATTGGGGAAAAAACAATAGAAAAAAAAAACGTTTAAGGAATTTTATTTTTAATCGGGGAAAGGAGTTTAATAATCAGTTACCAAGGGTTTTTCAAAAATATTTAGAGGGCATTTGGGGCCGACTGTTATGCACAAATTAAGGGCTAATTTTTCCTGTTATTGAAAATTAAAAGTTTAAAAGGGAAAAATACCCGGAATTTACAAAATGAGGGGGTTTGAGGGGGAAAAGGCTTAAGGGCGGGATTGAGGAGGTTTTGTGGGGAGACGGCCGTGGGCGTGTGTGTTGCGGAGTAAAAACACACACGTGAAAGGCAAGGGATTTAAAATTGGGGTTGAATTTTCCCAGGTGGGGTATGAAAGGGATAAGGGGGCCAGGTGTTGACGACAAACTGGGGGGTATGAGTGGGTATATTGATGTTTGGGGTTAAATTTGGGAAACCCAAAGGGTGGGGAAAAATAAAATGCATTACAGCCCTTTGGAAAGGGTTTTTGTGCAGTGTGATTTGACGGAGCGGGATCGTTTCGTTTTGGAAGGGCCGAAAAACGGATTTGCGAACAGGGGTTTACCCTTTACCCGGGGGGCGAAATTTGGGGAAAGGCCCCAGGAATTGATGGGTTCCCCTGCCCTTTTATCCCCAAAAATTGGAGGGGTTTTAAAAAAAATTTTTTGGTGATTATTCAATAACATTAAGGGGGATCGGGTTTTAGGGGGCAGCAAGGGAGGGCTGTGGTCGTTTTAGTGCCTAAAGGTGACCCATTAACATTTAAAAGACTATCGTGCTTTTTTCGTTATTGTGTGGGTTTATAAGGGATTTTTGCAAAAAATTTTTAAGCTAACAGAAAAAAAAGGGTCCTGGGTAAATTGATCGATAAGGGACAATATGGGGGGTCCCGGGGAAAGGTCTATTTTATGGGGGGCAGGGTTTTTGATTAGAAGTTTTATTAAAAGAAAGAGTAAAATTGGGGGGGGGGGGGGGTTTTGGCTATAAAATGGGGGGGCATAGGGATGTGTAGGGGGGGAAAGGGTTTAATGGAAGTTTATGAGAGGCGGGGGTTTTGGGAGGGAAATTATATCAGGGGCCCAAATTAATGTATCAAGATGCATCCTTGGGGTGCAGGTAAAGGGAAAGGTTTAGGAGAAAAAATTTCAGATGGCGGGGGTCACGTAAAGGTTTGGCCCCTTTCCCCAAATTTTTTTTTGCGTGTTTACAGGCCCTTTTTTATAGGGGGAAATTTAGGGCCTTTTGGCAGCAAAGGGGGTTTGGGTGCAAAAGGGGTGGGGGGGCTGGCATTGTTGGATATTTTGAGGGACCAACGTTTTAGTAAGTGGAAAAGGGGGAAATTTCCCTGGGTGGAAAAGTTGTAAATTTTTTTAAAAAGGGCTTCTGGATGTCAATTAATAGGGAGAAAACAAAAGTTTATGGATTTTTGGAGTAGGTTAAGTGAGGAATGGGGAAGGGTTTTTAAAAAGGTGGAAAAAGGGGGCCCAATTTTCTGTTATGGGGGTTTGTTTATGTAAGTGTTTATCAAGTTAGCAACAAAAAAAATTCAGTGCGTATTGTAGATGGTGTACTAAAAGCGCCCCCATGGTTTACGAGCTGCCCACTTAACTTTGCATCAAAGAGTAATTAAACAATGTCCTATTTTTTAGTAAATTTTTGGCTTTGTACCCAGCAATTTACCCGAATTTTTCGTAGTGAGATAAAAAAGGTTAAAAAAGGGGCGTTTTTAGATTCATTTGGGGTACGGGGAAGCAAATTTGGTTGGGTTTAGAGGGGTTGTCACCCCCCCGGTTGGCCGTGGGGGCTGGGTCTTATAGCTGTTAAAAAGAGGATTATGGGTGTGTTTTTGAAATAGTTTTTAAGCGGAGGGGGGGGGGGGAAAAGGCGACTTCATAAAAACCCGTCAGGATATGAACGGGGTGGGAGGGGGTTTTAGGGAGTTCATAAAAGGTGGGAAATTGTTAGGGTCATCAAAAATGAGCGATCCTTACAAAATTTAAAATTTGGGGGAAACCTTGATGGGGTGGAAGGAAAAGGCAGGGGTTTAGCAGGGGTAGAAGGTTTTATCCGATGTATGATTGGGAAATATCTGGGGGCTTTTTAAAACAAATTATTTTTAAAACCAAAAGTGGGAGAAGTAATGTATGGGATTTTTACATGGGTCTTCCCGTCGGGAAGGGTTTTATTCCATAAGGGGAATAGGGGGGGTGGGTTATCCCAAGGGCTTGGGTGGATGGGAGATTTTTTTTTCCATTTTATTTGTTTTTTTGCGAATGTATTGAATTAATAAGGGTTTGGTTGGGTAAGGTAATAAGGTTAGTGGGGGGGGGGGGTTTGCGGGTGTTGGGGGGTTTTTTTAATTTTAGCTTAGGGGGGGTAAAATCAAAAGGGGGAAAAATTGCGGTTTAGGGTATATAATTACGGATTATATTTTTAGGGTCTTGGGGTTTATGAGAGGAGCGAACGTTTTGTGAAAGAATTAATGCATTAACAGCAATTTTTTATAGGAAAAAGTTTTAAAAAATAAAGGAGGTTTATGGGGGGGATGGGAGGGGTTTTTTAAAAGTGAGGGTTATGGGTTTCACTTTAGGGGAAATTTGGGGATTTGAAAGGCAGGTAAGGGGGATGAAATGGGGGGTTTTCCCTAAAAGGGTTCGGTAGCGTAAAGAGTTTGTTTATGTGATATGAGGTATGCCCCGGGTCCCAATTTTAAATTATTTGTTCTGGTTTTTTAAAAAGTACAATACATTTTATATTTGGAATTATCGATTTAAAAACTATGTATGGGGTGTATATATATGCTGTGTTGTATGTTTTGTATTTGTGTATGTATGTGTTGTTTGTGTTATATATATGTTTTTGGGTTTATATATGTTTTTGGGTATGTATCTGATGTATTGTTGTATTTTTAAAATTGTATTTCTTTAATGGTTTTTCTCAAAAACTTTTTCCCAAGGGGATATACAATCCCAATTTTTTATGGCATTTATGATTTTGATAAAATGGTAAATTCAAAATGGCTTTTTATTTTCCCGTTTAATTTAAATTTGTATTTTTGTAGCAAAATTGTTTTGGGTTTCCCAAATAGAAGAAAGTGGTTTAAGAGTTTTACGCCCCCTTGAAAGTTGTAAGAATTGGATGAAGTTTTTTTTCAGGGTTTGAGTTGACGGAATATATATAACGGCCCGGTTGTAAGTGATTGTTTTCCCCTTAGAAAACTTTCTTTTTTATACTTTTTTATATGTTTGTACATGTATGGTAAATTGAAGTCTGATTTTAAAAGGTGAAGGGGGCCCCCCTTTTTGTTCTTTTTTTTTTTTTTTTTTTTTTTTTTTTTTTTTTTTATTTTTGAGGGTTTAAATACAAGGTTGTATCATTTTACCCCAAAAAAATATGGTTAGGGGAATGGGGTAAAATTTTCGTGTGATTGGGACATTTAAAATACGATAAAATTATTGGGCTTAGGTTAGGGAAAAAATTTTTTTATGATAATTGTGAAATGTTTTTTGATTCAAATGCTTTTTATTATACTTTTTTTTTTATTTTTTAGTTTAAATTAAGAGAAAGGGGGTTTAAATTTGGGGAATTTAAATATGGGTTTTGTTTTTTTTTGCAAAAGTTACCTTACCCACTTGTAGCTAGTATAGGAAAATTTTTAAAGGGTTTCCCCGGTATTGTTTTATATTTAGGGGAATAGGGTATATTTTGTTATATTGTAATGTTATTCGTTTTAAGGGTTTTAATATCTAAGTAACGTTTTTTCAGTTTTTTGTTTATAATTGTCATCTTTTGGTTTTTCCCTTTTGTTTATTGTTATTGTTGGTTTTAAAAAAAATATAAAAAAAAAAAAAATTGTTACAAAAACCCAAATAAAAGGCGGATGCTAGAAAAGGGGAGTCCTTTTTAGTATTATGGAGATCTCTAATTTCTTATTAGGTATCGCGTTTTTTTATAACAGGGGTGTATGAAATACAGTTTAAAGTAATCAGTCCATCAACCTTTGAGAAAAAGTATTTGAGGTGGTCAGTCCCCCCAGATGGAAAGAGTTCAGCTTCAAATCGTTCCCGACCATGGAGCTGAACTCTTCCCAGGCTGAGGGACTGACCACCTCAAAAACTTTTTCCCCCAAGGTTTATGGACTGATTTTATCTTTTTTTTTCATTACTACGCTCCTCTTTATTTGACCCGAAGAAGCCTACGTGTAGGGGGGAAAAAGTTTCATCAATAAAAATCCCCCCAATGCTGCCCCAAAAAATGTCTTTTAAACTTTTTACTTAGAGCCCCGTTTCAAACCCGTTCCTCCCTTTTTCAGTCCCTTTTTTTCCCTTTTCTTTTAGGGTTTCTTGCAGTTGCTGAAAAAAGGGTTTCCCCTTCTTCCCTCCCCCGTCTTCTACCTTTAAACCCCTTTTCCCCTCGTCTTTAGGGAAATTTGTTTAAATGGTAAAACTTTTAGTTCAAGTTTGAAACCCCTTTATGCCAAGTCATTGTCCAAAAATTTCTCTCTGATTTTCCCCCCTTTCCTTAATCATTCCCCATTCTTGTTTCTTCTTTCGGGACTTTCCCCTGTTCCCCCTCGCGTGTTGGGTAGGAGGAGCGTGTGCGTTACAAATTATAAGGGCGGTTTCAAAATCGGGCGGCGTACGTCGTTTTTGAAAACCCCAACATATGGGGCAGCGTAGGGGCTACGCCCTTGTCAAAACAACTAGGATAATTCACCTTCATTTGGAACCCAAATGCCAAGTTGCCCCCGTCACATTCCCTTTATTTGGGTTTAACTCCCTTTTTATGATTACCATGATTCCTTTTGCAAGGGATTTTAATTTTTAATTTAAATTTTCGTAGAAATTCTTTGGGTTGGTTGAAGTACGTTTGGGGCATATTTAGCTTTTATAATTAACCTTTGTGGAAAACCCCGAGACACTTGAAGACTATAGCCGCCAGGGTTGTTGGGTTTCTGCCAGAAAGAAATCTGAAAAAACAGGTGAAAAATGTTAAATCCCGTATGTATGGGATTTTTAATTTTATATATATATATATATATATATATATAATTTTATATATATATATATTTAATTTATTTATATTATATATATACACACCACACACAAAATCACCCGTAAACAGGTGGGTTTTAGGGAAAATGCAAAACAACCATGTGAAAGAATAGTGAACTTCCAAGCGCTTGGGAATTTCACCATTTTTCACGTGGTTGTTTTGCTATTTTATGAAAATCACCCGTTTACTGTGATTTGTTGTGTGTGTTGTGTGGGATATTTTATATATATATATATATATTATTATTTATATATTTAAAATATATATATATATAAAATTTTTATATATATATATATATATTTTTTTATAAAATATATTATATTATATATTATAAAATTATATATATTTCCCGTATAATTTTTCGAGCGAGTTGTTGGTTTTTTTTATTAAAATTATTCCCCCCCAACCCGCGACCGTTCTGTGTTATGATCCCTGAAAAAACCATATACTGCGACCCTATTTGCTACGTTTGGTCTCCAAAAAACCTGTTTTTAAAGTGACACACACACACCACCCCCACCACGGGCCAGGAGCTATGAATGACTCCCGCAAAACCAAAAAACTGGTGAGTAAAAGTCCAAAATCATTTTTTGGGAAACGTTTAAAAAGAGAAGCAAAGAAATTCTGAAGGGCCCTAGGATGCTACTGTCCCCTTTTAAAGGCCTCAGATTTTTACTGTCCCTATCAAAGGCCCCAGGATGTTACTGTCCCCGTCAAAAAGACATCAAGATGTTCTGTCCCTGTCAAAAACTCAGGATTTACTGTCCCCCCTCAAAAGACTCAGGGGTGTTACTGTTCCTGTCCCTGTCAAAGACATCAAGATGTTACTGGCCCCCCCCCCGCCCCCAAGATGGTTTTCTGTCCCCGTCAAAGGCACAAGATGTTTTGTCCCTGTCAAGGGCCCCAAAAATTGGGTTTCTGTCCCCCTCAAAAACCCCAAAATGTTACTGTCCCTGTCAAAAACATCAAGATGTTACTGCCCCGTCAAAAACCTTTAAAATGTTCTGTCCCTGTCAAAGGGGAAACAAGATGTTACGGGCCCTGTCAAAAGACATCAAGATGTTACTGGGCCCCGTCAAAGGCATCAAGTGTTTACTGCCCCGTCAAAAAACCCCAAGTGTTTTCTGTCCCTGTCAAAGCCTCCAAGGGTTTTTCTGTCCCTGTCAAAGGCCCCAAGATGTTTCTGGGCCCTGTCAAAAACTCAAAAAGGGTTTTGTCCCATGTCAAAGACATCAAGATGTTACTGTCCCGTCAAAGGGCATCAAAATTTTACTGTCCCCGTCAAAGACATCAAGATGTTCTGTCCCTGTCAAAACTAAGATGTTACTGTCCCCGTCAAAACATCAGATGTCCCCTGTTCCCCGTCAAAGACTTTAAGGGTGTTAAAGTCCCTGTCAAAGACCTCAAGATGTTATGTCCCTGTCAAAGACTCAAGGGTGTTACTGTCCCCGTCAAAGACATCAAAATGTTTTCTTTCCTGTCAAAAACACAAAATGTTTACTTGTCGTCACTTTTAGCAGGGGGTGGGCAAAAAATCAGAAAAAAAAAACGCCCGAAATTTTAAATGTCTGTTACAAACCTTTTTGAACGGGAAAACCGGGGGGGGCCCCCTGGGATACACCCTCCCGTGCTCTCTCATTACTGATGGGGCAAATACCAAAGGTTTTTTATCGTAAGGGCCCCCGTTGGTACTCCCCTAGTTGCAAAACCCTTTTTGTTTTTATATTTGGTAGTAAATGATAAGTTTGTAGGGAAAGGGTTTAGAGAAAAAACTTTTTGATAAATTAGGGCAATGTGCAATCTTGGGTATCTTTTTTTAGGGGAAAGTTTCGCCCCACAGTGGCTTCATCAGTCCATACATAGGAGAAACTTTTAAGAACAGGGAGAATGAGGTAAACAGTCCCTCCCGCCTTGAGTCGATTGGTCCGTCCATCAATCTTGAAAAGAATACGGCATTACGTGCGGAGAAGGGGCTTATAAAAACCCTAGGGAGGAAAAAGGGGGCAGCAGACATAAAGTTTTAAAGGGAAATGATTACCTCATTCTCCTCCTATTTTAGATTTTTTTCCTTTGTTTTTGGGCTGATGAAGCCCCTGGGGTCCCCCCCCCCCCTCTCCGCCCCAAAAAAATTTCCCCAAAAGTTTCACATGGTCTAATTTAAACAGTAAAAAAAGATAAATTGGAGCCTCCTACAAGTTATCGTTTCACTTGTAGGGGCTTCATCTCTGGGCCCCCTACGAGTGAAAAACTGTATTTCTTCAATTACGTCTCTTTCAGTTGTGGAGGAATTCCCCCCCCAAATCCCGGTAGTTTCATTTAATGGTATATTAAAAACGCAAAGGGGGGAATTAGACAGTGTACAATTCTAGGGATGTTTTTTGTAGACGTTTTGCCCTCCAGTGGCTTTTCATTTCCATACAGGGGAAAAAATGTGAAGCTTTTTAGAAAATATATGCAAAAGAAAAAAAAAGGGTTTTCAGTCCCCAGGGCCCGGGGCGATTGCATCGACTCCCGGCTGGGGGAGATCACCTCTTAACCCCCTTTTGAACTTCACCCTTTTTCCTTTGCATTGGACTGGGTAAAGCCCCCTGTTTTTGGGTAAAACCCTTTTTCCCGAATAAAAAAAACCCAAAAAGGGTTTCACATGTTTCTAATTTAGCACAGTACAGGTTTCACCAGCGTCGTCCTAAGGCACCCGCTTTCCTTCCTTCTCTACCCTCTGTGCCCAAAAAAGTCTTGTTTTTGACCCCTTTACGAAAGGTTTTAGTGATGCATTAAATTTTTTTAATGTACACGAATGGTTAAATCTTCAACAAAAAAAAAAAAAAAGAGTTTCTGGAAATGATGAATGGTAGGTCAAATCCTCAACTTTTAATACAAAAAGGGGGTGTGCACTTGAGTGTGTTTTTGGTGTTTACCAAGTGGCAGCAGCGACGCTTTCAGGTGGAGCCCAAGTGCTTGTTTTTGGGGCGCCCCTTTAAAACATCCCCGACCAAAAACCCCCACAAGTGTCCGCCCGCATAAATTTTGCGAATTTTTGTATTTTTTATTTCGCAAATTGAACCCAATGCAGCCGTGTGGGCGGCAGGGAAGGGGTGGCGGCCCCTCCCGGGAGGGGCCAAACCTCAAAGAGACCCCCAGGTTGTACATAAAAAGGGGGATAACGTGGAAAAATTAGACACAAAGCAAACAACAGGCCAAAATATATAAGAGGGAACAATAGGGTATATAAGATGCAAAAAACAGGGTATCTTTTATTGGGGGAGGGGCGTTTCGCCATCCAATGGCTTTATCAATACAATACAAGGGGCATGATGCGAATAAATTTTGTAAAAAGATGAGGTAAACGGTTTCCCCCAGCCCTTTGGGGTTGGCTGAGGGACCCATTAAAACCCCATCTTTTGTATTTTAAATTTTCATATTATTTCTTGTACGAGAAAACCACTGGTGGCGAAAAATTTAAAAAAAAAAAGATACCCCGTGTTGCATATTTTTTTAATTTCCCCCCCCCCCCCGCTCCATCTAATGGGTTAAAGGGGGTATGTCACTTTATAAACGTAAAGGAAGGGCCCCGCATCTTCTATCTGACCCAAAATTTGGTTTTGCAAGTTTTATCAAGGGCAAAGGGCTGAAATTTATAAAGCTATTTTCCGGCGCCCCCCTTGTGGGAAAGAAAATCGCTCCACAGTGTTTTCTTTATTACTGTAGTTAACCCCCGTTCTGACCAAAAACTGTTACTAAACCCCTGGGGTAAAAAAAAAAACGAAAATTTTAAAAATTTTGCAGCAGTTGGGATCTTTATTTTATGGGAAAAGTTTCCCTAACGTAGACTTTTTCAGTCAAATATAGAGGGAGCAGTAGTAATGAAAAGATGTAATCCCCCCCCCTCAACCTTGGGGGAAAAAGATTTTTGGTGGTAGTCCCCCAGCCGGGGAAGAGTTTAGCTCCCTGGTCTGGAAAAGATACATTTTCCCCAAAATCCCTTTGTATTTGACTGAAGGGAAATCTAGTGTGAGGCGAAAAAGCTTCATTTAATAAAAAATACCCAAAATGTTTCCATGTGTTTAAAAGTAGGTCCAACTCACACCCCCCCCATCATCCCTTTAGTATTAAACCTAAAACAAACACCGGATGTTTTTAAAAGTAAAAAAACCAAAGGGAAACCCGAGGACCTGATGAACCCAAAATGAAAACAGCAGCAGCTTTTACGATGTGGGCTTTAATTTATGAGTTACCTGTCTCATCCCGGGAAACCCCTAATGGCCTCCCAAAATGGTCAGACACCCCGCTTTCGTTTTCCCATTTGGTATAACCCGGGGGAAGCTGTGATTTTTATTTAATTTTTTTGGGAGGATTTTCCCCGACAGGCTTTTTGGGAAAATACGACAAATTTTTGCAGCAGTTGAGTAAAATTATTTTGAAACGTTTCGCCAAAACAGTAGGTTTCTTCAGTCAAATTTTAGAGGGGGCAGTAAAAATTAAAATTTTTCCCGACCATGGAGTTGAAAAAATTTCCCGGGGAGAAGGGGTGACCACCCCAAAAACTTCTTCCCAAGGTTGATGGGGTGATTACAAACTTTATTACTAAATGCTCCCCCTAAATTTTACTGAAGAAGTCTACTTGTGGCCCAAACGTTTCTCAATAAAAATCCCCAAAAACTGCCCATGTGTCTTAATCTTTTAATTTTAGGTATTTTATAAACCCTTATCAAAATGTTTTTAAAGTATTGTTCTCACCTAGTTGTTTTGGGGGGGGGTCTTGGGCACGCTCCCGGTCCCCCCTTTTAACTAGCTTCCAGAGCCTTATGTTTCCCCATTCTTAAAACTATGTATGGATCCTTTCATCTACTATTTCACTCTCCATATTGTTCCACTTCCTGAAAAATTTTTAAACCTTTAAAAAATACTTTCTAACCTCCCTGTGACTCAGTTTAGTTTTCGACTTTTTCCGCTGTGCCCCTTGTTCCTTTTTCCATCTCTGAAAAATTTTATCCCTGTTCACCCTTTTCAAAACCTTTAGTAAATTTTTTAGTGTTATCATATGTTCCCCCATTCTTCCTGTCCTCCAGTGCCCTTTAATTTTTTGGGGGGGTTCCCTTAAAATCCCCCCATTTGAACATACATCTTAGCTTAGGTACTGTCTTGTTTTAAATCTCTGCACTTTCTCCAAATTTTTTGATTTTGCTTTACATGGTTTAGGGCGCCATACTGGGGCTTCATACTCCCTGTGTGGGGGTGATGTGCACGGGGTGTACAGTGTGGTGACTGACTTAGATGTCGAACAGCATTTTTGATTTTTTCAAAAACGCATTTGCTGCGCAGTTAAATTTTGGGTTTATGTGTACCTCAGGTGATATGTCGGTGTGATGCTCCCCCAAGGGTCAAAGATGAAGTTTGCCGCCTTAAATAATGAAATCTTTATTTCTACAAGTACATATACAAGGTATACGACCCAGGGTGACATCAGGGCTATGCTATATAGAACCTGTATTTTTTTTAAAAAATTTTCCTTTTTTTTTTGCCCATCATCCATTTTCCCCCTTTTGATGTATTCCCCCATTTACGTCTCTCCAGAGAGGGAAAATTTCCCAAAGGGTCTAGGTCTATCTTCACACGGGGGGGATTCCTTTTTTACAGTAAATAATTTTTTGTCATTATTCACTGTATGTTCTCCCGTGGGTCTTTATCCATCCCATTGTAAGGGGCCCCCCCCCCCCCCCCCAGCAGCATAAAACTAAATGAGGCCTCAAATTGTGTGTATTTGAGCTGGGAAAAAAACTTTTGGCTTTTGGTTTTTAACTTTTGAAATACATCCCAAATAAATTTTTAGCCCTTTTTGCGCACACTTAGGGACTGTTGTCTTGGCTTTAGATTTTTGCTTTTTTTGGGTGGGAAAGGTTTTAGAGAACCGACAGTTTTAAAACCCTGGCAACACTTAGGTACCCAAGTGTTGCACTGTGTTTTAAATTTTTCAGGGTTTTGTTACCCTGCCCCCCCAAATCTTTGTTTTACTTCTGTAGGTTTTAAGCTCTACTTCAATTAGTCCCTAGGGTTCCCGGGGTTTTTTTTCATTCCCCAAAGGGCTAGGATTTAACTTGCCACATTGAACTTCATCTGTCACTTTTCAGACCAAGGGCATTAATTTGCCCAAAAACCCCTTTGGGGTTCATTGGTTTCTCATCAGAATGAAAACAAGGCCCATTTTTATATCATCAGCAAATTTGCCCCCTTTTCATTGTAATTTTCCCTTTATAAAAGGGCATTAATGTAAAATTTTGAAAACAGGGGCCTTAAAAATGATCCTTGTGGAAAAGGGCCCCTAGTGAAAAGTCCCCATTCAATTTACCTCATTAATGGGGCCCCTGGGTTTTTTATTTGGGTTTGCCCTGACTCGATCCTTTCTAAAAAACTTTTCCTCCCCTTCCCTGAGTTGAAATTTTTTAAGAGTCTTTTTGTGGGGTTTCTCTGGCGAAGGCTTTATGAAATCCCAAAAAAACAATATCATTTCTTTATTACTGTCTGCTGCCTCAAAAGTTTTATTTGAAAAAAACGTCAGTAAAAAAGTTAGGGGGGCCCCCCCCTCTCGGGGAACCCCCTGCTGAGATTTTATTAAAACAAATTTTGCTCTTCAAGATGACTTCTAATTTAATTTTTTATTTTTTTTTAACACATCGGCCCTTTCCCCACTAAGGCAGGGTGGCCCCAAAAAAAAAAAAAATTTCATATCAAAACCATCACTGTCTTTCCGACGGGGGTGCTTTAACTACAGTTGTTTTAAAAATGCAACTTAAAAACCCCTCCTTTTGAGTGCAGGGCAAATGGATTCCCATCTCCAAACAAATTTGTCATGTCACTTGTAAATTTCCCTTTTCTTAAGGGCTTTTAAGGGAAATTTTGGACAACAATTGGGGCCCAAATGATTCTAATAATTTGCCTAATAAACGTCAGGTTTATTGGGGTTTGGGAATTTTGATGGAATGGATTATCCCCTGATTTGGAAAATAGGAACAATTAACTATCTTCCCCATCTTGTACAAAAACCAGTAAAGGGTGGAGGATTTTTTAAAATGCTTTGTTTAAAGGTTGGGCTAAGTTCCATCTTGCCTTCTTTAAGGACCCCCCCCCTGTCGGGTTTCCCGGTGACTTATTTTGTTTAGGTTTTTTTCTGTTGAACCCCTTGTCCTTCGTGACAGTAATATTAATTAATTTGAATTCTTCAGTGATTGAATAATTGTTAATTTCTGGAATCTCATTTACGTCTTCCTGCGTAAAGACTGATAAATAATAATCATTAAATAGAGAACACATTTCCAGTTTGTTATCCATCAGCTGTCCATTCCCAATTTTCAGAGGTCCTATTTTTTCCTTCACCTTAAACCGAACATATTGGTCAACAAGGTTAATCTCTCCTCTTTTGATGCGCCTTTAAATCCTCTTTTCTCTCCTAATAGTTTGTTTTAGCCTCCTGTTAACCCATTTGGGATCATTATTATTTGACCTAATTTCTCTTTGGGGAATATATATACTCTAAGCATGTATGTACTTTTATTAAGAAAAAATCATAAATGCAAATCCCTTCGTAATCGTAAGTATGATCATCGTCAATAAAATCATTAGCTATATAACCCCAATCGAGATTAGACAGGTGTTCCCTAAGTCCATTATAATCGGCAGAACGAAAATCAGGGATTTTACCGTATTATCATTATTCTTGTATTCCCAGTTAATGCTAAAAGTGATGGATTTGTGATCACTTGCGCCAAGCTCTTCAGCGATCTTCAGGTTATTTACGAGTGTTTCCTTATTTGACAAGACTATGTCGAGCAAATTATTACCCCTAGTAAGCTCTGTTACACACTGGTTCACAAAACAGTCCTGAACCACTTCCATAAAGTCACTGGACTCCAGATTACCTGTCAAAGAAGTCCAGCCCAATTTGACTAAAGTTAAAATCCCTATATCACTACGTTTAGTGTGTCTAGAAGCCCTAACAATTTCGTCCCAAAGAAGTCTCCCTCTATCGTGATCGAAGCCTGGAGGTCGGTATATTATACCTAGAATTAGTTTTTCTCGACCTCCTACAAACTCTACCCAAACAGATTCTGTTACTAGTCCATAAATTTTTATACCTGTTTTTATGTAGCAATTTATGTTTTCTCGTACATATGCAACTCCCCCCCCCCTTTCCCGTTATATCTATCCACATGGAGCAACTTAAACCCTTGAATATGACACTCAGCAATCATATCCCGACTCTTTAAATTATACTATGTTTCAGTTATTGTAATGACATCTAAGTTCCCAGCACACGCTGTCAAACGTAATTTATTAATCTTATTTCTTGCACTGCGACTGTTAGCATAAATTTTATTCATATGTTTTTTCTTCTGCACCTTCTTCCTATTCGCCTTCGCTTTTTACACAATTTCTGTAATTATCATTCCCAAAGTGTTACTCCATGACTGTTTTTATTAAGTTCATAATATCAAAGCCTAAGTCAATATATCCACACTTTTTATTTTCCATTCCTAAAACCATACCTCTAACTAATCTTATTTTAAATGTCCTAACGACACCCTCAACTAAAGCTAACGGAAAACCCAACCTACCCTAAGATAGGTGAACCCCATCCGGCATACATGTCATTTCTACCTTTAGAAGTGGTCCCAGATGTCAATGAATGGATTGCATTATCCTTACACTGTCCACCCAAAACCAATTTTAATACCAGTTACTCTGGACAAACCATTCATTTCCAAACCCCTTCTTGGCAACATGACACTTATAACAGGGCTCCCTCCTTTTTCCTAACTTCTACGTTGCTACATCATTGCCTCAGCATGAGGCAGATAATCGAATTGATCCCATGACCATTCATGATGTTGTCAAGCAAAAAAACCATTCATGATGTTCAAGCAGAAAACCCTATCCATGTACCTAATATGGCTATCCCCAAACAAGAACAATGTTTTTACCTTCTTTGGTGTCGTTGGGTGTGACTTTCCCTAGTAGGGGACTCACATTCATGGGGGTAGCACGGAGAATGGGTTCGATGTTTCCACAACAGTTCTGGATTTTCGTTGTTTCACCTCCCCATCCGTCCTCTTAAATCCTTAACTTTGTCCTATGCTTTCCAGCCACTGTCCAGGTTCTTTCTTAACTTAAGGATTCACAACAGGAAGTTCTGCGAATCTTCTTATTTTCCTCAGTCAGTCACTGTTTCTCAAGCTTAGCCACCCTCAGTTCCTCCTAAGCTGCTGGTAGAGTTGCTCAAGAAAAGACATCTTGGTTCAGATTCGAGAGAGAGCACACTAGACAGTCTTCACAGAGCAAAGTACCCGGTCACCACTGATTTAAAGTACATTGTTATACAAAAGCATTTCGGGCAATTAAATCATTTTGCCCAGGATGCGATCCAACCCCGTCGACTAACATCAGGTACTTATTTTACTGTTGGGTAAACATTGCACAGCAGGTGTCTTAAGGAAAGACGTCCTAATGTTTTCCAACCATACCAGGAATCGACCGCTGGACCCCGTGTGCGAGCTGAGTGCGGTAGCGATCGAGTACGGGGATACCTTAGCCTGTACACCTTCTGCGGTCTTTGTCTTTCCTCAAGCTTCATAACTTTGCATTGGTGGGTTAAACTCCAGGAGCCATTTGTCAGGCCAGGCCTGCAGTCTGTCTAGATCCATATGTGCCTTTCCTGATCCCCGTCCGCTTGTAGGTTAACGTCGTCTGCGAACAGGGACGCCTCTGCCTCCATTCCCTTTCCCTCATGTGTTGATGTAAACAAGAAACAGCACCGGCTATAGGACGATCCTTGTGGACCCCCCTCGTCACTGCACCCATTCGAATATGTGTGCGCTTGTGTGTGTGTGTGTGTGTGGTGTGTGTTTTGTGTGTGTGTGTGGTGTGTGTGTGTGGGTGTGCGTGTGTGTGCGTGTTGTTGTGGGGGTGCGTTGTGCGTGTGTGTGTGTGTGCGTGTGTGTGTGTGCGTTGTTGTGTGGGTGTGTGTGTGTGTGTGTGTGTGTGTGTGTGTGTGTGTGTGTGTGTGCGTGCGTGCGTGCGTGTGTGTGTGTGTGTGTGTGTGTGTACTCCGATTTATGTTTGCTAGTGTCGAGTTTCGGTTCTTGACTCTGTTATCAGAAGGCATTACTAGCCTCTGACTTGTTGGGAAGTTTCATACGTATTCTTGAAACAGTCTCAGAAATTTTCCTCAACCATTCCCTTGTTATTATTCTGGTTTCTACCACCATGGTGCTAATCAATACTTCCTGAAATCCCTATAACTGAATTGTAGTAGCTATCTTAACCAGAGTTTTTAACCTCTCTATGCAGTCTTTGAAACTTGGTGTCACTTTGACTGCTCTGGGAATTACTTTCACTCTAGACGTTACTTTGTCTCTGGGCGTTACTTTGTCTCTGGACGTTACTTTGTCTCTGGCCGTTACTTTGTCTCAGGCCGTTACTTTGACTCTTGACGTTACTTTGTCTCTGGGCGTTACTTTGTCTCTGGACGTTACTTTATCTCTGGACGTTACTTTGTCCCTGGCCGTTACTTTGACTCTTGACGTTACTTTGTCTCTGGGCGTTACTTTGTCTCTGGACGTTACTTTGTCTCTGGACGTTACTTTGTCTCTGGACGTTACTTTGACTCTTGACGTTACTTTGTCCCTGGCCGTTACTTTGACTCTTGACGTTACTTTGACTCTTGACGTTACTTTGTCTCTGGGCGCTACTTTGTCTCTGGGCGTTACTTTGTCTCTGGGCGTTACTTTGTCTCTGGACGTTACTTTGGCTCTTGACGTTACTTTGTCTCTGGGCGTTACTTTGTCTCTTGACGTTACTTTGTCCCTTGCCGTTACTTTGACTCTTGACATTACTTTGACTCTTGACGTTACTTTGTCCCTGGCCGTTACTTTGACTCTTGACGTTACTTTGTCTCTGGGCGTTACTTTGTCTCTGGACGTTACTTTGTCTCTGGACGTTACTTTGACTCTTGACGTTACTTTGTCTCTGGACGTTACTTTGACTATTGACGTTACTTTGTCTCTGGACGTTACTTTGTCTCTGGACGTTACTTTGACTCTTGACGTTACTTTGTCCCTTGCTGTTACTTTGACTCTTGACGTTACTTTGACTCTTGACGTTACTTTGTCCCTTGCCGTTACTTTGACTCTTGACGTTACTTTGACTCTTGACGTTACTTTGTCTCTGGGCGTTACTTTGTCTCTTGACGTTACTTTGTCCCTTGCCGTTACTTTGACTCTTGACGTTACTTTGACTCTTGACGTTACTTTGACTCTTGACGTTACTTTGTCCCTGGCCGTTACTTTGACTCTTGACGTTACTTTGTCCCTGGCCGTTACTTTGACTCTTGACGTTACTTTGACTCTTGACGTTACTTTGTCTCTGGGCGTTACTTTGTCTCTGGACGTTACTTTGTCTCTGGGCGTTACTTTGTCTCTGGACGTTACTTTGGCTCTTGACGTTACTTTGTCTCTGGGCGTTACTTTGTCTCTGGGCGTTACTTTGTCTCTGGACGTTACTTTGACTCTTGACGTTACTTTGTCTCTGGACGTTACTTTGTCTCTGGACGTTACTTTGTCTCTGGACGTTACTTTGACTATTGACGTTACTTTGTCTCTAGACGTTACTTTGTCTCTGGACGTTACTTTGCCTCTGGACGTTTCTTTGACTCTTGACGTTACATAGTCTCTGGACGTTACTTTGACTCTTGACGTTACTTTCTCTCTGGACGTTACTTTGTCTCTGGACGTTACTTTGACTATTGACGTTACTTTGACTCTTGACGTTACTTTGTCTCTGGACGTTACTTTGTCTCTGGACGTTACTTTGTCTCTGGACGTTACATTGTCTTTGGACGTTACTGTGACTCTTGACGTTACTTTGTCTCTGGACGTTACTTTGTCTCTGGACGTTACTTTGACTCTTGACGTTACATTGTCTCTGGACGTTACTTTGACTCTTGACGTTACTTTGTCTCTGGACGTTACTTTGACTCTTGACGTTACTTTGTCTCTGGACGTTACTTTGTCAGTGGCCGTTACTTTGTCTCTGGACATTACTTTGTCTCTGGACGTTACTTTGTCTCTGGACGTTACTTTGACTCTTGACGTTACTTTGACTCTTGACGTTACTTTGTCCCGGGCCCGTTACTTGACTTCTGACGTTACTTTGGTCTCTGGGCGTTACTTTGTCTCTGGCGTACGTCTGCTTACTTTTACTTAAAAAGTTTTTTTCGGGTTTAAAAAAGCTTTTACTTTGTTCGGAGTTATTTTTTTGGATTATTTGTTGGGGAATTTACTTTTTTGGACGCTTTGACCA
>NC_069417.1:45123111-45145611 GCF_026875155.1 Cherax quadricarinatus
AGAGTGCATGGACCACGGGGTGGCATGAACGACGGGGGTAGCATGGACCATAAGGGTGCCATGGACCACGAGGGTGGCATGAACCACATGGGTAGTATGGGCCATGAGGCTGGCATGGACCACGGGGTGGCGTGGACCAACAGAGTGGCATGGTCCACGAGTGGCATGGACCACAGGGGTAGCATGGACCATAAGGGTGGCTTGAACCATGAGGGTGGCATGGAGCATGAGGGTGGCATGGACGACGGGGGTGGCATGGACCACGGGGTGCCGGGGTCATCACAGCAGGTAACCTGGTCATTACACAGCACACTAATGGTCACCAATGACTGACAACCTTCTTTCTTCAGTGTCCTCCTGTCCACCTCCACCCACCTGGAGATCACTAGACTGTCCTCCTGTCCACCTCCACCCACCTGGAGATCACTAGACTGTCCTCCTGTCCACCTCCACCCACCTGGAGATCACTAGACTGTCCTCCTGCCCACCTCCACCCATCTGGAGACCACTAGACTGTCCTCCTGCCCACCTCCACCCATCTGGAGATCACTAGACTATCCTCCTGCCCACCTCCACCGACCTGGAGATCACTAGATTGTCCTACCCACCTCCACTCACATGGAGATCAGGAGACTGTCCTCCTGTCCACCTCCACCCACCTGGAGATCACTAGATTGTCCTACCCACCTCCACTCACCTGGAGATCAGGAGACTGTCCTCCTGTTCACCTCCACCCATCTGGAGACCACTAGACTGTCCTCCTGCCCACCTCCACCCATCTGGAGATCACTAGACTGTCCTCCAGCCCACCTCCACTCGCCTGGAGATCAGGAGACTGTCCTACCCACCTCCACTCACCTGGAGATCAGGAGACTGTCCTCCTATCCACCGTCACCCACCTGGAGATCACTAGACTGTCTTACCCACCTCCACTCACCTGGAGATCAGGAGACTGTCCTTCTGTCCACCTCCACTCACCTGGAGATCAGGAGACTGCCCTTCTGTCCACCTCCACCCACCTGGAGATCACTAGACTGTCCTACCCACCTCCACTCACCTGGAGATCAGGAGACTGTCCTCCTGTCCACCTCCTTCTACCTGGAGGTCACTAGACTGTCCTCCTGCCCACCTCCACCCACCTGGAGATAGATCCTGTAGCTGATCCGTCCTGCCCACCTCCACCCACCTGGAGATCAATAGACTGTCCTACCCACCTCCACCCACCTGGAGATCACTAGACAGTCCTGCCCACCTCCACCCACCGGGAGATCACTAGACTGTCCTGCCCACCTCCACCCACCTGGAGATCACGAGACTGTCCTCCTGCCCACCTCCACCCACCTGGAGATCAGGAGACTGTCCTCCTGCCCACCTCAACCCACCTGGAGATCAATAGACTGTCCTACCCACCTCCACCCACCTGGAGATCACGAGACGTCACTCCCTGACCAACCTTCCACCCACCCGGGAGATCACTAGACTGTCCTGCCCACCTCCACCCACCTGGAGATCACGAGACTGTCCTGCCCACCTCCACCCGCCTGGAGATCACGAGACTGTCCTGCCCACCTCCACCCACGTGGAGATAAATAGACTGTCCTCCTGCCCACCTCCACCCACCTGGGGATCAATAGACTGTCCTGCCCACCTCTACCCACCTGGAGATCACGAGACTGTCCTCTTGTGCACCTCCACCCACCTGGAGATCACGAGATTCCTCCTGCCCACCTCCACCCACCTGGAGATCACGAGACTGTTCTGTCCACCTCCACCCACCTGGAGATCACGAGACTATCCTCCTGTCCACCTCCACCCACCTGGAGATCACGAGACTGTCCTCTTGTCCACCTCCACCCACCTGGAGATCACGAGATTCCTCCTGCCCACCTCCACCCACCTGGAGATCACGAGACTGTTCTCCTGTCCACCTCCACCCACCTGGAGAACACGAGACTGTCCTGTTCACCTCCACCCACCTGGAGATCACGAGACTGTCCTCATGTCCACCTCCATCCAACCTGGAGATCACGAGACTGTCCTCATGCCCACCTCCACCCACCTGGAGATCACGAGACTGTCCTGTTCACCTCCACCCACCTGGAGATCACGAGACTGTCCTCATGTCCACCTCCACCCACCTGGAGATCACGAGACTGTCCTCATGTCCACCTCCACCCACCTGGAGATCACGAGACTGTCCTCTTGTTCACCTCCACCCACCTGGAGATCACGAGACTGTCCTCATGTCCACCTCCACCCATCTGGAGATCACGAGACTGTCCTCCTGTCCACCTCCACCCATCTGGAGATCACGAGACTGTCCTCATGTCCACCTCCACCCACCTGGAGATCACGAGACTGTCCTCTTGTCCAGCTCCACCCACCTGGAGATCGCGTGGCTGTCCTCCTGTCCACCTCCAAAAACCTGGAGATCACGAGACTGTCCTCCTGTTCACCTCCACCCACCTGGAGATCACGAGACTGTCCTCTTGTCCAGCTCCACCCACCTGGAGATCGCGTGACTGTCCTCCTGCCCACCTACAAAAACCTGGAGATCACGAGACTGTCCTCCTGTTCACCTCCACCCACCTGGAGATCACGAGATTGTCCTCATGTCCACCTCTACCCACCTGGAGATTACGAGACTGTTCTCCTGTCCGCCACCCACCTGGAGATCACTAGACTGTCCTCATGTCCACCTCCACCCACCTGGAGATCACGAGACTGTCCATTGTCCACCTCTACCCACCTGGAGATCACGAGACTCCTCCTGCCCACCTCCACCCACTTGGAGATCACGAGACTGTTCTCCTGTCCACCTCCACCACCTGGAGATCACGAGACTATCCTCATGTCCACCTCCACCCACCTGGAGATCACGAGACTGTCCTGTTCACCTCCACCCACCTGGAGATCACGAGACTGTCCTCCTGCCCACCTCCAAAAACCTGGAGATCACGAGACTGTCCTCCTGTTCACCTCCACCCACCTGGAGATCACGAGACTCTCCTCATGTCCACCTCTACCCACCTGGAGATTACGAGACTGTCCTCCTGTCCACCACCCACCTGGAGATCACTAGACTGTCCTCATGTCCACTTCCACCCACCTGGAGATCACGAGACTGTCCTCATGTCCACCTCTACCCACCTGGAGATTACGAGACTGTCCTCCTGTCCACCACCCACCTGGAGATCACGAGACTGTCCTCATGTCCACTTCCACCCACCTGGAGATCACGAGACTCTCCTCATGTCCACCTCTACCCACCTGGAGATTACGAGACTGTCCTCCTGTCCACCACCCACCTGGAGATCACTAGACTGTCCTCATGTCCACCTCCACCCACCTGGAGATCACGAGACTGTCCTCATGTCCACCTCATAATGGGATTTGTGACCGTGTTCTTGCTGTGCTAAGTGGTCCAAGGGTGCCCTTGATTCTAGGGTGCCCTTGTTTCTAGTGCTTCTAGGGTGCCCTTGCGTTTGTGCTTCAAGATGCACTTGCGTCATGTACAGTTTATTGAGGCAGAGAAGCTGCTGAAGATTGTTGATGGAGGGAGCAGAGCTGGAGGGTGTAGAGCTGGAGGGTGTAGAGCTGGAGGGTGTAGAGCTGGAGGGTGTAGAGCTGGAGGGTGTAGAGCTGGAGGGCGTAGAGCTGGAGGGTTAAGCTGGGTGAGAGCTGGAGGTGAGTACGAGAGCGTAGAGCTGGAGGGTAGTATGGGGCACTAGAAGGTGTAGTACTGGAGGGTGTAGAGCTGGAGGGTATAGAACTAGAGAGGGTAGAGGTGTACCTTACCCTCTGTGTACTAGAGTAAGTGTATCATGCAGGTACACTTACTCTAGTACACTTACCTACATGGTAAGTGTATGGAGGACTCCTGATAGTGTGACTAGAGTGTGTATCTGGCATGTACAGTGTACAAGTCAGAGTGTGTACTGCATGGTAAGTGTACAAGTGAGTGTACCTGCATGGTAGTGTGCCAAGTGAGTGTACCTGCATGGTAAGTGTACCAGAGTGAGTGTACCTTGCATGATAAGTGTACCAAGTGAGTGTACCTGCATGATAGTGTACCAGAGTGTACTGCAGTAAGTGTACCTGACCTGCATGATAAGTGTACAGAGTGTATCTGCATGGTAAGTGTACCAGAGTGAGTGTACCTGCATGATAAGTGTACCAGAGTGTACCTGCATGGTAAGTGTACCAGAGTGATCATGAGTGAGAGTGTACCTGCATGTAAGTGTACCAGAGTAGTGTACCTGCATGGTAAGTGTACCAGAGTGAGTGTATCTGCATGGTAAGGTACCAGAGTGATCCTGCATGGTAAGTGTACCAGAGTAGAGTGTACTGCATGGTAAGTGTACCAGAGTGAGTGTACCTGCATGGTAAGTGTACCAGAGTGAGTGTATCTGCATGGTAAGTGTACCAGAGTGAGTGTCCCTGCATGGTAAGTGTACCAGAGTGAGTGTATCTGCATGGTAAGTGTACCAGAGTGAGTGTACCTGCATGGTAAGTGTACCAGAGTGAGTGTATCTGCATGGTAAGTGTACCAGAGTGAGTGTATCTGCATGGTAAGTGTACCAGAGTGAGTGTACTGCGTAGTAAGTGTACGAGAGTGAGTGTTTACATGGATGTAAGTGTTCCAGAGTGAGGTGTCAAATGCTGCAGTTGGTAAAGTGTGTACAGAGTGAGTGTGACTGGCATGTAAGTGTACCAGAGTGAGTGTATCTGCATGTAGGTGTACCAGAGTGAGTGTCTGGCACATATAAGTGACTGAAGAGTGATGTTGTGCACAATAGGTGTAAGAGTGATGTGTGCACTATGTGGTTAAGAGTGATGGTGTGTGGGCACAATATGTGGGCTGTAAGAGTGATGGTGTGTGGGCACAGTATGCGGGGCTGGTAAGAGTGATGGTGTGTGGGCACAGTATGTGGGTTATAAGAGTGATGGTGTGTGGGCACAGTATGCGGGGCTGTAAGAGTGATGGTGTGTGGGCACAATTGTGGTTAAGAGTGATGGTGTGTGGGCACATATGTGGGCTGTAAGAGTGATGGTGTGTGGGCACATATGTGGGCTGTAAGAGTGATGTGTGTGGGCACAATAGGGCTTAAGAGTGATGGTGTGTGGGCACAGTATGTGGGCTGTAAGAGTGATGGTGTGTGGGCACAGCATGCGGGGCTGGTAAGAGTGATGGTGTGTGGGCACAGTATGAGGCTGTAATAGTGATGGTGTGTGGGCACAGCATGCGGGTGTAAGAGTGATGGTGTGTGGGCACAGTATGGGGCTGTAAGAGTGATGGTGTGTGGCACAATATGGGGCTGTAAGATGATGGTGTGTGGGCACAGCATGCGGGGCTGGTAAGAGTGATGGTGTGTGGGCACAGTATGCAGGCTGTAATAGTGATGGTGTGTGGGCACAGCATGCGGGTTGGTAAGAGTGATGGTGTGTGGACACAGCATGCGGGGCTGGTAAAAGTGATGGTGTGTGGGCACAGTATGCGGGCTGTAAGAGTGATGGTGTGTGGGCACAGCATGCGGGGCTGGTAAGAGTGATGGTGTGTGGGCACAGTATGTGGGCTGTAAGAGTGATGGTGTGTGGGCACAGCATGCGGGGCTGGTAAGAGTGATGGTGTGTGGGCACAGTATGCAGGTTGTAAGAGTGATGGTGTGTGGGCACAGCATGCGGGGCTGGTAAGAGTGATGGTGTGTGGGCACAGTATGCAGGCTGTAAGAGTGATGGTGTGTGGGCACAGCATGCGGGGCTGGTAAGAGTGATGGTTTGTGGGCACAGTATGCGGGCTGGTAAGAGTGATGGTGTGTGGGCACAGCATGCAGGCTGGTAAGAGTGATGGTGTGTGGGCACAGTATGCGGGGCTGGTAAGAGTGATGGTGTGTGGGTACAGCATGCAGGCTGTAAGAGTGATGGTGTGTGGGCACAGCATGCGTGGCTAGTAAGAGTGATGGTTGTGTGGGCACAGATGACGGCTGGTAAGAGTGATAGTGTGTAGGCACAGTATGCGGGCTGGTAAGAGTGATGGTGTGTGGGCACAGCATGCGGGGCTGTAAGAGTGATGGTGTGTGGGCACAGTATGCGGGCTGGTAAGGAGTATGGTGTGTGGGCAAGTATGCGGGCTGGTAAGAGAGATGGTGTGTGGGCAGAGTATGCGGGCTGGTAAGAGAGATGGTGTGTGGGCACAGCATGCAGGCTGGTAAGAGTGATGGTGTGTGGGCACAGTATGCGGGGCTGGTAAGAGTGATGGTGTGTGGGCACAGTATGCGGGCTGGTAAGAGTGATGGTGTGTGGCACAGTATGCGGGCTGGTAAGAGTGATGGTGTGTGGGCACAGTATGCGGGCTGGTAAGAGTGATGGTGTGTGGGCACAGTATGCGGGCTGGTAAGAGTGATGGTGTGTGGGCACAGTATGCGGGCTGGTAAGAGTGATGGTGTGTGGGTACAGCATGCAGACTGTAAGAGTGATGGTGTGTGGGCACAGCATGCGGGGCTAGTAAGAGTGATGGTGTGTGGGCACAGCATGCGGGCTGGTAAGAGTGATAGTGTGTAGGCACAGTATGCGGGCTGGTAAGAGTGATGGTGTGTGGGCACAGCATGCGGGCTGGTAAGAGAGATGGTGTGTGGGCACAGCATGCGGGCTGGTAAGAGAGATGGTGTGTAGGCACAGTATGCGGGCTGGTAAGAGTGATGGTGTGTAGGCACAGTATGCGGGCTGGTAAGAGAGATGGTGTGTGGGCAGAGTATGCGGGCTGGTAAGAGAGATGGTGTGTGGGCACAGCATGCGGGCTGGTAAGAGTGATGGTGTGTAGGCACAGTATGCGGGCTGGTAAGAGAGATGGTGTGTGGCAGTATGCGGGCTGGTAAGAGAGATGGTGTGTGGGCAGAGTATGCGGGCTTGTAAGAGTGATGGTGTGTGGGTACATCATGCAGGCTGTAAGAGTGATGGTGTGGGCACAGTATGCGGGGCTGGTAAGAGTGATGGTGTGTAGGCACAGCATGCGGGCTGATAAGAGAGATAGTGTGTGGGCAGAGTATGCGGGCTTGTAAGAGTGATGGTGTGTGGGCACAGCATGCGGGCTGGTAAGAGTGATGGTGTGGGCACAGTATGCGGGCTAATAAGAGTGATGGTGTGTGGGCACAGTATGCGGGGCTGGTAAGAGTGATGGTGTGTGGGCACAGTATGCGGGCTGTATACACAGAGGTGTATATTACAATGTGGATAAGCTGTAAACTTACCTTAGTCCCCTTGTTTGGGGTAGATTAAAATGTATTTTGTAATTAGTAACTTGGTGTGTTGGACCGGCCGTGGGACACGATGACCTCTGATATCAACTACAGGTAGACAACAGGTAGGCAGATCTGCATCAATCCATCGACAGACCAGTGTGACCTCCCTGGTCCCATGGGACGATGTCAGCGATGTCATCAGGAGATATGTCTGTGACCAGCAGCAAGACAGGCTCCACTGCGTGCCCTCTGTGACCCCCTCGCAAGCATCCAGATGAAGGGTCGCCATGCTACCCTGGAAGAATAGCAAGCAGATAGTGGTGTGCTACGTATGGGCTTCCACTTGTGGGCATTTCCTCTACCCGACTTAAGGTATCTGAAGGTGGTGGCGCTGGTAGCTGCTGGGAGACCCAGACGCATAACTTGTGGCTGTGTCCCAGTAGTCTCTGACCTCGCTTTATGTGTAAAATATACAGGTAAGCCTGGATGGCATAATGTATTTCCCACAAACATGGAGACAGACCCAAGATGTATAATAAGCTTTTGTTTTGCAACGCTTCGCCCATGATTAAGCTCTACACAGAGCAAAACGTTGTATCAGTAATAGCTGGTTCTGCAAATTGTCTTTGTTTCACACGAACACGTATGATTCTTGAGACTTACTTGGTAGATTGGTTAGGAAAAACAAGGACCCAAGAGCCACAGTAGTTGAGTGTTAAAACAACCCAGACAAAATAAGCAAAAGTCCGGTAGTTCCAGTATCTCAAAATTGCTAATCAACAGGATATTACCCATTCTGGAAATTGCTGTAACATGATATCAACAGGTCCCTCCGTAGCCGTCCGCCCCACCACCTTAGTACTACTACTACTACTACTACTACTACTACTACTACTACTACAACTACTACTACTACTACTACTCCTACTTGTACTACGCTACTACTACTACTACTATACTACTACTACTACTACCACCACTACTACTACCACTACTAGTACCACCACCTCTACCCACACGACATTTCACCTGACTCCTGTCACTATATATGCGCGTTTTCTTAGTTTTCTCTGTATTAGGACTGAAGCAGTCACTCGTGGCGGAAAGTTTCCTTTAATAAATATCCTGAACTGTACATAAGTCTCTTTTTCCACACAATCAACATTCTTTTCAGGCATATAGATTTTTTTCTACTTCGATATTGATGTTAACAAATATGTAGAGGCAGAATTTCGAGAAAGTTTACGCAAGGTAGGGCGGAGATATATTTGATTTGAAATAAGATATTGTCTGATGCGTCGGAAAACGTGTGTCTTGCCATTTTAAAGGCATTATCACAGTGTTTTGTGTAGCCTCTGGTATAAAGGTCTCAACATGGAAGAGAACATGGAATGTAGATGAATGTTTCAGAGAACCGACAAGTTGATAAATTAGACGCATGTGCAACACTTGGGTATGTTTAATGAGGAAACGTTTCGCCACACAGTGACACACACACACACGCGCACACAGCCTCTGTGTGGCGAAACGTTTCCTCATTAAAGATACCCAAGTGTTGCACATGTGTCTAATTTATCAGCACATGTAATGTTTAACTCTCTCAGAGTGTGGCCCATAACTGGCTCCCATGTATCTCGAAATCGTAAATAACACCATTGTAGACAAACCACGGTATGGGTGAGGATTGAACTCGCGGCAAGAAAGTTGTAAAACATCAGGCCAGCGCGTAAGCCACTGGGCCAGCTGGCTACGATAAGATTCATCCAAATCCCCTCAAAGCCGTTATGATGACAGCTTTGAGGAGACTGGAGCTATAGTTCATCACGGCCACGCTGGCGGGAGATTCATCTGTAAAAACTTGCATTTGTGGTCACAGTGGGACCCATGCTACCCTCACTATGGTGTATAAATATACCTAGTTGGATGAATCTTATTGTAGCCAGCTGGTCCAGTGTCTTACGCGCTAGCCCGGAGTTTTACGATCTTATTGCCGCGAGTTCAAATCCCACCCGTACCGTGGTTTGTTTACCTGGCTCTGTATTAGAATTCGTGGTTCTTTTGAACTACATGTTGAGAGAAGATGGCGTTATTTTGTTCAACCTCCACAGTAAATTATATGTTCGCTTGTAGGAATGAATGTATGTCAGTGCAGGAACTGTTACCGCTTCCTCCTGGGATGTGTTGATATGGTCTAGTGTTGGTGTTGTTGGTGCCATCTGTCACTTAGAGCCTCGTTGCTGATAATGGTATAAAATACTGTCACGTGGAAGATTAAGGCACATGTGCAACAGTTGGGTATCTTTATTGATGAAACGTTTCGCCTACACAGTAGACTTCTTCAGTCAAACACAAAGGGAGTATTGTGGCCCCTGAACGGGTCACAATGTATATAATGTATATTACCTGTTCATAGAATTTTATATTGCTTATATTTGCGATATTAGCTAAATCATAAATATATTGCTTTATATTATTATTAGACTTAGTTATATTATTAGGTAGGATATAACATTTATATATTATTCAGTGCTCATAGTTCGAGTGTTAAGTAGCTGACGGCCTTGTCTAACTACTGTAATTATCGCTCTGCTCGTTTCGTTGCCGGCTTCTCTGTAGTTGCTGGGCAGCAGCAGTCCACGGAGAGTCACGTGATCAGGGGGGTGATCACACCTCACCTGGAGCAGAGTCCGCCTGGCCTGCGCTCCTTCTTGTCTGTTGGACGTTGCTTCCAACAAGACGTGCCTCTCCAGCTCTCCTTTGCTGGCCCTTGTTGGAAGGTCGGCTCTGTTGCTTTCTTGTTGTTGGTTCTGTGTAACTCTGTTCACAGATCATGGCCTAGACTTAGTGATTTTCGACGTTGTACTGAGGTTGTGTGTCTCATAGACACTCTGAGAAACTCAGGTCCTGGGCTGTAGCTTCTGACCTAACTTGTACTGGTATCTGTGTACTGTCACAGTCGGGGATTTTCTAATGCTGAAATTAGATTCAGTAGTATGGGAGTTTTGTGACTTTTGTGGAGGATCTGCATATGGTCCCTACTTAGTGTCGTTATATTATCTCCTTGTTCCTGATTCTGTGTCGCTGTTGCTTGTTATATTGCTGTTCGGCTTATCAGTCGTATTATTATTCAAGCAATCTGTTCTGATTGCCAGGTTGGTCAAGAAGTTAGTTTGTGAGGACTTTTAGTCAGTCATTAGTTAAGTCTAGTCGAGTCGTGAGACATAGCGAACTACTTAGAGCACTTACACACATACACACAAACTTACTTGTATATATTTGTATTATGTTATTAAATGCTAACAATGTACCAGACGGTACTTAAAAGCCATAAAGATGTGATATGTACCTTCAGCACAGTACTACTGTACACGAGAGAAGTGTAGGAACTTGTATCCTATATTATATTCAATTGATTATTATAATTTACTTTGATCTTATATGCCTAGACAACTTTACTGTTATTAATAAACTTATTAAATTTTAATTTCTTTAGTTAGTAACCTACCAGTTGTAATCCTGAAGCACTATTGAATCTTACTAAATTCTAATGGATAATTGGACCAGGATACTGACTACTTGTTACAAAAACCCAGTAACAGGCTGGATGCTAGAAGGGCAGTCCTTTCTAGTATTCACTGGAGATCTCTATGCTTATTAGATATCGCGTTTTTTGTAACAGGGAGTAGTAATGAAATACAGATAATGTAATCAGTCCATCAACCTTTGAGAAAAAGTATTTGAGGTGGTCAGTCCCTCAGACTGGAGAAGAGTTCAGCTCCACGGAGTCTTAAGACTCTGTTCTCATTCTTCAGCTTCATATCGTTCCAGACCATGGAGCTGAACTCTTCTCCAGGCTGAGGGACTGACCACCTCAAATACTTTTTCTCAAAGGTTGATGGACTGATTTCATCATCTTTATTTCATTACTACTGCGCCCTCTGTATTTGACTGAAGAAGCCTACTGTGTAGGCGAAACGTGTCATCAATAAAGATCCCCAACTGCTGCACATGTGTCTTAATCTTTCACTTAGAGCCTCGTTGAAAACTGTTCCTCCTTCTTCAGTCCTATTACTTTTCCTTCTCTTCAGGATACTTGCAGTTTGCTTAGAAGTTCCTCTTCTTCCCTCCTCCAGTCTTCTACCTTAACCCTTTACACTCGTTTTTAGAATTAGTTTACTGTGAACCAGCTTCAGTTCAAGTTTGATCTTGATGCCAAGTCATTGTCCAACTGCTCTCTGATTCCCTTCTTTCCTTAATCATTCCCTATTCTTGTACTCTCTTCCCTGTACTCCGCTGTCCTCCTCGCGTGTTGGGTAGGAGGAGCGTGTGCGTATACAAAGTCATAAGGTGCGGTTTCAAGTCGACGGCGTACGTCGTTGTGAACCTAACATATGAGCAGCGTACGAGCTACGCACCTTGTCAACACAACTAGGATAATTCACCTTCATTTGGAACCAAGTGCCAAGTCTGCCCATTGTCACATTCTTGATGGTTTAACTCTTTAATATGATTACCATGAGTACCTGTGCAAGCATTTAATATTTATAATGGAATTTACGTAGAAATTCTGGCTTGGTTGAAGTACGTTTTGTGCATATATTAGCATATATAATGTAACCTTTGTGGATACCCTGAGACACTTGCAAGACTATAGCCAGCCAGATTGTTGGTGCTGCCAGAACGCACTCTGAAGAAACAGGTGAACTGTTAATATCCTGTATGTATGCATGTAATATATATATATATATATATATATAATATATATATATATATATATATATATATATATATTATATATATATATATATATATATATATATATATATATATATATATATATATATATATATATATATATATATATATATATATATATTTATATATATATATATATATATATATATACAATAAGATCAAAGTAAACAGGTGATTTCAGAATATGCAAAACAACCACTGTGAAAGAATGGTGAAATTCCAAGCGCTTGAAAGTTCACTATTCTTTCACAGTGGTTGTTTTGCATATTCTGAAATCACCTGTTTACTGTGATCTTGTTGTGTGTATATATATATATATATATATATATATATATATATATAATATATATATATATATATATATATATATATATATTATATATATATATATATATATATATATATACACGTATAATATCGAGCGAGTTGTTGGTTTTGTTATTAACTATCGTCCCAACAACTGCGACCGTTACTGTGTTATGATCCTGCAAGACCATATACTGCGACATATTTGCTACGTTCTGGTCTCCAAGACCTGTTAATGTGACACACACACACACACACCAGGGCCAGGAGCTATGAATCGACTCCTGCAACCACAACTAGGTGAGTACATAGTCCATATCATTTTTGGTAATCGTAAAACGAGAAGCAAAGAAATCTCTGAAGACCCTCTGGATGTTACTGTCCCTATCAAAGGCCTCAGGATGTTACTGTCCCTATCAAAGGCCTCAGGATGTTACTGTCCCTATCAAAGGCCTCTGGATGTTACTGTCCCTATCAAAGGCCTCAGGATGTTACTGTCCCTATCAAAGGCCTCAGGATGTTACTGTCCCTATCAAAGGCCTCAGGATGTTACTGTCCCTATCAAAGGCCTCAGAATGTTACTGTCCCTATCAAAGGCCTCTGGATGTTACTGTCCCTATCAAAGGCCTCAGGATGTTACTGTCCCTATCAAAGGCCTCTGGATGTTACTGTCCCTATCAAAGCCTCTGGATGTTACTGTCCCTATCAAAGGCCTCAGGATGTTACTGTCCCTATCAAAGGCCTCAGGATGTTACTGTCCCTATCAAAGGCCTCAGGATGTTACTGTCCCTATCAAAGGCCTCAGAATGTTACTGTCCCTATCAAAGGCCTCTGGATGTTACTGTCCCTATCAAAGGCCTCAGGATGTTACTGTCCCTATCAAAGGCCTCTGGATGTTACTGTCCCTATCAAAGGCCTCAGGATGTTACTGTCCCTATCAAAGGCCTCAGGATGTTACTGTCCCTATCAAAGGCCTCAGGATGTTACTGTCCCTATCAAAAGCCTCAGGATGTTATCTGTCCCTATCAAGGCCTCAGAATGTTACTGTCCCTATCAAAGGCCTCAGGATGTTACTGTCCCTGTCAAAGGCCTCAGGATGTTACTGTCCCTGTCAAAGACCTCAAGATGTTACTGTCCCTGTCAAAGACCTCAGGATGTTACTGTCCCTGTCAAAGACATCAAGATGTTACTGTCCCTGTCAAAGACATCAAGATGTTACTGTCCCTGTCAAAGACCTCAGGATGTTACTGTCCCTGTCAAAGACATCAAGATGTTACTGTCCCTGTCAAAGACCTCAGGATGTTACTGTCCCTGTCAAAGACATCAAGATGTTACTGTCCCTGTCAAAGACATCAAAATGTTACTGTCCCTGTCAAAGACCTCAGGATGTTACTGTTCCTGTCCCTGTCAAAGACATCAAGATGTTACTGTCCCTGTCAAAGACCTCAATATGTTACTGTCCCTGTCAAAGACATCAAGATGTTACTGTCCCTGTCAAAAACCTCAAGATGTTACTGTCCCTGTCAAAAACATCAAGATGTTACTGTCCCTGTCAAAAACATCAAGATGTTACTGTCCCTGTCAAAAACATCAAGATGTTACTGTCCCTGTCAAAGACCTCAATATGTTACTGTCCCTGTCAAAAACATCAAGATGTTACTGTCCTGTCAAAAACATCAAGATGTTACTGTCCCTGTCAAAAACATCAAGATGTTACTGTCCCTGTCAAAAACATCAAGATGTTACTGTCCCTGTCAAAAAACATCAAGATGTTACTGTCCCTGTCAAAAACATCAAGATGTTACTGTCCCTGTCAAAAACATCAAGATGTTACTGTCCCTGTCAAAAACATCAAGATGTTACTGTCCCTGTCAAAAACATCAAGATGTTACTGTCCCTGTCAAAACATCAAGATGTTACTGTCCCTGTCAAAAACATCAAGATGTTACTGTTCCTGTCAAAGACATCAAGATGTTACTGTCCCTGTCAAAGACATCAAGATGTTACTGTCCCTGTCAAAAACATCAAGATGTTACTGTCCCTGTCAAAAACATCAAGATGTTACTGTCCCTGTCAAAGACATCAAGATGTTACTGTCCCTGTCAAAGACATCAAGATGTTACTGTCCCTGTCAAAGACATCAAGATGTTACTGTCCCTGTCAAAGACATCAAGATGTTACTGTCCCTGTCAAAGACATCAAGATGTTACTGTCCCTGTCAAAGACATCAAGATGTTACTGTCCCTGTCAAAGACATCAAGATGTCACTGTCGCTCACTTTGAGCAGCGGTGGGCAAGAATCAGACAAAACGCAGAATTTAACTGTCTGTTACAAACCTGTGAACAGTAAAGCCTGCGGGGTCCACCTGCATCACACCGTCCTGTGCTCTCTCATTACTGATGACAAGTACAAGGTGTTTCACTCGTAAGAGGCCCCAGTTGGTACTCCCGTAGTTGCAACCGTCTTGTTTGTATATTATGCCTATAGTAAATGATAAGTATGTAGATGAATGGTTCAGAGAACCGACATGTTGATAAATTAGACACATGTGCAACTCTTGGGTATCTTTATTGAGGAAACGTTTCGCCACACAGTGGCTTCATCAGTCCATACATAGGAGAAGCTTGAAGAACAGCAGGAGAATGAGGTAATCAGTCCCTCAACCTTGAGTCGATGTGGTCAGTCCATCAATCTTGAATAGAATACGGCATACGTGCGGAGAAGGAGCTTATAAACCGTAGGCAGGAGAGGTGCAGCAGACATACGTTGAGGGACTGATTACCTCATTCTCCTCCTATTCTTCAAGATTCTCCTTTGTTTGGACTGATGAAGCCACTGTGTGGCGAAACGTCTCCGCAATAAAGATACCCAAGAGTTGCACATGTGTCTAATTTATCAGTAAATGATAACTCGGAGCCTCCTACAAGTTATCGTTTCACTTGTAGGAGGCTTCATCTCTGGGCCTCCTACGAGTGAAACACTGTATTTCTTCAATTACTGTCTCTACAGTTGTGGAGGACTGGAACAAACTCCCAGGTAGTACATGAATGGTATATAATATCGACAAGGTGAAGAATTAGACACGTGTACAATATCTAGGTATGTTTATTTGTAGACGTTTCGCCATCCAGTGGCTTTATCAGTACTATACATGGACATAATGTGAAGCATGTAGAACTATATGCAAAAGATAAGGTTATCAGTCCCCCAGCCTGGAGTCGATTGCATCGACTCCAGGCTGGGGGACTGATCACCTCTTAACCCCTTATGATCTTCACCATTCTCCTTTGCATTGGACTGATAAAGCCACTGTTTGGCTAAACGTTTCCTGAATAAAAATACCCAAGTGTTGCACATGTGTCTAATTTAGCACAGTACAGAGTGCACCAGCGTCGTCCTAAGGCACCCGCTTACCTTCCTTCTCTACCGTCTGTGCAAAACAAGTCTTGTATTGACACTCTTACGAAAGCGTTTGAGTGATGCATTCAGTTTTATAATGTACACGAACTGGTAAGTCTTCAACAAAAAAAAAAAAAAGGAGTTGCTGGAAATGATGAATGGTAGGTGCAACTCCTCAACATTTTAATAACAAAGGTGGTGTGCACTTGAGTGTGTGTGTGTGTTTACCATGTGGCAGCAGCGACGCTGCAGGTGGAGCCCAAGTGCTTGTTTGGTGCGCCACTTAACACATCCCCGACCAAACACCCACACAAGTGTCCGCCAGCATAAATTAGCGAATTTTTGTATTTTCATTTCGCAACATTGAACCAATGCAGCCAGTGTGGGCGGCAGGGAGGCTGGCGTCGCCTCCGGGAGGCCAGACCTCAAAGAGACCACCAGGTCTGTACATAAATGGTATATAACATAAAGAATTAGACACATGCAACAACAGAGTATATAAGATGCAACAATAGGGTATATAAGATGCAACAACAGGGTATATAAGTTGCAACAACAGGGTATATAAGATGCAACAACAGGGTATATAAGATGCAACAACAGGGTATATAAGATGCAACAATAGGGTATATAAGATGCAACAACAGGGTATATAAGATGCAACAATAGGGTATATAAGATGCAACAATAAGGTATATAAGATGCAACAACAGGGTATATAAGATGCAACAATAGGGTAATAAGATGCAACAACAGGGTATATAAGATGCAACAATAGGGTATATAAGATGCAACAATAAGGTATATAAGATGCAACAACAGGGTATATAAGATGCAACAATAGGGTATATAAGATGCAACAACAGGGTATCTGTATTTGTAGACGTTTCGCCTTCCAATGGCTTTATCAATACAATACAAGGACATGATGCGAATAATTATGTACAAAAGATGAGGTAATCGGTCCCTCAGCCTTGGAGTTGGCTGAGGGACCGATTACCTCATCTTTTGTATTTAATTCTTCATATTATATTCTTGTACTGATGAAACCACTGGATGGCGAAACGTCTACAAAAAAAAAAAAGATACCCAGATGTTGCATATATGTTTAATTCTTCACTAACAAGTCTACCATCTAGATGGGTAAGGAGGTATGTCACGTGACTAAACAGTAAAGGAAGGCACGCAGCTTCTATCATGACAACATTTCGGTTTATGCAAAGTTTTATCAAGTCAAGACTGACTTGATAAAGCTCTATACAGAGCGAAACGTTGTGGCAAAGAAACTCGCTCCACAGTGTCTTCTCTTTATTACTGTAGTTATACCTCCGTGTCCTGACCAAAACTGTTACTCCACACTGAGTAAAAAAAAAAGCGAACCATAAATTGTGCAGCAGTTGGTATCTTTATTGATGAAACGTTTCGCCTACACAGTAGACTTCTTCAGTCAAATATAGAGGCAGCAGAAGTAATGAAATGATGTAATCAGCCCATCAACCTTGGAGAAAAAGTATTTTAGGTGGTCAGTCCCTCAGCCTGGAGAAGAGTTCAGCTCCATGATCTGGAACGATATCATTTCTACTAGTCCCTTTGTATTTGACTGAAGAAGTCTAGTGTGTAGGCGAAACGCTTCATTAATAAAGATACCCAACTGTTGCACATGTGTCTTAATAGTCAGGTCCAACTCACACCCACCCATCATCCTTCAGTATAATCCTAAAACAAACACCGGATGTTATGTAATAACACCAAATGTATACCTGCAGGACCTGATGAACCAAGCATGATACAGCAGCAGCTTCACGATGCTGACATCATCATGAGTTACCTGTCTCATCCTGGGCAACCATAATGGCCTCCTAAGATGGTCAGACACACGTCTTCTCGTTGCCCATCTTGGTATAACAGAGCTGAAGCTGTGATTAAGATTTAATTTTTAGGTCAGGTTTCCCTGACAGGCTTTTGGAAAGTACGACACATGTGCAGCAGTTGAGTATTATTATTGTTGAAACGTTTCGCCAACACAGTAGGTTTCTTCAGTCAAATATAGAGGGAGCAGTAAAAATTATATTGTTCCAGACCATGGAGTTGAACTCTTCTCCAGGCTGAGAGACTGACCACCTCAAATACTTCTTCTCCAAGGTTGATGGGCTGATTACATCATTACTTCATTACTACTGCTCCCTCTATATTTGACTGAAGAAGTCTACTGTGTAGGCGAAACGTTTCATCAATAAAGATACCAACTGCTGCACATGTGTCTTAATCTTCAACTTGTAGGTATTTTATACCATTATCAACATGTTTGAAAGTATTGTTCTCACCTAGTTGTTTGTGGGGGTCGTGTCACAGCTCCTGGTCCCGCCTTTTAGCGACTAGCTACCAGAGCCCTATCGTACCTATTCTTAAAGCTATGTATGGATCCTGCATCTACTATTTCACTCTCCATATTGTTCCACTTCCTGACAACTTTAAGCCTGAAGAAATACTTTCTAACATCCCTGTGACTCAGTTGAGTTTTCCAGCTGTGCCCTCTTGTTCCTATTTCCCATCTCTGAAACATTCTATCCCTGTTCACCTTGTCAAATCCTCTCAGTATTTTGTACGTCGTTATCATATGTCCCCTAATCTTCCTGTCCTCCAGTGCCATCAAGGTGAGTTCCCTTAACTCCTCCTCATAGAACATACATCTTAGCTTAGGTACTAGTCTTGTTGTAAATCTATGTATGCACTTTCTCCATTTTCTTGATATGCTTGACATGGTGAGGGCGCCTTACTGGTGCTTCATACTCCAGTGTGGGCGTGATGTGCACGGTGTACAGTGTGGTGACTGACTTAGATGTCGAACAGCATTCTTAGATTTGTCAAAAGCGCATTTGCTGCAGCAGTTATTTGGTTGATGTGTACCTCAGGTGATATGCTCGGTGTGATGCTCACCCCAAGATACATGAGTGAAGTTTGCAGCCTTAATAATGATAATCTTTATTTCTACAAGTACATATACAAGGTATACAGACCTAGCTGACATCAGTGACATACTGCTATATAGAACATAAGTATTTTATTAATATCTCCTTTTTTTATGCCCATCATCCACTTACACACTTCGATGATATCTCCCCTCATTCTACGTCTCTCCAGAGAGGGAAAATTCAAGGCTCTAGGTCTATCTTCACACGGGAGATTCCTTATAGAGTAAATAATTTTAGTCATTATTCACTGTATGTTCTCCAGTGAGTCTATATCCATCCTGTAGTAAGGAGACCAAAACTGAGCAGCATAATCTAAATGAGGCCTCACTAGTGATGTATAGAGCTGTAAAATAACTTTCGGACTTCTGTTACTTATACTTCTTGAAATACATCCCAGTAATCTGTTAGCCTTATTGCGCACACTTAGGCACTGTTGTCTTGGCTTTAGATTTCTGCTTGTTGATGAATGGTTCAGAGAATCGACAAGTTGATAAATTACACACATGTGCAACACTTAGGTACCCAAGTGTTGCACATGTGTCTAATTTATCAGATTTCTGCTTACCATGACTCCCAAGTCTTTGTCACATTCTGTATGATCAAGCTCTACTTCACTTAGTCCATAGCTTCGAGGGTTATTTTCATTCCCAAGGACTAGGACTTTACACTTGTCCACATTGAACTTCATCTGTCACTTTTCAGACCAAGACATTAATTTGCCCAAATCCTCATGGAGTTCACTGGTTTCCTCATCAGAATGAATCATACGGCCTATTTTTATATCATCAGCAAATTTGCTCATGTCACTCGTAATTCCTTCATCAAGGTCATTAATGTAAATTATGAACAACAGTGGGCCTAAAACTGATCCTTGTGGAACGCCACTAGTGACCAGTCCCCATTCAGATTTGACCTCATTAATGGGAACTCTGCTTTCTATTGGTTAGCCATGACTCTATCCATGCTAGAACTTTTCCTCCCATGCCATGAGTTGCCACTTTTCTTAAGAGTCTCTTGTGAGGTACTCTGTCGAAGGCTTTACTGAAATCCAAATAAACAATATCATATTCTTTATTACTGTCTGCTGCCTCAAATGTTTTATTGAAGAACGTCAGTAAATTTGTCAGGCAGGAGCGACCTCTCGTGAACCCATGCTGAAATTCATTAATCAAATTATGCTCTTCAAGATGACTTCTAATAATTTATTATTTTTTATTAACACATCGGCCGATTCCTACTAAGGCAGGGTGGCCCAAAAAAGAAAAACTTTCATCATCATTCACTCATTCACTGTCTTGCCAGACGGGTGCTTTACACTACAGTTTATATAACTGCAACATTAACACCCCTCCTTCAGAGTGCAGACACTGTACTTCCCATCTCCAGCAAATTTGTTCATGTCACTTGTAATTCCTTCATCTAGGTCATTAATGTAAATTATGGACAACAATGGGCCTAAATGATTCTAATAATTTGCCTAATAAACGTCAGGTTTATTGGATGGTAATTTGATGGAATGGACTTATCCCCTGATTTGAATATAGGAACTACATTAACTATCTTCCACATCTCTGGTACAACACCAGTAAGGATGGACGCATTAAACATGCTCGTTAATGGCTGACTAAGTTCCATCTTGCATTCTTTAAGGACCCTGGAAAACAACTCGTCGGGTCCCGGTGACTTATTTTGCTTCAGTTTATCTGTCTGATAACCTTGTCCTTCGTGACAGTAATATTAGTTAATTTGAATTCTTCAGTGATTGAATAATTGTTAATTTCTGGAATCTCATTTACGTCTTCCTGCGTAAAGACTGATAAAAAAAAATCATTAAATAGAGAACACATTTCCAGTTTGTTATCCATCAGCTGTCCATTCCCAATTTTCAGAGGTCCTATTTTTTCCTTCACCTTAAACCGAACATATTGGTCAACAAGGTTAATCTCTCCTCTTTTGATGCGCCTATAAATTCCTCTTTTCTCTCCTAATAGATGCTTTAGCCTCCTGTTAACCCATTTGGGATCATTATTATTTGACCTAATTTCTCTTTGGGGAATATATATACTCTAAGCATGTTGTACATTATTAAGAAAAAAATCATAAATGCAAATCCCTTCGTAATCGTAAGTATGATCATCGTCAATAAAATCATTAGCTATATAACCCCAATCGAGATTAGACAGGTGTTCCCTAAGTCCATTATAATCGGCAGAACGAAAATCAGGGATTTTACCGTATTATCATTATTCTTGTATTCCCAGTTAATGCTAAAAGTGATGGATTTGTGATCACTTGCGCCAAACTCTTCAGCGATCTTCAGGTTATTTACGAGTGTTTCCTTATTTGACAAGACTATGTCGAGCAAATTATTACCCCTAGTAAGCTCTGTTACACACTGGTTCACAAAACAGTCCTGAACCACTTCCATAAAGTCACTGGACTCCAGATTACCTGTCAAAGAAGTCCAGTCAATTTGACTAAAGTTAAAATCCCCTAGTATCACTACGTTAGTGTGTCTAGAAGCCCTAACAATTTTGTCCCAAAGAAGTCTCCCTCTATCGTGATCGAAGCCTGGAGGTCGGTATATTACACCTACAATTAGTTTTTCTCGACCTCCTACAAACTCTACCCAAACAGATTCTGTTACTAGTCCATAAATTTTTATACCTGTTTTTATGTAACACTTTATGTTTTCTCGTACATATGCAACTCCACCCCCTTTCCCGTTATATCTATCCACATGGAGCAACTTAAACCCTTGAATATGACACTCAGCAATCATATCCCGACTCTTTAAATTATACTGTTTCAGTTATTGTAATGACATCTAAGTTCCCAGCACACGCTGTCAAACGTAATTCATTAATCTTATTTCTTGCACTGCGACTGTTAGCATAAAATATATTCATATGTTTTTTCTTCTGCACCTTCTTCCTATTCGCCTTCGCTTTTTACACAATTTCTGTAATTATCATTACCCAGTGTTACTCCATGACTGTTATTATTAAGATTCATAATATCAAAGCCTAAGTCAATATATCCACACTTTTTATTTTCCATTCCTAAACCCATACCTCTAACTAATCTTAATTTAATGTCCTAACGACACCCTCAACTGAGCTAACGAGAAAATCCACACCTACCCTAGATAGGTGAACCCCATCCCGGCGTACATGTCATTTCTACCATAGAAGTGGTCCCAGATGTCAATGAATGGTATTGCATTATCCTTACACTGTCCAGCCAACAATTAATACCAGTTACTCTGGACAACCATTCATTTCCAACACCCCTTCTTGGCAACATGACACTTATAACAGGGCTCCCTCCCTTCTTCCTAACTTCTACGCTTGCCTACATCATTGCCTCCAGCACTGAGGCAGATAATCGAATTGATCCCATGACCATTCATGATGTTGTCAAGCAGAAAACCATTCATGATGTTCAAGCAGAAAACCCTATCCATGTACCTAATATGGCTATCCCAAACAAGAACAATGTTTTTACCTTCTTTGGTGTCGTTCGGTGTGACGTTCCTAGTAGTGGACTCACATTCATCGGGTAGCACGGAGAATGGGTTCGATGTTTCCACAACAGTCTCCTGGATCTTCGTTGTTTCTACCTCTCCATCCGTCCTCTTAATCCTTAACTTTGTCCTATGCTTTCCAGCCACTGTCCAGGTTCCTTTCTTAACTTAAGGATTCACAACAGGAAGATTACTGCGAATCTTCTTATTTTCCTCAGTCAGTCACTGTTTCTCAAGCTTAGCCACCCTCAGTTCCTCCTTAAGCTGCTGGTAGAGTTGCTCAAGAGAAGACATCTTGGTTCA
>NC_069417.1:45158111-45270960 GCF_026875155.1 Cherax quadricarinatus
TGCTGTGCTGCTGCGGGCTGTTGCTGCTGCTGTTGCGTGCGCTGGCTGCTGCTGCTGCGGGCTGCTTGCTGCTGCTGTTTCTGTTGCTGCTGTTGCTGCTGCTGTTTGCCTGCCTCTGCTTTTTGGGCTGCCGTTGCTGCTGCTGTTGCTGCTGCTGCTGTTGTTTGTGCTGCTGCTCTGTTTGCTGCTGCGGGCTGTTGCTGCTGCTACTGTGCTGCGCTGCTGCTGTTCTGGTTTGGCTGCTGCTGTTGCTCCCTTGCTGTGCTGTTGCTCTGTTGCTGCTGCTTGGCAGCTGCTGTTGCTGTGCTTTTTGCTCCCTGTCTGTTGCGGGTTGCTTGCTGCTGCTTTTGGGGCTGCTTGCTGCTGTTGCTGCTGCGGGGCTGCTGTTGCTGCTGCTGCTGGTTGCTGCTGCTGTGTTGCTGCTGCTGTGCTGTTGCTGCTGCGTTGCTGCTGCTGTTGCGGGCTGCAGTTGCTGCTGCTGTTGCTGCTGCTTTGCTGCTGCTTTTGCTGCTGCTTTGCTGCTGTTTTGATGCTGGCGTAGTATACTAACTAACGTTTAGTTGTTAAGCATTGTTTTTTGTTTGTTTGTTTGCCGCACGTTTTTATTATTAATTTTATTGATATTATTTATTATTATTTTATTTTATTTTATTATTATATTTTTATTATTATTGCTGTTATCTAAGAAAGCGTCAACCACTTTGGGTGTGTGCTGAACGCAGCTGCGTTGGTGTCATGTCAGGTGACTTACTGAGATGTTGCGTCACTTCAACATCTGAAGGTGACTTACTAAATTTGTTCGTCACTTCCAACACTGCTAAAAGGAACTTACTGAGATGTTGCGTCACTTCCAACACTGCTGAAGGTGACTTACTGAGATGTTGCGTCATTTCCAACATGCTGAAGGTGACTTACTGAGATGTTGCGTCATTTCCCAAAACACTGCTGAAGGTGACTTACTGAGATGTTGCGTCACTTCCCAAACCCACTGCTAAAGGGTTTGACTTACGAGATGTTGCGTCATTTCCAAAACACTGCTGAAGGTGACTTACTGAGATGTTGCGTCATTTCCCAAAACACTGCTGAAGGTGACTTACTGAGATGTTGCGTCACTTCCAACACTGCTGAAGGTGACTTACTGAGATGTTGCGTCACTTCCAACACTGCTGAAGGTGATGTACTGAGATGTTGCGTCACTTTCAACACTGCTGAAGGTGACTTACTGAGATGTTGCGTCACTTCCAACACTACTGAAGGTGACTTACTGAGATGTTGCGTCACTTCCAACACTGCTGAAGGTGACTTACTGAGATGTTGCGTCACTTCCAACACTGCTGAAGGTGACTTATTGAGATGTTGCGTCACTTCCAACACTGCTGAAGGTGACTTACTGAGATGTTGCGTCACTTCCAACACTACTGAAGGTGACTTACTGAGATGTTGCGTCACTTCCAACACTACTGAAGGTGACTTACCGGGAGATTTGCGTCACTTCCAACACTGCTGAAGGTGACTTATTGAGATGTTGCGTCACTTCCAACACTGCTGAAGGTGACTTACTGAGATGTTGCGTCACTTCCAACACTGCTGAAGGTGACTTACTGAGATGTTGCGTCACTTCCAACACTATTGAAGGTGACTTACTGAGGTGCTGTGTCACCTCCAGCACTGTTGAAGGTGATCACAGGCACCCGTCAGGCTCAAGAGCTGTGTACTCCAACAAGGTGCAGGTATCAGGCTACTGAGGGTTGTATTAACTGGTCATCCAACAATAAGATATAATGGAGGAACACTGCAGTAAGCCTGTTGGCCCATACTAGGCAGGTCCTTCACAAATTCAACCGAATAAACAGAATAAACGCTACCCAAGCAATAAGCTTTGATCATTCTATTTACTCAGGTGCAAGTCCCACTCAAATCCAACCCCTCTCACTCATGTATTTAGCCTAAATTTGAAACTACTCAAGGTTTTAACTTCGATAACCGTACTAGGCAGACCATTCCACTCATTTCCAAACCAGTACCTTCCTATATCCTTTCTAAATCTAAACTTAACTGATTTGAATCCATTATTACGGGTTATCTCTTGGAGAGATATCCTCAAGACCTTATTAATATCCCCTTTGTTAATACCCAACTTGTAGATGAATGGTTCAGAGAACCGACACGTTGATAAATTAGACACATGTGCAACTCATGGGTATCTTTATTGAGGAAACGTTTCGCCACACAGTGGCTTCATCAGTCCATACAAAGGAGAGTCTTGAAGAACAGGAGGAGAATGAGGTAATCAGTCCTTCAACCTTGAGTCGATGTGGTCAGTCCATCAATCTTGAATAGAATGCAGCATATGTGCAGCAGTCGTAGGTGGTGTCACATTTGTTCAATGTGGAAGTAGGTCATGCCCAAGGGTTAGACCTACTTCCACATTGAACAAATGTGACACCACCTAGGACTGCTGCACCTCTCCTGCCTACGGTATATAAGCTACTTCTCCGCACATATGCTGTATTCTATTCAAGATTGATGGACTGACCACATCGACTCAAGGTTGAGGGACTGATTACCTCATTCTCCTCCTGTTCTTCAAGACTCTCCTTTGTATGGACTGATGAAGCCACTGTGTGGCGATACGTTTCCTCAATAAAGATACCCATGAGTTGTACATGTGTCTAATTTATCAATATCCAACTTCCACTTATACACTTCGATCAGGTCTCCGCTCATTCTTCGTCTTACAAGTGAATGTAGTTTAAGGGTCTTCAGTCTTTCTTCATACGGAAGATTTCTAATGCTATGTATTAATTTATATCCATTCTGTAATATGGAGACCAGAACTGAGTTGCGTAATCTAGGTGAGGCCTTACTAATGATGTATAAAGCTGCAGTATAACCTCTGGACTTCTGTTGCTTACACTTCTTGATATAAATCCCAGTAATACATTTGCCTTATTACGTACGTTTAGGCATTGCTATATTGGTTTAATTAAGGTTGCTTCTTACCATAATCCCAAGTCCTTTTCGCAATCTGTATGGCTATGCTCTACGTTATTTAACTTATAAGTGCAAGGGTTATGGACACTCCCGAGCTTCAGAACCTTGCATTTATCTACACTGAACCGCATCTGCCACTTTTCTGACCACGAATTGAGTTTCTCTAAATACTCCTGAAGTTCCTTGACATCTACGTTTGAATCAGTTATCCTACCTATCTTTGAGTCATCGGCGAATTTGCTCATATCACTAGTAATTCCCTCATCAAGGTCATTGATATATATTATAAACAACAACGGCCCTGTGGAACACCACTTGTTACAGATCCCCACACGGATTTAACCCCATTTATGCACACTTTCTGCTTCCTGCTCGTGAGCCATGACTCGATCCATAACAGCACTTTTCCGCCAGTGCCATGAGCTGCCACTTTGTTTAACATTCTCTGGTGCGATACTCTATCAAAAGCCTTACTAAAATCTGAATAAACAAGATCGAATTCTTATCGTGATCAACAGCCTCAAAAGCTTTACTGAAGAAAATTAATAAATTAGGCATGAACGGCACTTCGTGAATCCATGCTGAGTATCATTAATCCAGTTATGCTTATATGTATGTATAATGTTCGCCAAGACCAGGGTCCTGGCACTGGTCTTAATCTTGAGATGACCCGTCTCTGGCTCCTGAAGGAGAATTGATTCTTCATTGTTGCAGCATATGCTGCTCAAGCACTGTTCTGGACAGTTCAGCTAGTGTGCCTCATAAACGACCATGATTGGTACTGAGGTTACTCCATCTCAGCTGCTTCCTGAGCTGGAGACTGGGCTCTGTCCGCTCTGATAATCTGCAGATTCATGGCATCCACTGTCTCCTCCTCTGTCAGTAAGCATACCCTCAGGAGTGTGCTGACCATCTGCCGAAACATGCTCTGTTGTTCCGTGGAGGTGATTGTGTTGGAGATAATATCCATGAATGCCTTGATGAGTGTTAAGAGATCCTCCCTGTTGAGGGCCTGCGTTGTCGGTGGGTTCGAAGCAGTGTATATTATATGGGCTGTTGAAATCTGTGGGGACTGCTGAGGGTTGTATTTCTTTACTGTGCACACCGTAGCCTGTTGCTGTATGCCGAGTTAGGTAGCCGGCATCTGCTGGTGAGGTGCAGGCACAGCCTGCATAGTGGCTGTGCCGGGCAAGGATTACTTGTGTTGCCGTGTTATGGCCGGTGGGGGCTCGTGTATGCCGTCTGCTGATTGCGTTGCCCAGATGTTTCCTGTTGGCGCCACTTGTTCCTCATGTTGTTGTTTCTTGTGGGGGAGGATGCTCCTGTTCATGACGCCTGGTTGAGTCTTCAAGGGTCGGAAATTCCTGGACATTGAGTTGGGTTGCCTGATGAGAATTCTGCAGTATGGCAGGATTCTCTGCACCCATTGTCTGCTGAGGGTGATGCTCTGTCATAGCCTGCTGTCTCGTTATTGGCGTCTTTCAGGCCTCACGAATTCTAGCGAGCCTCTTGGGGCATCGAGGGTTCCAGGCATGGTGTTTCTGCCTGCAATTCGGGCATCGTGGAGTGGGTGGCGATGCATTCTTCAGCTTGGTGATGCATTCCTCGGTAGAGTGGGGTTGGCTGCAGACACCGCAGATTACTTTGTTCGGACAGAGTGCACCCAGGTGTCCGTAACGCTGGCACTTGAAACGGCGAACTGGTTCTACCGTGAAGGTCCTGACATTGCACCTGCCCCAAAAACCGAGGTCCAGCTGGGATGGCAGCGGTCCTACATGCTGAATGAGGACCTGCCGGGTTGGTGCGTTGCCTGCCGACTTTGCCTTGAGACGCTGAGCTGACACGACACTGGGGTGAGCTGCTACTACCTCGATGGGCATCATCAGCGGGTATCGCATCATTACACCCTTGGTGATCTGCCGAGAATCTAGTTCCTCCAGGGTGAAGGAGCGGTCTGTCTCCATGACTCTCTTCAAGGTGGTATACATTTCCCTGTTGATAGGAGTCAGTATTGGTTCTCCCCTCAGGTTGAACCATATCTTGAACCTCAGTTCTTGCCGTGTTTCCAGGTGTGTAACTACGCCATAGTGGGTTACACACCTTTACCTTGAATCTGGAAGGTGATTTGAGCTGGTTTACCTGCTCCTTGGAGGGACAGCGCGTCTTACTGTTGTTCACATTGATCCATCCTTCCGTATTCGCTGGCTGCATGGTTAGGCTTCTCAGATCTGGAGACTTCCTCTGATGACACGGAGTGGTCTCGCAACTTCTTCGCTAGGATTGCGCCCCACATTTCTAAATCCGAGTCGTCCATTTCTAAATCTGAGTCCTCCGTCATGTCCCTGGAACATCGTGACCTCTTCCTTTCGGCAGAAGCCATGTGTCTGTCCACGTACGTCTGACTTCTTAAAATATCAGCTATAATTGACTAGTAATTTGCCTACAATTGAGGTCAGGCTTATTGGGCGGTAATTTGACGGTAACAACTTGTCCCCTGATTTAAAAATAGGTATTACATTAGCCATCTTCCACATATCAGAAACTACACTTGTTTGAAGATATAAATTAAAAATATTAGTCAATGGTTCACAAAGTTCCATTTTGCACTCCTTAAGAACTTTGAAAAAAGTTCATCAGGGCCCGGGGATTTATTTTGCTTCAGTCGGTCTATCTGTTTGATTACATAATTTATTGGCTTCAGACCCATTATAAAACCTAATTATTGGGATATTATTTGTGGCTTCTTGAGTGAAAACCGAGAGGAAATCATTATTAAAAATCGAGCACATTTCATTCTCTTTGTCAGTAAGATGTTCTATAAATCTGGAAGAAACCTTTTGGATTAGTTTTCGAATCCTTAGCGACTTTAATTTCGTAGTCCTGTTTAGCTTTTCTTATCCCCTTTTTAGCGTCCCTCTTAATGTCAATATACTGATTCATAAGATGACCTTCACCTCTTTTGATTCACCTATAAATTCCTTTCTTCTGCCCTATACGACATTTAAACTTATTATTCATCCATTTGGGTCATTTCTATTCGATCTAATGTCTTTATACAGGATAAATGTTCTTTGGACAGCATGTATAGTGTTTAGAAAACTGTCATATTGATAGCTCTCTTCGTTATCCAGTCAAGAGATGATAGGAGTTCTCTAAGCTCATTGCAATCTGCTAAGCAAAAATCTGGTACCGTTACTGAGTTGTTCCTACTATCATATGCTATTCAATGCTGAAGATGGTCACTTGCGCCAAGTTCCTCTGTAATTTCTAAATTATTAACAAGGGTTTCCTTGTTTACCAGAACCAAGTCAAGCAGGTTATTTCCCCTTGTAGGTTCTGTCACAAACTGCTTTAAAAAACAATCCTGAACTACCTCTAAGAAGTCATTAGATTCTAAATTTCCAGTCAAGGAATTCCAATCAATCTGACTAAAGTTAAAGTCCTCTAGAATTACTACGGTATTCTGCCTTGTGGCATTTATAATTTCCTCCCAGAGTAGTCTCCCTTGGTCTCTATCTAAGTTTGGGGGATGGTATATCACGCCTAAAATCAAATTTTCATGCCCCTCAAAAAATTCTATCCAGACAGACTCTGTATGTGTTATATCAGACTTTATTCCCGTTTTTATGCAACAGTTCAAGCGATCTCGGACATACAGTGCCACCCCACCCCCCTTCCCGATACTTCTGTCTACTTAGAACAATTTAAAACCCTGAATGTGACATTCAACAGGCATGTTCCGATTTTTCGTATTAAATTACGTCTCAGTTATGGAAAATATATCAATTGTACCAGCACTAGCAATTAATCTCAACTCGTCTATCTCATTCCTAGCACTACGACTATTGGTATAACATAAGCAGACCTTCCTTTCTCTTTTCCCTTCCTGCTCATTTCTGTTTTTCCACTATGCCTATTACTGTCCTTGTCACCTAGTGCCACTGGCTTTCCAATACCCAACTCATTCTGCCCATTACTGGTTACCCTAAAACTCACAATATTACTACACTGGGACTTCACTGTTTTCCCCCTAAAGCCCATACCACTAACTATTTCTAGTTTAAAGCCCTAACACAATGGTTCTCAACTAGTTTCAGCATGGTCCACCAACCCAATTATAAAAATATCGCGGACCATTTCATTTTTTTACTAATGATATAAAGGCCAAGACAACAGACAATTTGATTTGGAATATATTTCTTATAAACAGAAATTCGAGAAGTGATATAAAATAATAAATATCTAACATTTTGTTCTGAAATATATATCATACAAGCATAATTTCCTGAAAATAAATTAATATATACCTAAGATTTTTCTGTGAAATTTCTTTCTAAAGAACATAATTTTGAAATTATGAAGTATTTTGAAATATGATTATTTCAGTTTTGCTTGTAGCCAGACTTTTGTATTTTCTTCTCACTGACAAGCTTTTCAATGTTAGAAGTGGTACTTGATAATGTACAACGGATATCACTTTCAACTGCAAGCCGATTCCTCTCTTTGGACTTAATGTGCAACAAACATGCAAATCCATTCTCACATATGTAAGTTGATGCAAATACCAAAAGAAATCTGACTGCGTGTGTTGACAGATTTGGGTAAATAACAATCATATTGGTCAAGAATTTTTCCATGGTAGACCGCTGGTACACATCTTCAGCTGCCAAATCATTTTTCAGGTCCAAGAACTCCTCCTATATAGCCTCTGGAACACCACGAACATCTCTTACGAATGGATTCCTGATGAAAGAAAACCCATCCCTTGTCATGTCCACCTCCGGAAAGTATCATCCCGCAGCTTTTGTACATGATGGAGAATATGCGCCTGAATGACTTCCTTTTCCCCTAGCATGGCATCCACACATGGAAATTGAACTAAATTTTTACCTTCGACTCTTCCGATCCAGAGTTCTAATTTCTCAAGAAAAGCCTTGATAATTCATTGGTGAGAGAACAGATTTGATCCATTCCCTTGCAGATGAAGATTCAGTTTGTTTAAGATACCAAAAATATCGACAATGTATGCTAGTTCTAATTCTGACAGTTCCAGCATATTTGTAAAACCTTCTTTCCCTCAAGACTGGAGAAATAAAATCAATTCTTCTCTCAGTTCAAAAAATTCTGTTGGCTACATTTCCTGGTGACAATCACCGTACAGAAGTGTAGAACAGAAACACCTCAAAGTCGGAACCCATGTTCTGGCATAATTTTCTGAACAGTCTGGTGTTCACTGCTGACGATTTGATATATTTAACCACCTTCACCAATCCTTTGAAAATGGTATTCAGGTGATCAGGTAGTGTTTTTGATGTCAGTGCCTCTCTGTGAATGAAAGAGTGAACTCCGGTTACCACTGGAGTTACGCTGTTTCACCAACGCTTGAAAGCTTGATCTTGAGCTTAGCATCGCAGGTGCACCATCAGTGATAACACACACCAAATTTACCCAATCCAGACCATTTACTTCAGAGAAATTGTTAATAATTTCTAACACATTCTGAGCCCTTGTGGTGGTATCAAGAGTCTTACAAAAGAGAAACTCGTCTTTGAAGTCTCCCTCAACCATGCATCGTGCAAATATGTTAAGTAAAAGGACACAGATGCAACTAATCTGGCATTTTATTGTGGCAACGTTTCGCTCTCCAGGAGCTTTATCAAGCTCCTGTCATAGCCTCCACAGGGTATAGTGTAAACCCCTGCATTGACCGATTCATGGTACTTGGGTTTTGTCCTGGTTTGATCCTTTACTGAAGTGCTGGAAGCGATGGCGACTCTAGTGTTAGCTTGTGCTAGTGTTTTAGAAACGTTCAATGCAACCTGGCTGTTGGGAAGAATTATAACTTTGTTAGGAGTCGTGTTGGTGCGTGGAGAATTGATCTGAAGAGGTCTTTTCTTGCAGTCTTTGATGAACAAGGAAGGAAAATGTAAATCACTGAAGGTTTGGTGAATGTATGTACATTTCTCGTCAAGAAGCTCAGGACTACAAATTCGGAATGCTCTTAGGAAAAATCCGATGATAATGCCTCTTTTTGTCCTAGGACCTTGACTGGAATAGAAGTGTGTGAGATCATTTTTATTTGTAAGGTTCCGGTAAACTTGAAATCTTAGATTGTTATCTGCTTTGTGAATGAGAACGTCTAGGAAAGGTAGCTTGTCGCTGGACTCTTCTTCTAGTGTAAACTGGATCGCCGGTTCAGCTGCGTTGAGCCTTGCCTGAAGATTCCGTACATCAAAACGTTTGGGAGTTATTACGAGGACGTCGTCCAGGTAACGTAACCAAGTGACGCTTCATGGGATGATGTTGGCGAAGTGTTCAGCCTCTAGTTGGCTAAGACGACGATGATGGGGGACCCCATTCCCATGCCGTAGGTTTGTTTGGAGAGCCTGTTATTGAAAGAAAAACAATTGAAATTAACGCAGAGTTCAATCAGGTCAACAAAATCTCTGGGAGGTAGAAGATTAAAGTCCTGATTGACTTTACGTCGTAGAACGTCAATGGCTTGTGTGGTGGGTACTTTAGTGAAGAGGGAAGTCACGTCCAGACTACTAAGTTTCTTGTTTTGGATGGAGAAGTCTCTGATGCGGTTGAGATGGTCGCCTGAATGCTTAAGATGAGCGGGGCTGATTGTTCCTAGAAGTCAGGAAAGATGTTTGGCAAGAACTCTGGCTAGTTTGTATGGTGCACCGCCTATACCTGACGTGATTGGTCTGAGAGGAATGTTAGGTTTATGAGTCATAGGTACTTGATACCCAGCTGGTTTAGGGTTGCTGGGTATCAAGTACAGATGTTTCTTCCCTTCACTAGTGCGTTTCAGTATTTGTCTGGTTTTATATAGGAAATCTTTGGTGAGTGTCTCCCACTGCTGTGTGTTGATGGGTTCGTATGTGGACTGGTCATTCAAAAGGTGCATCATTTTGGTGTTGTATTCACTGGTGTTGAGTATGACGACTCCACCTCCTTTGACGGCGGTGGTGACGATAATACTTGGGTCATTAGGAAGGTCCTTTAGAGCATTGATATACCGCTTGGGAAGATTAGTAGAAGGCTCACATAAAGCTGTGGTGAGAATGCCTTCTATATAACCCTTAACTAATTACGAGAAACAAGCGCTCAGTCTGGGTCTCAAATTTACCACTGACCTACACCAACCAAACTCAACTAAACTTAGTCACCAGACACCACAGACACAGTGGTAGTAACTTCCAGGAAGGTTATATACAGGGCATTCTCACTGCATTCTCTCCTTGGCAAAATGCCACATATCACAGAGTTCCCTCCCTTCTTCCTAATTCTCTCTTGCTGACCTATACCCGCTAATCAGGTCCTCACTCCTACGTCTGCCAACATCGTTGCCTCCAGCACTGAAACAGATAATAGGATTGCTCCCATTACCTCGCATGATGTCGTCCAGATGGTTAACAATATCCTTCATCCCAGCCCTAGCCTCTTGTGTTGGCGAAACGTTTCAACGTTAAAGATACCCTACTGTTGCACATACCTAAGCATTTCCTTAGGCGTGTGCAAAAGTTGATTAGTACTTGAGGTGTGGAAAAAGGCACTTATGTACAGTTCGGGACATTTATTAAAGGAAACGTTTCGCTACGAGTGGTGTAAATATATAATATATATAATATATATATATATAATATATATATAATATTATAATATATTATATATATATTATTTTATATATAATATATGTCGTACCGAATATGTAAAACTTGCGATCTTGGCTTAAATAGCAACGCTTATCTTGCCATATAGGACAAGCGAAAATTTGTGAATGCAATAATTACGCCAAAATCATTCTGAACCTAACAAAAAAAATATATTTCGTTGTGTTTGTTTAGTATTAAATTACTGTAAACGTATTTAAAATATATTTAATTGGGTTAGGCTAAAATAAATTACACCAGTTATAATAAGGTTAGGTAAGTTTTCTAAGATTCTTTTGGTGCAAAATAAAAAATTTTTACATCAACATTAATGAAAAAATATATCTTTAAATGTATAAGAGAAAACTTTAGAATGGACTTAATTTTAGATGAGTTCTTGCTAATTGACCAGTTTTACATATGCGGCACGACATATATTCTTTCAACGTACCAGCAGTATCCCACCGAGGCGGGGTGGCCCAAAAGAAAAAACTGAAGTTTCTCCTTTTAAATTTAGTAATATATACAGGAGAAGGGGTTACTAGCCCCTTGCTCCCGGCATTTTAGTCGCCTCTTACGACAAGCATGGCTTACAGAGGAAGAATTCTGTTCCACTTCCCCATGGAGATAAGAGGAAATAAACAAGAACAAGAATTAGAAAGAAAATAGAAGAAAACCCAGAGGGGTGTGTATATATATGCTTGTACATGTATGTGTAGTGTGACCTAAGTGTAAGTAGAAGTAGCAAGACATACTTGTAATCTTGCATATTTATGAGACAGACAAAAGACACCAGCAATCCTACCATCATGTAAAACAATTACAGGCTTTCGTTTTACACTCACTTGGCAGGACGGTAGTACCTCCCTGGGCGGTTGCTGTCTACCAACCTACTACCTACAAACGACATATATATATATTATATATATAATATATATATATATATATATATATATATATATATATATATATAAACCAGGAGTCAGGTGGGGTATCGCGTGGATAGAGGTGGTAGTGGTAGTGGTGGTGATAGTAGTAGTAGTAGTAGTAGTAGTAGTAGTAGTGGAACTAATGTACCTGAGGTACTAATCAACGTTGCACACACCTAAGCCCAGCACACACACCCACCCCTTCTCGTATATTTGTTCAGTCTTTTTTTTAACTACCCAAGGTTTTAACTTCTATTACCCTACTCTGAAGATTGTTCCACGCATCCACAACTCTGAAAACCAGTACTTACCTACGTCCTTTCTGAATCTAAATTTATTTAATTTAAATCCGTTATTTACGGTTCTTACTTTATTCAATATCCTCAGTATTTTATTAATATCGCGAAGTTATAGCTGTTTCGCTACGAGTGTCAAAACATTTATTTTAATAAATGTTCTGAGGTGATACCTTGTCGGTATCACCAGACCTTTTCTTACGATATACACTATCCATTTTCCTGGCCACCATCTTGAATTTCTGCAAATTGTACAAGATACTCAATGCTGCAATGGTGGTATTGATGGGTTCCTGCACCAGGGACCCGTAAGCATAATAAATTTGCAATTCCAGATTCACCAATAAACTGATAAGGTGGCGGCCGGACTAATGTGGGTTGGTGGTGAGGCAGTGGGCAGATTTCTCTCCGTATGCGCGGCTATTCGCGTCGTCCTGACAAACGAATCCGGCTCCGGGAACGGAGATACCGAATCCGGCTCGGATACGAAAGTATCTGCGAGGGAATTCATCATATCATCTATAATCAGCATTTTTAAGGTTGAGCATGCGAGGAAGCTGGTGCCATAAGAGATGACGTAGATCATTGGCATACTCCAGATATCAGGATTCATGAGTGTTATGAAGGAGTAATGGCTCTGTGTGGGTCACCGAAAGACCTCGGGTGAGAGGAAAGCGGTTAGGTCCCAGACCGTGCATCCTGGTTGATGAAGATTAAGACACAAGTGCGACAGTTGGGTATCTTTATTGATGAAATGCTTCGCTTACACAGTAGGCTTCTTCAGTCAAATACAGAGGTAGCAGTAGTAATGAAATAAAGATTATTTAATCAGTATATTAACCTTGGAGAAAAGTGAGGTGATCAGTCCCTCAGTCTGGAGAAGAGTTCAGCTCCACTTGTTGGTATTTTATACCATTTTCAACAGCATCCTGGTTGATAGCCTGGTACATCAGGTTATTGTGGTAAGAGTGGAGGGGATATGTATCGTTCGTCAACCTGATTGAATTGGAAGTGGCTTCTGGTGGTTTTACGTCATAAGCGGGTTGACAAACGGGAAGCCGACCCGATCCGAATTGAATCATGGAGCAAGACTTGTCGTCGGGTTACGTGCTGAGGCAGGAACCCTGGAGACTCTCCCTCACAAATTCAAGGACATAATTGAATTTATATTGATAAAACCACTGGATGGCGAAACGTCTACAATAAAGATACCCGGATGTTGCACATGTGTCTAAATTTTCATCTTGTCGGTATTGTATACCATTCATGTGCAACAGTTAGGTATCTTTATTCCGAAACGTTTCGCCTACTCAGCAGGCTTCTTCAGTCGAATACAGAAGAGTGAGCAGAAGCAGTGGAGATGTGAAGACGATATAATGAGTCCATCATCCTTGATGACTACGTCTTCAAGGACGATGAACTGATTACATCATTATTATTTCATTACTAGTGTTCCCTGTGTGATGAATGGTTTTGAAAACCGACAAGTTGAAGAATTGAGACACTTATGCAACATATGGGAATCTTTATTGAAGAAACGTTTCGCCACACAGTGACTTCATCAGTCGAGTACAGAAAAGTTGATAGAAGCAGAAGAGACGTGAAGATGTAATCAGTCCATCACCCTTGAAGTTTTGAGGTGGTCAGTCCCTCAGTCTGGAGAGGAGTATTGTTCCATAGTCTGAAACAATATGGAGTTGGAGTGGCAGGATGGAGCCTTATATACCGCCAGGAGGTGAGATGTAGGCCACTAGTAGAGGTAAGAATGTAGTCGTTGGGAGGTCACGTCCCTCTCAACGACTACATTCTTACCTCTACTAAATTCCCAGTCAAAAAATTCCAATCAATCTGACTAAAGTTAAAGTCCCCTAGAATTACTATGTTATTGTGCCTTGAGGTGGTGAGTCCCTCAGCCTGGAGAAGACTTCAGCTCCACACTTCATGTTGTAACCCTCAGAGTCTTGTAAGTGACTGATGATTCTGGTGTTTTGTTAAGTCACCAGAGGAAACGAAGGCGTGGGACAGAGGGGGGAGGAATTGGGAACATTGTGAATTGAGTTTTAAGGTAGCATTTAGGATGAGTTTTAAGGTAGCATTTAGGATGAGTTTTAAGGTAGCATTTAGGATGAGTTTTAAGGTAGCATTTAGGATGAGTTTTAAGGGAGTATTTAGGATGAGTTTTAAGGTAGCATTTAGGATGAGTTTTAAGGTAGCATTTAGGATGGGCTTTAAGGGAGTATTTAGGATGAGTTTTAAGGGAGTATTTAGGATGAGTTTTAAGGGAGTATTTAGGATGAGTTTTAAGGTAACATTTAGGATGAGTTTTAAGGGAGTATTTAGGATGAGTTTTAAGGTAACATTTAGATGAGTTTTAAGGGAGTATTTAGGATGAGTTTTAAGGGAGTATTTAGGATGAGTTTTAAGGTAACATTTAGGATGAGTTTTAAGGGAGCATTTAGGATGAGTTTTAAGGGAGTATTTAGGATGAGTTTTAAGGTAACATTTAGGATGAGTTTTAAGGGAGCATTTAGGATGAGTTTTAAGGTAGCATTTAGGATGGGCTTTAAGGGAGTATTTAGGATGAGTTTTAAGGGAGTATTTTAGGATGAGTTTTAAGGTAACATTTAGGATGAGTTTTAAGGGAGCATTTAGGATGAGTTTTAAGGGAGTATTTAGGATGAGTTTTAAGGTAACATTTAGGATGAGTTTTAAGGGAGCATTTAGGATGAGTTTTAAGGGAGTATTTAGGATGAGTTTTAAGGGAGCATTTAGGATGAGTTTTAAGGGAGTATTTAGGATGAGTTTTAAGGGAGCATTTAGGATGAGTTTTAAGGGAGTGTTTAAGATGTGTTTTAAGGGAGTATTTAGGATGTGTTTTTAAGGGAGCATTTAGGATGAGTTTTAAGGTAACATTTAGGATGAGTTTTAAGGGAGCATTTAGGATGAGTTTTAAGGGAGTATTTAGGATGAGTTTTAAGGGAGCATTTAGGATGAGTTTTAAGGTAGCATTTAGGATGAGTTTTAAGGTAGCATTTAGGATGAGTTTTAAGGTAGCATTTAGGATGAGTTTTAAGGGAGTATTTAGGATGAGTTTTAAGGTAGCATTTAGGATGAGTTTTAAGGTAGCATTTAGGATGGGCTTTAAGGGAGTATTTAGGATGAGTTTTAAGGGAGTATTTAGGATGAGTTTTAAGGGAGTATTTAGGATGAGTTTTAAGGTAACATTTAGGATGAGTTTTAAGGGAGTATTTAGGATGAGTTTTAAGGTAACATTTAGAATGAGTTTTAAGGGAGTATTTAGGATGAGTTTTAAGGGAGTATTTAGGATGAGTTTTAAGGTAACATTTAGGATGAGTTTTAAGGGAGCATTTAGGATGAGTTTTAAGGGAGTATTTAGGATGAGTTTTAAGGTAACATTTAGGATGAGTTTTAAGGGAGCATTTAGGATGAGTTTTAAGGTAGCATTTAGGATGGGCTTTAAGGGAGTATTTAGGATGAGTTTTAAGGGAGTATTTAGGATGAGTTTTAAGGTAACATTTAGGATGAGTTTTAAGGGAGCATTTAGGATGAGTTTTAAGGGAGTATTTAGGATGAGTTTTAAGGTAACATTTAGGATGAGTTTTAAGGGAGCATTTAGGATGAGTTTTAAGGGAGTATTTAGGATGAGTTTTAAGGGAGCATTTAGGATGAGTTTTAAGGGAGTATTTAGGATGAGTTTTAAGGGAGCATTTAGGATGAGTTTTAAGGGAGTGTTTAAGATGTGTTTTAAGGGAGTATTTAGGATGTGTTTTAAGGGAGCATTTAGGATGAGTTTTAAGGTAACATTTAGGATGAGTTTTAAGGGAGCATTTAGGATGAGTTTTAAGGGAGTATTTAGGATGAGTTTTAAGGGAGCATTTAGGATGAGTTTTAAGGGAGTATTTAGGATGAGTTTTAAGATAGTATTTAGGATGTGTTTTAAGGGAGTATTTAGGATGTGTTTTAAGGGAGTATTTAGGATGAGTTTTAAGATAGTATTTAGGATGTGTTTTAAGGGAGTATTTACGATGTGTTTTAAGAGAGTATGTAGTTCGTGCGGTAGGCACTAACAGCTTGGTTGATCACGTCATTAACCAGGGGGGTGCCTGGTCTGGGACCTGGTCGCGGGGGGCGGTGACCCCCGAAATCGTCTCCAGGTAACCTTCAGGTATGGGTCATGGCTTGCCTTTGACAAGAGTGTGTTTGTGTTTGTGAGGATGTACTCTTGTGAGTACTCACCTGTTCACCTATTCACTGGTTACTAGGTCCACTCCTGCTCCATGAGCTTTATCGTACCTCTTCATAAAGCTATGTATGGATCCTGCCTCCACTACATCACTCTCCAGACTATCCCACTTCCTGACAACTCTATGACCGAAGAAATACTTCCTAACATCCCCGTGACTTATCTGAATCTTCAGCTTCCAGTTGTGACCCCTTGTGTGTCTGTGTGTGTGTGTGTGTGTGTGTGTGTATGTGTGTGTGTGTGTGTGTGTACGTGTCAGAGAGTGTGTACGTGTGAGGAAGTTACCTCAGGTGGTTGTGGTAAGCAGCTGGTGCTTGCCCTGGCAACTTAAGAGTAGGTTTTAAGTTGATTACAACGCTGGCAGCGTGGCCAGGTAATGGTATGCACATAGTCAATTTATATACAGCCTCTGTCTCAGCTCTCCATAACAAGTTGATAAAGTATAAGGTAAGAATGAAGGATCAGATGTGTGTTCTCATGGGAGGGCTTCGATCATATGTGCGCCTTCATGGAAGATCTGGGACCAAATGTGGGTCCTCGTGTAAGGTCTGGAACCAGATGTGTGTCCTCGTGTAAGATCTGGGACAAGATGTGTGACCTCGTGTAAGACCTGGGACCAGATGTGTGTCTTCATATAAAATATGGGACCAAATGTGTGCCCTCGTGTAAGATCTGGAACCAGATATGTATCATCGTGTAAGATCTGGAACCAGATATGTGTCATCGTGTAAGATCTGAGACCAGATGTGTCTTAATGTAAGATATGGGACCAGATGTATGCTCTCATGTAAGATCTGGGACTAGTTGTGTGTCCTCATCTGGAAGCAGATGTTGTTCTCATCTCGGACCAAATATTGTCTTCATCTGAGACCAGATGTGCCTTCATGCAGTCTTAAGGCGAGAGACGTATAAATAAGAGAGAGAGAGAGAGAGAGAGAGAGAGAGAGAGAGAGAGAGAGAGAGAGAAGAGAGAGAGAGAGAGAGAGAGAGAGAGAGAGAGAGAGAGAGAGAGAGAGAGAGAGAGAGATCATAAATACTGTGTACCAAAATAATGGTGGCTGGGATCATAGCTGGTAGAACAGCCCTCATAGTGGTTGGTCTGGTCAGTCAGGCTGTTGGCGCTTGCCTCGCAGTCGACGTAAGGGCAACAGCCTGGCTGATTAAGAACAGTTTGTATGAAAATGTTTAGGCCTTCCTTGAGGAGGACATGGCCTGGTTGGTGGGTCCTTCTTGAAGACATGGCCTGGTTGGTGGGTCCTTCTTGAAGACATGGCTGGTTGGTGGGTCCTTCTTGAAGACATGGCTGGTTGGTGGGTCCTTCTTGAAGACATGGCTGGTTGGGGGTCCTTCTTGAAGACATGGCTGGTTGGTGGGTCCTTCTTGAAGACATGGCTAGTGGTGGGTCCTTCTTGAAGACATGGCTGGTTGGTGGGTCCTTCTTGAAGACATGGCTGGTTGGTGGGTCCTTCTTGAAGACATGGCTGGTTGGTGGGTCCTTCTTGAAGACATGGCTGGTTGGTGGGTCCTTCTTGAAGACATGGCCTGGTTGGTGGGTCCTTCTTGAAGACATGGCTGGTTGGTGGGTCCTTCTTGAAGACATGGCTGGTTGGTGGGTCCTTCTTGAAGACATGGCTGGGTTTGGTGGGTCCTTCTTGAAGACATGGCTGGTTGGTGGGTCCTTCTTGAAGACATGGCGTGGTTGGTGGGTCCTTCTTGAAGACATAGCCTGGTTGGTAGGTCCTTTTTTGAAGACATGACTGGATGGTGGGGCCTTCTTGAAGACATGGTTAGTTCGTGGGTCCTTCTTGAAGACATAGCCTGGTTGGTGAGTCCTTCTTGAAGACATGGCTAGTTGGTGGGTCCTTCTTGAAGACATAGCTTGGTTGGTGGGTCCTTCTTGAAGACATAGCCTGGTTGGTGAGTTCTTTTTGAAGACATGGCTGGTTGGTGGGTCCTTCTTGAAGACATGGCTGGTGGGTGGGTCCTTCTTGAAGACATAGCCTTGTTGGTGGGTCCTTCTTGAAGACATGGCTGGTTGGTGGGTCCTTCTTGAAGACATAGCCTGGTTGGTGGGTCCTTCTTGAAGACATAGCCTGGTTGGTGGGTCCTTCTTGAAGACATGGCTGGTTGGTGGGTCCTTCTTGAAGACATAGCCTGGTTGGTGGGTCCTTCTTGAAGACATGGCTGGTTGGTGGGTCCTTCTTGAAGACATAGCCTGGTTGGTGGGTCCTTCTTGAAGACATGGCTGGTTGGTGGGTCCTTCTCGAAGAAATGGCTAGTTGGTGGGTCCTTCTTGAAGATCATGGCTGGTTGGTGGGTCCTTCTTGAAGAATGGCTGGTTGGTGGGTCCTTCTTGAAGACACGGCTGGTTGGTGGGTCCTTCTTGAAGACATGGCTAGTTGGTGGGTCCTTCTTGAAGACATGGCTGGTTGGTGGGTCCTTTGAAAGACATGTGTGGTTGGTGGGTCTTCTTGAAGACATGGCTGGTTGGTGGGTCTTCTTGAAGAATGGCTGGTTGGTGGGTCCTTCTTGAAGACATGGCTAGTTGGTGGGTCCTTCTTGAAGACATGGCTAGTTGGTGGGTCCTTCTTGAAGACATGGCTGGTTGGTGGGTCCTTTTGAGACATGGCTGGTTGGTGGTCCTTCTTGAAGACATGGCTGGTTGGTGGGTCCTTCTTGAAGACACGGCTGGTTGGTGGGTCCTTCTTGAAGACATGGCTAGTTGGTGGGTCCTTCTTGAAGACATGGCTGGTTGGTGGGTTCTTCTTGAAGACATGGCTGGTTGGTGGGTCCTTCTTGAAGACAGGCTGGTTGGTTGGGTCCTTCTTGAAGACATGGCTGGTTGGTGGGTCCTTCTTGAAGGACATGGCTAGTGGGTGGGTCCTTCTTGAAGACATGGCTGGTTGGTGGGTCCTTCTTGAAGACATGGCTGGTTGGTGGGTCCTTCTTGAAGACATGGCTGGTTGGTGGGTCCTTCTTGAAGACATGGCTGGTTGGTGGGTCCTTCTTGAAGACATGGCTGGTTGGTGGGTCCTTCTTGAGACATGGCTAGTTGGTGGGTCCTTCTTGAAGACATGGCTGGTTGGTGGGTCCTTCTTGAAGACATGGCTAGTTGGTGGGTCCTTCTTGAAGACATGGCTGGTTGGTGGGTCCTTCTTGAAGACACGGCTGGTTGGTGGGTCCTTCTTGAAGACATGGCTAGTTGGTGGGTCTTCTTGAAGACATGGCTGGTTGGTGGGTCCTTCTTGAAGAAATGGCTGGTTGGTTGGGTCCTTCTTGAAGACATGGCTGGTTGGTGGGTCCTTCTTGAAGACATGGCTGGTTGGTGGGTCCTTCTTGAAGACATGGCTGGTTGGTGGGTCCTTCTTGAAGACATGGCTAGTTGGTGGGTCCTTCTTGAAGACATGGCTGGTTGGTGGGTCCTTCTTGAAGACATGGCTGGTTGGTGGGTCCTTCTTGAAGACAGGGCTGGTTTGGTGGGTCCTTCTTGAAGACATGGCTGGTTGGTGGGTCCTTCTTGAAGACATGGCTGGTTGGTGGGTCCTTCTTGAAGACATGGCTGGTTGGTGGGTCCTTCTTGAAAACACGGCTGGTTGGTGGGTCCTTCTTGAAGACATGGCTAGTTGGTGGGTCCGTCTTGAAGACATGGCTGGTTGGTGGGTCCTTCTTGAAGACATGGCTGGTTGGTGGGTCCTTCTTGAAGACTCATGGCTGGTTGGTGGGTCCTTCTTGAAGACATGGCTGGTTGGTGGGTCCTTCTTGAAGACATGGCTGGTTGGTGGGTCCTTCTTGAAGACATGGCTAGTTGGTGGGTCATTCTTGAAGACATGGCTGGTTGGTGGGTCCTTCTTGAAGACATGGCGTGGTTGGTGGGTCCTTCTTGAAGACATGGCTAGTTGGTGGGTCCTTCTTGAAGACATGGCTGGTTGGTGGGTCCTTCTTGAAGACATGGCTGGTTGGTGGGTCCTTCTTGAAGACACGGCTGGTGTTGGTGGGTCCTTCTTGAAGACATGGCTAGTTGGTGGGTCCTTCTTGAAGACATGGCTGGTTGGTGGGTCCTTCTTGAAGACATGGCTGGTTGGTGGGTCCTTCTTGAAGACATGGCTGGTTGGTGGGTCCTTCTCTTGAAGACATGGCTGGTTGGTGGGTCCTTCTTGAAACATGGCTAGTTGGTGGGTCTTCTTGAAGACATGGCTGGTTGGTGGGTCCTTCTTGAAGACATGGCTGGTTGGTGGGTCCTTCTTGAAGACATGGCTGGTTGGTGGGTCCTTCTTGAAGACATGGCTGGTTGGTGGGTCCTTCTTGAAGACATGGCTGGTTGGTGGGTCCTTCTTGAAGACATGGCTAGTTGGTGGGTCCTTCTTGAAGACATGGCTGGTTGGTGGGTCCTTCTTGAAGACATGGCTAGTTGGTGGGTCCTTCTTGAAGACATGGCTGGTTGGGTGGGTCCTTCTTGAAGACATGGCTAGTTGGTGGGTCCTTCTTGAAGACATGGCTGGTTGGTGGGTCCTTCTTGAAGACATGGCTGGTTGGTGGGTCCTTCTTGAAGACATGGCTGGTTGGTGGGTCCTTCTGAAGACATGGCTGGTTGGTGGGTCCTTCTTGAAGACATGGCTAGTTGGTGGGTCCTTCTTGAAGACATGGCTGGTTGGTGGGTCCTTCTTGAAGACATGGCTAGTTGGTGGGTCCTTCTTGAAGACATGGCTAGTTGGTGGGTCCTTCTTGAAGACATGGCTGGTTGGTGGGTGCTTCTTGAAGACATGGCTAGTTGGTGGGTCCTTCTTGAAGACATGGCTAGTTGGTGGGTCCTTCTTGAAGACATGGCGTGGTTGGTGGGTCCTTCTTGAAGACATGGCTAGTTGGTGGGTCCTTCTTGAAGACATGGCTAGTTGGTGGGTCCTTCTTGAAGACATGGCGTGGTTGGTGGGTCCTTCTTGAAGACATGGCGTGGTTGGTGGGTCCTTGAAGACATGGCTGGTTGGTGGGTCCTTCTTGAAGACATGGCTGGTTGGTGGGTCCTTCTTGAAGACATGGCTAGTTGGTGGGTCCTTCTTGAAGACATGGGTGGTTGGTGGGTCCTTCTTGAAGACATGGCTAGTTGGTGGGTCCTTCTTGAAGACATGGCTGGTTGTTGGGTCCTTCTTGAAGACATGGCTAGTTTGGTGGGTCCTTCTTGAAGACATGGCTGGTTGGTGGGTCCTTCTTGAAGACATGGCTGGTTGGTGGGTCCTTCTTGAAGACTGGTGGTTGGTGGGTCCTTCTTGAAGACATGGCTAGTTGGTTGGTCCTTCTTGAAGACATGGCTGGTTGGTGGGTCCTTCTTGAAGACATGGCTAGTTGGTGGGTCCTTCTTGAAGACATGGCGTGGTTGGTGGGTCCTTCTTGAAGACATGGCTAGTTGGTGGGTCCTTCTTGAAGACATGGCTAGTTGGTGGGTCCTTCTTGAAGACATGGCGTGGTTGGTGGGTCCTTCTTGAAGACATGGCGTGGTTGGTGGGTCCTTCTTGAAGACATGGCGTGGTTGGTGGTCCTTCTTGAAGACATGGCGTGGTTGGTGGGTCCTTCTTGAAGACATGGCGTGGTTGGTGGGTCCTTCTTGAAGACATGGCGTGGTTGGTGGGTCCTTCTTGAAGACATGGCGTGGTTGGTGGGTCCTTCTTGAAGACATGGCGTGGTTGGTGGGTCCTTCTTGAAGACATGGCGTGGTTGGTGGGTCCTTCTTGAAGACATGGCGTGGTTGGTGGGTCCTTCTTGAAGACATGGCGTGGTTGGTGGGTCCTTCTTGAAGACATGGCTGGTTGGTGGGTCCTTCTTGAAGACATGGCGTGGTTGGTGGGTCCTTCTTGAAGACATGGCGTGGTGGTGGGTCCTTCTGAAGACATGGCGTGGTTGGTGGGTCCTTCTTGAAGACATGGCGTGGTTGGTGGGTCCTTCTTGAAGACATGGCGTGGTTGGTGGGTCCTTCATGGGAGGGTTGGTAATTCTTATTTGAAATGTTTTAACAACTGATTGTTTCTATAACGAGAACCTTCAAAACACCAGAGTCAGTCCCTTATGGCATTTTTACTGGATAACGAGAACCTTTAAAACACCAGAATCAGTCCCTTATGGCATTTTTACTGGATAACGAGAACCTTCAAAACACCAGAATCAGTCCCGTATGGCATTTTTACTGGATAACGAGAACCTTCAAAACACCAGAATCAGTCCCGTATGGCATTTTTACTGGATAACGAGAACCTTCAAAACACCAGAATCAGTCCCTTATGGCATTTTTACTGGATAACGAGAACCTTCAAAAAAAGATTCAGTTCTTTACTGATACCCTTTAAGGTAACTGTAATCTCTAACCTGAACACTGCTCTACACTGTCACCTTTATAAAAGGCAAAAGTGTAAACAGAACGAAACGTTGTCTGATGTTTCATCTCTTATTTGTGACTAGTTGCAGCCATGGTATCGTGGGTGTTAATCTGTCTCCCTTCAAAATTAAACGAGAAGGAAGAAAGATCTCTAATTGGGTTGAAGAAAGAACAGGTGGTTATCAGCCAGACTCTGACCAGTGTGTCTGCGAGCGGCTAGCATCAACAGCAAGGTTGTTCAGGCTGTCAAGCAGGACGAGGCTGTGTTCAAGCTTAGGCAGCTGGGTGATGATTCCCGGAAGTACTCGGAGGTAAGGTAAGAAGGGGACGGGTATCTGTGTTGTGGGTGGTGGTGGTGTTGTGGGTGGTGGTAGTGTTGTGGGTGGTGGTGGTATTGTGGGTGGTGGTGGTGGTGTGGGTGGTGGTGGTGGGTGTTTTGGGGGGTGGTGGTGTTGTGGGTGGTGGTGGTGTTGTGGGTGGTGGTGGTATTGTGGGTGGTGGTGGTGTTGGTGGGTGGTTGGTGGTATTGTGGGTGGTGGTGGTGTTGTGGGTGGTGGTGGTATTGTGGGTGGTGGTGGTGTTTGTGGGTGGTGGTGGTATTGTGGGTGGTGGTGGTGTTGTGGGTGGTGGTGGTGTTGTGGGTGGTGGTGGTGTTGTGGGTGGTGGTGGTGTTGTTGGGGTGGTGGTGGTATTGTGGGTGGTGGTGGTGGTGTGGGTGGTGGTGGTGTTGTGGGTGATGGTGGTGTTGTGGGTGGTGGTGGTGTTTTGGGTGGTGGTGGTATTGTGGGTGGTGGTGGTGTTGTGGGTGGTGGTGGTGTTGTGGGTGGTCGTGGTGTTGTGGATGGTGGTGGTGTTGTGGGTGGTGGTATTGTGGGTGGTGGTGGTGTTGTGGGTGCTAGTGGTATTGTGGGTTGGTGGTGGTGTTGTGGGTGGTGGTGGTGTTGTGGGTGGTGGTGGTGTTGGTGGTGGTGGTGTTGTGGGCGGTGTGGTGTTGTTGTGGGTGGTGGTGGTATTGTGGGTGGTGGTGGTGTGGGGTGGTGGTGATGTAGTGGGTGGTGGTGTGTGGGTGGTGGTGGTGTAGTGGGTGGTGGTGGTTTTATGGGTGGTGGTGGTGTTGTGGGTGGTGGTGTTGTGGGTGGTGGTGTTGTGGGTGGTGGTGGTGTTGTGGGTGGTGGTGGTGTTGTGGGTGGTGGTGGTGGTGGTGGTGTGGGTGGTGGTGGTGTTGTGGGTGGTGGTGGTTGTGGGTGGTGGTTGTGTTGTGGGTGGTGGTGGTATTGTGGGTGGTGGTTGTGTTGTGGGTGGTGGTGGTGTTGTGGGTGGTGGTTGTGTTGTGGGTGGTGGTGGTATTGTGGGTGGTGGTTGTGTTGTGGGTGGTGGTGGTGTTGTGGGTGGTGGTTGTGTTGTGGGTGGTGGTGGTGTTGTGGGTGGTGGTGGTGTTGTGGGTGGTGGTGGTGTTGTGGGTGGTGGTGGTACAAGAGAACTAGGATATCGTCTGTGAGAACTACAGATATCAGTATGTTAGCAGCGCCTCACTCAGTCCTGCCTCTCCTGCTCTCCTTCCCAGATGCTGCTGCTGTTGTTAGTAAGTAAGTATAAGTAAGTAAGTTTATTCAGGTATACACAAATACAGTTACATAGAATTATCATACATAGCAGCATATGTGTAGAGAACCTGGGATAACCCAAAAAAGTCAGACAGAGTGACTTATTTCCATTGGGGTCCTTTTACCTTATTATTATAATATAAAGGTTATAATATTTTCTTATTCTACAATGAAGATAACATCTTATTATCATACTAAAAAGACTATCTACTACACCATGGTCATTAAGACTATCTACAATACGAGGGTCATTAAGACTATCTACTACACGAGGGTCATTAAGACTATCTACAATACGAGGGTCATTAAGACTATCTACTACACGAGGGTCATTAAGACTATCTACAATACGAGGGTCATTAAGACTATCTACTACACGAGGGTCATTAAGACTATCTACAATACGAGGGTCATTAAGACAATCTACAATACGAGGGTCATTAAGACTATCTACTACACGAGGGTCATTAAGACTATCTACTACACGAGGGTCATTAAGACTATCTACAATACGAGGGTCATTAAGACTATCTACTACACGAGGGTCATTAAGACTATCTACAATACGAGGGTCATTACTAGGAATATGGTAAAATTTACACGTATGTTAGCTAAAAAATAGAAAATCATTCCCCTCCCTTTCTGTAGCTACATTCATCAGACACCTTTTGGCAGTCTTCTTGAACTGGTTCATGCTATGACTGGCTTTGACATGTGCAGGCAGTCTGTTCCATTCCTTTATTGCTGTACAATAAAAGGTGTTTGAAGCCTGGCCACTGACTGTGGGTACTACAAAGTTGTGCTCTCTCCCCCTAGTACTATGATTGCTTTGGTTCCCGACCTTGACAAAATTGGCAGCAAGATATTCTGGACATTGTTTGTGAGCAATTTTATAAACATGATTTAGCTTCAGTTGTTTTACTCTGTCTTCAACATTCAGCATATCCAACTGCTGTTGTTGATGTTACTGCTGTTGGTGCAGCTGCTGCTGCTGCTACTGTTGCTGTTACTGCTGTTGCTGCCTCTGCTGTTGGTGCAGCTGCTGTTACTGCTGTTGCTGCCTCTGCTGTTGGTGCAGCTGCTGTTACTGCCGATACTGTTGTTGATCATGTTGCTGGTAATATTGCTACGCCTCATCTTCAATTATCGTTTCTTATTTTCCTCGCTATCATTGTCTTCTTTCCTCTCATTCTCACATTCCATTCTTATCCTTTCCCTCCTCCTCCTCCTCCTCCTCCTCCTCCTCCTCCTCCAATTGACCCTTTCCTCTTTTCCTCTTTTTATTTCCGTTTCACCTTCTCTTTTCCATCTTCTTCACCCTTCTCCTCTTATGCCAGCTACCTCCTCTTCCTGTCACCATGGATCACACATCGTCACACAGGTTGCTACTTCCTCCCCCTCCTCTCTACTCCCCTTCCCCTCCTCTCTTCTCCCCTTCCTCTCCTCCCCCCTCCCTCCCTTCCCCTCCCCCTCCTCTCCCCTCCCCTCCTCTCGTCTGGTCATCTTGTCACAGTTTTTTCTCTTTATGGTTGTGTAACACTCCCCCCTTCTTCCACCCCTCTCCCCCTCCCTCACCTCCCCCTTCTTCCCCTCCGTCACCTCCCGACTTCTTCCCCCTCCCTCTCCTCCCCCCCCCTCCCTACCCGTGGCTCAACAGCGTTACCAGTTGTCAGAGCGGAGCAACATTAATCACTCAGTAGAGCAGCGGTATAAAAGAGAGAGAGGTAGGTAGTTGGTGTGTGTGTGTGTGTGTATGTGTGTGTATGTGTGTTTATGTGTGTGTACTCACCTATTTGTGGTTGCAGGGGTCGAGACTGAGCTCCTGGCCCCGCCTCTTCACTGTGTGTGTGTGTGTTTGTGTAAGTGATCTGCCACCTCACCTGTCCATAATCACCTTTATAGTGCTCACCTATTCTATTGCTCACCTGTTGCGCCTCCTGCACCCCCTCCTCCCCCCCCTCACACCTGCCTTATGTCTTTGTTGGCACGGGTTTGTTTCTTTGTTGGGTGTGTTTGTTTGGATGTGTTTGTTCTTTTCCAGGCGTGTCCCGCTTCGACTTTTTTATTTTTTTAAAAGTATCGTGTGGTTCTTGTATTTTTTTGAGCTTTTTTGGGGAGGGGGTTTGTCTTGGGTTTTTTTTGTTTGCATTGTTGTTTCTTTGCCCCGATTTTTTGTTTGGCTGCATTTGATGTGGTGTGTGTTTTGGTGTGTGTGGTTGTTTTTGGTGTGTGGAAATTTTGTATGTGGGGTGTGGTGTGTGGGTGTGTGTGTGTGTGTGGGTAAGTGTGGTGGGGGTGTGTGTGTGGGGTTTTGTGTATGTGTGTGTGTAGGGTTATTGTTTTGTGTGTGTGTGTGTGGGGTTTTATGGTGTGTGTGTAGGGGTTGTGTGTTGTGGTGGTGTGTGTGTGTGTGTGTGTGTGTGTGTATGTGTGTGTGTGTGTGTTGGGGCGGTTGTGTTTATGGGGTGAAATGTGGGTCTGTCTTCAAGTTCTTTGTGGTTTGGCTTGCTGTATGGCAACCAAAAAGGGGCAGAAAGTTGCCAGACCCCAAAGGTCGAAAGTTCCAGCCCAAAACAAAGGTCAGAAGCCCCCAGAAAAAACAAGGCCCGAAAGTTGCCAGCCCAAAAAAGGTCAGAAAGTTGCCAGCCCAAAAAAGGGGCAGAAAGTTATCAGCCCAAAAAAAAGGCCCGAAAGTTGCCGACCAACAAAGGTCAGAAAGTTGCCAGCCCAACCAAAGGTCAGAAATTTGCCAGCCCAACAAAGGCCCGAAATTTTTCCCCAGACCAAAAAGGTCGAAAGTTCCCAAAGACCAACAAAGGGCAAAAAAAATTGCCAGCCCAAACAAAGGCCAGAAAGTTCCCGGGGCCCAAACCCAAAGGCCCAAAAAGTTCCCAGACCAAAAAAAGGTCAGAAAGGTTGCCAGCCCAAACCCAAGGTAAAAAAGTTGTCAGACCAAAAAAGGTAGAAAGTTGCCAGAAAAAAAGGTCAAAATTTTCCCAAAACCAACAAAGGTCAGAAAGTTGCCGGGCCCAAAACAAAGGTCAAAAAATTTTGCCAGACCAAAAAAAAGGTCAGAAATTTGCCAGCCCAAAAAAGGTCGAAAATTTGCCAGCCCAAAACAAGGCCCGGAAAGTTGCCAGCCCAAACAAAGGAAAAAATTGCAGACCAAAAAAAGGTCAAAAGTTCCCAGCCCAAAACAAAGGGTCAAAAAGTTGCCCGACCAAAAAAGGTCAAAAAATGCCAGACAAACAAAGGTCAAAAAGTTGCCACCAACAAAGGTCAGAAAGTTGCCAGGACCCCCCAAAAAGGTTTCAAAAAGGTGCCAGCCCAAAAAGGCCCAAAAAGGTTGTCAGCCCCAAAAAAAGGGTTTTCAAAAATTTTGCCAGACAAAAAAAGGCCCGGAAATTTCCCCGACAAAAAAAGGTCCGAAATTTTGCACAGCCCAAAAAAGGTCGGGAAATTTGGGCCGACCAACAAAGGCCCAAAAAGTTGCCGGGAAAAACCAAAGGTAAAAAAAATTGCCGGGACCAACAAAGGTCAGAAAGTTGCCGACCAAAAAAAGGTCAGAAAGTTGCCAGCCCCCAAAAAAGGTCAAAAAATTGCCGGGACAAACAAAGGTCAGAAAGTTGCCAGACCCCCAAAGGCCGAAAGATGCCGGGACCAAAAAAGGTCAAAAAGGTTCCCCGACCAAAAAGGGTCAAAAGTTGTCAGCCCCGACAAAAGGCCCGAAATTTTCCCCGGCCTAAAAAAGGTCAGAAATTGCCGCCAAAAAAGGCAGAAATTTAGCCGCCCAAACCCAAAGGTCAAAAATTTTTTGCCGGGCCCAACAAAGGCCCAGAAATTTGGGCCAGACCCAAAAAAAGGCCCGAAATTTGCCAGCCCAAAACAAAGGTCAGAAAGTTCCCGGGCCCAAACAAAGGTCAGAATGTTCCCGGGCGGGCAAGGTAAAAAAGTTAAAAGGAAATACCTTTATTTGAAAAAAAAAATCTTAAAGGCCCTTTCCCGGTATCGTTTGCTGTGTAAATGACTTGCACTTTGAAATTGATCCTTGGCCGTTTACAGCAGTAGTGTGCAAATGTAAAGGGCTCGTTTCCACCCTTTTGCCTCATTGAAAATTTAGACCCCTTGGCCTTTTTCCATTTGAAAAGTGCGCTGTGAAAAAGGCCTTGGGGGTTATTTATTTTAATTCCCGCTTTGTATAAATTCCCCTGACATAAATTTTCCCTAGATTTATTTTTTAAATGAAGTGATTTCACAAGGAATAATAAAAATTTTAAAATTTAATAATAAAAATTTATTTTTAAAGAGGTGCCGAGGAATGAGAGTTATTCAAGAATGTCAAGAGAAGGGGCAGCCCCAAACTTCCCGGGATTAAGACCCCTTTTAAACCTCCCAAAAAGGGGCCCCTTTATCCATTTTCCCCCCCAAAGTCGGCCGAAAAGGGTCGTCGTAAGCTTCTCTTTTTTTTAATGTGCGGGTTTTTGGGGTATCGACCAGATTCAAATTAAGTGGAAAAATTATTTTGTTTTATAATTTAGAAGAAACTCTTTTGTGGGTGTAAGAAAGCGAAATTTTAACAACGGGAAAAAACAAACAAGGAACGGGTGGGTTTTGAACCCATGGTAAGTGCCCGGAGTTTTTTTGGGCCCCTAAGTTCCCCCGGGCCCTTCTAATAAACATGTTCTTTTTTCCCATTAAAATCTCCCCTTTTGTCCATGTTAAACTTCATAAGAATAAAATTTAAAGAAGGAACACTGCGCGGTCTACGGCCCATCCCGAGGCGGGCCCCAATTTTGAACCCTTTAAAAAAATGGAAATTAAAAATACCGACAGGTTGTTATTTAAGCACATATGAACATTTTAGGTATTTTATTTGGGAACGTTTGCCTACCATTTAGGCTTCTTCAGTCAAGTACGGGAAAAGTTGATAGAAGCAAAAGATCCTTAAAGGGACGAGGGAAATCAGCCCATCACCTTTAAATTTTTTGAGGGGCCCTCCTCAGTCGGGGGAAAGGGGCCCCTTTTCCATAGTATGAAAACAATTTGGAGATGAAGTGACAGGATGGGGGGCCTTATTTTGCCCCAAAGAGGTGGGGAGTGGGGCCACTAAAAGGGGAAAAGGAGCTCAGATTTTGGGAGGTCGGGTTTCCCCTCAAATCCGCCTTTTCTCATGTGGAGGTTGTCGAAGTTGAAAGCAGGCTGTGAAACCTTTTTCGGTATTTTATACCTTTTTAAATTTTCCAATCTGTCAGACATGCCCCCCAAAAAGGGGTATCTTGGTCCCGCCCGAAAATCAACTTCGAAAACCCCCAAACTAGTGAAAAAAGGGCCTGGTTTTGGAGGGACCTGCCCCCCCCAAAACTGATTTCTTCCCTTTCTTCAAAGGGCCCTACGTCTAACCTTTTGGCGCATAAAAGGGGCCCCAAACCTGTCACTTCATCCCAAAATTTGTTTATACTATGGAAAAATTTTTTTTTTCCCCAAAGACTGGGGACTGACCCCCTAAAAAACCTTTAAAGGGGTAAAGGATGATTACCGTCTTCAAGTATCTTCTGTTCTATCAATTTTCTGTACTTGACTGAAAAAAGGCCTACTGTGTAGGCGAAACGTTTTCGAAATAAAGATTCCTAAAATGTTGATATGGGGTCCCTTTCCAACCCAAAAGGCCCCCTTTTCCTGCCGATTTAAGCCCGTGACTTTAACCTAGTCGAAACCCGATCACGTTTACGCAATTTTTCCCTTTGTCGCTTTCGTGGTGAAGGGCCAGGATCTTTTCCCTTTAAAAAATGGTTTTTAACTTAACAAATCTTTGGAAAACCAATTTTCCAAAATTTCTTTCCCCAAAAAGAGTAGTAAATGATTGACAAGGGAGTTTAGTGGAAAAATGAAAAAATGTTATTAGAAAACGGGGGGGCTTTGGGGGCCCTAAGGACTCCCCGCTAGGGTTCCCTCAACCCCCCGTTCCGTGGCTCGTTTTGGGTGTTTAAAATTTTTTGTAAAAAAACCGACCAAATTGAGGGCTAGGGCACATGTGGAAAAAAGTTGGATATCGGGTTTCGCCACAAAAGAAAGGTTTTTTTCAGTCCCGTACGAGGGAGCAGGTTTTAGTAGTGAGGGTAAAGGGTGAAGTAATCAGTCCATTTAACCTTTGGGGAAAAAGTATTTGAGGGGTCAGTCCTAGACTGTAGAGGGGGTTCAGCTGGGATAAACTTGGGGTTTTGAGGGTTTTAGGTACGCCCGACTGAAATCGGGGCCAAAAATCGGGCGTTTTCCCGGGAGTAACGGGGAGGGGGGGGGGTTGGGGGAGTTGAGAGGGAGTAACGGCAGGGGGGAGGATTGGAGAGTTGGGGGAGAGGGGAAAAAGGCAGGGGGGGGGGAGAATTTGGGGAGTTTAGAAAGGGAGGTAACGGCAGGGGGGGGATTTGGGGAGTTGGAGGCAGTTAAAGGAGGGGGGAGGATTGGAGAGTTGAGGGAAAAAGGAGGGAAGGCAGGGGGGGGGAGAATTGGAGGGTTTTAGGGCAGAAAAAACGGCAGAGGGGGGGGGATTGGAGAGTTGAGGGGGGCAGTAACGGCAGGGGGGGGGTTTGGGGAGTTTGGAGGGGAGTAACCCGGGAGGGGGGGGGATTGGGAGTTGAGGGGGGGCAGGAACCCGGGAGGGGGGGGAGGAAATTGGGGGAGTTGGGGCAGTTTAAGGCAGGGGGGAGGATTGGAGAGTTTAGGGCAGTAACGGCGGGGGGAGGATTTGGGGAGTTGAGAGGCAAATAAAGGCAGGGGGGGGGGGGGGAATTGGGGGAGGGAGAGGCAGTAACCCGGGCCCCAAAGGGGGGGGGGGGTTGGGAGTTTAGAGGCGGGGAACGGCAGGGGGGGGGGGATTGGAGGTTAGAGGCCCGGAAACGGGGAAGGGGGGGGAGGGGGGTTGGGAGTTTAGAGGCAGAGTAACGGCCGGGGGGGGGGAAAAAATTGGGGGAGTTGGAAAGGGCCCGAAACGGCCCGGGGGGGGGGAGAAATTTGGGGGTTGAGGCAGAAAAGGCAAAGGGGGGGGGGGGAAATTTGGGAGTTGGAGGCCCGGGAAAAGGCAGGGGGGGGAAATTTGGGGAGGAGAAAGGGGAAATAACGGGAGGGGGGGGGGATTGGAGAGTTGGGGGGCCAAACGGGCAGAGGGGGGGGGGGGGGTTGGGAGGTTTAGAGGGGGAAATAACCCGGGAAGGGGGGGGAGAATTGGGGTTTTAGAGGTAGTAACGGCCCGGGGGGAGGATTGGAGAGTTGGGGGCAGTAAAAGGGAGGGGGGGGAAGAATTGGAGAGTTGAGAGGCAGTAACGGCGGGGGGGGAGGATTGGAGGGGTTGGAGGCAAATAACGGCAGGGGGGGGGAATTGGGGAAAAGTTGAGAGGCAAAATAAGGCAGGGGGGGGGGATTGGGGGGAGTTGGGGGAGGCAGTAAAGGAGGGGGGAGGATTGGAAAAGTTTTGGGGGCAAATAAGGCAGGGGGGGGGGATTGGAGGGGTTTAGAAGCCAGTAACGGCGGGGGGGGAGGGGTTGGAGAGTTGGGGGGCAAAAAACGGCAGGGGGGGGGTTGAAGAGTTGAGAGGCAGTAACGGCAAAGGGGGGAGGATTGGGGGGTTGAGAGGCCCCGTAACTGCAGGGGGGGGGGATTGGAGAGTTGAGAGGCCCGAAAAGGGAACCGGGAAAAAGGGGGGGGGGTTTGGGGAGTTGAGAGGCAGTAAAAAGGCAGGGGGGAGGATTGGGAGTTTGAGGGCAAAATAACGGCAGGGGGGGAATTGGAGGTTTGGGGAAACGAGTAAAAGGCAGGGGGGGTTGGAGAGTTGAGAGGCAGGGAAAGGCAGGGGGGGGGGATTGGAGAGTTTAGAGGCAGTAACGGCAGGGGGGGGGTTGGAGAGTTTAGGGCAGTAAAAGGCCCGGGGGGGATTTGGGGAGTTGAGAGGCAGTAACGGCAGGGGGGGAGGATTGGAGAGGGTTTAGAGGGGTAAAGGCAGGGGGGGATTATTTGGAGAGTTGAGAGGCAGTAAAGGGGAGGGGGGGGAGGATTTGGGGAGTTGAGAGGCAGTACGGCCAAAAGGGGAGGATTGGGAGAGTTGAGGGCAAATAAAGGCAAAGGGGGGGTGATTGGGAGAGTTGAGAGGCAAATAAAAAGGCCAAAGGGGGGGTGATTGGAGAGTTGAGAGGCAGTAACGGGCCCGGGGGGGGTGATTGGAGAGTTGTTTGGGAGTAAAAGGCAGGGGGGGTGATTGGGAGTTGAGAGGCAGTAACGGCAGGGGGGGGGTGTTGGAGGGTTGAAAAGGCAGTAACGGCAGGGGGGGGGGTGATTGGAGAGTTGGGGGCAAATAACGGCAGGGGTGATGATTGGAGAGTTGAGAGGCAGAAACGGCAAGGGGGGATGAAATTTGGGGGAGTTGAGAGGGCAGGGAACGGCAGGGGGATGGGTTTGGGGAGTTGAGAGGCCCGTAACGGGGGGGTGATGATTGGAGAGTTGAGAGGGGTAAAAGGCAGGGGGGTGATTGGAGAGTTGAGAGGCTAGTAACGGCAGGGGGGATGATTGGGGGAAATTGAAAAGGCAGTAACGGCAGGGGGGATGATTGGAGAGTTGGGGGCAAGTAACGGCAGGGGGGGATGATTTTGGGGAGTTGAGGGCAATTTAAAGGCAGGGGGGGGTGATTGGAGAGTTTAGGGGGCAGTAAAAGGCAGGGGGGGTGATTGGAGAGTTGAGAGGAAAAAACGGCGGGGGGGGGGAGGGGAAATTTGGGGAGTTTAGAGTCGTTTAAAGGCAAAAGGGGGGGGTTGGAGGTTGAGGGGCAGAAAAGGCCGGGGGGGTTGATTGGAGAGTTAGAGGCAAAGGGAACGGCAGGGGGGGATGATTGGAGAGGGTTTGGGGGCAAAAACGGCAGGGGGGGGGAGAATTGGAAAAGTTGAGAGGGCAGTAACGGGGAAGGGGGGGGGGAAAAAAGGGGTTTTATGAGGTGAGGGCCGATAAGGGAGAGGCCCCCGTGCGCATGTGGGAATTTTAAAAAGAGGTAGTGGCAGGGGGGAGTAGTGTGCCAGGCCCGTATTTTCCCCCACATAAAACACCCCACATGCCAAACATTTAATGTAGATAAATGAAATGAATCAACGTTCACTGGTAATTAGGGAATTTGGGCCTAAGTTCCAATCTTACTTGATTTCTACCGGGGGCCCTTCATCAATCATTTTTTTCTCCTTAATTAAAACTAAACACACACACCCACACAAACACCCCACCACACACACACACACACACAAACACACACACACCCCAGAGTCACAGAAGTACTGTTTGTAAAAAACTCCTTTTTGTAAGCTCTGTCACTGATTGGAAACCGTGATTTGGGGGGCTACATGCAAGAACCGCGGTTCGAGTTCTGTTAAGTCTTCTGTTTTTTTCACTGCCCGTCTTTTTACGTTTTTATCTAAACCAGCAGCCTGATGATCAAGTCATCAGCCAAAAGAAACCCGATCTGAGACAGTTTCTTGGAATCTACAACAGGTATATCAGTCCCGTGTTAGGATGGATGAGTCTTTATTAAACATTCCTACTGCAGGAAGCTGTTAACAGGAAGTGAATAAAAGGGTTTTTCAAAACGACAGGTTGATTTAAAAGAGACCCCTTGTACAAAAAGTTGGGTATTAAATTTTGGGGAAAAGTTTCACCCGCATTGACTTCTTCAGTTCCAAACCGAGGGGAAAAGGGGGAAAACCCAAGGGTCAATCTTTTTTTCAAGATTGATGGGGCCCGAACACATCAAATCCCCGGCTGAAAGGGTGATGACCCCCAAATTCCCCCTCATCTTCCCCCATTTCCCTGGGAAATTTGGGCGAAGAGACCCTGCTTGGCGTAACGTTTCCACAATAAAGACACCCAAATGTTGCACAAGAGTCTCATTTACCAAGGTCGGGTAAGGTTCGTCAGGAAACACGACAGGCGTTTCCTGACGCGGGTCTTAGACGATGACCCGCCGTTGGAGCTTTTGGTCATCTGACCGAGGCCTTCCGCTGGCTTACCGGTCCACCCCTTTAAAAAATGGTGGCCATAGTCATAACCAACATGTACCAAGAGCATTCAACTCCCCATTAATGTTGTAACTCAGCATCAGCTTCCCCCAGTCTCTAAGGTAGCTTCCCTTATCCATGCCACACTTTTTTTAATATGTAAGGTAAGTAGGGTTGGCGACATCTGTGAAACGTCAGCCAGATCCCTCCATGACGTACTAAGAAATTTTTTTTCTTGAGCTGAGAGCAACAACTTCCAATGTATTCAAATTGCCGGAGACAAGGACATAAATCACGGTGCTACATTATCCCTGGCTGAGGACACTGGTATGTGTGAGAGTGGTACCTCTGGAGGTCATTGTCAACCTCCAAGTTTGTGTAGCTCTGGAGGCATGTCAACCTCAAGTTTGTTAGTCTCTGGAGTCATTGTCAACCTCCAAGTTTGTTTAGCTCTGGAGGTCACTGTCAACCTCCAGGTTTGTGTAGCTCTGGAGGTCATTGTCAACCTCCAAGTTTGTGTAGCGCTCTGGAGGTCACTGTCAACCTCCAAGTTTGTGTAGCTCTGGAGGTCACTCTCAACCTCCAAGTTTGTGTAACTCTGGAGGTCAAAGTGAACCTCCAAGTCTCTACCTCTGGAGGTCACGGTCAACCTCCAAGTTTGTGTAGCTCTGGAGGTCACGGTCAACCTCCAAGTTTGTGTAGCTCTGGAGGTCATAACTGTTTTGTAACCTGGAGGTCAACAAGTGAACCTTCCAAGTCGCTCACCTTGGAGGTCACGTCAACCTCCAAGTTTGTGTAGCTCTGGAGGTCACGGTCAACCTCCAAGTTTGTGTAACTCTGGAGGTCACAGTGAACTGGTGTATCCCTGGAGGTCACAGTGAACCTCCAAGCTGGTGTATCCCTTGGAGGTCACAGTGAACCTCCAAGCTGGTGTATCCCTGGAGGTCACAGTGAACCTCCAAGCTGGTGTATCCCTTGAGGTCACAGGGAACCTCCAAACTGGTGTATCTCTGGAGGTCACAGTGAACCTCCAAACTGGTGTATCCCTGGAGGTCACAGTGAACCTCCAAGCTAGTGTATCCCTGGAGGTCACAGTGAACCTCCAAACTGGTGTATCCCTGGAGGTCACAGTGAACCTCCAAACTGGTGTATCCCTGGAGGTCACAGTGAACCTCCAAACTGGTGTATCTCTGGAGGTCACAGTGAACCTCCAAGCTGGTGTATCCCTGGAGGTCACAGTGAACCTCCAAGCTGGTGTATCACTGGAGGTCACAGTGAACCTCCAAGGCTGGTGTATCCCTGGAGGTCACAGTGAACCTCCAAGCTGGTGTATCCCTGGAGGTCACAGTGAACCTCAAGCTGGTGTATCCTGGAGGTCATAGTGAAACCTCCAAGCTGGTGTTACCCTGGAGGTCACAGTGAACCTCCAAGCTGGTGTATCCTGGAGGTCACAGTGAACCTCCAGCTGGTGTATCCCTGGAGGTCACAGTGAACCTCCAAGCTGGTGTATCCCTGGAGATCACAGTGAACCTCCAAGCTGGTGTACCCCTGGAGGTCACAGTGAACCTCCAAGCTGGTGTATCTCTGGAGGTCACAGTGAACCTCCAAACCGGTGTACCCCTGGAGGTCACAGTGAACCTCCAAGCTGGTGTACCCCTGGAGGTCATAGTGAACCTCCAAACTGGTGTACCCCTGGAGGTCACAGTGAACCTCCAAGCTGGTGTACCCCTGGAGGTCACAGTGAACCTCCAAACTGGTGTACCCCTGGAGGTCACAGTGAACCTCCAAGCTGGTGTACCCCTGGAGGTCACAGTGAACATCCAAGCTGGTGTATCCCTGGAGGTCACAGTGAACCTCCAAGCTGGTGTATCCCTGGAGGTCACAGTGAACCTCCAAGCTGGTGTATCCCTGGAGGTCACAGTGAACCTCCAAACTGGTGTATCCCTGGAGGTCACAGTGAACCTCCAAGCTGGTGTATCCCTGGAGGTCACGGGTGAACCTCCAAACTGGTGTATCCCTGAAGGTCACAGTGAACCTCCAAGCTGGTGTATCCCTGGAGGTCACAGTGAGCCTCCAAGCTGGTGTATCCCTGGAGGTCACAGTGAACCTCCAAGCTGGTGTATCCCTGGAGGTCACAGTGAGCCTCCAAGCTGGTGTATCCCTGGAGGTCACAGTGAACCTCCAAAACTGGTGATCCCTGGAGGTCACAGTGAACCTCCAAGCTGGTGTATCCTGGAGGTCACAGTGAACCTCCAAGCTGGTGTATCCCTGGAGGTCACAGTGAACCTCCAAGCTGGTGTATCCCTGGAGGTCACAGTGAACCTCCAAGCTGGTGCATCCCTGGAGGTCACAGTGAACCTCCAAACTGGTGTATCCCTGGAGGTCACAGTGAACCTCCAAACTGGTGTATCTCTGGAGGTCACAGTGAACCTCCAAGCTGGTGTATCCCTGGAGGTCACTGTGAACCTCCAAGCTGGTGTATCCCTGGAGGTCACAGTGAACCTCCAAGCTGGTGCATCCCTGGAGGTCACAGTGAACCTCCAAGCTGGTGTATCCCTGGAGGTCACAGTGAACCTCCAAACTGGTGTATCCCTGGAGGTCACAGTGAACCTCCAAGCTGGTGTATCCCTGGAGGTCACAGTGAACTCCAAGCTGGTGTATCCCTGGAGGTCACAGTGAACCTCCAAGCTGGTGTATCCCTGGAGGTCACAGTGAACCTCCAAGCTGGTGTATCCCTGGAGGTCACAGTGAACCTCCAAGCTGGTGTATCCCTGGAGGTCACAGTGAACTCCAAGCTGGTGCATCCCTGGAGGTCACAGTGAACCTCCAAGCTGGTGTATCCTGGAGGTCACAGTGAACCTCCAAATGGTGTATCCTGGAGGTCACAGTGAACCTCCAAACTGGTGTATCCCTGGAGGTCATAGTGAACCTCCAAGCTGGTGTATCCCTGGAGGTCACAGTGAACCTCCAAGCTGGTGTATCCCTGGAGGTCACAGTGAACCTCCAAGCTGGTGTATCCCTGGAGGTCACAGTGAACCTCCAAGCTGGTGTATCCCTGGAGGTCACAGTGAAACCTTCAAGCTGGTGTATCCTGGAGGTCACAGTGTAACCTCCAAGTGGTGTATCCCTGGAGGTCACAGTGAACCTCCAAGCTGGTGTATCCCTGGAGGTCACAGTGAACCTCCAAGCTGGTGTATCCCTGGAGGTCACAGTGACCTCCAAGCTGGTGTATCCCTGGAGGTCACAGTGAACCTCCAAGCTGGTGTATCCCTGGAGGTCACAGTGAACCTCCAAGCTGGTGTATCCCTGGAGGTCACAGTGACCTCCAAGCTGGTGTATCCCTGGAGGTCACAGTGACCTCCAAGCTGGTGTATCCCTGGAGGTCACAGTGACCTCCAAGCTGGTGTATCCTGGAGGTCACAGTGACCTCCAAGCGGGTGTATCCCTGGAGGTCACAGTGACTCCATGACTGGTGTATCCCTGGAGGTCACAGTGACTCCTAGCTGTGTATCCCTGGAGGTCACAGTGACTCCAAAGTGGGTATCCCTGGAGGTCACAGTGACCTCCACTGGCTGGTGTATCCTGGAGGTCAAGTGACCTCCAAGCTGGTGTATCCTGGAGGTCACATGTACTCCTGAGTCACGTGTTATCCCTGGAGGGTGTATCCCTGGAGGTCACAGTGTATCCCTGGAGGTCACAGTGTATCCCTGGAGGTCATCATCAGAACAGTGTAAAGTACAAAAAAATGACAAATTAAAATCTAAGAGCAATATTTAGATAATTATTATTATTATTATTATTATTATTATTATTGTTATTATTATTATTATAAATTATGCAATTATTTATATTTACGATAATATCAGTAACAATAATAATTATAATGGTGTACAGAAGGTCCCGCTTTACAGCGTTTTCTGTTACACTTGTCAATTCCATTCTTCATATATTCTTCATATATTCTTCATATATTCTTCATATATTCTTCATATATTCTTCATATATTCTTCATATATTCTTCATATATTCAGACTTCCTACATTAAATATATTCATCACTCACTTGAAGCTAAGGACCAAAATATTTGAAATAATATGTATACTGTATATACATTTTTTTAGACCTAGCTATATTTTTTTCACTTAATATATGATAGTGTAAACATGTTATGAGGCTTTTGTGTGCATTTGAAAGTGAAAAAAAGAGGGGAGAAAAAGAAAGAAAGAAAGAAAGAGGAAAAGATGTTTCACTTTACAGCAGTAAACTCGACCTGCCATATAAGCGGGGCCCGCTTATTCGGCAGGTATATCTTCTCTTCTTAAATTATGTGATGTATTTGTATTATGTATCCAGGAGGATACCTGCTGGCTTTGTGTGGAGGCGTATCGAATGTTGCTCCACTTACCTCTACAGTTAGGTCAGGAGAGTGCCACTTTGTTCAAGTTGTATAGGGTAAGGAGAGTGCCACTTTGTTCAAGTTGTGTAGGTAAGGAGAGAGCCACTTTGTTCAGTTGTATAGGTAAGGAGTGCCACTTTGTTCAGTTGTATAGGGTAAGGAGAGTGCCACTTTGTTAAAGTTGTATGGGAAAGGAGAGTGGCACTTTTTTAATTGAAGGGAAAGGGAGTGGCACTTTGTTCAGTTGTGTAGGTCAGGAGAGTGGCATTTGTTCAGTTGTATAGGGTAAGGGAGTCCCATTTGTTCAGTTGTAAGGGTAAGGGGGCCCCACTTTTTCAAGTTGTATGGGAAAGGAGGTGCCACTTTGTTCAAGTTGTATAGGTAAGGAGAGTGCCACTTTGTTCAGTTGTATAGGGTAAGGAGAGTGCCACTTTGTTCAAGTTGTATAGGGTAAGGAGAGTGGCACTTTGTTCAAGTTGTGTAGGTCAGGAGAGTGCCACTTTGTTCAAGTTGTATAGGGTAAAGAGAGTGCCACTTTGTTCAAGTTGTGTAGGTAAGGAGAGTGCCACTTTGTTCAAGTTGTGTAGGTAAGGAGAGAGCCACTTTGTTCAGTTGTATAGGGAAGGGAGTCCCATTTGTTCATTGTTTGGGTAAGGAGGTGCCCCTTTGTTCAGTTGTATGGTAAAAAGGGCCCACTTTTTTCAGTTTTAGGGTAAGGGAGTGCCTTTGTTCAAGTTTTTTTAGGGTAAAAGATTTCCCCTTTGTTAAGTTGTGTAGGTAAGTAGAGTGGCACTTTGTTCAAGTTGTATAGGGTAAGGAGAGTGGCACTTTGTTCAAGTTGTGTAGATAAGGAGAGTGGCACTTTGTTCAAGTTGTATAGGGTAAGGAGAGTGGCACTTTGTTTACCTACACGGTAACAGTAAAACAGTTCACCCTGGCACAAGGTGCGTCTTTCCTGTAGTTATTGTTTTAAATGAGTTTGTCCTTGTGGAGGTAAGGGCAGGAGGGGAGAGGAGGCTCTCGTTCCCTAGAGGAGTAAGGGGGTTGAAGTGTCCAGAGAAGGGGAGGAGGGAGGGGGTTGAAGGATAAGGGGAGGGGAGGGGGGTCTTTCGTGCCCAGGGATGGAGGGAGGGGAGGAAGAGAGAAGGAATCGTGCCCAGGGGGGGGGTCGTTATTTTTAAGGTGGGGTGCCCCCGTGGCTGGCAGGAGGGGGATGGGAGGTGGGAAGGGGAGGGTTGGGGAGGGGAAGGGGGGTTGGAAGTGCAGTTTACAGCCTCTTAAAGAACACTTCACATGCAGTTGTCGCAGATCGCCTCATTACCCGGCCAATAATATTTTTACGACTTGACTTAGCTGCGGCCACGACCTCTAGTGTCAGGCTTCCCACGACGACCCTCCGCCAGGTTTTCCCAGGAGCGACCTGTGTCAGGTTTGCCAGGAAGGTGCTGTACGAGCGGGCCTCATGCAAGCTACGTGTGGGCAGCGCTCTGCAGGTGACTGACAGACAGGGCAAGACGAACAGCAGTACTCTGTGAGATGCCAAGCTAAGAGAGAGAGAGAGAGAGAGAGAGAGAGAGAGAGAGAGAGAGAGAGGAGAGAGAGAGAGGGAGAGAGAGAGAGAGAGAGAGAGAGAGAGAGAGAGAGAGAGAGAGAGAGAGAGAAAGAGTCATGGTGAGAGGTACCAGGCTAAGCAGCGTGGTGATCTACACTAGTCATACATACTTCTAGAGATAGTGAGAGTCATGAACGTGTGTCTGGCTGCTTGAGTCATCCCAGTACACGACTCTGTTGACACAACTTCCACACCTGCATGACGAGGAGCACCAGGAATACAAGTAAGAGAAGGAGCAGGAGGAGGAGCAACAGCAGCAGGAAGAGGAATAATACAAGAAAATGCATATTATGACCAAAAACCCCAATGATTTTGATGGTCCAGACCACACTGGTCCACACCATACTGGTCCACACCACACTGGTCCACACCACACTGGTCCACACCACACTGGTCCACACCACACTGGTCCACACCATACTGGTCCACACCACACTGGTCCACATCACACTGGTCCACACCACACTGGTCCACACCACACTGGTCCACACCATACTGGTCCACACCACACTGGTCCACACCACACTGGTCCACACCACGCTGGTCCACACCACACTGGTTCGCACCACACTGGTCCACACCGCACTGGTCCACACCGCACTGGTCCAAACCACTCTGGTCCGAACCACACTGGTCCACACCACACTGGTCCACACCGCACTGGTCCAAACCACTCTGGTCCACACCACACTGGTCCACACCATACTGGTCCACACCACACTGGTCCACACCACACTGGTCCACACCACACTGGTCCACACCACACTGGTCCACACCACACTGGTCCACACCATACTGGTCCACACCACACTGGTCCACACCATACTGGTCCACACCACACTGGTCCACACCACACTGGTCCACACCACACTGGTCCACACCACACTGGTCCACACCGCACTGGTCCAAACCACTCTGGTCCAAACCGTGCTGGTCCAGACAACTCGGGTTCAGACCATGCTGGTCCAGATTACACTGGCCCAGTGGTGGCTATTGGAGCAACAAGTGGACGTGACTGCTGGAGTAACAGGTGGGCGTGACTGCTAGAGCAATAGGTGGGAGTGGCTGCTGGAGAAACAGGTGGGCGTGTCTGCTGGAGCAACAGGTGGACGTGGCTGCTGTAGCAACAGGTGGGCGTGGCTGCTGGAGAAACAGGTGGGTGTGGCTGTTGGAGCAACAGATGGGCGTGGCTGCTGGAGCCACAGGTGGGCGTGGCTGCTGGAGCAACAGGTGGGCGTGGATACTGGAGCAACAGGTGGGCGCGGATGCTGGAGCAACAGGTGGGTGTAGCTGTTGGAGCAACAGGTAGACGTGGCTGCTGGAACAACAGGTGGGCGCGGATGCTGGAGCAACAGGTGGGTGTAGCTGTTGGAGCAACAGGTAGACGTGGCTGCTGGAACAACAGGTGGGTGTAGCTGTTGGAGCAACAGGTAGACGTGGCTGCTGGAACAACAGGTGGGTGTAGCTGGTGGAACAAGTGGTGGACGTTTCTGCTGGAACAACAGGTGGGGTTAGTGATAGCTATAACAACAGGTGAGCATGACTGCTGGAGCAACAGGTGGGTGTGGCTGCTGGAATAACAGGTGGAGTTAATGAATTCTGGAACAACAGGTGAGCGTGGCTACTGGAGCAACAGGTGGGATGAGTGAGTGCTGGAACATCATGTGGGCGTGGCTTCTGGAATTACAGGTGGGCGTGGCTGCTGGAACAACAGGAAGACTAGGAAAGAGTGCGAAGAAAAGGAGGAAAGTTACCAGTGAGAAGAAAGAAGAGAGTGGAGGCGGGGAGGGTGTGTGAGGAGGACATGGGGGAGTGAGCAGGGGAAGGAGAATAGGGGGGAGTGGGCGGCAAAGAGAGAATAGACGGGGGTGTGGGCGGGGGAGGGAGGATAGACGGGTGATTGGGCGGCGGAGGGAAGATAGAATGGAAGGGGGGGGGGGGAATTGGGCGGCGGAGGGAGGAGAGAGTGGGAATGAGTCTGGCAGCGTGGGAAGTAACATTAAGTCTGGTTGGGGAGTAGTTATGCACCTGTAGGGATCAGGAGGTGAAGTATGGGTGGGGAGATGTTAGTGGGTTCTCTGTTAGGGTGGGAGAGACTTAGTATAACATACAGTAGTTACTATACACACAGGTGATGAGCTAAGCTTTTTTTTTTTTGAATTTCAATCATACTTTTGGTCTACATTTTTGTGCATCTCTGTGAGGTTGTTGATTTGTGGGAGAGGAAGTTTAGGTTGTAATGGTGGAGTACCAAGGGATTGAGAGAGGTATGGGTGACCTCATAATTGTATGAGAGAGAGCCCCTCTGGTCACCTGGCTGAGAGGCTGCGATGAGGAATACACAAAACAGATGTTTAGATGAACTGTGAAGGTCAGCAGATGCGAGGAATGCCTCTCTGTGTTGTGCAGAATTACTTTAACATGCAGTATATGAATATATTATACACAGGCAAAGAAGGGCTAGTTGTCGATGTGTGGAACAATCTGCCGAGTACGGTAATAGAGGCTAAGACTTCGGGTAGCTTTAAAAAGAGATTGGACAAATATGTGAGTGAAAAGGGTTGGGTTTGATTAGTACCTAAGGTACTGAAGCAAATTCTTGGCTACCTTTGGGAAAGGGTTGGACAGATGCGTGGTTGGGAGTGGGTGGTTTTGATAAAGGACCTGCCTTGTATAGAGCAGTAGGACTGCTGCTGTGTTCCTCCATTCTTGTGTTCTTGTGAATGTCTGTTTCCCATGTAATTAATACTTTGAAATCTCTCGTCAATTTTTTATGCACTTTCTCGATATTTTCTTCTCCACGTGGCTGTGCAATGTTTTTAGTGGATGATTAAGACACATACAGTGCTGACTTGTACTTAGCTGTGCTGACCTGTACTTAGCTCAGTGCTGAGATGTACTTGACTCTGTGAGGACGTGTCTAGTGTACTGTTTGTGAATATGAATCAAGATGTCCTCCATTGAACAACTTTACCAGCAGCTTAAGGAGGAGCTTAGAGTAGCTAAGCTCAAGATACAACAATTGATGGAGGAAAACAAGAGGATTCGTAACAATCCTCCTGTTGTGAGTCCTCAGGTCAGGAGGGGAACCTGGACAGTGGCTGGAAACATGGAACGAAGCAGAGGATCAAGAGACTGATGGAGTGACAGAAACAATGAAGAACCAGACAACTGCTGTGGAAACTTCGAACCCATTTTCTGTGCTACCTGACGAATGTGGGTTGTCTACTGGCAATGTAAGAACGAGCACCAAGGAAGCATTGGCAGATGAGGGTGAGTTGACCATTCCAATGAAGGCCATCCAAATGAAGACCATTGAGAACAACATGACGAGCTCTGCCAGTGAAGGTAGGAACATTGCTCTAGTTGGGGACAGTCAGGTTAAGTTTATGGATAGGGCTTTTTGTCTTAAAGATATGAAGAGGAGACAGAGGGTATGTTTTTCCTGGGGCTGGGATGGAGGATATTGTTAGCTGTCTAGACGACATCATGAAAGGTATGGGAGCAATCCTATTATCTGCCTCAATGCAGGAGGCAACGGTGTAGGCACACGTAGAAGTGAAGACCCGATTAGCAGGAATAGGACAGCAATAGAGATAATTAAGAAGGGTGGGAACACTGTGATATGTGGGATTTTGCCCAGGAGAGGAGTTGGAAATGAATGATTATCCAGGGCAGTTGGTATCAATTGCTGGCTGGACAGACACTAAGGAAAATGCAGTAACATTCATAGACAACTGGGACCTCTTCTACAGCAGAAATGACGTGTATGCCAGGGATGGTGCCCACTTATCTAGGTTTGGGGTGAGGGCCCTGGCCAACGCAGTGGAAGGAGCTGTTAAGTATTTAAACTAAAAATAGTTAGTGGTATGGGTTTTTGTGGAAAATCAATGTGTGGCGATAGTTTGAGTTTTATGGAAACCAGTCATAGGCAGAATGAGGGAGAGGTATTGGTGAATATTGGAAAGCCAGTGGCTCTAGGTGACAAGGACAGTAACAGGGATAGTGGAGGAACAGAAATGAGCAGGAAGAGAAAAGAGAAGGGAGGCTTTCTAAACATATATTATACTAATAGTTGTAGTGTGAGAAATAAGATGGACGAATTGAGATTAGTTGCAAGTGGGAGAAACATTAATGTTTTTGCCATAACTGAGACATGGTTTAATATGAAAAATCGGGATATGCTTGCTGAATGTCTCATTCAGGGTTTTAAATTATTCCAAGTAGACAGAAGTATCAGAAAGGCGGGTGGAGTGGCACTCTGTGTTCCAGATCATATAAATTTTTGCATAAAAACCAGTATAAAGTCTCAAACACATTCTGAGTCCGTTTGCGTAAAATTTTCAGAGGGGCACGAAAAATTTATTTTAGGCATGATATACCACCAAGGAAGACTACTGTGGGAGTTGGACAACAAGGCTCAATAACGTAGTAATTCTAGGGGACTTGGATTTTCTTGACTGGGAATTTATTCTAACGACTTTTTAGAGGTAGTTCAGGATTGTTTTTAAAGCAGTTTGTGACAGAACCTACAAGGGGAAATAACCTGCTTGACTTGGTTCTGGCAAACAATAATTTAGAAATTTCAGAGAAACTTGGCGCAAGTGACCACAAATCAGTTACCTTTAGTACTGAATGGAAGTATGATAGTAGGGATAACTCAATAACGGTCCAGATTTTCGCTTAGCAGATTATAATGGGCTTAGAGAACAAATATCATCTGTAAATTGGGTAATGAAGAGAGCTATCAATATGACAGCTTTATAAACACTATACATGCTGCCTAAAGTACATTTATTCCATATAAAGAAATTAGATCGAATAGAAATGACCCTAAATGGATGAATAGGCTCAATTATCTTTTAAGGTCGAGGAAAGGAATTTAAAGGTGAGTCAAAAGAGGTGAGGGTCATCTTATGAATCAGTACATTGACATTAAGAGGAATGTTAAAAAGGATATAAGAAAAGCTGAATGGGACTATGAAATTAAAGTTGCTAGGGATTCGAGAACTAACCCAAAAGGTCTTTTTCAGGTTTATAGAACAAAAGTAAGAGAAAAGATAGGTCCCCTTATCTCTTTAATAACCTTCCTCTTAATGTGAATATATTGATTTATAAGATGACCCTCAGCTTTTTTGATGCACCTATAAATTCCTTTCTTCTACCCTAAAAGATATTTGAGTATATTATTCATCCATTTCGGGTCGTTTCTATTCAATCTTATTTCTTTATATGGGATAAACATTCTTTGGGGAGCATGTATAGTGTTTAGAAAGCTGTTATATTGATAGCTCTTTTTGTTACCCCAGTCCACAGATGATAAGCATTCTCTAAGCCCATTGTAATTTACTAAGCGAAAATCTGGGACCGTTGCTGAGTTATCCCTGTCATACTTCCTCTCAATGTTAAATGTAATCGATTTTTGGTCGTTTGCACTAAGTTCTTCTGTAATTTTTAAATTATTAACAAAGGTTTCTTTGTTTGCCAAAACCAAGTCAAGCAGGTTATTTTCCCTTGTAGGGTCTGTCACAAACTGCTTCAAAAAAAAAAAAAAAAAATCCTGAACTACCTCTACGAAGTGGTTAGTTTCTAAATTTCCAGCTAAGGAATTCCAATCAATCTGACTAAAGTTAAAGTCCCCTAGAATTACTATGTTATTGTGCCTTGTGGCCTTAACAGTTTCCTCCCAGAGTGGTCTCCCTTGGTCCCTCTGAAAATTTTATCCAGACAGGCTCTGTATATGTTATTACAGACTGTATACCCGTTTTTATGCAACAGTTCAAGCGATCTCGGACATACTACAGTGCCACCCCACCCCCCTTCCTGATACTTTTGTCTACTTAGTACATTTTAAAACCCTGAATGTGACATTCAGCAGGTGTGTCCCGATTTTTCGTATTAAACTATGTCTCAGTTATGGCAAATACATCAATGTTACCAGCACCTGCAACTAATCTCAACTCGTCCATCTTATTCCTAGCACTACGACTATTAGTATAAGTTTAAAGACCCTCCTTTCTCTTTTTCCTTCCTGCTTATTTCTGTTTTTCCACTACACCTATTACTGTCCTTACACCTAGTGCTACTGGCTTTCCAATATCCACCTCATTCTTCCCATTATTGGTTACCCGAAAACTCACAATATTACTACACTGGGACTTCACTGTTTTCCCCCCAAAACCCATACCACTAACTGTTTCTAGTTTAAAGCCCTAACAGCTCTCTCCACTGCATTGGCCAGTGCCCCCACCCCATATCTAGGTAAGTGAACCCCTTCCCTGACATACATGTCATTTCTGCCATAGAAGAGGTCCCAGTTGTCAATGAATTTTAATGCATTTTCCTTAGTGTTTGTCCATCCATCAATTGACACCAATTGCCCTGGACAACCATTCATTTCGAACTCCTCTCCTTGGCAAAATGCCACATATCACAAGGTTCCCTCCCTTTTTCCTAATTATCTCTGTTGCTGATCTATACCTGGCAACTGAGACAGATAATTGGATTGCTCTCATTACCTCTCATGATATTGTCTAGAGAGCTAACAATATCCTTTATCCCAGCCCCAGGAAAACATACCCTCTGCCTCCTCTTCCTATGTCTAAGACAAAAAGTCCTGTCTATAAACTTAATCTGACTGTCCCCAACTAACACAATGTTCTTACCTCGACTGGCAGTGTACATGATGTTCTCGATGGTCTTAGTAGAGATGGTCTTTGCTGGGATGTCTTAACTTGCTGGCTTCACTGTGTCGTTAAAAGTTGTCCTTGTTGGAACTGTCTTCGTTGGAAAATCATTGATGGTCGATTCACATTCGTCTGATAACAAGGAAAAATAGCTGCTGGTTTTCACAGCAGTTTCCTGGACCTTCTTCATCTTCAGCTTCGTCCCTTCAGTTCCAACTAGCATCCATTCGTTGGTCCAATTATCGGCGATATTGTTCCCAGGATAATCCTTGCACATACCCTTCAGTCGTTTAATTTATCTTCTTGCTTCCGTTAATTCTGCATTATGCTGGAGATATAACTGCTCATAGTCGAGGGAAGCCATCATCACAATCTCAGGTAGCCAAGAACGGAGAGCACACTAGTCACGTCGTGACAAAGCTAAGTACAAATCACAACTGAACTCTTCTCCACGCTGAGGGACTGACCACCTCAAATACATCTTTTTTCCAAGGTTGTTGGACCGATTACATCATCTTTATTTCACTACTAAACCTGCTGCCTCTGTATTTGACTGATGAAGCCTACTGTGTAGGCGAAACGTTTCAACACTATACCCAACTGTGTAGATAAGTGGTTCAGAGAATCGACAAGTTGATAAATTAGATACATGTGCAACACTTGGGTATCTTTATTGAGGAAAAGTTTCGCCACACAGTGGCTTCATCAGTCCTGTACAAAGAAGCATGGTGAAGGTCAGAAGCTTGAGGTAATCAGTCCTTCAGCCTGGAGTCGATATAATCAGTCCATCAATCTTGAAAAGAATACAGCATATGAGCTAAGTGGCTTATATACAATAAACAGGACTGGTGAGGTGTTTCACCTCACCAGTATCTATTTTACACCATTTTCAACACACTGTTTTTAAATTAGACACATGTGCAACTCTTGGGTATCTTTATTGAGGAAACGTTTCGCCACACAGTGGCTTCATCAGTCCATATAAAGGAGAATCTTGAAGAACAGGAGGAGAATGAGGTAATCAGTCCCTCAACCTTGAGTCGATGTGGTCAGTCCATCAATCTTGAATAGAATACGGCATACGTGCTGAGAAGGAGCTTATAAACCGTTGGCAGGAGAGGTGCAGAAGTATGGACTGATGAAGCCACTGTGTGGCGAAACGTTTCCTCAATAAAGATACCCAAGAGTTGCACATGTGTCTAATTTATCAACATGTCGGTTCTCTGAACCATTCATCTACAAACACTGTTTTTAGTACATTCTTTAATTTTTCTCCAATGGTGTTTTGTTTTCCTTGTTTCTGTGTCGACTTCAGCAACCGGTACTGAATTGAAAATAGATAATATTGAATATTAAAATGGTATACAATACCGACAGGTTGATAAGTAAGGCTCATTTGCAACAGTTAGGTATGTTTATTCCGAAACGTTTCGCCTACACAGTAGGCTTCTTCAGTCGAGTGCAGAAGAGCTCGCAGAAGCAGTGGAGATATGAAGACGATGTAATCAGTCCATCACCCTTAAAGACGTAGTTTTGAGGTGGTCAGTCCCTCAGCCTGGAGAAGAGTTTTGCCTACTGTGTAGGCGAAACGTTTCGGAGTAAAGATACCTAACTGTTGCACATGAATCTTACGACTATGTTGTTGTGCTATTGGGATTCTGTTTCGCTCAGGAAACAATAGACACAAATACAGTATAATGCGGTCCTTTATTAACTACGTTTCGCCCACAAAGTGGACTTTATTAAGTCATTGTGACTTGATGAAGTCCACTGTTATGTTGGAAATGATATAAAATACCGATAAGTTAAGGATTAAAACACATGTGCAGCATTTAATAATCTTTATTGATGAAACGCTTCGCCTACGCAGTAGGCTTCTTCTTTATTTCGCTACTACTGCTCCCTCTGTATTTGACTGAAAAGCTCAATGTGTGGGCGAAACGTAGTCAATAAATAATCGCATTATCCCTCATTTGTGCCAATTTTTCCATCGTGTCGGTATTTTATACCATTTATCTCCACCTGTTTTGCTGGGCTGTGAATGGGATTTGTGTGTGTTTTTGTGTTGTGTTGCGTCGCCCTGAGGCTGTTCTGAGCAGCATCTTGACAGGTGTGACGGCCCTCATGTCCTTGGCTGTGCCATCATCCTGGTGGGGGTCTTGCTGGGGATCGGGGCAGGGGCTGTAGCAAGGGGGATTCGGGGTGGGATGGTGGAGCTGATGTTGTTGTTGTTGTTGTTGTTGTTGTTGTGTTGTTGTGGGTTTGGTGGTGGTGGTGGTGGTGGTGGTAATGATGTTTTGTCTTGGTAGGTTTTGGAGGTAGTGTGTGTGTGTGTGATGCTGAGGTCATCTGTTCCTCAGTACAGATCATAGTAGTACATATAAACAGCATTTGTTAAACACATTGATTGCTCTTCCCGTCCAGAGAGAAGGGAGAAAGGAAGAAAGACAGGAAGGATTGGGGGGTTGGGGTAACGGAGAGGCTGACTGAGGGGAAGAAAACACTTAAGGTAGTTAACATGGCCCCACTCACTCACCTGTGTTGTACCATCTGTTGAACACACCCAGCTGCCTCCTGCTGGTACTAGTGCTACTGATACTGCTACTGATGCCGATAATATCGCTGCTACTGTTGCTGCTGCTACTGCTACTGCTCGTGCTGCTACTGCAGCTGCTCATACAGCTGTTGTTTCTGCCCATACTTCTTCTGCTTCTGTTTTTGGCACTTATGTTGCTGATAATGTTCCTGCTGGTGTTCATTTTGCTACCGTTGCTGCTGATATTACTTCTTTTGCTATTAATGATGATGTCATTGATACTTCTGCTGTCCCTGCTGTTGTTATTGCTGTTACGGCTGTTCCCTTTACCATTGCTGAAGTTTATATACTGCAGCTGTTTCTCGTGCTGCACCTGCTGATGCAGCTACTGCAGCTGCCTTTATAACTAATTTAAGCTCTGTTCTTCCCTTTGACTGTGTCCATTTTAGGAGGTTAAGAAAGAGCAGCACTGTCTTGGGGCTCCTCATAGTGAAGAATCATGTAGATCTTGTGTTGTCACAGGACCCTTACTAATGAAGGATCGTGTGTGGGACCTTGTGGGCCCTGAATTCCTCTAGAAAACATGTTGAAAGAGACCGTAGAAGAACGAACATAAGTGGGAGGGGGTAGGAGGAGAGGTTACTGACTTGCATGAACGTCATGAACACAAGTGAGGGAGTCAGACAGAGAGAGGTCAGTGAGGTGCAAAGTGGACCAGTAGAGCGAGACAACGGCATGAAATTCCAAGCTATAAGGAGCAACGCAAACGTGTGTAGAGAACATTTTTGCAGCTATAGAATATTGGAAAATTCTGTTGCTTCTGCTACTGCTAGTGCTGGTGGTGGTGTTGATGTTGCCACTACTACAGCTACTGGGTGTTGCTGATGTTGCCACTACTACAGCTACTGGGTGTTGCTGCTGTTGCCACTACTACAGCTACTGGTGTTGCTGCTGTTACTACTGGTGTCGTTGCTGTTACTGCTATTGTTGATGCTGTTACTGCTATTGTTGATGCTGTTGCCATTACTACACCTACTGGTGTTGCTGCTGTTACTGCTGGTGTTGCTGCGTCATGTGCTGCTGCTGTTGCTGCCACCGTCTGCTTCTTTTTCTCGTAAGATTTTTTTTTTTGCCTCGATGTTATATTGAGAAAATTATAGTTTTTTGCGGATCTGCCACCAGACGACAGTGGTGGTGGTGGTGGCAGACACACCGCACCCACGATGGTGGTGCTGCCAGGGGGGGGGGGTGATAGTGGTGATGATGACTAGTTGTTAGCAGTGGTGTTGCTTAGGAGGGAATTGTGGTTGTGGTTATGGTGAGCCTGGCCCATGGCCGGGCTCCGAGAGTAAATTAACTCTCGAAACTCTTCAAAGGTAAAGGTATAAGGTAAGTATGGTGATTGTGGTTGTGGTGATGGCAGTTGTGGTCCTGGTAGTGGTGATAATTGTGGTTACGTTAATGATAATTGTGGTTATGATGATAATTGTGTGGTAATTGCGATTATGGTGACGATAATTGTGGTTACGGTGATGATAATTGTGGTTATGGTGTTATAATTGTGGTTACGGTGATGATAATTGTAAAGTGGTAAATGTAGTTACGATGATAATTGTGGTTATGGTAATGATAATGTGGTCGCTGAGAGTGGATGTTCGGATGATGAGAGTGGATGTTCGGTGTTGAGAGTGGGTGTTCGGATGTTGAGAGTGGGTTTTCGGATGTTGAGAGGGGGTGTTCGGATGATGAGAGTGAGCGTTCGGATGTTGAGAGTGGATGTTCGGATGTTGAGAGTGGGTGTTCGGATGTTGAGAGTGGGTGTTCGGATGTTGAGAGTGGGTGTTCGGATGTTGAGAGTGGATGTTCGGATGTTGAGAGTGGGTGTTCGGATGTTGAGAGTGGGTGTTCGGATGTTAGAGTGGGTGTTCGGATGTTGAGAGTGGATTTTCGGATGTTTGAGAGTGGATGTTCGGATGTTGAGAGTGGATGTTCGGATGTTGAGAGTGGATGTTCGGATGTTATGAGTGGGTGTTCGGATGTTGAGAGTAGGTGTTCGGATATTTAGGCGGGATGTATGTAATGTTCAAATGTTGAGATGTCTGTGTTCAGGGGTAAAGCCAGTCTAACACATTGATGACTGTGCTACACATTGATGACTGTGCCACACATTGATGACTGTACTATACATTGATAGCTATACTACACATTGATGACTGTGCTACACATTGATGACTATACTACACATTGATGACTGTACTACACATTGATAGCTATACTACACATTGATGACTGTACTATACATTGATGACTATACTACACATTGATGACTGTACTACACATTGATGACTGTACTATACATTGATGACTATACTACACATTGATGACTGTACTACACATTGATGACTGTACTACACATTGATAGCTATACTACACATTGATGACTGTGCTACACATTGATGACTGTGCTACACATTGATGACTGCTACACATTGATGACTTTACTACATATTGATGACTGTGCTACACATTGATGACTACTACACATTGATGACTTTACTACATATTGATGACTGTGCTACACATTGATGACTGTGCTACACATTGATGACTACTACACATTGATGACTTTACTACATATTGATGACTGTGCTACACATTGATGAATATTCTGCGCATTGATGACTGTGCCACACATTGATGACTGTGCTGCACATTGATGACTGTGGTACACATTGATGACTGTACTACACATTGATGACTGTGCTACGCATTGATGACTGTGCTACACATTGCTGACTGTGCTAGACTGATGACTGTGCTACGCATTGATGACTGTGCTATACATTGATGACTGTACTACACATTGATGACTGTACTACTCATTGATGACTGTACTACACATTGATGACTGTACTACACATTGATGACTACTGTATACTGATGACTATACTACACATTGATGAATATACTACACATTGATAACTACTACACATTGATGACTGTACAACACATTGATGACTATACTACACATTGATGAATGTTCTGCACATTGATGACTGTACTACACTTTGATGAATGCTACACATTGATGACTATGCAACACATTGACGAAAGTACTACAAATTGATGACTGTGCTATACATTGATGACTGTACTACACATTGATGACTGTGCTACGCATTGATGACTGTACTACACATTGATGACTGTACTACACACTGATGACTCTGCTACACATTGATGACTGTACTGCACATTGATGACTGTGCTACACATTGATGGCTGTACTACACATTGATGACTGTACTACACATTGATTGTGCTACGCATTGATGGCTGTACTACACATTGATGACTGTGCTAAAACTTTGATGCCCTGTACTACACATTGATGGCTGTACTACACATTGATGACTGTACTACACATTGATGACTGTGCTACACATTGATGACTGTACTACACATTGATGACTGTACTACACATTGATGACTGTACTACACATTGATGACTGTACTACACATTGATGACTGTGCTACACATTGATGACTGTACTACACATTGATGACTGCGCTACGCATTGATGGCTGTACTACACATTGATGACTGTGCTACACATTGATGACTGTACTACACATTGATGACTGTGCTACGCATTGATGTCTGTACTACACATTGATAACTGTACTACACATTAATGACTGTACTACACATTGATGACTGTAATACACATTGATGACTATGCTACATATTTATGACTGTAGTACACATTGGTGACTACTGTATACTGATGACCCTACTACACATTGATGACTATTACGTACAGATTACTACACATTGATGACTGTACTACACATTGATGACTGTACTTCACATTGATGACTATGCAACACATTGATAACTGTACTACACATTGATAGCTACTACACATTGATGACTGTACTACACATTGATAACTACTACACATTGATGACTGTGCTACGCATTTATGGCTGTGCAACACATTGATGACTGTGCTACACATGGGTGACTGTATTACACATTGATGACTGTACTACACATTGATTACACATTGATGACTGTACTACACATTGATTACACATTGATGACTGTACTACACATTGATTACACATTGATGACTGTACTACACATTGATGACTGTGCAACACATTGATGACTGTATTACACATTGATGACTGTACTACACATTGATTACACATTGATGACTGTACTACACATTGATAACTGTACTACACATTGATGGCTGTACTACACATTGATGGCTGTACTACACATTGACGACTGTACTACGCATTGATGACTGTACTACACATTGATGACTGCACTGCACATTGATGACTGTACTAAACATTGATTACACATTGATGACTGTACTACGCATTGATGACTGTACTACACATTGATGACTGTACTAAACATTGATTACACATTGATGACTGTACTACGCATTGATGACTGTACTAAACATTGATTACACATTGATGACTGTACTAAACATTGATTACACATTGATGACTGTACTAAACATTGATTACACATTGATGACTGTACTACACATTGATGACTGCACTACACATTGATGACTGTACTAAACATTGATTACACATTGATGACTGTACTAAACATTGATTACACATTGATGACTGTACTACACATTGATGACTGTACTACACATTAATTACACATTGATAACTGTACTACACATTGATGACTGTACTACACATTGATGACTGTACTACACATTGATGACTGTACTACATATTGATGACGGTATACACATTGATGACGGTACTACACATTGATAACTGTACTACACATTGATGACGGTACTACACATTGATGACGGTACTACACATTGATGACGGTACTACATATTGATGACGGTACTACACATTGATGACGGTACTACACATTGATAACTGTACTACACATTGATGACGGTACTACACATTGATGACGGTACTACACATTGATAACTGTACTACACATTGATGACGGTACTACACATTGATGACTGTACTACACATTGATGACTGTACTACACATTGATAACTGTACTACACATTGATGACTGTACTACACATTGATGACGGTATTTAACACATTGATAACTTTTACTACACATTGATGACTGTACTACCATTGATGAACGGTACTACACATTGATAACTGTACTACAAAATTGATGACTGTATTTACACATTGATGACTGTACTACACATTGATGACTGTTACTACACATTGAAAAACTGTACTACACATTGATGACGGTATAACATTGATGACTGTACTACCATTGATGACTGTACTACACATTGATGACTGTACTACACATTGATGACTGTACTACACATTGATGACTGTACTACACATTGATGACTGTACTACACATTGATAACTGTACTACACATTGATGACTGTACAAACACATTGATGATTGTACTACACATTGATGACTGTACTACACATTGATGACTGTACTACACATTGATAACTGTACTACACATTGATGACTGTACTACACATTGATGACTGTACTACACATTGATGACTGTACTACACATTGATGACTGTACTACACATTGATGACGGTACTACACATTGATGACGGTACTACACATTGATGACTGTACTACACATTGATGACTGTACTACACATTGATGACTGTACTACACATTGATGACGGTACTACACATTGATGACGGTACTACACATTGATGACGGTACTACACATTGATGACGGTACTACACATTGATGACGGTACTACACATTGATGACGGTACTACACATTGATGACGGTACTAACATTGAGACGGTACTACACTTTGATGACTGTACTACACATTGATGTCTGTACTACACATTGATGACGGTACTACACATTGATGACTGTACTACACGTGTGTAACTCTCAGGGATAAAGAACATAATAGAGGAACACTGCAGCAGGAATACTGACCCATACTAGGCAGGTTCTTTTCAAATCCAAATCACGAACCGTGATCCACCCCGTGATCCCCCCGTGATCCATGATCCCCCTGGTATCCGTGATCCCCCCGTGATCCATGATCCCCCCGGTATCCGTGATCCCCCCGTGATTCGTGATCCCCCTGTGATCCATGATCCCCCCGTGATCCATGATCCCCCCGGTATCCGAGATCCCCCCGTGATCCGTGATCCCCCCGGGATCCGTGATCCCTCCGGTTATTTGTGATCCCCTCGGGATCCGTGATTCCCCGGGGTCTGTGTTCCCCACGGGGTCCGTGATTCCCCACGGGGTCCGTTAGCCCCCGGGATCCGTGATCCCCGTCTGTGTCCGTGATTCCCCACGGGGTCCATGGTTCCCCACGGGGTCCGTGATTCTCCACGGGGTCCGTGATCCCCTTCGGGGTGCGTGATTCCCCACGGGGTCTGGGAGGATGATGATTTTGATTAAACTGTGTAGAGTTTTGTCCTGTCTGGCAGCACACTTGTACACCATGTACCACCCTCCACCTGTGGTAGCGCACTTGTACACCATGTACCACCCTCCACCTGTCTGGTAGCACACTTGTACACCATGTACCACCCTCCACCTGTGGTAGCGCACTTGTACACCATGTACCACCCTCCACCTGTCTGGTAGCACACTTGTACACCATGTACCACCCTCCACCTGTCTGGTAGCACGCTTGTACACCATGAAACCACCCTCCACCTGTCGGGGTAGCACACTTGTACACCATGTTCCCACCCTCCCCCTGTGGTACCACACTTGTACACCATGTACCACCCTCCTCCTGTCTGGTAGCACACTTGTACACCATGTACCACCCTCCACCTGTCTGGTAGCACACTTGTACACCATGTACCACTCTCCACCTGTCTGGTAGCACACTTGTACACCATGTACCACCCTCCACCTGTCTGGTAGCACACTTGTACACCATGTACCACCCTCCACTTGTGGTAGCACACTTGTACACCATGTACCACCCTAAACCTGTCTGGTAGCACACTTGTACACCATGTAACCAAACCCCCCAACTGTCTGGTAGCTACTTGTACACCATGTACCACCCTCCACCTGTCTGGTAGCACACTTGTACACCATGTACCACCCTCCACCTGTCTGGTAGCACACTTGTACATCATGTACCACCCTCCACCTGTGGTACCACACTTGTACACCATGTACCACCCTCCTCCTGTCTGGTAGCACACATGTACACCATGTACCACCCTCCACATGTCTGGTAGCACACTTGTACCCATGAAACCACTCTCCACCTGTCTGGTAGCACACTTTTTACACCATGTACCACCCTCCAACCTGTCTGGTAGCACACTTGTACACCATGTACCACCCTCCACCTGTGGTAGCACACTTGTACACCATGTACCACCCTAAACCTGTCTGGTAGTACACTTGTACACCATGTACCACCCTCCAACTGTCTGGTAGCACACTTGTACACCATGTACCACCCTCCACCTGTGGTAGCACACTTGTACACCATGTACCACCCTCCACCTGTTTGGTAGCACACTTGTACACCATGTACCACCCTCCACCTGTGGTAGCACACTTGTACACCATGTACCACCCTCCACCTGTCTGGTAGCACACTTGTACACCATGTAACACCCTCCACCTGTCTGGTAGCACACTTGTACACCATGTACCACTCTCCACCTGTCTGGTAGCACACTTGCACACCATGTACCACTCTCCACCTGTCTGGTAGTACACTTGCACACCATGTACCACTCCACCTGTCTGGTAGCACATTTGTACACCATGTACCACCCTCCACCTTCTGGTACACACTTGTACACCATGTACCACTCCCCAAACCTGTCTGGTAGCACACTTGTACACCATTTTAACCACCCTCCACCTGTCTGGTAGCACACTTGTACACCATGTACCACTCTCCACCTGTCTGGTAGCACACTTGTACACCATGTATCACTCTCCACCTGTCTGGTAGCACACTTGTACACCATGTACCTCCCTCCACCTGTCTGGTAGCACACTTGTACACCATGTACCACCCTCCACCTGTCTGGTTTAGCACACTTGTACACCATGTACCACTCCCCACCTGTCTTGGTAGCACACCGGCCACCATGTACCACCCTCCACATGTCTGGTAGCACACTTGTACACCATGTACCACTCTCCACCTGTCTGGTAGCACACCGGTCCACCATGTATCACTCTCCACCTGTCTGGTAGCACACTTGTACACTATGTACCACTCTCCACCTGTCTGGTAGCACACCGGTCCACCATGTACCACCCTCCACATGTCTGGTAGCACACCGGCCCCACCATGTACCCACTCCCCACCTGTCTTGTAGCACACATGTACACCATGTACCACCCTCCACCTGTCTGGTAGCACACTTGCACACCATGTACCACCCTCCACCTGTGGTAGCACACTTGTACACCATGTACCACCCTCCAAATGTCTGGTAGCACACTTGTACACCATGTACCACCCTCCACCTGTCTGGTAGCGCACTTGTACACCATGTACCACCCTCCACCTGTCCGGCAGCACACTTGTACACCATGTACCACTCTCCACCTGTCTGGTAGCACACTTGCACACCATGTATCACTCTCCACCTGTTGGTAGCCACTTGTACACCATGTACCACTCTCCACCTGTCTGGTAGCACATTTGTACACCATGTACCACCCTCCACCTGTCTGGTAGCACACTTGCACACCATGTATCACTCTCCACCTGTCTGGTAGCACACTTGTACACCATGTATCACTCTCCACCTGTCTGGTAGCACACTTGTACACCATGTACCACCCTCCACCTGTCTGGTAGCACACTTGTACACCATGTACCACCCTCCACCTGTCTGGTAGCACACTTGTACACCATGTACCACCCTCCACCTGTCTGGTAGCACACTTGTACATTGTGTACCACCCTCCACCTGTCTGGTAGCACACTTGTACACCATGTACCACTCTCCACCTGTCTGGTAGCACACCGGTCCACTATGTACCACCCTCCACCTGTCTGGTAGCACACTTGTACACATGTACCTCTCCACCTGTCTGGTAGCACACCGTCCACCATGTACCACCCCCCACCTGTCTGGTAGCACACTTGTACATCATGTACCCACTTCCACTTCTCTGGTAGCACATTTTGTACACCATGTATCACTCTCCACCTGTCTTGTAGCACACTTGTACACTATGTACCACCCTCCACCTGTCTGGTAGCACACTTGTACAACATGTACCACTCTCCACCTGTCTGGTAGCACACTTGTACCCCAGTACCACCCTCCACCTGTCTGGTAGCACACTTGTACACCATGTACCACTCCTCCCACCTGTCTTGTAGCACACATGTACGCCATGTACCACCCTCCACCTGTCTGGTAGCACACTTGCACACCATGTCCCACCCTCCACCTGTGGTAGCACACTTGTACACCATGTACCACTCTCCCCCCCTTTCGGGGAGCACACTTGTACACTAATTTTACCACCTCCACCTGCCCGGGTACACACTTGCACACCATTTACCACCCTCCCCCTGCTGGTAGCACACTTGTACCCCATGTACCACTCTCCACCTGTCCGGTGGGCACACTTGTACACCATGTACCACCCTCCGCCTGTCTGGTAGCACACTTGTACACTATGTACCACTCTCCACCTGTCTGGTGCACATTTTGTACCCCATTAACCACCCTCCACCTGTCTGGTAGCACTCTTGTAACCATGTCCCACCCTCCACCTGTCTGGTACACACTTGTGCACCATGTACCACCTCACCTGTCGGTAGCCCTTGTACACCATGTCCCACTCTCCCCTGTCTTGTAGCACACATGTACCCATGTACCGCTCTCCACCTGCTGGTAGCACACTTGTACACCATGTACCACCCCCACCTGTCTGGTAGCACACTTGTACCCAATGTACCGCTCTCCACCTGTCCGGTAGCACACTTGTACACCATGTACCACCCTCCACCTGTCTGGTAGCACACTTGTACACCATGTACCACTCTCCACCTGTCTGGTAGCACACTTGTACACCATTAACCACCCTCCACCTGTCTGGTAGCACACTTGTACACCATGTACCACCCCCCACCTGTCTGGTAGACACTTTGTACACCCATTAACCACCCTCCACCTGTCTGGTAGCAAACTTGTACACCATTTTACCACCCTCCACCTGTCGGTAGCACACTTGTACACCATGTACCACCCCCCCACCTGTCTGGTAGCACACTTGCACACCTTTGTACCACCCCCCACCTGTCTCGTAGCACATTTTGTACACCATGTACCACCCTTTCCACCTGTCTGGTAGCACACTTGCACACCATGTACCCCCTCCACCTGTCTGGTAGCACACTTGTACACCATGTACACTTTCCATCTGTTGGTGGCACACTTGTACACCATGTACCCCCCTCCCCCTGTTGGTAGCACACTTGTACACCATGTACCACTCTCCCTGTCTGGTGCACATTGTACACCATTACCACCTCCACCTGTCTGGTAGCACACTTGTACACCATGTACCCCTCCACCTGTCGGTAGCACACTTGTACACCATGTACACTCTCCACCTGTTGGTAGCACACTTGTACACCATGTACCTCCCTCCACCTGTCTGGTAGCACACTTGTACACCATGTACCACCCTCCACCTGTCTGGTAGCACACTTGTACACCATGTACCACTCTCCACCTGTCTGGTAGCACACCGGTCCACCATGTACCACCCTCCACATGTTTTGGAAAGCACACTTGTACACCATGGTACCACTCTCCACCTGTCTGGTAGCACACCGGTCACCATGTATCACCTCCCCCCTGTCTGGTAGCACACTTGTACACTATGTACCACTCTCCACCTGTCTGGTAGCACACCGGTCCACCATGTACCACCCTCCACATGTCTGGTAGCACACCGGTCCACCATGTATCACTCTCCACCTGTCTTGTAGCACACATGTACACCATGTACCACCCTCCACCTGTCTGGTAGCACACTTGCACACCATGTACCACCCTCCACCTGTGGTAGCACACTTGTACACCATGTACCACCCTCCAAATGTCTGGTAGCACACTTGTACACCATGTACCACCCTCCACCTGTCTGGTAGCGCACTTGTACACCATGTACCACCCTCCACCTGTCCGGCAGCACACTTGTACACCATGTACCACTTCCCCACCTGTCTGGTAGCACATTGCACACCATGTACCACTCTCACCTGTCTGGTAGCAAAACTTGTACACCATGTACCACCTCCACCGTCCGGTACACATTGTACACCATTACCACCCTCCATGTCTGGTAGCACACTTGCCACCATGTATCACTCTCCACCTGTCTGGTAGCACACTTGTACACCATGTATCACTCTCCACCTGTCTGGTAGCACACTTGTACACCATGTACCACCCTCCACCTGTCTGGTAGCACACTTGTACACCATGTACCACCCTCCACCTGTCTGGTACCCACATTGTACACCATGTCCCCACCCTCCACCTGTCTGGTAGCACACTTGTACATTGTGTACCACCCTCCACCTGTCTGGTAGCACACTTGTACACCATGTACCACTCTCCACCTGTCTGGTAGCACACCGGTCCACTATGTACCACCCTCCACCTGTCTGGTAGCACACTTGTACACCATGTACCACTCTCCACCTGTCTGGTAGCACACCGGTCCACCATGTACCACCCTCCACCTGTCTGGTAGCACACTTGTACATCATGTACCACTCTCCACTTCTCTGGTAGCACACTTGTACACCATGTATCACTCTCCACCTGTCTTGTAGCACACTTGTACACTATGTACCACCCTCCATCTGTCTGGTAGCACACTTGTACAACATGTACCACTCTCCACCTGTCTGGTAGCACACTTGTACACCATGTACCACCCTCCACCTGTCTGGTAGCACACTTGTACACCATGTACCACTCTCCACCTGTCTTGTAGCACACATGTACGCCATGTACCACCCTCCACCTGTCTGGTAGCACACTTGCACACCATGTCCCACCCTCCACCTGTGGTAGCACACTTGTACACCATGTACCACTCTCCACCTTTCTGGTAGCACACTTGTACACTATGTACCACCCTCCACCTGTCCGGTAGCACACTTGCACACCATTTACCACCCTCCACCTGTCTGGTAGCACACTTGTACCCCATGTACCACTCTCCACCTGTCCGGTGGGCACACTTGTACACCATGTACCACCCTCCGCCTGTCTGGTAGCACACTTGTACACTATGTACCACTCTCCACCTGTCTGGTAGCACACTTGTACACCATTAACCACCCTCCACCTGTCTGGTAGCACTCTTGTACACCATGTACCACCCTCCACCTGTCTGGTAGCACACTTGTGCACCATGTACCACCCTCCACCTGTCTGGTAGCTCACTTGTACACCATGTACCACTCTCCACCTGTCTTGTAGCACACATGTACACCATGTACCGCTCTCCACCTGTCTGGTAGCACACTTGTACACCATGTACCACCCTCCACCTGTCTGGTAGCACACTTGTACCCAATGTACCGCTCTCCACCTGTCCGGTAGCACACTTGTACACCATGTACCACCCTCCACCTGTCTGGTAGCACACTTGTACACCATGTACCACTCTCCACCTGTCTGGTAGCACACTTGTACACCATTAACCCCCCTCCACCTTTTCGGGTAGCACACTTGAAACACCATGTACCACCCCCCACCTGTCTGGTAGCACACTTGTACACCATTAACCACCCTCCACCTGTCTGGTAGCAAACTTGTACACCATGTACCACCCTCCACCTGTCTGGTAGCACACTTGTACACCATGTACCACCCTCCACCTGTCTGGTAGCACACTTGCACACCATGTACCACCCTCCACCTGTCTCGTAGCACACTTGTACACCATGTACCACCCTCCACCTGTCTGGTAGCACACTTGCACACCATGTACCACCCTCCACCTGTCTGGTAGCACACTTGTACACCATGTATCACTTTCCATCTGTCTGGTGGCACACTTGTACACCATGTACCGCCCTCCACCTGTCTGGTAGCACACTTGTACACCATGTACCACTCTCCACCTGTCTGGTAGAAACCTTGTACACTATTACCACCCTCCACCTGTCTGGTAGCACACTTGTTTTACATGTACCCCCCTCCACCTGTCTGGTAGCACACTTGTACACCATGTACCACCCTCCACCTGTCTGGTAGCACACTTGTACACCATGTACCACCCTCCACCTGTCTGGTAACACACTTGTACACCATGTACCACCCGCCACCTGTCTGGTAGCACTCTTGTACACCATGCACCACCCTCCACCTGTCTGGTAGCACACTTGTACACCATGTACCACCCTCCACCTGTCTGGTAGCACACTTGTACACCATGTACCACCCTCCACCTGTCTGGTAGCACACTTGTACACCATGTACCAAACCCTCCACCTGTCTGGTAGCACACTTGTACACCATGTACCACCCTCCACCTGTCTGTAGCACACTTGTACACCATGTACCACCCTCCACCTGTCTGGTAGCACACTTGTACACCATGTACCACCCTCCACCTCTCTCTGAGAGCAAAAACTTGGTGTAGTAACCGTGGAGCAGTCTGGGGAAGGTGTACACACACACACACACACACACAGACACACCCCACACACACACACACACCCCACACACACATACACACACACACACACACACACCCCACACACAACACACACACACACACACGCACATACACACACACACACACACACCCCACACACACACACACACACACACACACACACCACACACACACACACACACCACACACACACACACACACACACACATGGAAGATACACTCCCGAGCGAACACACGACACTTATATCAGCGTACAGTACTTGCTGATGATCATGCAGTATGTACAGGTGTTCGTGCAACACTTACACACACCTCTGCAATATATACAATTCAGAAATGCTGGTAATATCGACAGATAAAATAAGTCTTCTGTAATAGTGATATTTTCAATGTTTCTGGTTATTCAGCGCAGAGAGTTGTACAGACTCGAACCTTCGTCCGCTAATTATTGGGATTTATATCAAGAAGTGTAAGCAACACAAGTCTAGAGGTTATACTGCAGCTTTATACATGTTGTAATAAAGTTGGTAGAATTACCGACAATATGTAAAGTAAAAGGACACAAGTGCAACTAATGTGACATTTATTGTGGCAACGTTTCGCTCTCCAGGAGCTTTATAAAAGCCATTACAAACAATACATGGACACAGAGGGTATATAAAGGCTCAGAGTGAGGTGAATACTAGTGAGGTACCATTTCGATGTTCACTAGTGGTAGTAGTAGTAGTAGTAGTAGTAGTAGTGGTAGTGACAAAAGTAATACAATATGGTAGAGCAATTAATTCGTACATGAGTAAAAGGATATAAAAGCTATTACTTGGGTAACATAAAAATAGGTTGGACAAATATAAACTGGAATGAGGCAGGTTGTTTCAGTGTTCACTCTCTGTGCTTTGTGTAGTATAACAGGAGAGACTATGTGATGGCAGGGTTTACTGTTTTCAGGAGGATTCTTGCTAAGACTTCGGAGATGGTGAAGCTGCCGTTGTTTTGTTTAATTGTATTCGAAACAGCGATCAGTGCTGATTCAAGGCACTTGCGTGTGCGGAAATTAGTTTCTTTTATCACTAATTGGGCGTCTCTGAATTTCATAAGATGATTGGTGGAATTTCGGTGTTGTACACAGGCGTTGTTTAAGTTGTCGTTCCTACATGCGTATATGTGTTCATTGAGGCGGGTGTCGAGGTTTCTTGCTGTTTCACCTACGTAGATCTTGTCACAGCCTCCACAGGGTATAGTGTAAACTCCTGCATTGACTGGTTCGTGGTGCTTGGGTTTTGTCCTGGTTAGATCCTTTATTGAAGTGGTAGAAGCGATGGCGACTCTGGTGTTAGCTTGTGAAAGTACTTTTGAGACGTTTAGTGCAACCTGGCTGTTGGGAAGAATTATGACTTTGTTGGGAGCGGTGTTGATGCGTGGAGAATTGATGATCTGAAGAGCTCTTTTCTTGCAGTCTTTGATGAAAAAAGAAGGAAATTGTAACTCAGTGAATGTTTGGTGAATGTAAGTACATTCCTCGTCAAGAAACTCAGGACTACAAATTCGGTATGCTCTTAGGAAAAACCGATGATGATGCCTCTTTTGGTCTTGGTATCTTGACTGGAATAGAAGTGTGTGAGATCATTTTTATTGGTGGGTTTCCGATAAACTTGAAATCTTAGGTTGTTGTCTACTTTGTGAATGAGGACGTCGAGGAAAGGTAGCTTGTCATTGGACTCTTCTTCTAGTGTAAACTGAATCGCTGGTTCAACTGCGTTGAGCCTTGCCTGAAGATCCCGTACATCAAAACGTTTTGGAGTTATTACGAGGACATCGTCCACGTAACGTAACCAAGTGACGCTTGAAGGGATGATGTTGGCGAAGTGTTCGGACTCTAGGTGTTCCATGTATAAGTTGGCTAGGACGGCACTTATTGGGGACCCCATTCCCATGCCGTAGGTTTGTTTGTAGAGCTTGTTATTGAAGGAAAAACAGTTGAAGTTAACACAGAGTTCAATCAAGTCAACAAAATCTCCGGGAGGTAAAGGAAGATTAAGGTCCTGGTTGACTTTACGTCGTAGAACCTCGATGGCTTTTTTGGTAGGTACTTTTGTGAAGAGGGAAGTCACATCCAAACTGCTTAGTTTCTTGTTACGGATGGAGAGGTTACGGATGCGGTTGAGAAGGTCGCCTGAGTGTTTAAGATGAGCGGGGCTGATGGTCCCCAGAAGGCAGGAAAGATGTTTGGCAAGAACTCCGGCTAGTTTGTGTGGAGCACTGCCTATTCCTGACGTGATTGGTCTGAGAGGAATATTGTGTTTATGGGTCTTGGGTAAACCATACATGTGTGCTGGTTTAGGGTTGCTTGGTAATAGCCTTTATATCCTTTTACTCATGTACGAATTAATTGCTCTACCATATTGTATTACTTTTGTCACTACCACTACTACTACTACTACTACTACTACTACCACTAGTGAACATCGAAATGGTACCTCACTAGTATTCACCTCACTCTGAGCCTTTATATACCCTCTGTGTCCATGTATTGTTTGTAATGGCTTGATAAAGCTCCTGGAGAGCGAAACGTTGCCACAATAAATGTCACATTAGTTGCACTTGTGTCCTTTTACTTTACAGCTTTATACATCATTAGTAAGGCCTCACCTAGATTATGCAGCTCAATTCTGGTCTCCATATTACAGAATGGACATAAATTCGTTAGAAAACATTCAGCGTAGGATGACTAAATTAATACATAGCATTAGAAATCTTCCTTATGAAGAAAGATTGAAGACTCTTAAGTTACATTCACTTGTTAGACGAAGAATGAGGGGAGACCTGATCGAAGTGTATAAGTGGAAGATAGGTATTAATAAAGGGGATATTAACAAGGTCTTGAGGATGTCTCTCCAAGAGAGAACCCGCAGTAATGGATTTAAATTAGATAAGTTTAGATTTAGAAAGGACATAGGAAAGTATTGGTTTGGAAATAGGGTAGTTGATGAGTGGAACAGTCTACCTAGTTGGGTTATTGAGGCTGGGACTTTGAGTAGTTTCAAATTTAGGTTGGATAAGTACATGAGTGGGAGGGGTTGGATTTGAGTGGGACTTTCACATCAGAGCATATTTCTTGGGTGGCATTGAAAATTGGGTTGGGCAAATGTTTTGTTAGTGGGATGAATTGTAAAGGACCTGCCTAGTATGGGCCAGCAGGCCTGCTGCAGTGTTCTTCCTTTCTTATGTTCTTAATAGTAGATTGTACACTCTTCCCGATCTCCAAACTATTTAGAGGTATGTAGGTAGATAGGTACGTAGGTATCTAGAGTCTATCTGGAGGGTGCTCCGGGGGTCAGCGCACCCCCAGGACCAGGCCTCCCGGTGGATCAGGGCCTGATCAACAAGGCTGTTACTGCTGGCCGCACGTAGTCCAACGTACGAACCACAGCCCGGCTGATCGAGTACTGACTTCAGTCATTTGTCCAGCTGCCTCTTCAAGGCAGCCAGGGGTCTAGGTAAGGTTTGCCAGGAAACAGGAGAAAGTGTTCCCTGACGCGGATCTCAAGTCATACGATGACCCCACCACTGGTGCTTATGGTCACCTGATCGAGGCCTTCCGACGGCTTACCTGTCAACCCCTTTGAAAATCAAGGTTATAATCATAACTATATTTTTTCTAGAGAGGAAGAAGAACAGGCAGGTGAGAGTAGTGGGCAGCCCAGGTGTTGACTCTTACCTCAGCGCTCACTAACACGGCTCCCATAATTGGGGTAGGCCAAGGGATTTTCCAGGGGGCGGGAGGTTAATGAGTTATTTAAATATATTGTGTTTTTATTAGCGTCAATTTTTTTTTTATGTACAGACGAGCCAGGTCCAGAGCCGGGCTCTGGGAGTAGAAAGACCCTCGAAACTCATCACAGTTATATTACAGGTTGTTTTAGAGATATATATAGTTCCTAAATATTAATACAAGTTGTTCAGTATAAGTAGTGTGTCAGTTCTGTGCTGGTACAAAGTTCATCAGAACAAATCAAAGTAAATTCTTACTGTATGAAGATAAGAAGCCCATGTATGCTTGCCGGTGGAAGATTAAGACGTGTGCAACACTTGGGTATCTCTACTGAGGAAACGATGCACCTACACAGTACCTTCATCAGTCCGTACAAAGGAGAATGATGAAGAACACAAGTTGTTAACTGTGACACCACCTACGACTGCTGCACCTCACCTGTCTACAGTATATAAGCCACTTATTCGCGCATATCCTGTATTCTTTGCAAGATTGATGGACTGATTACATCGACTCAAGGCTGAGGGACTGATTACCTGAAACTCCTCCTGTTCTTCACCATTTTCCTTTGTACAGGACTGATGAAGCCACTGTGTGGCGAAACGTTTCCTCAATGAAGATACCCAAGTGTTGTACATGTATCTAATTTATCAACTTGTTGGTTTTCTGGACCATTTATCTACAGGTGTAGTAGTGAAATAAAGATGATGTAATTAGCCCATTAACCACACACACACGCGCGCGCGCACACACACACACACACACAGTCGACAAGTGCCTTTAACAAGCAGTACCTAACACAGCATAAGTAAGTTTATTCAGGTATACACAAATACAGTTACATAAATTATCATACACAGCAGCATATGTGTAGAGAACCTGGGATAACCCAAAAAAGTCAGACAGTAACCATCTCAGTACTTACCAGTAGTATCAGTTACCAGTAGCATCAGTTACCAGTAGTATCAGATACCAGTAATGTCAGTTACCAGTAGTATCAGTTACCAGTAGTATCAGTTACCTGTAGTATCAGTTACCAGTAGTATCAGTTACCAGTAGTATCAGTTACCAGTAGTATCAGTTACCAGTAGTATCAGTTACCAGTAGCATCAGTTACCAGTAGTATCAGTTAACAGTAGTATCAGTTACCAGTAGTATCAGTTACCTGTAGTATCAGATACCAGTAATGTCAGTTACCAGTAGTATCAGTTACCAGTAGTATCAGTTACCTGTAGTATCAGATACCAGTAGTATCAGTTACCAGTAGTATCAGTTACCAATAATGTCAGTTACCAGTAGTATCAGTTACCAATAATGTCAGTTACCAGTAGTATCAGTTACCTGTAGTATCAGTTACCAGTAGTATCAGTTACCAATAATGTCATTTACCAGTAGTATCAGTTACCTGTAGTATCAGTTACCAGTAGTATCAGTTACCTGTAGTATCAGTTACCAGTAGTATCAGTTACCAGTAGTATCAGTTACCTGTAGTATCAGTTACCAGTAGTATCAGTTACCTGTAGTATCAGTTACCAGTAGTATCAGTTACCTGTAGTATCAGATACCAGTAATGTCAGTTACCAGTAGTATCAGTTACCAGTAGTATCAGTTACCTGTAGTATCAGATACCAGTAATGTCAGTTACCAGTAGTATCAGTTACCAGTAGTATCAGTTACCAGTAGTATCAGTTATCAGTTACCAGTAGTGTCAGTAGTAATGACTCAACCGACCGTTACTGATTCACTGCTGTGTGAATCACTGACTGTTATTCACTGAACGTTACTGTTGACCTAGCATGTGTTGAATGTCGCTCACCCTCCGAGACACTCAGGAAGTCAGTTCAACTAACGACGTAAGAGAGGAGACAGGTCAGGCCTAGCGTTCCCATATACTCCATCCAATATACTACAACATCCAACCTGAGTGTTTATTACACAATCCACATTTCGAACTCCCAAACGTCAACCAAGTAACTAGTAATAACATTATCATCTCAGAGAAATTAAGATATTTAATATTTAACATTGCAAGGTTGGGTATGTAATAAAGTTGGTAGAATTACCGACAATATGTAAAGTAAAAGGACACAAGTGCAACTAATGTGACATTTATTGTGGCAACGTTTCGCTCTCCAGTAGCTTTATCAAGCCATTACCGGTAATGGCTTGATAAAGCTACTGGAGAGCGAAACGTTGCCACAATAAATGTCACATTAGTTGCACTTGTGTCCTTTTACTTTACAAGGTTGGGTATCACCATCGTTATCAGTACATAAGAATATAAGAGAGGAGGAACACTACAGCAGACCTACTGGCCCATACTTGGCACGTCCTTCTTAAAACCAAACCCACTAACAAAAATATTTGCCCAACCCATTTTAAGTGCTACCATAGGAAAAGAACTTTGATAACCCAATTAAGTCATGAGCAAAACCCACAGCACATGGTATTAATTCCTCCCTGTTATGTTGATGTGTGTCATAATGTGTGAAGTGTTGACGTGTGTCATAATGTGTGAAGTGTTGACGTGTGTCATAATGTGTGAAGTGTTGACGTGTCATAATGTGTGAAGTGTTGACGTGTGTCATAACGTGTGAAGTGTTGACGTGTGTCATAATGTGTGAAGTGTTGATGTGTGTCATAATGTGTGAAGTGTTGACGTGTGTCATAATGTGTGAAGTGTTGATGTGTGTCATAATGTGTGAAGTGTTGACGTGTGTCATAATGTGTGAAGTGTTGACGTGTGTCATAATGTGTGAAGTGTTGACGTGTGTCATAATGTGTGAAGTGTTGACGTGTGTCATAATGTGTGAAGTGTTGACGTGTGTCATAATGTGTGAAGTGTTGATGTGTGTCATAATGTGTGAAGTGTTGACGTGTGTCGTAATGTGTGAATGTGTGAACGTGTGTCATAAACGTGTGAAGTGTTGACGTGTGTCATAATGTGTGAAGTGCTGACGTGTGTCATAATGTGTGAAGTGCTGACGTGTGTCATAATGTGTGAAGTGCTGACGTGTGTCATAACGTGTGAAGTGTTGACGTGTGTCATAAATGTGTGAAGTGTTGACGTGTGTCATAACGTGTGAAGTGTTGACGTGTGTCATAATGTGTGAAGTGCTGACGTGTGTCATAATGTGTGAAGTGTTGACGTGTGTCATAACGTGTGAAGTGTTGACGTGTGTCATAATGTGTGAAGTGCTGACGTGTGTCGTAATGTGTGAAGTGTTGACGTGTCATAATGTGTGAAGTGTTGACGTGTGTCATAACGTGTGAAGTGTTGACGTGCGTCATAATGTGTGAAGTGTTGACGTGTCATAACGTGTGAAGTGTTGACGTGTGTCATAATGTGTGAAGTGTTGACGTGTGTCATTTGTGAAGTGTTGACGTGTGTCATAACGTGTGAAGTGTTGACGTGTGTCATAACGTGTGAAGCGTTGACGTGTGTCATAACGTGTGAAGTGTTGACGTGTGTCATAATGTGTGAAGTGTTGACGTGTGTCATTTGTGAAGTGTTGACGTGTGTCATAACGTGTGAAGTGTTGACGTGTGTCATAACGTGTGAAGCGTTGACGTGTGTCATAACGTGTGAAGTGTTGACGTGTGTCATAATGTGTGAAGCGTTGACGTGTGTCATAACGTGTGAAGTGTTGACGTGTGTCATAACGTGTGAAGTGTTGACGTGTGTCATAATGTGTGAAGTGTTGACGTGTGTCATAACGTGTGAAGTACTGACGTGTGTCATAATGTGTGAAGTGTTGACGTGTGTCATAACGTGTGAAGTGTTGACGTGTGTCATAATGTGTGAAGTGTTGACGTGAGTCATAATGTGTGAAGTGTTGACGTTTGTCATAATGTGTGAAGTGTTGACGTGTGTCATGTGTGAAGTGTTGACGTGTGTCATGATGTGTGAAGTGTTGACGTGTGTCATATAGTGTGAAGTGTTGACGTGTTTGCATAATGTGTGAAGTGTTGACGTGTGTCATAACGTGTGAAGTGTTGACGTGTGTCATAATGTGTGAAGTGTTGACGTGTCATATAGTGTGAAGTGTTCACGTGTGTCATAATGTGTTAAGTGTTGACGTGTGTCATAATGTGTGAAGTGTTGGCGTGTGTCATAATGTGTGAAGTGTTGACGTGTGTCATAATGTGTGAAGTGTTGACGTGTGTCATAACGTGTGAAGTGTTGACGTGTGTCATAATGTGTGAAGTGTTGACGTGTGTCGTAATGTGTGAAGTGTTGACGTGTGTCATAATGTGTGAAGTGTGGACGTGTGTCATAACGTGTGAAGTGTTGATGTGTGTCATAACGTATGAAGTGTTGACGTGTGTCATAACGTGTGAAGTGTTGACGTGTCAATGTGTGAAGTGTTGACATGTGTCATAACGTGTGAAGTGTTGACGTGTGTCATAACGTGTAAAGTGTTGACGTGTGTCATAACGTGTGAAGTGTTGACGTGCGTCATAATGTGTGAAGTGATGACGTGTGTCGTAATGTGTGAAGTGTTGACGTGTGTCATAACGTGTGAAGTGTTGACGTGTGTCATAACGTGTGAAGTGTTGACGTGCGTCATAATGTGTGAAGTGCTGACGTGTGTCATAACGTGTGAAGTGTTGACGTGTGTCATAATGTGTGAAGTGTTGACGTGTGTCATAACGTGTGAAGTGTTGACGTGTGTCATAATGTGTGAAGTGCTGACGTGTGTCATAATGTGTGAAGTGTTGACGTGTGTCATAACGTGTGAAGTGTTGACGTGTGTCATAATGTGTGAAGTGCTGACGTGTGTCGTAATGTGTGAAGTGTTGACGTGTCATAATGTGTGAAGTGTTGACGTGTGTCATAACGTGTGAAGTGTTGACGTGCGTCATAATGTGTGAAGTGTTGACGTGTCATAACGTGTGAAGTGTTGACGTGTGTCATAATGTGTGAAGTGTTGACGTGTGTCATTTGTGAAGTGTTGACGTGTGTCATAACGTGTGAAGTGTTGACGTGTGTCATAACGTGTGAAGCGTTGACGTGTGTCATAACGTGTGAAGTGTTGACGTGTGTCATAATGTGTGAAGTGTTGACGTGTGTCATAACGTGTGAAGTGTTGACGTGTGTCATAACATGTGAAGTGTTGACGTGTGTCATAATGTGTGAAGTGTTGACGTGTGTCATAACGTGTGAAGTATTGACGTGTGTCATAATGTGTGAAGTGTTGACGTGTGTCATAACGTGTGAAGTGTTGACGTGTGTCATAATGTGTGAAGTGTTGACGTGAGTCATAATGTGTGAAGTGTTGACGTTTGTCATAATGTGTGAAGTGTTGACGTGTGTCATGTGTGAAGTGTTGACGTGTGTCATGATGTGTGAAGTGTTGACGTGTGTCATAATGTGTGAAGTGTTGACGTGTGTCATAATGTGTGAAGTGTTGACGTGTGTCATAACGTGTGAAGTGTTGACGTGTGTCATAATGTGTGAAGTGTTGACGTGTCATATAGTGTGAAGTGTTCACGTGTGTCATAATGTGTTAAGTGTTGACGTGTGTCATAATGTGTGAAGTGTTGGCGTGTGTCATAATGTGTGAAGTGTTGACGTGTGTCATAATGTGTGAAGTGTTGACGTGTGTCATAACGTGTGAAGTGTTGACGTGTGTCAAATTGTGAAGTGTTGACGTGTGTCGTAATGTGTGAAGTGTTGACGTGTGTCATAATGTGTGAAGTGTGGACGTGTGTCATAACGTGTGAAGTGTTGATGTGTGTCATAACGTATGAAGTGTTGACGTGTGTCATAACGTGTGAAGTGTTGACGTGTCAATGTGTGAAGTGTTGACATGTGTCATAACGTGTGAAGTGTTGACGTGTGTCATAACGTGTAAAGTGTTGACGTGTGTCATAACGTGTGAAGTGTTGACGTGTGTCATAACGTGTGAAGTGTTGACGTGTGTCATAATGTGTGAAGTGTTGACGTGAGTCATAATGTGTGAAGTGTTGACGTGTGTCATAATGTGTGAAGTGTTGACGTGTGTCATAATGTGTGAAGTGTTGACGTGTGTCATAATGTGTGAAATGTTGACGTGTGTCATAACGTGTGAAGTGTTGACGTGTGTCATAACGTGTGAAGTGTTGACGTGTGTCATAACGTGTGAAGTGTTGACGTTTGTCATAATGTGTGAAGTGTTGACGTGTGTCATAACGTGTGAAGTGTTGACGTGTGTCATAATGTGTGAAGTGTTGACGTGTGTCATAATGTGTGAAGTGTTGACTTGTGTCATAATGTGTGAAGTGTTGACGTGTGTCATAATTTGTGAAGTGTTGACGTGGGTCATAATGTGTGAAGTGTGGACGTGTGTCATAATGTGTGAAGTGTTGACGTGTGTCGTAATGTGTGAAGTGTTGACATGTGTCATGTGTGAAGTGTTGACGTGTGTCATAACGTGTGAAGTGTTGACGTGTATCGTAATGTGTGAAGTGTGGACGTGTGTCATAATGTGTGAAGTGTTGACGTGTGTAATAACGTGTGAAGTGTTGACATGTGTGAAGTGTTGGCGTGTGTCATGTGTGAAGTGTTGACGTGTGTCATAATGTTTGAAGTGTTGACGTGTGTCATAATGTGTGAAGTGTTGACGTGTGTCGTAATGTGTGAAGTGTTGACGTGTGTCATGTGTGAAGTGTTGATGTGTGTCATAATGTGTGAAGTGTTGAAGTGCGTCATAACGTGTGAAGTGTTGACGTGTGCCATAGTGTGTGAAGTGTTGACGTGTGTCATAACGTGTGAAGTGTTGACATGTGTGAAGTGTTGGCGTGTGTCATAATGTGTGAAGTGTTGGCGTGTGTCATAATGTGTGAAGTGTTGACGTGTGTCATAATGTGTGAAGTGTTGACGTGTGTCATAATGTGTGAAGTGTTGACGTGTGTCATAATGTGAAGTGTTGACGTGTGTCATAATGTGTGAAGTGTTGACGTGTGTCATAACGAGTGAAATGTTGACGTGTGTCATGTGTGAAGTGTTGACGTGTGTCATAACGTGTGAAGTGTTGACGTGTGTCATAATGTGTGAAGTGTTGGCGTGTGTCATAATGTGTGAAGTGTTGACGTGTGTCATAATGTGTGAAGTGTTGACGTGTGTCATGTGTGAAGTGTTGACGTGTCATAATGTGTGAAGTGTTGACGTGTGTCATAACGTGTGAAGTGTTGACGTGTGTCATAATGTGTGAAGTGTTGACGTGTGTCATGTGTGAAGTGTTGACGTGTGTCATAATGTGTGAAGTGTTGACGTGTGTCATAACGTTTGAAGTGTTGACGTGTGTCATAATGTGTGAAGTGTTGACGTGTGTCATAATGTGTGAAGTTTTGACGTGTGTCATAATGTGTGAAGTGTTGACGTGTGTCATAATGTGTGAAGTGTTGATGTGTGTCATAATGTGTGAAGTGTTGACATGTGTGAAATGTTGATGTGTGTCATAATGTGTGAAGTGTTGACACGTGTCATGTGTGAAGTGTTGACGTGTGTCATAACGTGTGAAGTGTTGACGTGTGTCATAACGTGTGAGGTGTTGACGTGTGTCATAATGTGTGAAGTGTTGACGTGTGTCATAATGTGTGGAGTGTTGACGTGTGTCATAACGTGTGAAGTGTTGACGTGTGCATAATGTGTGAAGTGTTGATGTGTGTCGTAATGTGTGAAGTGTTGACGTGTGTCATAATGTGTGAAGTGTTGACGTGTGTCATAATGTGTGAAGTGTTGACGTGTCATAATGTGTTAAGTGTTGACGTGCGTCATAATGTGTGAAGTGTTGACGTGTGTCATAACGTGTGAAGTGTTGACGTGTGTCATAGTGTGTGAAGTGTTGACGTGTGTCATATCGTGTGAAGTGTTGACATGTGTGAAGTGTTGGCATGTGTCATAATGTGTGAAGTGTTAACGTGTGTCATAATGTGTGAAGTGTTGACGTGTGTCATAATGTGTGAAGTGTTGACGTGTGTCATAATGTATGAAGTGTTGACGTGTGTCATAATGTGTGAATTGTTGACGTGTGTCATAATGTGTGAAGTGTTGACGTGTGTCATAATGTGTGAAGTGTTGACGTGTGTCATAATGTGTGAAGTGTTGACGTGCGTCATAACGTGTCAAGTGTTGACGTGTGTCATAGTGTGTGAAGTGTTGACGTGTGTCATAACGTGTGAAGTGTTCACATGTGTGAAGTGTTGACGTGTGTCATAATGTGTGAAGTGTTGGCATGTGTCATAATGTGTGAAGTGTTGACGCATATCATAATGTGTGAAGTGTTGACGTGTGTCATAATGTGTGAAGTGTTGACGTGTGTCATAATGTGTGAAGTGTTGACGTGTGTCATAATGTGTGGGGTGTTGACGTGTGTCATAATGTGTGAAGTGTTGACGTGTGTCATAATGTGTGAAGTGTTGACGTGTGCCATAATGTGTGAAATGTTGACGTGTCTCATGTGTGAAGTGTTGACGTGTGTCATAACGTGTGAAGTGTTGACGTGTGTCATAATGTGTGATTTGTTGACGTGTGTCATAATGTGTGACGTGTTGACGTGTGTCATAATGTGTGAAGTGTTGACGTGTGTCATAATGTGTGAAGTGTTGACGTGTCATAACGTGTGAAGTGTTGACGTGTGTCATAATGTGTGAAGTGTTGACGTGTGTCATGTGTGAAGTGTTGACGTGTCATAATGCGTGAAGTGTTGACGTGTGTCATAACGTGTGAAGTGTTGACGTGTGTCATGTGTGAAGTGTTGACGTGTGTCATAATATGTGAAGTGTTGACGTGTGTCATAACGTGTGAAGTGCTGACGTGTGTCATAATGTGTGAAGTGTTGACGTGTGTCATAATATATGAAGTGTTGAAGTGTGTCATAACATGTGAAGTGTTGACGTGTGTCATAATGTGTGAAGTGTTGACGTGTCTCATAATGTGTGAAGTGTTGACGTGTGTCATAATGTGTGAAGTGTTGATGTGTGTCATAATGTGGAAGTGTTGATGTGTGTCATAATGTGTGAAGTGTTGACGTGTGTCATAATGTGTGAAATGTTGACGTGTGTCATGTGTGAAGTGTTGACGTGTGTCATAACGTGTGAAGTGTTGACGTGTGTCATGTGTGAAGTGTTGACGTGTGTCATAATGTGTGAAGTGTTGACGTGTGTCATAATGTGTGAAGGGTTGGCGTGTGTCATAATGTGTGAAGTGTTGACGTGTGTCATAATGTGTGAAGTGTTGACATGTGTCATAATGTGTGAAGTGTTGACGTGTGTCATAATGTGTGAAGTGTTGATGTGTGTCATAATGTGTGAAGTGTTGACACGTGTCATGTGTGAAGTGTTGACGTGTGTCATAACGTGTGAAGTGTTGACGTGTGTCATAACGTGTGAGGTGTTGACGTGTGTCATAATGTGTGAAGTATTGACGTGTGTCATAATGTGTGAAGTGTTGTCGTGTGTCATAATGTGTGGAGTGTTGACGTGTGTCATAACGTGTGAAGTGTTGACGTGTGCATAATGTGTGAAGTGTTGATGTGTGTCGTAATGTGTGAAGTGTTGACGTGTGTCATAATGTGTGAAGTGTTGACGTGTGTCATAATGTGTGAAGTGTTGACGTGTCATAATGTGTTAAGTGTTGACGTGCGTCATAATGTGTGAAGTTTTGACGTGTGTCATAACGTGTGAAGTGTTGACGTGTGTCATAGTGTGTGAAGTGTTGACGTGTGTCATATCGTGTGAAGTGTTGACATGTGTGAAGTGTTGGCATGTGTCATAATGTGTGAAGTGTTGACGTGTGTCATAATGTGTGAAGTGTTGACGTGTGTCATAATGTATGAAGTGTTGACGTGTGTCATAATGTGTGAATTGTTGACGTGTGTCATAATGTGTGAAGTGTTTGACGTGTGTCATAATGTGTGAAGTGTTGACGTGTGTCCATAATGTGTGGAAGTGTTGACGTGCGTCATAACGTGTCAAGTGTTGACGTGTGTCATAGTGTGTGAAGTGTTGACGTGTGTCATAACGTGTGAAGTGTTGACATGTGTGAAGTGTTGACGTGTGTCATAATGTGTGAAGTGTTGACGTGTGCCATAACGTGTGAAATGTTGACGTGTCTCATGTGTGAAGTGTTGACGTGTGTCATAACGTGTGAAGTGTTGACGTGTGTCATAATGTGTGATTTGTTGACGTGTGTCATAATGTGTGACGTGTTGACGTGTGTCATAATGTGTGAAGTGTTGACGTGTGTCATGTGTGAAGTGTTGACGTGTGTCATAATGCGTGAAGTGTTGACGTGTCATAACGTGTGAAGTGTTGACGTGTGTCATAATGTGTGAAGTGTTGACGTGTGTCATGTGTGAAGTGTTGACGTGTCATAATGTGTGAAGTGTTGACGTGTGTCATAACGTGTGAAGTGTTGACGTGTGTCATAATGTGTGAAGTGTTGACGTGTGTCATAATATGTGAAGTGTTGACGTGTGTCATAACGTGTGAAGTGCTGACGTGTGTCATAATGTGTGAAGTGTTGACGTGTGTCATAATATGTGAAGTGTTGAAGTGTGTCATAACGTGTGAAGTGTTGACGTGTGTCATAATGTGTGAAGTGTTGACGTGTCTCATAATGTGTGAAGTGTTGATGTGTGTCATAATGTGTGAAGTGTTGATGTGTGTCATAATGTGGAAGTGTTGACGTGTCATAATGTGTGAAGTGTTGACGTGTGTCATAATGTGTGAAATGTTGACGTGTGTCATGTGTGAAGTGTTGACGTGTGTCATAACGTGTGAAGTGTTGACGTGTGTCATGTGTGAAGTGTTGACATGTGTCATAACATGTGAAGTGTTGACGTGTGTCATAATGTGTGAAGTGTTGACGTGTGTCATAATGTGTGAAGGGTTGGCGTGTGTCATAATGTGTGAAGTGTTGACGTGTGTCATAATGTGTGAAGTGTTGACATGTGTCATAATGTGTGAAGTGTTGACGTGTGTCATAACGTGTGAAGTGTTGACGTGTGTCATGTGTGAAGTGTTGACGTGTGTTATGATGTGTGAAGTGTTGACGTGTGTCCTAATGTGTGAAGTGTTCACGTGTGTCATGATGTGTGAAGTGTTTACATGTGTCATAATGTGTGAAGTGTTGACGTGTGTCGTAATGTGTGAAGTGTTGACATGTGTCATAATGTGTGAAGTGTTGACGTGTGTCATAATGTGTGAAGTGTTGACGTGTGTCATAATTGTGAAGTGTTGAATGTGCGTCATAATGTGTGAAGTGTTGACGTGTGTCATAATGTGTGAAGTGTTGACGTGTGTCATAATGTGTGAAGTGTTGACGTGTGTCATAATGTGTGAAGTGTTGACGTGTGTCATAATGTATGAAGTGTTGACGTGTGTCATGTGTGAAGTATTGACGTGTGTCATTATGTGTGAAGTGTTGACGTGTCATAATGTGTGAAGTGTTGACATAAGAACATAAGAAAGGAGGAACACTGCAGCAGGCCTGTTGGCCCATACTAGGCAGGTCCTTTACAATTCATCCCTCTAACAAACATTTGACCAACCCAATTTTCAGTGCCACCCAAGAAACAAGCTCCGATGTGCAAGTCCCTCTCAAATCCAACCCCTCCCACTCATGTACTTATCCAACCTAAATTTGAAACTACCCAAAGTCCTAGCCTCAATATCCCAACTAGGTAGACTGTTCCACTCATCAACTACCCTATTTCCAAACCAATACTTTCCTATGTCCTTTCTAAATCTAAACTTATCTAATTTAAATCCATTACTGCGGGTTCTCTCTTGGAGAGATATCCTCAAGACCTTGTTAATATCCCCTTTATTAATACCCATCTTCCACTTATACACCTCGATCAGGTCTCCCCTCATTCTTCGTCTAACAAGTGAATGTAACTTAAGAGTCTTCAATCTTTCTTCATAAGGAAGATTTCTAATGCTATGTATTAATTTAGTCATCCTACGCTGAATGTTTTCTAACGAATTTATGTCCATTCTGTAATATGAGGCCTTACTAATGATAAGAACATAAGAACATAAGAATTGTAGATGAATGGTTCAGAGAACCGACATGTTGATAAATTAGACACATGTGCAACTCTTGGGTATCTTTATTGCGGAAACGTTTCGCCACAGTGGCTTCATCAGTCCATACAAAGGAGAATCTTGAAGAACAGGAGGAGAATGAGGTAATCAGTCCCTCAACCTTGAGTCGATGTGGTCAGTCCATCAATCTTGAATAGAATACGGCATACGTGCTGAGAAGGAGCTTATAAACCGTTGGCAGGAAAGGTGCAGAAGTCATAGGTCGTGTAACATTTGTTCAATGTTGAAGTAGGTCGTGCCCAAGAATTAGGCAAGCGAAGAATTCCCAAGTATTAAGATCCCAAGAAGTTGCAGTGTCTGACAGGTTTGTAGATGAATGGTTCAGAGAACCGACATGTTGGTAAATTAGACACATGTGCAACTCTTGGGTATCTTTATTGAGGAAACGTTTCGCCACACAGTGGCTTCATCAGTCCATACAAAGTAAAAGGACACAAGTGCAACTAATGTGACATTTATTGTGGCAACGTTTCGCTCTCCAGGAGCTTTATCAAGCCATTACAAACAATACATGGACACAGAGGGTATATATAGGCTCTGAGTGAGGTGCAATACTAGTGAGGTACCATTTCGATGTTCACTAGTGGTAGTAGTAGTAGTAGTAGTAGTAGTAGTAGTAGTAACAAAAATAATACAATATGGAAGAGCAAATAATTCGTACATGAGTAAAAGGATATAAAAGCTATTACTTGGGTAGCATAAAAATAGGTTGGACAAATATAGACTGGAAAGAGGCAGGTTTTTTTCCGGTGTTCACTCTCTACACAAGCACATTACAGAGAGTGAACACCGGAAAAAAACCTGCCTCCTGCTTATAAGCTCCTTCTCAGCACGTATGCCGTATTCTGAAAGTTAAGACACATGTGCAACATCTGGATATCTTTATTGTAGTAGACGTTTCGCCATCCAGTGGCTTTATCAATACAGATTCTAGGACATAATAGGAAGACAGTAGAACTATATACAAAAGATGAGGTAATCAGTCCCTCGGCCTTGGAGTTAGTGTTCACAGCATCGTGGTGGAGGAGAGTCTGGAGCAAAGGCAAGAAGACTGGCGCTTTTTATAGGCGTCAGTGAATGGGACGGGCAGCAGACGAGGGCTGTCACTGGTAGGTGGGATTCCCCAGTGGAAGTAGGTCCTTCCCAAAGAGATGGGTTAGTTGCAGCAAGCCGTGAAGAAGGTCTTGTAGATGTCCTCTGAACCAAGATTCCATGATGTTGCAGTGTCTGACAAGTTGTGCAAGAAAGGTATAAAATACCGACAATATGAAAGTTAAGACACATGTGCAACATCTGGATATCTTTATTGTAGTAGACGTTTCGCCATCCAGTGGCTTTATCAATACAGATTCTAGGACATAATAGGAAGACAGTAGAACTATATACAAAGATGAGGTAATCAGTCCCTCGGCCTTGGAGTTAGTGTTCACAGCATCGTGGTGGAGGAGAGTCTGGAGCAAAGGCAAGAAGACTGGCGCTTTTTATAGGCGTCAGTGAATGGGACGGGCAGCAGACGAGGGCTGTCACTGGTAGGTGGGATTCCCCAGTGGAAGTAGGTCCTTCCCAAAGAGATGGGTTAGTTGCAGCAAGCCGTGAAGAAGGTCTTGTAGATGTCCTCTGAACCAAGATTCCATGATGTTGCAGTGTCTGACAAGTTGTGCAAGAAAGGTATAAAATACCGACAATATGAAAGTTAAGACACATGTGCAACATCTGGATATCTTTATTGTAGTAGACGTTTCGCCATCCAGTGGCTTTATCAATACAGATTCTAGGACATAATAGGAAGACAGTAGAACTATATACAAAAGATGAGGTAATCAGTCCCTCGGCCTTGGAGTTAGTGTTCACAGCATCGTGGTGGAGGAGAGTCTGGAGCAAAGGCAAGAAGACTGGCGCTTTTTATAGGCGTCAGTGAATGGGACGGGCAGCAGACGAGGGCTGTCACTGGTAGGTGGGATTCCCCAGTGGAAGTAGGCCCTTCCCAAAGAGATGGGTTAGTTGCAGCAAGCCGTGAAGAAGGTCTTGTAGATGTCCTCTGAACCAAGATTCCATGATGTTGCAGTGTCTGACAAGTTGTGCAAGAAAGGTATAAAATACCGACAATATGAAAGTTAAGACACATGTGCAACATCTGGATATCTTTATTGTAGTAGACGTTTCGCCATCCAGTGGCTTTATCAATACAGATTCTAGGACATAATAGGAAGACAGTAGAACTATATACAAAAGATGAGGTAATCAGTCCCTCGGCCTTGGAGTTAGTGTTCACAGCATCGTGGTGGAGGAGAGTCTGGAGCAAAGGCAAGAAGACTGGCGCTTTTTATAGGCGTCAGTGAATGGGACGGGCAGCAGACGAGGGCTGTCACTGGTAGGTGGGATTCCCCAGTGGAAGTAGGTCCTTCCCAAAGAGATGGGTTAGTTGCAGCAAGCCGTGAAGAAGGTCTTGTAGATGTCCTCTGAACCAAGATTCCATGATGTTGCAGTGTCTGACAAGTTGTGCAAGAAAGGTATAAAATACCGACAATATGAAAGTTAAGACACATGTGCAACATCTGGATATCTTTATTGTAGTAGACGTTTCGCCATCCAGTGGCTTTATCAATACAGATTCTAGGACATAATAGGAAGACAGTAGAACTATATACAAAAGATGAGGTAATCAGTCCTCGGCCTTGGAGTTAGTGTTCACAGCATCGTGGTGGAGGAGAGTCTGGAGCAAAGGCAAGAAGACTGGCGCTTTTTATAGGCGTCAGTGAATGGGACGGGCAGCAGACGAGGGCTGTCACTGGTAGGTGGGATTCCCCAGTGGAAGTAGGTCCTTCCCAAAGAGATGGGGAATCCCACCTACCAGTGACAGCCCTCGTCTGCTGCCCGTCCCATTCACTGACGCCTATAAAAAGCGCCAGTCTTCTTGCCTTTGCTCCAGACTCTCCTCCACCACGATGCTGTGAACACTAACTCCAAGGCCGAGGGACTGATTACTCATCTTTTGTATATGTTCTACTGTCTTCCTATTATGTCCTAGAATCTGTATTGATAAAGCCACTGGATGGCGAAACGTCTACTACATATAAAGATATCCAGATGTTGCACATGTGTCTTAACTTTCATATTGTCGGTATTTTATACCTTTCTTGCACAACTTGTCAGACACTGCAACATCATGGAATCTTGGTTCAGAGGACATCTACAAGACCTTCTTCACGGCTTGCTGCAACTAACCCATCTCTTTGGGAAGGACCTACTTCCACTGGGGAATCCCACCTACCAGTGACAGCCCTCGTCTGCTGCCCGTCCCATTCACTGACGCCTATAAAAAGCGCCAGTCTTCTTGCCTTTGCTCCAGACTCTCCTCACCACGATGCTGTGAACACTAACTCCAAGGCCGAGGGATGATTACCTCATCTTTTGTATATAGTTCTACTGTCTTCCTATTATGTCCTAGAATCTGTATTGATAAAGCCACTGGATGGCGAAACGTCTACTACAATAAAGATATCCAGATGTTGCACATGTGTCTTAACTTTTCATATTGTCGGTATTTTATACCTTTCTTGCACAACTTGTCAGACACTGCAACATCATGGAATCTTGGTTCAGAGGACATCTACAAGACCTTCTTCACGGCTTGCTGCAACTAACCCATCTCTTTGGGAAGGACCTACTTCCACTGGGGAATCCCACCTACCAGTGACAGCCCTCGTCTGCTGCCCGTCCCATTCACTGACGCCTATAAAAAGCGCCAGTCTTCTTGCCTTTGCTCCAGACTCTCCTCCACCACGATGCTGTGAACACTAACTCCAAGGCCGAGGGACTGATTACCTCATCTTTTGTATATAGTTCTACTGTCTTCCTATTATGTCCTAGAATCTGTATTGATAAAGCCACTGGATGGCGAAACGTCTACTACAATAAAGATATCCAGATGTTGCACATGTGTCTTAACTTTCATATTGTCGGTATTTTATACCTTTCTTGCACAACTTGTCAGACACTGCAACATCATGGAATCTTGGTTCAGAGGACATCTACAAGACCTTCTTCACGGCTTGCTGCAACTAACCCATCTCTTTGGGAAGGACCTACTTCCACTGGGGAATCCCACCTACCAGTGACAGCCCTCGTCTGCTGCCCGTCCCATTCACTGACGCCTATAAAAAGCGCCAGTCTTCTTGCCTTTGCTCCAGACTCTCCTCCACCACGATGCTATGAACACTAACTCCAAGGCCGAGGGACTGATTACCTCATCTTTTGTATATAGTTCTACTGTCTTCCTATTATGTCCTAGAATCTGTATTGATAAAGCCACTGGATGGCGAAACGTCTACTACAATAAAGATATCCAGATGTTGCACATGTGTCTTAACTTTCATATTGTCGGTATTTTATACCTTTCTTGCACATGCCGTATTCTATTCAAGATTGATGGACTGACCACATCGACTCAAGGTTGAGGGACTGATTACCTCATTCTCCTCCTGTTCAAGATTCTCCTTTGTATGGACTGATGAAGCCACTGTGTGGCGAAACGTTTCCTCAATAAAGATACCCAAGAGTTGTACATGTGTCTAATTTATCAACGTGTGAAGTGTTGACGTGTGTCATAATGTGTGAAGTGTTGACGTGTGTCATAACGTGTGAAGTGTTGACGTGTCATAATGTGTGAAGTGTTGACGTGTCATAATGTATGAAGTGTTGTGATGAATGGTTTGAAAAACCGACAAGTTGAAGATTGAGACACTTATGCAGCATATGGAAATCTTTATTCAGGAAACGTTTCGCCACACAGTGGCTTCATCAGTCCAATACAAAGAGGAAGGCGTAAGGAGAGGAGGAGAATGAGGTAATCAGTCCCTCAACCTGGAGTCGATGTGTTCAGTCCATCAATCTTGTAGAATGTACAGCATAGGGCCGTAGACGTGGCTTATATACTGTAGTGAGGTGACGTGAAGCAGATGGAGGCGGGGTCATAGTGGTACCATCCACTAGTCGAAGTAGGTCTTCGTCCAAAGGTTGAACAAGTGTTGAAGAATTCTTTGTAACAAGATCCCATGATGGACTGAACACATCGACTCCAGGTTGAGGGACTGATTACCTCATTCTCCTCCTCTCCTTACGCCTTCCTCTTTGTATTGGACTGATGAAGCCACTGTGTGGCGAAACGTTTCCTGAATAAAGATTTCCATATGCTGCATAAGTGTATGAAGTGTTGACGTGTGTCATAATGTGTGAAGTGTTGACGTGTGTCATAATGTGTGAAGTGTTGACGTGTGTCATAATGTGTGAAGTGTTGACGTGTGTCATAATGTGTGAAGTGCTGACGTGTGTCATAATGTGTGAAGTGTTGACGCAAGTGATGGAGGATCAGGATAGATGTGACGACCATTGTTCTACCAGTAACTACCTCACTTCTGTAACACTGTTTCAATAACACTTACTATAACACTGTTACAATAACAGATTTGTAGATGAATGGTTCAGAGAACTGACATGTTGATAAATTAGACACATATGCAACTCTTGGGTATCTTTATTGAGGAAACGTTTCGCCACACAGTGGCTTCATAAGTCCATACGTCGGAGACTACGTATAACACTATAACTATAACTATATACTATAACACTGTTACTATAACAGTTACTATAACACTGTTACTATAACAGTTACTACAACACTGTTACTATAACAGTTACTACAACACTGTTACTATAACAGTTACTACAACACTGTTACTATAACAGTTACTATAACACTGTTACTATAACAGTTACTATAACACTGTTATTGTAACAGTTACTATAACACTGTTACAAAGTCAATATTTTAGGTCAATATTAGTTTTAAAATAATGGTGTTGCAGTAATAATTCATTATTATTATTATTATTATTATTATTTTATTATTATTATTATTTTGAATAATAATATGAATGTGTAAAAGAAGAAAGTTGAAAGTGAACATAGAAAAGAACTAGGTGATAAAAGTAAAAAAAAAATTAGGCATTGGTCATAGACCTGGCCGCGGGGGCGCTGACCCCCTGGAACACCCTCCAGGAGGGAGGGAATATAGGAGGAAAGAATATGGAGGGAGTGAATGTATTTACATATTTCCGAGTGAAGGTGTGAGCAACGTAGAGCAGAGAGGATAAATCCGCATGGAGACAGCAACAAGGAATAAGAATTACCATATTTCGACCTCCAATTGGGGTCCTCTTCAGTGGAAGCATGCAGGTTCTTTTCATTTCGTGCGTTGCCTCAGGGATTTGTACTCTTCTCTTTTTTTAGTAATTTATGAACAATTGATTTATATTTGATGGTAATGTGGGGTTGTCTGTGTGTGTGACGTGCTGACAATGCCGGGACAAGATTGCTTCAGCTCTGGTGTACATGTGTACTGGAGCGTCCATTGTACTGGCCGAGGTAGTGTTGCTGGCTCCTTGTACCACCACACACACACACACACACACACACACACACACACACACACACACACACACACACACACACACACACACACACACACACACTACTGCGCCAGAAAGCTCTTGCATAGTGGGCGATTTTTTTTAGTAAAGGCAGTTGTAAGAGTAAGTCCAGTGTTAACTCCCGTGGAAAGTCTCACATGGTAGTTACTGTTCAGTTTTGGATGCACTCTTGCAGTTGCATTTGCGAAAAACTGCACTATATAGAGTAGCTTATAAGAGAGGTTACTGTACTTACGACCCATGCAACAATGTCGTACAGTAAATGTTGCACACTTGTTGTTTTTATCAACCTGTGAGGTGAACAGTGCCAGTGAACAGTGCCAGTGAACAGTGCCAGTGAACAGTGCCAGTGAACAGTACCAGTGAACAGTACCAGTGAACAGTGCCAGTGAACAGTACCAGTGAACAATGCCAGTGAACAGTGCCAGTGAACAGTGCCAGTGAACAGTGCCAGTGAACAGTGCCAGTGAACAGTGCCAGTGAACAGTGCCAGTGAACAGTGCCAGTGAACAGTACCAGTGAACAGTGCCATGAACAGTGCCATGAACAGTGCCAGTGAACAGTGCCAGTGAACAGTGCCAGTGAACAGTACCAGTGAACAGTGCCAGTGAACAGTGCCAGTGAACAGTACCAGTGAACAGTGCCAGTGAACAGTACCAGTGAACAGTGCCAGTGAACAGTGCCAGTGAACAGTGCCAGTGAACAGTGCCAGTGAACAGTGCCAGTGAACAGTACCAGTGAACAGTGCCAGTGAACAGTGCCAGTGAACAGTGCCAGTGAACAGTGCCAGTGAACAGTACCAGTGAACAGTGCCAGTGAACATGCAGTGCACAGTGAACAGTGGCCAGTGAACAGTGCCAGTGAACAGTGCAGTGAACAGTACCAGTGAACAGTGCCAGTGAACAGTGCCAGTGAACAGTGCTAGTGAACAGTGCCAGTGAACAGTGCCAGTGAACAGTGCCAGTGAACAGTGCCAGTGAACAGTGCTAGTGAACAGTGCCAGTGAACAGTGCCAGTGAACAGTGCCAGTGAACAGTGCTAGTGAACAGTGCCAGTGAACAGTGCCAGTGAACAGTGCCAGTGAACAGTGCCAGTGAACAGTGCTAATGAACAGTGCCAGTGAACAGTGCCAGTGAACAGTGCCAGTGAACAGTGCTAGTGAACAGTGCCAGTGAACAGTGCCAGTGAACAGTGCCAGTGAACAGTGCTAGTGAACAGTGCCAGTGAACAACAGGAGATGAACAGTGACACAGAGATGAACAGTGCAGGAACAAAGGAGATGAACAGTGCACAGGAAACAGTGGGAACAGGCAGTGAACAGTGGGAAACAGTGCAGATGAACAGTGCGTGAACAGTGATGAACAGTGCCAGTGACATGACAGTGAACAGTGCTAGGGAACAACAGTGCAGTGAACAGTGGCCCAGATGAACAGTGGCAACCAGAGTGAACAGTGGCACAGTGAACAGTGTGATAAACAGGAGTGAACAGTGACACGAGTGAACAGTGGCAAATGATAACAGTGGCATACAGTGAGTGAACAGTGTGAAACAGTCCAGTGAACAGTGGACCAGGATGAACAGTGGGGAACACGTGGAGTGAACAGTGGGAAAACAAGATGACAGGGGGAACAACGGTGCAGTGGGATAAAACGGAGTATGAACTCAGTGAACAACAGGAATGAACAGTGGAAAACAGGAGATGAACATGGGTAACAACTGGCAATGAACAGTGGAATCACCGAGGAAACTGGACAAACATATGAACAGTGGTACACAGGAGAATGAACTTGAAGAACAACAGAGGAACATGTGGAACAACCAGGTACTGACAGTGGAAAACAACAGGAATGAACAGTGGGAACACCAGGAGGTGAAACCTGGGAACAACAGGAATAACAGTGGAACCAACAGAGGAAATGAAAGTGGGGAACAAGGGGAAAGATGAACAGTGAACAGAGAATGAAGTGGACAACAGGAATGAACAGGGACAACCGGATATGAACAGTGGGACCAACCAGGAGATGAACAGTGGGAACAACGGAGATGAACACTGGGACAACAGAGATTGAGAGTGGGGAACAACCAGTAATGAAACAGTGGGGACAACGAGGAGATGAACAGTGGTGAAACAACGGAGATGAACAGTGGGGAACAACAGAGATGAACAGGGGAACGAGAGATGAACAGTGGGAAACAACCAGGAGATGAACAGTGGGGAACAACCAGGAGATGAACAGTGGGGAACAACCAGGAGATAGATGAACAGTGGTGGGAACAACCAGGAGATGAACAGTGGGGAACAACGAGGAGATGAACAGTGGGAAACAACCAGGAGATGAACAGTGGGGAACAACCAGGAGATGAACAGTGGGAAACAACCAGGAGATGAACAGTGGGGAACAACCAGGAGATGAACAGTGGGAACAACAGGAGATGAACAGTGGGAACAACCAGGAGATGAACAGTGGGAACAACAGGAGATGAACAGTGGGAAACAACAGGAGATGAACAGTGGGGAACAACCAGGAGATGAACAGTGGGGAAACAACCAGGAGATGAACAGTGGGAAACGAATGACAGGGAACAACGAGTACAGTGGGGAACAACCAGGAGATGAACAGTGGGAACAACAGGAGATGAACAGTGGGGAACAACAGGAGATGAACAGTGGGGAACAACCAGGAGATGAACAGTGGGAACAACCAGGAGATGAACAGTGGGAACAACAGGAGATGAACAGTGGGAACAACCAGGAGATGAACAGTGGGGAACAACCAGGAGATGAACAGTGGGGAACAACCAGAGAAATGAACACAATGTGGGGAACAACCAGGAGATGAACAGTGGGGAACAACCAGGAGATGAACAGTGGGAAACAACCAGGAGATGAACAGTGGGGAACAACGAGGAGATGAACAGTGGGGAACAACGAGGAGATGAACAGTGGGGAACAACGAGGAGATGAACAGTGGGGAACAACGAGGAGATGAACAGTGGGGAACAACCAGGAGATGAACAGTGGGGAACAACCAGGAGATGAACAGTGGGGAACAACGAGGAGATGAACAGTGGGGAACAACGAGGAGATGAACAGTGGGGAACAACCAGGAGATGAACAGTGGGGAACAACGAGGAGATGAACAGTGGGGAACAACGAGATGAACAGTGGGGAACAACGAGGAGATGAACAGTGGGGAACAACGAGGAGATGAACAGTGGGGAACAACGAGGAGATGAACAGTGGGGAACAACCAGGAGATGAACAGTGGGAAACAACCAGGAGATGAACAGTGGGGAACAACAGAGATAACAGTGGGAAAACAGATGAACAGTGGGAAACAACCAGGAGATGAACAGTGGGGAACAACGAGGAGATGAACAGTGGGGAACAACGAGGAGATGAACAGTGGGGAACAACGAGGAGATGAACAGTGGGAACAACAGATGAACAGTGGGGAACAACGAGGAGATGAACAGTGGGAACAACGAGGAGATGAACAGTGGGAAACAACGAGGAGATGAACAGTGGGAACAACGAGGAGATGAACAGTGGGGAACAACGAGGAGATGAACAGTGGGAACAACGAGGAGATGAACAGTGGGAACAACGAGGAGATGAACAGTGGGGAACAACGAGGAGATGAACAGTGGGAAACAACGAGGATGACGTGGAAAACAGATGAACAGTGGGGAACAACGAGAGATGAACAGTGGGAAACAACGAGGAGATGAACAGTGGGGAACAACGATGAGATGAACAGTGGGAAACAACGAGGAGATGAACAGTGGGAAACAACGAGGAGATGAACAGTGGGGAACAACGAGGAGATGAACAGTGGGGAACAACGAGGAGATGAACAGTGGGGAACAACGAGAAGATGAACAGTGGGGAACAACGAGATGAACAGTGGGGAACAACGAGGAGATGAACAGTGGGGAACAACGAGATGAACAGTGGGAAACAACGAGGAGATGAACAGTGGGAAGAACAACGAGAGATGAACAGTGGGAACAACGAAGATGAACAGTGGGAAACAACGATGAGATGAACAGTGGGGAACAACGAGGAGATGAACAGTGGGGAACAACGAGGAGATGAACAGTGGGAAACAACGAGGAGATGAACAGTGGGGAACAACGAGAGATGAACAGTGGGGAACAACGATGAGATGAACAGTGGGATGAACAAAAACGATGTGAGATGATGACAGTGGGGAACAACGAGGAGATGAACAGTGGGAACAACGAGAGATGAACAGTGGGAACAACGATGAGATGAACAGTGGGAACAACGAGGAGATGAACAGTGGGAAACAACGATGAGATGAACAGTGGGGAACAACGAGGAGATGAACATGGGAACATGGATGAACAGTGGAACAACGAGAGATGAACAGTGGGAAACAACGAGGAGATGAACAGTGGGGAACAACGAGGAGATGAACAGTGGGAACAACGAGGAGATGAACAGTGGAAAACGAGGAGAGAATGAAACAGATGCGGGAACAACGAGAGATGAACAGTGGGAAACAACGAGGAGATGAACAGTGGGAAACAACGATGAGATGAACAGTGGGGAACAACGAGGAGATGAACAGTGGGGAACAACGATGAGATGAACAGTGGGAAACAACGAGAGATGAACAGTGGGGAACAACGAGGAGATGAACAGTGGGAACAACGAGAGAAAACAGTGGGGAACAACGAGGAGATAAACATTTGGAAACAACGAGGAGATGAACAGTGGGGAACAACGAGGAGATGAACAGTAGGGAAACAACGAGGAGATGAACAGTGGGAAACAACGAGGAGATGAACAGGGGGAAACAACGAGAGATAACAGTGGGAAACAACGAGGAGATGAAACAGTGGGAAACAACGAGGAGATGAACAGAGGGAAACAACGAGGAGATGAAACAGTGGGAACAACGAGGAGATGAACAGAGGGAAACAACGAGGAGATAAACAGAGGGAAACAACGAGGAGATAACAGATGGGGAACAACGAGGAGAAAACAGTGGGGAAACAACGAGGAGATGAACAGTGGGAAACAACGAGGAGATAAACAGAGGGAAACAACGAGGAATGAACAGTGGGAAACACGAACAAACGGGAAAAGGGAACAACGAGAATAACAGTGGGGAACAACGAGGAGATGAAACAGTGGGGAACAACAGGATATAAAACATGGGAAACAACGAGGAGATGAACAGTGGGAAACAACGGGGGAGAAACAGAGGGAAACAACGAGGAGATAAACAGTGGAAACAACGAGGAGATAACAGAGGGAAACAACGAGGAGATAACAGAGGGAAACAACGAGGAGATAAAACAGGGAAACAACGAGGAGATGAACAGTGGGAAACAACGAGGAGATAACAGAGGGAAACAACGAGGAGATGAACAGAGGGAAACAACGAGGAGAATAACAGTGGGGAACAACGAGGAGATAACATGAAACAACGAGGAGAAACAGAGGAAACAACAGATATGAAACGAGGGGAGGAAACAACGAGGAGATAACAGTGGGAAACAACGGAGATGAACAGAGGGAAACAACGAGGAGATGAACAGTGGGAAACAACGAGGAGATGAACAGTGGGAAACAACGAGGAGATGAACAGTGGGAAACAACGAGGAGATGAACAGAGGGAAACAACGAGGAGATAAACAGAGGGAAACAACGAGGAGATAACAGTGGGGAACAACGAGGAGATAAACAGAGGGAAACAACGAGGAGATGAACAGTGGGAAACAACGAGGAGATGAACAGTGGGAAACAACGAGGAGATGAACAGTGGGAAACAACGAGAGATGAACAGTGGGAAACAACGAGGAGATAACAGTGGAGAAACAACGAGGAGATAACAGAGGGAAACAACGAGGAGATAACAGTGGGAAACAACGAGGAGATGAACAGTGGGAAACAACGAGAGATGAACAGTGGGAACAACGAGGAGATGAACAGAGGGAAACGGAACAGATGGAAACAGGGTGGGGAACAACGAGGAGATGAACAGTGGGAACAACGAGGAGATGAACAGTGGGAAACAACGAGGAGATGAACAGTGGGAAACAACGAGGAGATGAACAGAGGGAAACAACGAGGAGATGAACAGAGGGAAACAACGAGGAGATGAACAGTGGGAAACAACGAGGAGATAAACAGAGGGAAACAACGAGGAGATAAACAGAGGGAAACAACGAGGAGATGAACAGTGGGAAACAACGAGGAGATAAACAGAGGGAAACAACGAGGAGATGAACAGTGGGAAACAACGAGGAGATGAACAGTGGGGAACAACGAGGAGATGAACAGTGGGGAACAACGAGGAGATGAACAGAGGGAAACAACGAGGAGATAAACAGAGGGAAACAACGAGGAGATGAACAGGGGAACAACGAGGAGATAAAGAGGGAAACAACGAGAGATAACAGAGGGAAACAACGAGGAGATGAACAGAGGGAAACAACGAGGAGATAAACAGAGGGAAACAACGAGGAGATGAACAGTGGGAAACAACGAGGAGATGAACAGTGGGAAACAACGAAGATGGAAAACAGAGGAGATAACAAAACAAGGAGATGAACAGTGGGAAACAACGAGGAGATAAACAGAGGGAAACAACGAGGAGATAAACAGAGGGAAACAACGAGGAGATGAAAGTGGGGAACAACGAGGAGAATGAACAGTGGGAACCAACGAGGAGATAACAGTGGGAAACAACGAGGAGATGAACAGTGGGAACAACGAGGAGATAACAGTGGGAAACAACGAGGAGATGAACAGTGGGAAACAACGAGGAGATGAACAGTGGGAAACACGAGGAGATGAACAGGGGAAACAACGAGGAGATGAACAGGGGAAACAACGAGGAGATGAACAGAGGGAAACAACGAGGAGATAACAGTGGGAAACAACGAGGAGATGAACAGTGGGGAACAACGAGGAGATGAACAGAGGGAAACAACGAGGAGATGAACAGGGGAAACAACGAGGAGATGAACAGTGGGGAACAACGAGAGATGAACAGTGGGAAACAACGAGGAGATGAACAGGGGGAAACAACGAGGAGATGAACAGGAAACGGGAGATACAGAACAACGAGGAGATGAACAGTGGGAAACAACGAGGAGATAAACAGGGGAACAACGAGAATGAACAGTGGGGAACAACGAGGAGATAACAGAGGGAAACAACGAGGAGATGAACAGTGGGAACAACGAGAGATGAACAGTGGGAAACAACGAGGAGATAACAGTGGGAAACAACGGAGAAGAGAGTGGAACGGAGATGAGGGGAAACAACGAGGAGATAAACAGGGGAAACAACGAGGAGATAAACAGAGGGAAACAACGAGGAGATAAACAGAGGGAAACAACGAGGAGATAAACAGGGGAACAACGAGGAGATAAACAGAGGGAAACAACGAGGAGATAACAGGGGGAAACAACGAGGAGATAAACAGAGGGAAACAACGAGGAGATAACAGGGGAACAACAACGGAGATGAACAGAGGAAACAACGAGATGAAACGAGGGAAACAACGAGGAGATAAACAGAGGGAAAAAAAATACGCCAGGAGATAACAGTAGGGAAACAACGAGGAGATAAACAGAGGGAAACAACGAGGAGATAACAGGGGAACAACGAGGAGATAAACAGAGGGAAACAACGAGGAGATGAACAGTGGGGAACAACGAGGAGATAAACAGAGGGAAACAACGAGGAGATAAACAGTGGGGAACAACGAGGAGATAAACAGAGGGAAACAACGAGGAGATGAACAGTGGGGAACAACGAGGAGATAAACAGTGGGGAACAACGAGGAGATGAACAGTGGGGAACAACGAGGAGATAAACAGTGGGGAAACAACGAGAATAACAGGGGAAACAACAGGAGATGAACAGTGGGGAACAACAGGAGATGAAACAGTGGGAAACAACGAGAGATAACAGGGGAACAACAGGAGATGAACAGTGGGAAACAACGAGGAGATGAACAGTGGGAAACAACGAGGAGATGAACAGTGGGGAACAACGAGGAGATAAACAGAGGGAAACAACGAGGAGATGAACAGAGGGGAACAACGAGGAGATGAAACAGTGGGGAAAACAACGAGGAATGAACAGTGGGAAACAACGAGGAGATAACTGGGGAAACAACGAGGAGATGAACAGTGGGGAACAACGAGGAGAAAAGAGAAACAAGAGGGAAACAGGGGACACGAGGAGATAACAGAGGGAAACAACGAGGAGATAACAGAGGGAAACAACGGGAGATAACAGGGGAACAACGAGGAGATGAACAGTGGGAAACAACGAGGAGATGAACAGTGGGAACAACGAGGAGATAAACAGTGGGAAACAACGAGGAGATGAACAGAGGGAAACAACGAGGAGATGAACATTGGGGAACAACGAGGAGATAAACAGAGGGAAACAACGAGGAGATGAACAGTGGGGAACAACGAGGAGATAAACAGAGGGAAACAACGAGGAGATGAACATTGGGAAACAACGAGGAGATAAACAGTGGAAACAACGAGGAGATGAACAGAGGGAACAACGAGGAGATAAACATTGGGAACAACGAGGAGATGAACAGGGGAACAACGAGGAGATAACAGTGGGAAACAACCCGGGAGATAACAGAGGGAAACAACGAGGAGATGAACAGTGGGGAACAACGAGGAGATGAACAGTGGGAACAACGAGGAGATGACTGGAAACGGGGGTGGGGAAACAACGAGGAGATGAACAGTGGGAACAACGAGGAGATGAACAGTGGGGAACAACGAGGAGATGAACAGTGGGGAACAACGAGGAGATGAACAGTGGGAAACAACGAGGAGATGAACAGTGGGACAACGAGGAGATGAACATGGGGAACAACGAGGAGATGAACAGTGTAAACAACGAGGAGATAAACAGAGGGAAACAACGAGGAGATGAACAGTGGGAAACAACGAGGAGATGAAACAGTGGGAAACAACGAGGAGATAAACAGAGGGAAACAACGAGGAGATGAACAGAGGGGAACAACGAGGAGATAAACAGAGGGAAACAACGAGGAGATGAACAGTGGGAACAACGAGGAATAAACAGTGGGAAACAACGAGGAGATGAACAGTGGGGAACAACGAGGATATAAACAGTGGGAAACAACGAGGAGATGAACAGTGGGGAACAACGAGGAGATGAACAGTGGGAAACAACGAGGAGATAAACAGTGGGAAACAACGAGGATGAACAGTGGGAAACAACGAGAATGAACAGTGGAAACAACGAGGAGATGAACAGTGGGAAACAACGAGGAGATGAACAGTGGGGAACAACGAGGAGATGAACAGTGGGAAACAACGAGGAGATGAACAGTGGGGAACAACGAGGAGATGAACAGTGGGAACAACGAGGAGATAACAGTGGGGAACAACGGGGAAGATGAACAGTGGGGAACAACGAGGAGATGAACAGTGGTTAACAACGAGGAGATAAACAGTGGGGAACAACGAGAAGATGAACAGTGGGGAACAACGAGGAGATGAACAGTGGGGAACAACGAGGAGATAAACAGTGGGGAACAACGATAAGATGAACAGTGGGGAACAACGAGGAGATGAACAGTGTGGAAACAGAACGAGATGAACAGAGGGAAACAATGAAGAGATCAACAGGGGAAAACAATGAGATGAACAGGGAGAAACAGAACGAGGAGATGAACAGAGGGAAACAACGAGGAGATGAACAGAGGCGAACAACGAGGAGATGAACAAGTGAGAGGAGAACGAGGAGATGAATACAATTTCCAGTAAATATTTATCAAGTGTCTGAACATTCTAAGCAATTATCTTAACCGTACAAGTAATTATTTTAAACAGTTACCTTGCAATGTTAGTAATTATTTTAAAGTTACCTTGGAATGTTAGTAATTATTTTAAACAGTTACCTTGCAATGTTAGTAATTATTTTAAAGTTACCTTGGAATGTTAGTAATTATTTTAAAGTTACCTTGGAATGTTAGTAATTATTTTAAACAGTTACCTTGCAATGTTAGTAATTATTTTAAACAGTTACCTTGCAATGTTAGTAATTATTTTAAAGTTACCTTGGAATGTTAGTAATTATTTTAAACAGTTACCTTGGAATGTTAGTAATTATTTTAAACAGTTACCTTGCAATGTTAGTAATTATTTTAAACAGTTACCTTGCAATGTTAATAATTATTTTAAACAGTTACCTTGCAATGTTAGTAATTATTTTAAACAGTTACCTTGCAATGTTAGTAATTATTTTAAACAGTTACCTTGCAATGTTAGTAATTATTTTAAACAGTTACCTTGCAATGTTAGTAATTATTTTAAACAGTTACCTTGCAATGTTAGTAATTATTTTAAACAGTTACCTTGCAATGTTAGTAATTATTTTAAAGTTACCTTGGAATGTTAGTAATTATTTTAAACAGTTACCTTGCAATGTTAGTAATTATTTTAAACAGTTACCTTGCAATGTTAGTAATTATTTTAACAGTTACCTTGGCAATGTTAGTAATTATTTTAAACAGTTACCTTGCAATGTTAGTAATTATTTTAAACAGTTACCTTGCAATGTTAGTAATTATTTTAAACAGTTACCTTGCAATGTTAGTAATTATTTTAAACAGTTACCTTGCAATGTTAGTAATTATTTTAAAAGTTACCTTGCAATGTTAGTAATTATTTTAAAGTTACCTTGCAGTGTTAGTAATTATTTTAAACAGTTACCTTGCAATGTTAGTAATTATTTTAAAGTTACCTTGGAATGTTAGTAATTATTTTAAACAGTTACCTTGCATGTTAGTAATTATTTTAAAGTTACCTTGCAATGTTAGTAATTATTTTAAACAGTTACCTTGCAGTGTTAGTAATTATTTTAAACAGTTACCTTGCAATGTTTGTAATTATATTAATTACCTAGCAGTGTTAGTAATTATTTTAATCATTTACGTTTTAATATTTTTGTCTTTGCCTTCTCAGGTAAGTGTGAGGCAAGCAGCGTCCTGTGTGAAGCAAGCAGCGTCCTGTGTGAAGCAAGCAGCGTCCTGTGTGAAGCAAGCAGCGTCCTGTGTGAGGCAAGCAGCGTCCTGTGTGAGGCAAGCAGCGTCCTGTGTGAAGCAACAGCGTCCTGTGTGAGGCAAGCAGCGTCCTGTGTGAGGCAAGCAGCGTCCTGTGTGAGGCAAGCAGCGTCCTGTGTGAGGCAAGCAGCGTCCTGTGTGAGGCAAGCAGCGTCCTGTGTGAGGCAAGCAGCGTCCTGTGTGAAGCAAGCAGCGTCCTGTGTGAGGCAAGCAGCGTCCTGTGTGAGGCAAGCAGCGTCCTGTGTGAAGCAAGCAGCGTCCTGTGTGAAGCAAGCAGCGTCCTGTGTGAGGCAAGCAGCGTCCTGTGTGAGGCAAGCAGCGTCCTGTGTGAGGCAAGCAGCGTCCTGTGTGAGGCAAGCAGCGTCCTGTGTGAAGCAAGCAGCGTCCTGTGTGAGGCAAGCAGCGTCCTGTGTGAGGCAAGCAGCGTCCTGTGTGAGGCAAGCAGCGTCCTGTGTGAGCAAGCAGCGTCCTGTGTGAGCAAGCAGCGTCCTGTGTGAGGCAAGCAGCGTCCTGTGTGAGGCAAGCAGCGTCCTGTGTGAGGCAAGCAGCGTCCTGTGTGAGGCAAGCAGCGTCCTGTGTGAGGCAAGCAGCGTCCTGTGTGAGGCAAGCAGCGTCCTGTGTGAGGCAAGCAGCGTCCTGTGTTAGGCAAGCAGCGTCCTGTGTGAGGCAAGCAGCGTCCTGTGTGAGGCAAGCAGCGTCCTGTGTGAGGCAAGCAGCGTCCTGTGTGAGGCAAGCAGCGTCCTGTGTGAGGCAAGCAGCGTCCTGTGTGAAGCAAGCAGCGTCCTGTGTGAGGCAAGCAGCGTCCTGTGTGAGGCAAGCAGCGTCCTGTGTGAGGCAAGCAGCGTCCTGTGTGAGGCAAGCAGCGTCCTGTGTGAGGCAAGCAGCGTCCTGTGTGAAGCAAGCAGCGTCCTGTGTGAGGCATGCAGCGTCCTGTGTGAGGCAAGCAGCGTCCTGTGTGAGGCAAGCAGCGTCCTGTGTGAAGCAAGCAGCGTCCTGTGTGAGGCAAGCAGCGTCCTGTGTGAGGCAAGCAGCGTCCTGTGTGTGGCATGCAGCGTCCTGTGTGAGGCAAGCAGCGTCCTGTGTGAGGCAAGCAGCGTCCTGTGTGAGGCAAGCAGCGTCCTGTGTCAGGCAAGCAGCATCCTGTGTGAGGCAAGCAACGTCCTGTGTGAGGCAAGCAACGTCCTGTGTGAGGGAAGCAGCGTCCTGTGTGAGGCAAGCAGCGTCCTGTGTGAGGCAAGCAGCGTCCTGTGTGAGGCAAGCAATGTCCTGTGTGAGGCAAGCAGCGTCCTCTGTGAGGCAAGCAGCGTCCTGTGTGAGGCAAGCAGCGTCCTGTCTGATGGAAAAGTTGATGGGGGGTGAAGCAAAGTTGATGGAGAGTGAAGAAGAGTTGATGGTGGATGACGAAAAGTTGATGGGGTGAAGAGTTGATGAGGAGTGAAAAAAAAAATTGATGGTGGATGAAGACGAGTTGATGAGAAACCATACCACTGGTGGGGATAGAACCCGCGGTCAGAGAGTCTCAAAACTCCAGACCGTCGCGTTAGCTACTGGACCAGCTAGCCACAATAAGATTCGTCCAACTAGGTATATTTCTACACCATAGGAAGGTTAGCATATGCACCACTGTGACCACAAATGCATGTTTTTATAGACGAATCTCCAGGTAGTGTAGAAATATACCTAGTTGGACGAATCTTATTGTGGCTAGCTGGTCCAGTGGCTAACGCGACTGTCTGGAGTTTTGAGACTTTCTGATCGCGGGTTCAAATCCCGCCCGTGGTATGATTTGTTTGCAATCGTGTCAAGAGTTGATGAGGTGAAGAAAAGTTGATGGGGGTTGAATGAAGACGGTGGAGGGTACCAGTACACGGGGCAGGATACGGTACGCGTTGTAAGATAGGCAGTACACGGGGTGGGATCCCCGTGTACACGGGGGTACTATCCCCGGTACACCTGTGATATACCTCTGTTATTCCCGGTATTGATTTCACAGGTTTTCCTACCCTACCATCCCTGCCTTTGACCAAGTTTCCCTGTTGAGTGCCTGCTCAACCAGGCTGTTGGTACTAGCGGCCAGCTGGCCCATATAACCACCACTGCGAGTGATACGGGTTTTCTCTTGAAAATGTCTAAATTTGTTCATGCAGTATTTCTGATATCTGTCCGTAGCAGGTTGAAGAGTTTTGAACCACGGATGTTGACACAGTGTTCTCTTATTGTGCCTATGGCTTTCTGCTTTTCATGTCTCCTTACAGAAAGTTGTTATGGTAATGTGTAGACTTGGGACTAAACCTTCGAGGTGTTTATATTATCACATATGTCTTCTTCGCCCAACAAAATATATCCCAAACACTTTGAGAGGTTTTCAGTAGTTTAAATTCTGCATTGATTACGCGGACAGTAAACGATATTTGCATATTCTCTGCTTCTGATATCTCTCCTGCCATAAACGGAGCTGTCAGCACACAACAATTGTCTTGGCCTGAGAGCACAAGTGATTTAAATAGTACCATAATTGGTGTTATTTCTCTTCTTTTAGAAAGTTCTCATTACCCACTCTGTCTTTTTTTCTGACTTTCGCTACATTTGTGTTTTCTGACTGACATATTATCTGACATTATTGTTCCCAAGTCTTTTATGTGTTTCTCATGTTCTGTGAGATGGTCTGCTGCGTTCTGTATTCTATAATCATTTTGAATTCTTTATTCTTCCTATATCTATGTAACTGAAATGTGACACAAATGAACATCATGTTTCGTCATTTGCTTATTTTAAGACTTTGTTGACATGTGATGTAATTTTTCTGTATCATCTACTGAGGCAACTGTAATGCGTATTTTGGTATCGTCTGCAAAAAGCTGTGGCTACTGTTTTTATCTTTCTATTCTATGAGGATCAGAAATAATATAGGCGACGACCGAGTCTTGGGATCAGAAATAATAAAGAGGCGACGACCGAGTCTTGGGATCAGAAATAATAAAGAGGCGACGACCGAGTCTTGGGATCAGAAATAATAAAGAGGCGACGACCGAGTCTTAGATCAGAAATAATAAAGAGGCGACGACCGAGTCTTAGGTCAGAAATAATAAAGAGGCGACGACCGAGTCTTAGATCAGAAATAATAAAGAGGCGACGACCGAGTCTTAGGATCAGAAATAATAAAGAGGCGACGACCGAGTCTTAGGATCAGAAATAATAAAGAGGCGACGACCGAGTCTTGGGATCAGAAATAATAAAGAGGCGACGACCGAGTCTTAGGATCAGAAATAATAAAGAGGCGACGACCGAGTCTTGGGATCAGAAATAATAAAGAGGCGACGACCGAGTCTTAGGATCAGAAATAATAAAGAGGCGACGACCGAGTCTTAGGATCAGAAATAATAAAGAGGCGACGACCGAGTCTTGGGATCAGAAATAATAAAGAGGCGACGACCGAGTCTTGGGATCAGAAATAATAAAGAGGCGACGACCGAGTCTTGGGATCAGAAATAATAAAGAGGCGACGACCGAGTCTTGGGATCAGAAATAATAAAGAGGCGACGACCGAGTCTTGGGATCAGAAATAATAAAGAGGCGACGACCGAGTCTTGGGATCAGAAATAATAAAGAGGCGACGACCGAGTCCCTTTGGGATCAGAAATAATAAAGAGGCGACGACCGAATCTTGGGATCAGAAGTAGTAAAGAGTCGACGACCGAATCTTGGGATCAGAAGTAGTAAAGAGGCGACGACCGAATCTTGGGATTAGAAGTAGTAAAGAGGCGACGACCGAATCTTGGGATCAGAAGTAGTAAAGAGTCGACGACCGAATCTTGGGATCAGAAGTAGTAAAGAGGCGACGACCGAATCTTGGGATCAGAAGTAGTAAAGAGACGACGACTGAGTCTTGGGATCAGAATATAAAGAGGCGACGACCGAGTCTTGGGATCAGAAGTAGTAAAGAGACGACGACTGAGTCTTGAGATCAGAAGTAGTAAAGAGGCGACGACCGAGTCTTGGGATCAGAAGTAGTAAAGAGGACGACCTGAGTCTTGAGATCAGAATATAAAGAGGCGACGACTGAGCTTGGGATCAGAAGTAGTAAAGAGGCGACGACTGAGTCTTGGGATCAGAAGTAGTAAAGAGACGACGACTGAGTCTTGGGATCAGAAGTAGTAAAGAGGCGACGACCGAGTCTTGGGATCAGAAGTAGTAAAGAGACGACGACTGAGTCTTGGGATCAGAAAGTAAAAGAGGCGACGACTGAGTCTTGGGATCAGAAAGTAGTAAAGAGACGACGACTGAGTCTTGGGATCAGAAGTAGTAAAGAGGCGACGACTGAGTCTTGGGATCAGAAGTAGTAAAGAGACGACGACTGAGTCTTGGGATCAGAAGTAGTAAAGAGGCGACGACTGAGTCTTGGGATAAGAAGTAGTAAAGAGGCGACGACTGAGTCTTGAGATCAGAAGTAGTAAAGAGGCGACGACTGAGTCTTGGGATCAGAAGTAGTAAAGAGGCGACGACTGAGCCTTGGGATCAGAAGTAGTAAAGAGGCGACGACTGAGCCTTGGGATCAGAAGTAGTAAAGAGGCGACGACTGAGCCTTGGGATCAGAAGTAGTAAAGAGACGACGACTGAGTCTTGGGATCAGAAGTAGTAAAGAGGCGACGACTGAGCCTTGGGATCAGAAGTAGTAAAGAGGCGACGACTGAGTCTTGGGATCAGAAGTAGTAAAGAGACGACGACTGAGTCTTGGGATCAGAAGTAGTAAAGAGGCGACGACTGAGCCTTGGGATCAGAAGTAGTAAAGAGGCGACGACTGAGTCTTGGGATCAGAAGTAGTAAAGAGACGACGACTGAGTCTTGGGATCAGAAGTAGTAAAGAGGCGACGACTGAGTCTTCGGACACAGCTTTTTCCTGCACGAAGACTCAACATTCTTGTGTTTACTGCCTCTCTTTGTCTTATATATTATAAATTTGAATATTATCCTGCCTTTCCTGTTATAATTACTAACCTCATTTTAAGGGCTATGATTCCATGGTTACCTTTGTCAAATGCATTTGTAAAATCCGTTTAAGATCACGTAAACGCTCACATTTTGTACACAAACATTTAATAGTTGTAAGGGGCGAGGTGTTGGTGCTGTGAATCAATGTTGACTAGAGTTGTGTATGTTATGTTCTCCATAACAGTGCTGAGTGTCGGGAGTGGCAGGGCGATACTACAAGGTGTATGTAGGACACCAGTACACGAGGTGGGACACCAGTACACTAGGTAGGACACCGGTACACGAGGTGGAACACCAGTACACGAGGTGGAACACCAGTACACGAGGTAGGACATCAGTACACGAGGTGGAACACCAGTACACGAGGTGGACACCAGTACACGAGGTGGACATCAGTACACGAGGTAGGACACCAGTACACGAGGTGGGACACGGATACACGAGGTAGGACACCAGTACACGAGGTACGACACCAGTATACGAGGTAGGACAGCAGTACGCGAGGTAGGACACCGGTACACAAGGTAGGATCCCAAGTACACGAGGTAAGACACCATTACACTATGTGGGACACCAGTACACAAGGTAGGATCCCCAGTACACGAGATAGGACACCAGTACAAGAGGTAGGATCCCCAGTACATGAGGTAGCATCCCCAGTACACGAAGTAGGATCCCCAGTACATGAGGTAGCATCCCCAGTACACGAGGTAGGACCCCAGTACATGTAGTGGGTAGCATCCCCAGTACACGAAGTAGGACCCCCAGTACATGAGGTAGCATCCCCTGTACGCGAGGTAGGATCCCCAGTGCATGAGATAGCATCCCCAGTACACGAGGTAGTATCCCCAGTACATGAGGTAGCATCCCTAGTACACGAGGTAGGATCCCCAGTACACGAGGTAGCATCCCCAGTACACGAGGTAGGATCCCCAGTACACGAGGTAGCATCCCCAGTACACGAGGTAGGGTCCTAGTACACGAGTAGAAACTTACCTGCACACCAGATCCATAAAGGGGGATCCGTGGTTTGATACGGGGAAACATACAAAGTCACCAGCAGTGGACCCAAGCAATGGACTCTTAACGGAGGGGCATAGATCAGGTGGACGACAGGGTGGTAACTGTGTAAGTGGTAGTTGGGAAGTTGATGGATTGATAGTTCTTGAGTGGGTGTTGGTGTGGTTGATGGATTGTTTAGGTGTTTGAGCTATTGTTGGCCTGGTTGTTAGGTTGTTTGGGTAGGTGTTGATGTATGTTGGTTGGAATTCATGTTGTGTGCTTGCTGAGTTGATGGTTGACACACACAGTACTGTGTGCACTGACATCAGTCTGGTTGCTGCTACATGACAATCACGGTACTGTGTGCACTAACAGTCTGGTTGTTTGCTACCTGACTACAATCCGGACTTTGTCCCTTGACATCAGTCTGGTTGCTGCTACCTGAAAACATCACGGTACTTGGTGCACTGCATCGTCGGTTGCTGTTTCCCTGACACACACGTACTGTGTGCACTGACATCAGTCTGGGTTGTCTACCTGACACATAAGGACTGTGTGCACTGCCCATCGTCCTGGTTGTGCTACCTGACACATCAGGGACTGTGTGCACGACATCAGTCTGGTTGCTCTACCTGACACAATCACGGGACTTTTGTACTGACATCATCTGGTTGATGCTACCTACACATACGTATTGTGGTGCCTGACATCAGTCTGGTTGTGCTACCTGACACATCACGGTTACTGTTCACTGACATCATGGTTGCTGCTACCTGACACATCACGGTACTGTGTGCACTGCATCAGTCTGGTTGCTGCTACCTGGACACACCACGGTACTGTGTGCACTGACATCAGTCTGGTTGCTCTACCTGACACATAAAGGACTGTGTCATGACATCAGTCTGGTTGCTGCTACCTGACACATCACGGACGTGTGCCCCGACATCAGCTGGTTGCTCTACCTGACACACACTACGGACTGTATTGTCTGACTTCCATCAGTCTGGTTGCTGTAACCAACACATTTTAACATATTGTGGCACTGACATCAGTCTGGTTGCTGCTAACCTGACACATCACGGTACTGTTGCACTGACATCGGTATGGTTGCTGTACCTGAACATCACGGTACTGGGGTCATGCATCAGCTGGTTGCTGCTACCTCGACACATCACGGTACGTGTCACTGACATCAGTCTGGTTGTGCAAACCTGACACATCACAGGCTTTTACACCCGACATCAGCCTGGTTGTTGCTACCTGACCATCACGGATGTGTCACTGCCCATCCTGGTTGCTGCACCTGACACATCACGGTACTTTTGTCCCCGACACCCAGCTGGTTGTGTCCTGACACATCACGGACTGTGTGCACTGACATCAGTCTGGTTGTGCTACCTGACACATTCACGGTACTTGTGCACTGACATCTTCTGGTTGCTGCTACCGACACATCAAGGACTGTGTCACTGACATCAGCTGGTTGATGTACCTGACACACACGTACGTGTGCACTGACATCAGTCTGGTTGCTGCTACCTGACACATAACGGTACTGTGTGCACTGACATCAGTCTGGTTGCTGCTACCTGACACATCACGGTACTGTGAACACTGAAAATCAGTCTGGTTGATGCTACCTGACACATACGGTTACTGTGTGCACTGACATCAGTCTGGTTGTGCTACCTGACAAATTACGGCACTGTGTACACTGACATCAGTCTGGTTGCTGCTACCTGACACATCACGGTACTGTGTGCACTGACATCAGTCTGGTTGCTGCTACCTGACACATCACGGTACTGTGTACACTGACATCAGTCTGGTTGCTGCTACCTGACACATCACGGTACTGTGTACACTGACATCAGTCTGGTTGCTGCTACCTGACACATCACGGTACTGTTTTGCACTGACATCAGTCGGGGTTGCTGTTACCGAACATCAGGGTACTGTGTCACTGACATTAGTCTGTTGCTGCCCCTTGACACATCACGGTACTGTTGTACACGGGACATCATTGTTAGATGAAATCAAGTGAACGACCACGTTGTTAAATTATTTAAACACGACATCAGTCTGGTTGCTGCACCTGACACATCACGGTTCTGAGTACACAGACATCAGTCTGGTTGCTGTTACCTGATACGTCACGGTACTGTGTACAGTGACATCAGTCTTGTTGCTGCAGCCTGACACATCACGGTACTGTGTACACTGACATCAGTCTGGTTTGCTGCCGGTCCCTTTGACAACATCATGGTTCTGTTGTACACTTCACATCGTCGGGTGTTCTACCTGTTGGACCATCACGGTACTGTGTACACTGACATAGTCTGGTTCCTGCACCCTGACACATCACGGTACTTTTGTACACTGACATCAGTTGGTTGTGTTTACCTGACACATCACGGTACTGTGTCACGACATCAGTCTGGTTTTCTACTGACACATCACGGTACTGTGTCACTGACATCAGTCTGGTTGATGCTACCTGACACATCACGGTCTTGTACACTGACATCAGTCTGGTTGATGCTACCTTCAAAATCACGGTATGTGTGCTCTGACATCAGTCTGGTTTCACCTTTGACACATCACGGTACTGTGTGCACTTACATCAGTCGGGTTTTGCTGCAAAAGGCTGTACACATCACGGTATGTGTACCTGACACCCAGGTTTTTTGGTTGGATGCTACCGACACATCACGGTACTGGGGTGATTGACATCAGTCTGGTTGTGCCCTGAAAATCACGGTATGTGTACACTGACTCAGCTGGTTGATGCTCCCTGACACATCACGGTACTGTGTGCACTGACATAGTCTGGTTGATGCTACCTGACATATCACGGTACTGTTTTTTTTAAAAAAACGACATCAGCTGGTTGATGTACCTGACAATCACGGTTTACTGTGTGCACTGACTTCAGTCTGGTTGATGACTGAACATCACGTACTGGTGCACTGACATCAGTCTGGGTTTGCTACCTGGACACATCACGGTACTGTGTACACTGACTTCAGTCTGGTTGATGCTAAATGACAATCACCGGTACTGTGTCACTGACATCAGTCCGGTTGATGCTACCTGACACATCACGGAAACTGTGTACACTGACATCAGTCGGCTGATGCTACTGACACATCAGGGTACTGTTGTACACTGACAGTCGGTTTGCTGCAACCCTGACCGTCAAGGATGTGTACACTGACATCAGTCTGGTGATGCTTACCTGACACATCAAGGTACGTGTAACACTGACAAGTCTGGTTATGCAACCTGACACTACGGTACTGTGTACATTGCATCAGTCTGGTTGTGCACCTACATATTCCGTACGTTACACTGACAATCATCTGCTGATGCTACCTGACACATCACAGACGTGTCACTGACATCAGCCTCGTTGTTGCTACCTGCCAATCACGGTACTGTGTACATGATAGTTGGTTTGCTGCAACCTGACACTCAAGACTGGTAATTACCATCAGTCTGGGATGTACTGACCACTCACGGTACTGTGTACACTGACTAAAGTCTGGTTGCTGCAACCGAACATCACGGTATGTGTCACTGACATCAGTCTGGTTAAATGCTACCTGACACATCACGGTATTTGTGTACACTGACATCAGTCTGTTGACTAACCCGGGCAATCACGGAAACTGGGAATGAATCAAGTCGGTTTGATGCTACTGAAATCACGGTATGTGTACACTACATCAGTCTGGTTGTTGCAACCTGCACATCACGGTACTGGTACACTGAATCAGTCTGGTTGATGCTACCTGACACACAGGTACTGTGTACATGCATCAGTTGGTTGTGCTACCTGACACATCCGGTCCTGTGTACACGACATCAGCCCTGGGTGATGCTACCTGACACATCACGGTACTGTGCACATGACATCAGTCGGCTGATGCTACCTGACACATCACATATGTGTACACGACATCAGTCTGGTTGATGCTACCTGACGCATCACGGTACTGTGTACACTGACATCAGCCTGGTTGATGCTACTTGACACATCACGGTACTGTGTACACTGACATCAGTCTGGTTGATGCTACCTGACACATCACGGTACTGTGTACACTGACATCAGTCTGATTGATGCTACCGGGACACATCACGGTACTGTGTACACTGACATCAGACTGGTTGATGCTTCCTGACACAACACAGTACTGTGTACACTGACATGAGCCTGGTTGATGCTACCTGACACATCACGGTACTGTGTACACTGCCATCAGCCTGGTTGATGCTACCTGACACATCACGGTACTGTGTACACTGACATCAGACTGGTTGATGCTTCCTGACACAACACAGTACTGTGTACACTGACATCAGTCTGGTTGATGCTACCTGACACATCACAGTATTGTGTACACTGACATCAGCCTGGTTGATGCTACCTGACACATCACGGTACTCTGTACACTGACATCAGCCTGATTGATGCTACCTGACACATCATGGTACTGTGTACACTGACATCAGCCTGGTTGATGCTACCTGGCACATCACGGTACTGTGTACACTGACATCAGCCTGGTTGATGCTACCTGACACATCACGGTACTGTGTACACTGACATCAGCCGGGTTTTGATCTACCTGACACATCACGGTAACTGTTTCACTGACATCAGCCTGTTGATGCTACCGACACATCACGGTACTGTTTTTCACTGACATCAGCTGTTTAAATGCTACCTGACACATCACGGTACTGTGTACACTGACATCAGCCTGGTTGATGCTACCTGACACATCACGGTACTGTGTTCACTGACATCAGTCTGGTTGATGCTACCTGACACATCACGGTACTGTGTACACTGACATCAGCCTGGTTGATGCTACCTGACACATCACGGTACTGTGTGCACTGACATCAGTCTGGTTGATGCTACCTGACACATCACGGTACTGGGTACACTGACATCAGCCTGGTTGATGCTACCTGACACATCGCGGTACTGTGTACACTGACATCAGCCTTGTTGATGCTACCTGACACATCAATGTACTGTGTACACTGACATCAGCCTGGTTGATGCTACCTGACACATCACGGTACTCTGTACACTGACATCAGCCTGGTTGCTGCTACCTGACACATCACGGTACTGTGTACACTGATATCAGCCTGGTTGATGCTACCTGACACATCACGGTACTGTGTACACTGACATCAGCCTGGTTGATGCTACCTGACACATCACGGTACTGTGTACATGACATCGCCTGGTTGATGCTACCTGACACATCACGGTACTGTGTACACTGACATCAGCCTGGTTGATGCTACTTGACACATCACAGTACTGTGTGCACTGACATCAGCCTGGTTGATGCTACCTGACACATCACGGTACTGTGTACACTGACATCAGCCTGGTTGATGCTACTTGACACATCACGGTACTGTGTAAAACTGACATCCCCCCTGGTTGTTTGCTACCTGACACATCACGGTACTGTGTACACTGACATCTGCCTGGTTGATGCTACCTGACACATCACAGTACTGTGTACACTGACATCAGTCTGGTTGGTGCTACCTGACACATCACAGTACTGTGTACACTGACATCAGCCTGGTTGATGCTACTTGACACATCACGGTACTGTGTACACTGACATCAGCCTGGTTGATGCTACCTGACATCACGGTACTGTGTACACTGACATCTGCCTGGTTGATGCTACCTGACACATCACAGTACTGTGTACACTGACATCAGTCTGGTTGGTGCTACCTGACACATCACAGTACTGTGTACACTGACATCAGTCTGGTTGATGCTACCTGTACCTTCACGGTACTGTGTACACTGACATCAGTCTGGTTGATGCTACCTGACACATCACAGTACTGTGTACACTGACATCAGCCTGGTTGCATGCTACCTGACAAAATCACGGTACTGTGACACTGACATCAGTCTGGTTGATGCTACCGACACATCACAGTACTGTGTACATTGACATCAGTCTGGTTGGTGCTACCTGAGACATCACGGTACTGTGTACACTGACATTAGTCTGGTTGATGCTACCTTACACATCACAGTACTGTGTACACTGACATCATCGGGTTTGATGCTACCTGAACACTTTCACGGTACTGTGTACACTGACATCAGCCTGGTTGATGCTACCTGACACATCACGTACTGTGTACACTGACATCAGCCTGGTTGATGCTACCTGACCCCATCACGGTACTGTGTACCTGACATTCAGCCTGGTTGATGCTCCCTTTACACATCACGGTACTGTGTACACTGACATCAGTCTGTTTGATGCACCTGACACATCACAGTACTGTGTACACTGACATCAGCCTGGTTTGATTGCTACCTGACACATCACGGTACTGTGTACACTGACATCAGTCTGGTTGATGCTACCTGACACATCACGGTACTGTGTACACTGACATCAGTCTGGTTGATGCTACCTGACACATCACAGTACTGTGTACATTGACATCAGTCTGGTTGATGCTACCTGACACATCACGGTACTGTGTACACTGACATCAGCCTGGTTGATGCTACCTGACACATGACGGTACTGTGTACACTGACATCAGCCTGGTTGATGCTACCTGACACATCACGGTACTGTGTACACTGACATCAGCCTGGTTGATGCTTCCTGACACATCACTGTACTGTGTACACTGACATCAGTCTGGTTGATGCTACCTGACACATCACGGTACTGTGTACACTGACATCAGTCTGGTTGATGCTACCTGACACATCACAGTACTGTGTACACTGACATCAGCCTGGTTGATGCTACCTGACACATAAAGGGTATTGTGTACACTGACATCAGCCCTGGTTGATGCTACCTGACACATCACAGTACTGTGTACACTGAAATCAGTCTGGGGGTGCCACCCTGACACATCACCGGTTACTGGTGTACACTGACATTATTTCTGGTTGATGCTACCGGGACACATCACGTAACTGTGACACTGACATCAGTCTGGTTGATGAAACCTGACACACACGGTCTGTGTACACTGACATTAGTCGGTTGATGCTACCTGACACATCACAGTACTGTGTACACTGACATCAGTCTGGTTGATGCTACCTGACACATCACAGTACTGTGTACACTGACATCAGTCTGGTTGATGCTACCTGACACATCACAGTACTGTGTACACTGACATCAGTCTGGTTGATGCTACCTGACACATCACAGTACTGTGTACACTGACATCAGCGTGGTTGATGCTACCTGACACATCACGGTATTGTGTACGCTGACATCAGCCTGGTTGATGCTACCTGACACATCACGGTCACGCCTGACTTTTTTTTTTTTTTTTTTTTTTTTTTTGCTCTGTCGATTTTGTGCGTGGGTTCTTCTTGAAGAGGAAGGATCTCAATCTCCTCCAACTTGGTTGCAATGTGTCGACGAAAGATTGCACTTACTGGAGATGTGAGACGATGTAGTTTGGACTGTAACTCGTGGAGAGTATACTCAGCAAGGCACTACGAGCGTGGATCTTCTTCTGTAACTACTGCGACTTGGTAATATCCGAGAGAGTAAGAGCGGGAGTGCCATGAGCAGACACTGAGTCAGAGAGGTAAGCATGTGACACGCAGACAAACAACAATGAACACTCAGACATTTTCGGGGCTCAGAAAGGATTTTAGAAATTTTTAGACAGAAAAGAGGAGACAGACCAAGGCAGCAGACGGCAACAATAAAGACTGAACAGATGAAAAGGGAATTGTTGTGTGTGTGTGTGTGTGTGTGTGTGTTTTGTGTTGGTGTGGTGTGTGTGTCCTATGTGTGTGGTGTGTGTGTGTGTGGGGGTGTTGTGTGTGTGTGTGTGTGTGTGTGTGTGTGTTGTGTGTGTGTGTGTGGTTGTGTTGTGGTGTCTATGTGTGTGTGTGTGTGTGTGTGTTTTGTGTGTGTGTGTGTGTGGTGTGTGGTGTGTGTGTGTGTGTGTGTGTTTTGGTGTCTATGTGTTTTGTGTGTGTGTGTGTGTGTGTGTGGGGTGTGTGTGTTGTGTGTGTTGTTGTGTGTGTGTGTGTGTGTGTGTTGTGGGGTGTGTGTGTGTGTGTGTGTGTTGTGTGTGTGTGTGTGTGTGTGTTTGTTTGTGTGTGTGTGTGTGTTGTGTGGGGTGTGTGGGGTGTGCTATGTGTTTGTGTGTGTGTGTGGGTGTGTGTTGTGTGTGTCTATGTGTGTGTGTATGTGTGTGTGTGTGTGTGTGTGTGTGTGTGTGTGTGTGTGTGTGTGTGTTTTGGCGTGTGTGTGTGTGGTGTGTGTGTCTATGTGTGTGTATTGTGTGGTGTGAATGTGTGTGGTGTGTGCGTTTGTGTGTGTGTTGTGTGTGTCTATGTGTGTATGTACTCACTAGTTGAGGTTGCAGGGGTCGAGTCCGAGCTCCTGGCCCCGCCTCTTCACTGATCGCTACTAGGTCACTCTCCCTGAACCTGAGCTTTATCATACCTCTGCTTAAAGCTATGTATGGATCCTACCTCCACTACATCGCTTCCCAAACTATTCCACTTGCTGACTACTCTGTGGCTGAAGAAATACTTCCTAACATCCCTGTGATTCATCTGTGTCTTCAACTTCCACCTGTGTCCCCTTGTTGCTGTGTCCCATCTCTGGAACGTCCTGTCTTTGTCCACCTTGTCAATTCCTCTCAGTATTTTGTATGTCGTTATCATGTCCCCTGTGTGTGTGTGTATGTGTGTGTGTGTGTGTGTGTCTATGTGTGTGTATGTGTGTGTGTACTCACCTATTTGTACTCACCTTTTTGTGGTTGCAGGGGTCGAGTCCTAGCTCCTGGCCCCGCCTCTTCACCGGTTGCTACTAGGCCCTCTCTCTCCCCGCTCCATGAGCTTTATCAAACCTCGTCTTAAAACTGTGTATGGTTCCTGCCTCCACTACGTCATTTTCTAGGCTATTCCACTGCCTTACAACTCTATGACTGAAGAAATACTTCCTACTATCTCTCTGACTCATTTGTGTCTTCAACTTCCAATTGTGGCCTCTTGTTTCTGTGTCCCCTCCCTGGAACATCCTGTCTTTGTCCACCTTGTCTATTCCACGCAGTATTTTATATGTCGTTATCATGTCTCCCCTGGCCCTCCTGTCCTCCAGTGTCGTCAGGCCGATTTCCCTTAATCTTTCTTCATAGGACATTCCCCTTAGCTCTGGAACTAACCTTGTCGCAAACCTTTGTACTTTCTCTAGTTTCTTGACGTGCTTTATCAAGTGCGGGTTCCAAACAGGTGCTGCATACTCCAGTATGGGCCTGACATACACGGTGACAGTGTCTTGAATGATTCCTTACTAAGGTATCGGAATGCTGTTCTCAGGTTTGCAGGCGCCCATATGCTGCAGCAGTTATCTGATTGATGTGTGCTTCCGGAGACATGCTCGGTGCTATACTCACCCCAAGATCTTTCTCCTTGAGTGAGGTTTGCAGTCTTTGGCCACCTAGCCTATACTCTGTCTGTGGTCTTCTGTGCCCTTCCCCTATCTTCATGACTTTGCATTTGGCAGGATTAAATTCGAGAAGCCATTTGCTGGACCAGGTGTCCATTTTGTCCAGGTCTCTTTTAAGTCTGCCTGGTCCTCATCAATTTAATTCTCTCATTAACTTCACATCATCTGCAAACAGGGACACTTCTGAGTCTAACCCTTCCGTCATGTCGTTCACATATACCAAAAATAGCACTGTCCTAGGACCGACCCCCGTGGGACCCCGCTCGTCACAGGTGCCCACTGTGATACATCATTACGTACCATGACTCGTTGTTGCCTCCCTGTCAGGTAAATTTTCTGATCCATTGCAGTGCCCTTCCTGTTTATATGCGCCTGATGCTCTAGCTCTGCACTATCTCTTGGAGGAACTGTGTCAAAGGCCTTCTTGCAGTCCAAGACGATGCAATCAACCCACCCCTCTCTCTCCCTGTCTTTCTTCTGTTATTTTATCATAAAACTCTAGAAGGTTTTGGACATAGGATTTGCCTTCCGTGAATCCGTGCTGGTTTTGGGATTTATACTCTTGTTCCGTTCCAGGTGCTCCCCACTTTTCCTCCTGATAATCTTCTCCATAATTTTGCATGGTATACACGTCAATGACACAGGTCTATAGTTTAGTGCCTCTTTTCTGTCTCCTTTTTAAAAATGGGAAAATACATTTGCCGTCTTCCATACCCCAGGGAGTTGCCCAGTTTTCCAGGGATGTTTTAAGATTGTGTAAGTGGCACGCACAACATATCTGCTCCTCTC